>BSBM01000031.1:6455000-7090000 GCA_027924585.1 Larix kaempferi | reverse complement strand
ATTATTTTTTACACCACTCAATATGATTCCTCTTAAAGATATCAATGACGCGCATAGCATTTAGTAGATGGTGTGATAGGTTCAATCACATGTACCTCCACCCATATAGTGAAATTCCACACCCTAGTGGTAATAACATGTATGGTAATCACTTTGGTGGCGAGATCCCACCATTTAGTTTACCTTCTTTTGAGCAAACTCATATGCCCTACTATTCTTATAAGTAGTGAAACTCATCATCATATGTGAGAGCTAGCACCTCCTACTCACTCCCATTTCCATGGCCTCTTATGTAATGGAACTATGTGTAGTAGTGATTCTATCGCATGTGTGGCTCCACCATCCTATAACCTATATTAGTACCAATTGTCCTAATTCAACGATAGATCAATGTTATATCAAGGTAGATAAATATGTCGATGATGATGATAATGAAGAATATGATGATGAAGATGATGACAATGATGATGATGAAGATGATGATGATTACGATGATGAAGATGATGATAATGACGATGATGAATATGTTGATGAAGAAGAGGGAGGTGATGATGATGATGATGATGATGATGATGATGATGAGGAAGAGGGTGATGACGCTGATGATGAGGATCATGACGAAGATGTTTATGATGATGAAGATGATGATGATGATGATGATGATGATGATGATGATGATGGTTATGATGAAGATTATGATGATGACGACAACGATGATGATGATGAAGATGGTGATGACTATGTTGATGATGAAGACGATGATGATGAAGATGATGATGATGAAGATGAAGATGATGATGGTGGCGGTGATGAGGACGACGACAACGATGATGAAGATGGTGATGACGACGAAAACGGTGATGAGAATGATGATGATGATGATGATGATGATGATGGTGGTGGTGGTGGTGGTGGTGGTGGTGGTGGTGGTGGTGGTGGTGGTGACGGTGACAACGATGTCGATGGCGATGATGAATATGGTGATGACGACAACAACGACGACGACGATGATGATGATGATGATGAGGATGATGATGATGAGGATGATGATGATGATGATGATGAAGATCATGATAAAGATGTTGATGATGATGATGATGATGAAGATAATGATGATGATGAAGATGATGATGATGATGATGATGAAGATTATGATGATGATGAAGGTGATGATGTTGATGATGATGGTGATGAGGAAATACATAATATGTATATCATATTTACATCAATCCAATAATCCACAACGATCAAAATAGGGATATTACAAGTTTCCATCCCTTTAGGAAAACTTCACATGCATAAAACAGATTGAAAAATCATCATATATTATAACATTTCATAATATTCAATAGAAATTAGAATCAATACACATTAATGAGTACACATTTGTCATTCAAAAATCACAATGACACATAGATGCATTGAAATTTTATAGGAATTGGGAAATAACACAAGATGTCAGAACCATCACACCTCTCCTCCACTAATCTATCCCTATAGAACCTAATCTAGCTTATAGACCTTGATCTAGCCCTAGAAACAAGACAAAAAAAAATCTAGACCTGGAAATCCCAATGTGGACCTACAGCCCTGGAGACCTAATCTAGAATACTTATCTATCCCTAGAGACGTAACCTAGCCCCCGAGACCTAATCTAGGCCTATAGAACCTAATCTAGGTTATAGACCCTGATCTAGCCCTATAAACTAGACAAAAACAAATCTAGCCTTGGAAATCCTAATGTCGACGTACAACCCTAGAGACCTAATCTCGAATACTTATCTAGCCCTAGATACGTAACCTAGACCTGGAGACCTAATATATCCCTATAGAACCTAGTCTAGCTTATAGACCCTGATTTATCCCTAGAAAACAGACAAAAACAAATCTATCCCTGGAAAGCCTAATGTCGATCTACAACCCTGGAGACCTAATCTAGAATACTTATCTATCCCTAGAGACGTAACCTATCCCAGGAGAGCTAATCTATCCCTATATAACCTAATGTAGCTTATAGACCCTGATCTAGCCCTATAAACCAGACAAAAACAAATCTAGCCCTGGAAATCCTAATGTGGACATACAACCCTGGAGACCTAATCTAGAATACTTATCTAGACCTAGAGACATAACCTAGCCCTGGAGACCTAATATATCCCTATAGAACCTAATCTAGCTTATAAACCCTGATCTAGCCCTATAAAGCAGACAAAAGCAAATCTAGCCCCTTGAGCAAAATTGGAATGGCCTTCAGTGAGAAAAACCCTAGTTTCAGAGATGGCACAATAGAACCATTTTTGAGTGTTGGAGGCACTGTGTGGGGGGTCCCCCAACTATAAATCGACATCCTTAATCCACTAGAATCGATGGCTTGGCAATCAGAGTCATGGTTTTGGTTCTATGGGCATTTTGGTCAGGCACCCTGTGGCCATTCAAGGACACTTTAAGGAATTTCTCTAGGGGCACGGTACCCAAACTGACGAGCGAAGTTTGATTGTGCTAGTGCCAACATGTGCACATGGCCATTGTGGACGTGTTTACAATGGAAATGCATGCCTAGGATCCTTCGGATGAGAATTGACCCCTTTGAGAAAAATTGGAATGGCCTTCACTGAGCAAAACCCTAGTTCCAGAGATGACACAATTGCACCATTTTCGGGCATTGGAGGCATGGTGTGTGGGGTACCCCAGCTATAACCCGATGTCCGAAATCCACCGAAATCAATGGATTTGCGATCGGAGTCACGATTTTGGTGCTACAAGCATTTTGGTCAGGCAGCCAATGGCCATTCAGGGACACTTTGAGGAATTGCTCCGGGGGCACAGAACGCAAACCGACGAGTGGAGTTTGGTTGCATCAGCTCCCACACATGCACATGGTCATTTTGGACATGTTCACGATGGCCATACACTCCTGGGAGCCTTCGGATGAGAATTGACCCCCTTGAGAAAAATTGGAATGGCCTTCAATGAGAAAAAACATAGTTCCAAATATGGCATAATAGCACCATTTCCGGTTGTTGGAGGCATAGTGTGGGGGGTCCCATAGCTATAACCCGATGTATCGAATCCACCAAAATCAATGGCTTCGCGATCTGAGTCACAGTTTTGGTGCTACACGAAATTTGGCCAAAAACCTCGTGGTCATCCAGGGAATATTTGAGGAATCGCTCCAAGGGCACGTAACCCAAACCAACGAGTGGAGTTTGGTTGAATCATCTCCCACACATGCATGTGGCCATTGTGGACGTGTTCACAATGGCCACGCATGCCCGGGAGCCTTAGAATGAGAATTGACCCCCTTTAGGAAAATTGGAACTGCCTTCACTGAGTAAAACCCTAGTTCTGAAGATGGCACAATAGCACCATTTATGGGTGTTGGAGGCATGGTGTGGGGGGTCTCCCAGCTAGAACCTGGCATCCCAAATCCACCAGAATTGATGGCTTCATTATCAGAGTCATGGTTTTGGTGCTACGGGCATTTTGGTCAGGCACCCTGTGGCCATTGAGGGACACTTTGAGGAACTGCTACAGGGGCACAGAACCCAAACAAGCGAGTGGATTTTGGTTCCTTCAGCTCCCACACATGAACATATCCATTATGGACATGTTCATGATGGCCATGCACACCCGGGAGCCTTCAGATGAGAATTGGATCCCTTGAGAAAAATTGAAATGACCTTCACTAAGAAAAAACCTAGTTCCGGAGATGGCACAATTGCAACATTTACGGGTGTTGGAGTCACGGTGTGAGGGATCCCCCAGCTAGAACCCAATGTCCTGAATCCCCCAGAATCGATGGCTTCGTGATCAGAGTCACGGTTTTGGTGCTACAGGAATTTTGGTCAAGAAGCTCATGGCCATTCAGGGACACTTTGAGGAATTGCTCTAAGGGCACGGAACACAAACCGACGAGTAGACTTGGGTTCCGTCAGCTCCCACACATGAATGTGTCCATTGTGTATATGTCCACTATGGAAATGCACGCCCTGGAGCCTTTGGATCATAAATGAACCCCTAGAGCAAGATTGGCATGGCCTTCACTCAGCAAAACCCTAGTTCCGGAGATGGCACAATAGCAACGTTTCTGAGCCTTCGAGACATGTTGTGGGGGGGGCCTAGTTGAAAACCAATGTCCCAGATCCATTGGAATCGACGGATTCAGGATTGGATTCATGGTTTTGGTGCTACAGGAATCTTGGTCATGCATCCTGTGGCCATTCGGGGATACTTAAGGATTTACTCCAGGGGCAAGGAACTTGAACTGGCGAGCGGACTTGGGTTCTGTTAGCTCCCACATGTGCATGTGGCCATTGTTGATGTGTTCATGATGGTTGCACATGCCCGGGAGCCTTTGGATCATAAATGACCCCCTTGAGCAATATTAGCATGGCCTTCACTAAGAAAAACCCTAGTTCCGGAGATGGTACACGAGCACCATTTTTTTATCTTTCGAGGCAGGTTGTGGGGGGGCCACTAGTTGAAACTTGGCATCCGATATCCACCAGAATTGATAGATTCGCGATTGGATTCATGGTTTTGGTGTTACGGGAATTTTCATCAGGCACCCCATGGCCATTCAAGGGCACTTTGAGGTTTTGCTGCGGGGGCACAAAACCCAAACCTGTGAGCGGAATTGGGTTCCGTCAGCTCCCACACATGCATGTGGCCATTGTGGATGTGTTCATGATGGCCACACATGCCCAAGAGCCTTCAGATCATAAATGATCCGCTTGAGCAATATTATGATGGCCTTCACTGAGAAAAATGATAGTTCCAGAGATGGCACAATAGCATCGTTTTTCGAGCGTTCGAGGCACGTTGTGGGGGGGAACCTAGCTGAAACCCAACATCCTAGATCCATTGGAATCGATGGATTCACGATTGGATTCATGGTTTTGGTGCTACGGGAATCTTGGCCAGGAACCCCGTGGCCATTTAGGGACACTTTGAGGATTTGCTCTAGGGCCACGGAACCCAAACCGACGAGCGGACTTGGGTTCCGTCAGCTACCACACAATCATGTGGCCATTGTGGATGTGTTAATGATGGCCACACATGCCCAGGAGCCTTCAGATCATAAATGACCCCCTTGATCAAGATTGTGATGGCCTTCACTGAGCAAAACCCTAGTTCCAGAGATGGCACAATAGCACTGTTTCCGAGCATTGGTGGCACGTTGTGGGGTGTCCCCTAGCTGAAAATCAACGTCCTAGATCCATTAGAATTGACGAATTCATGACCAGAGTCATGGTTTTGGTGCTACAAGAATCTTGGTCAGGCACCCCGTGGCCATTCAGGGACACTTTGGGGATTTGCTCCGAGGGCACGGAACCCAAATTGACGAGTAGAATTGGGTTACGTCATCTCCCACATGTGCATGTGGCCATTTTGGACATATTCACAATGGCCACACGTGCCCAGGAGCCTTTGGATCATAAATGACCCCCTTAAGCAAGATTGCGATGGCCTTCACTGAGCAAAAACCTAGTTTCGGAGATGGCACAATAACACTGTTTATGAGCGTTGGAGGCACGTTGTGGGGGGGGCCTAGTTGAATCCCAGTGTCCTGGATCCATCAAAATCTACGGATTCATGATCAGAGTCATGCTTTTGATGCTATAGGAATCTTGTTCAAGCACCTAGTGGCCATTCAGGGACAATTCGAGGATTTGCTTCAGGGGCACAAAACCCAAACCGGCGAGTAGACTTAGGTTCTGTCAGCTCCCACACATGCATGTGGCCATTTTGGATGTCTTCATGATGGCCACACATGCTTGGGAGCCTTCAGATCATAAATGAACCCATTGAGCAAGATTGGCATGGCCTTCACTGAGAAAAACCCTAGTTCCAAAGATGGCACAATAGCATTGTTTTGGAGCGTTGGAGGCACGTTATGTGGGGTCCCCTAGTTGAAAATCGGCATCTCAGATCCATCGAAATCATCAGATTCACAATTGGATTCACGAGTTTGGTGCTACAGGAATCTTGGTTAGGCACCCCTTGGCCATTCAGTGACACTTTGAGGATTTGTTGTGGTGGCACGGAACCCAAACCGGCGAGTGAAATCGGGGTTCCGTCAGATCCCACATGTGCATGTGGCCATTGTGGATGTGTTCATGATGGGAATGCATGCCTAGGATCCTTCGGATCATAAATGACCCCTTTGAGAAAGATTGGCATGGCCTTTGTTGAGGAAAACCCTAGTTCCGGAGATGGCACAATAGCACCATTTCTGAGCATTCAAGGCAAGTTGTGTGGGGCGCCTAGCTTAAAACCAGTGCCACAGATCTATAAGAATTGATGTATTCACGATCAGAGTCACGATTTTGGTGCTAAAAGAATCTTGGTCAGGCACCCCGTGGCCATTCACGAAAACTTTGAGGTTTTGCTGCGGGGGGGAACAGAACCCAAACAAGCGAGCGGAATTGGGTTTAGTCATCTCCCACACATGGAAGTGGCCATTGTGGATGTGTTCACAATGGCCACACACTCTGGGGAGCCTTCAGATCATAAATGACCCCCTTGAGCAAGATTGCGATGGCCTTCACTGAGCAAAACCCTAGTTCCAGAGATGACACAATAGCACGATTTTGGAGTGTTTGAGGAATGTTGTAGTGGGTCCCCTAGCTAAAATCTTGAGTCCCAAATCCATCAGAATTAACGGATTCATGATCGGAGTCACGATTTTGGTGCTACAGGAATCTTGGTCGAGCACTCCGTGGCCATTTAGGGACACTTTGGGGATTTTCTCCGAGGGCACGGAACCCAAACCGATGAGAGGACTTGGGTTCCATCATCTCCCACATGTGCATGTGTCCATTGTGGATGTGTTCACAATGTCCACGCACTCTCGGGAGATTTCGAACCATAAATTACCCCCTTGAGAAATATTGTGATGGCCTCCACTAAGCAAAACCCTAGTTCTGAAGATGACACAATAGCATCGTTTTCGAGCGTTGGAGGCACGCTGTGGGGGGGGGGGGGATAGATGAAACTCGCCATCCCGGATCCATCAGAATGGATGGATTCGCAATCGGAGTCACAGTTTTGGTGATACAGGAATCTTGGCCACGCACCCCGTGGCCATTTAGGGACACTTTGAGGATTTTGTCTGTGGGTTCCATCAACGCCCACATGTGCATGTGGCCATTGTGGATGTGTTGACAATGGACACGTATGCCCAAAATCTTTCGGATCATAAATGAACACCTTGAGCATGATTGCGGTGGCCTTCACTAAGAAAAACCCTAGTTCCTGAGATGGCACCATGTATGAGCACATATATAAGCATATTATGCATATCACATGCCAATATCTAGACTCTTGAATGATCATTGAAAATAAAACATATATGGATGGTGCAATCCATAGCATCACACAAGAGAAATCTCTCCAAGAATATCAAAGATTATGAAATTGTATTGCTTTGTGCAAAAATTCCAATGCCTCTCAATGGCGACGGTGATTTAGTTTAAAATCACAAATCATTCAATTATATTTGTAACTCCAATATCGAGAATCCATATGTACAATTACATATGGCCAAATTGAGAAAAAAAATTCATTGGAAATATTTAAGAATGAGGAATATGTACACTTACTAAATTTTGGGTGTCACATAGTATGTGAGTCCACTAACAAGTAAAATGTACAAGTTCTTCCTTTTTACACAAAAAAATCACTTCAGTCTACTATTTTCAAGGTTCATATCCTTAATCATCATTGTAGGAGTAGCCAAACATAAAATCATAATCCATGACTATTGTTCATGCACATAGGCTGTTGGATTCCTTGGAGATTTTTTTTTTATTACAATTACCATTATGATGACCAATATTGATTGGTCATCATGAAGGATGAGTACCTTGTTTGTAATGGAAATCAAGGTGTATCCATGAATAGTGTGAGCTAGCCTATATGATTGTGCTACCCATAATTTTCCATGGAAAGTAGATTTGATAGTCCCACTACTTATTAGCAAGCCTTCTGAATGTTTCCAAACCTTTTAGATAAAAGGAAATTGAAATTTCCCATTATTTCCCACAAAGGGTAGATGCAATGGTAACTATAAATAAATTTCCCCTATGATGCTTTAGTTCACCTTTGCATAGATAATGAATGCCATTGTTGGAATGAGGAATGTGAGATGAATGTCATTGTTGGAATGAGGAATCTGAGATGTGTTATAGGCAAGGGGATGATCAATCAAGTGTGAACATATTGTATTCAAGGGTGGTTGGATTCAAGGATGTAGTTGGTTAGTTTCACATTGAATTTAAATGAAAGTCTTCACCAATTAGTAAGAATATCCAATAATGATGTATACAATGATTTAGGCTTCATATATGATTTAGGCTTTATTTCATATGTTAAATTGATGAATTTTATTCTTATTATCCTTAGTACATGTGTTCATGATTATAATATATGAATGAATGGGACTTCCACCTTCTCATGAATTCATATATTAGTGTATCTCCTTTAGTAAATTATGCATATGCCCATTTAAATATGTATGCCTTTTATCCTACAAGAAAGGCTCCCAAGATATAACGCTATGCATGTTTTTGTTTTAGATTTATTATGCACATGTTCTTTCATGTTCTTTGTTTTAATGCTTATGTTTTTAAATTTGGCCATGTTATAACTCCATAACTCAATAGTTTTTAAACAAACCCTAACACACCATGAGACAACAAGATACAAATATAGACAAGCGATATATAAATCACATAACTGGAAATCCATGTACATCAAGGCAAGCGATATATTTTCCATCATATGTACATACGATGGAAAATTGTTCCCTATACAAAATACGGAAACTCATGTCATAGATCCAAAATACATGGTAACTCATGCTCTATATAAAATCCAGCAACTCATGTTGTAGATCCAAAATACATGGCAACTCGTGCTATAGATACCAAGTACATGGAAACTGGTGCCCAAAAGTGACACATCATGGATAATGTGCAAAACATGGTGTGTCAAGCATTGTGACCACCCCCATCACTCCTAGGCGCATATCCAAAATCGATCTTCCTCTTCTTGGAGCTACTGGTATCTCGGGTCTTCTTCCGTCTAGGAGTAGACCATCTCTCTAGGCTTTGAAACAAATGATATAAGATACCATAATTTTCAAGCATTTGTAACATTTACCACATTTATAAAATAAATGTAGAATTCAAATCTTAAATAACTCGCCACTGATGCAGGTGGGATACATGAGGCAGGTGTCCTAGATCTACTGAGCCTCTCAGCAATTCCAACCCACAACATTTACGACAATCATTTCATTGAAAAATAATAATTGCTTCAATTAATTTTCGTTAATGCATCAAAATATTTTCATAAATTAACTTGATTCTCACCGTGAACACCTCCAACAATGGACATGACTGGGCTTCAGGGCTAGTAGGTGGAGCAGTTGGTTGGACAACCTGCTCCGATACGGTCATGGGGGGGGTGTAGACGTAGTTACAACAACTATGGGTGCAACCACTGTAGATACATGAGCGGATACTAGAAGAGTAATTTCCACAATAGTGGCGGGAACTGGAGAAGATAATTTGGAAGAGGATATGGTGGTATGGGGTGGAGGAGGACATCATGGACGATGAACCCCTACTAGATGTACGATAGGGGGTATCGACCCAAAATGGATAGGGGGAATGTGGAGGGATGGTGAATGGGAGGGCGGTCCTGGATAGAGGGAGGAGCATGGATAGAAGGGAGGTTGTGGATGAAAGGGGGGAGATGGATGGAAGGGGGGGTGTGGATGAATGGGGGAGGATGGATAGATAGGGGGGTGTGTATGAATGGGGGGAGGATGTATAGATGGGGGGGCATGGAAGAATGGGGGAGGATGGATGGAGGGGGGAGGATGAAAGGAGGGGGGATTATGGACGGAGAGGGGAGGATGGATGGAAGGGAGGGAGTGGACAGAGGGAAGGGTCTGGATGGAAGTGAGGGGGGTGACTCATGGGAGAGGGTGGAAACATGGGACTAAATGGGGGACGGGGAACTATCCCGCCTGTAGCTATTGGTGGCCCCTGCATACACATTTGTAATATAATAGTTTAGTAAACAAAAATCAAATTAAACCATAGTAATTTGTAACAATTCAAATTAAAAGTGTGCTTTCAACTACACATTGTACCTGTGTATATGGTGATCTACCGATCCTTAGCGGAGATGGCTGATCATCATAGTCTGGGCATACCCGTGGACACCAAAATGCATGCACGTTATGAACATATTAAACAAGTAATTATTTAGGCAATCAAAATATTCACAAATATTAAATGAACTATCATCGTGTATGTCATAAATATAAAAACATAAATAATAAAAATTCCATAAGTAATAACAATATTGTGTGAGGTACTGAAAATACCTTTGTGTGAGATTATGCAATTTCAGTAGCAACTTCCATTGTTGCGTCCAAGTTGGGAGATCCTATGTTCTCCCATGATGGCGTCTCAGCTCTAAATAATAGTACATTGAAATAATATTTTAATTCAAACACAAATAATTTCAAATTACTTTACAAATTATCAAGTGATGATTGAAAACACATTAAAAAAAGTGCTAACCTGCTCCATATAGCAACCCTCAATCGGGCCAAGGAAAGTGTGCTCGCAATGGGGACAAAGATGCGGCATTGTCCCCGTCGAACTAGAAGGCCCAACATGGCTACCACCAGTCATAGGTCTATCCTGACTCTGTCGTGAAGGCCCTGCACCTGAGTCTCTATCAGGGTAACCCTGTCTCTCTAATGTAGTCGCTTCTACAAAGGCGGTGTGTCGAAGGAGTCCACGTGAAACACTCCTCATCGCCCCCTCGATCTGATCAAGTTTGTGGGGTAATTTAAGTGGATGGGGAGAGGGGTTGGGTTCGTGCCTAGGAGCTGGTGGCCCTCTCAATGGGTTCCTCCTAGCAGCATGTCGATCTTGGGCAGATCCACGCCCAACACCCTGGAACTCGGTTATGTCAAATAATTTACATGTAAACCGAGCGCAAACTTATCCCACAGTTACCGAAGGAAGTACTGTGGAATCTCCCTATTATTGTAGGGAGGTTTATCATAAACCAGGAACTACCTATGCATCCAATTGTCCCTCCATGGTTGGAAATGACACCGATACATACAAACATGTGGCTTTCTAATGTCCTGTGGTTGTTGTGTTCTTGGATCTATGAACATACTGTATAATTGGGCCTTTGTAATATTCAAATCTTTCATTTCCTCCTTGGAAATTCCTGTGGAATAATATTCCCGCATCTTAGCTCTATATTCAATCATGTCAGTGTATTGGCGATGTGCATGGATGAGGGAGTCAATTGAGATGTCAATTGAGGTGGCAAGGGACATTCGAGATGGTTCCCCTGTGCTTCTTAGTACTCAAGCGTGCACTCTCATTTCATTTACATAATGGTTCAAGTCGTTTTGGTCGAAATTTTGTTGGGGGTTTTGATTTTCTTGAGCATTTTGATTTTGTTGAGGGTTTTCATTGGTTCCAAGATTTTTGTTTTCGTGTGTTCCACCGGACTCCATGTTAACATTTTATTCATTCATTGTATAGGTTTACACTCTGCAATTGAAAAATTCTCTATTATTTTACTAATTTGGGAATTATTAAAAATTTAATAAACAAACAAAAATCAATAAAATTACAAAAAAAATGAATCAAAAGACAAAAAACATGGATCTTACCTATCCAATGCACTTGTTGATCACTTGGTTGATGGATTAAGAGATTTTTTGAGTGGAAATGGTGAAAATGGTGGTCTGTAGCTCTGTGCACGTGATGGGTGAGTGAGGCTCAGCTGCAATGGAAGGAAATATAATGCCTTTGCTTTGGCTTTTTTATTTATCTTAACAGGGGCTCATGCGCGCTTTTGAGTGCGTACGCGCTAGAAATGCGCACATGCCTCAGTTCGGTGCTGAACCTAATGGCACGTGCGTGCTTCCTTAGGTGCATGCGTGCTTTTGGTATTTCCCCACTAGCACGACCCCGTTGCAATTATTTTGGGGAGCATATTTGTGCGTCCATGCTAAATCGAGCAAAGAGTTGAGCCAACTAAAACGCCATCTCCATCTACATCAAATGTAATACTTTTAATAATCAAGCATTGTTTAGCTAAGATCAAAGTCTTAAATTATATATGAAAAATTCCATATATACACACTAAAGGATGTGGCTCTCCATGCATGGCAGTGGAGCCCCAGGCGGTGGCTGTCAATGCATGGCGGTCATTGTCAATGCATGGGGTGGAGACCGAGGGAGTGGAGGTGGCTGTAAGAGACCTCTACCATCCAACACGCAAACTAAGGTAGATTGAATGCATTGAAATTTTTTACATTGCCAATAAGCCAACCATTTGCTAGGCAATAAGACTTCAATTGGATTAGCCAATCACATATTAGATAAATAGATTTTCAAAGTTAAAGAAAACTAAAAAATTTATTTTCCAATGTAAAATTTAGGATAAATAAAAAATTAAATTAATCAACACTAAACTAATAATGAAACTAATAACGAGTCAAAACATATCGAATACAATACATCTATTTTATTTTTATGTTGTTTATTCATTTCAATGAATTTGACCATTTTCAGGACTACAACAATCATTTTTAACAAGTTATGGTCATATGAATTTTAAACTAGGGTTACATGCATTATTAGTCCTTGTCGAAGGCCAATGTAAACTATTGTAATCGATATGTCCGTTGACTTCAATTAGTCATCATTTGACCTTCAGACATTTTCGTTTTAACCAAAATTTTTGGTTTATAGTTCTTATTTTTTAAATTAAATAATCAATTTAAATTATTTATTTTGAATGCTATTGGCCATGGACTTGAAGCGTTATTGTTGGGCCAAAGGCAGAGTTGTGAGAACAACATGATACAATGGCATAACCCAATGGCTTTGGAACCAACCCTCATCGGTTCACCAGGGCCACCACCTAACCGCCATCGCTCACCACTGCCACCGCCTCACCGCCATACAGCCATTGCCTCTGAATCTATGTACAAACGATAAGCCATTAGCTATTTTTATTAGGTAATTGCAACATTTAACTATTATTTTTCTAAAGATCCAGATGGAGTTAATAAAGAGCTATCACTTATAAAGGATCGATATCAAGAACCACTACTAGCATCCGAGTCAGTTCCATTGATAACAATTTTATACCCCTATAAGTCCAAAAGGAAGGAGCAGAAGCAAAGCACATAGCCAGGGTGGGAGTAGGACCAGATAATTGAGTGTACCCATAATCAGTTAGATTGCTACAAATCCATGATTTTCTTACCATAGGTTGGTCGGCTGCACATTCAGGACTACTGCTGCAACTCTACGCTACTTACTACACAGGTCTGAACTCTGGGTTGCAGACTCGTCACTGCAACTCCTTGTTTTTCAACACATGTCTAAGTCCACATCGATAGCATTGGAAAAGGAAACTTCTGCAAGTTCCAAAAACCATCCAGTTTAGCATTGGAAAAGGCAACTCCTTTAGGTACATTAGTTCTACTTCGCTGTTCATATTTTGTGAAGAAAGGATAAGTTCTCTCTGCATAAACCAAGTGCATAACAAGGTTAAAAAGGTCATGATTTTCAAGCCTTTGGAATTTTTTATAATTCAAGGCTAACAGTCATATGTGGTGCATAATTAATATGTTGTGTACTGCACATACAAAATCTATAGCTAGAAATCTATTAGACATGAAATGATTCCCCACCCATGGCTGGCTGGGAGTAATGATTCTCAAGCAGGTTAGTGATTTTGTTGCAGCTCAATAAATTCATTCCCATCACTACTATATATCCATCCACAACTAGAAATGGTATATAATTTACAGATAAAGTTTATAAATAAATTATACTTTTGGATTTGATAAACCAGGTTTTCAATGCTCTGACCGATTGGGAAATTTTAATTTTGTCATTTAACATGAAATTGACTGACAAAATGCTAAAGGAATACTTACAATATAACATAATTGATGGTATTTACATATTTTACTGCCAAGTTAAGTAAGGTAAGATACACAAGTATGGAAGCACCTACAATGCACCCTTGGACTATCTCAGTCTCTAGCTCGATAGGTTGCAATTGAGAAATATCCTGCCAAATTTAATGGGCAAAAGTGTCCAACGAATGCACCTGAGCGTGGCTTATCGTGAGCTTGGAATTCATGGGCTCTGAAACTAGCACACATAAAATGAACGGTTAACCACTCATTAAACATGCCTTTCAGTTTCAAAATTGAAAGCAAAGCTTTATCGGGTTTCATTGATTCAAATTTCTAATACAAAATTTATGCATTCACAGGAATGTAACTTTATCCTCTCGAAACAAACTACCTTTCCAACAGTGGGATTACAACAAAACTACTATGAAAATAATCTAAAATTTGCTCGTATGATTTAGAGAAGGGAGATTTGGAATACCAAAGAATTCTTGGCAGTCTGGGCAGCCTCATGTAGGGCATCCAACTTATCATCTTCTTCCTGAATCCAGACATGCTTAGCTTGCTGCTCCAGAAGATTGGTAAGTAGAAGGACTTCCTTATTCATCTGATTGTATGCCGCTGTCATATTACATTTGTCCAACCCTATGGATGCTCATTGAATGTTTTGGTTCTTGCAAATTGGTCATGCAAAAGGCTATTGCATCCTTGCAAAAGTTGAGATCACAACCAGAGGAAACAAAGGTGTAAATGATATAAATTGAAACGTAGCGATAAAAACCAGTGCCACCATCCAATGCATAAAATCCGCCACCGACACGTTTAAGAACGCATGCATCCTGGGATTATGTGCTGCAAAGCAATTAGCCTGTATTGTATTATGTTCAACAAATGGACAATACGCCAATGCAACCCAACACAAGAGGATAGGCAGTGAGTTTCAGAAAACATGCTCAGTAGCAGCCGACGAAGGGAATGAAACCACAGAGCTTAGAACGAAAAATGCCCATCTTGAAGCCTGTCTACCAGCAATAAGAATGCAAACAATTCAGAGAATATTCAACACACAAAGGCAGAACTCGATGGGAGTATGGGAAAATGAACACCACTATGAATTCATGTTGTTGATTTGACGAGGGATAATTAGCAGATTGAGGACCAGGTATATTAAATTTGGTAATTAGTGGTATTAGAGGTCAGGATAGTGCTTGCTAATCGACTCCGACTATCCCTGGCATCTGCCGATGGTAACTTCTCTTGTTCGTCGGGCCCTGTGTGGGTGCAATTATTGTTCCTGAAAGTTGTACACTAACATCTGTTTCGCCAGTTGAATACATCTGGCTGCGTTATAATTCAAATGCCAAATCTTATTTGCAAGTGGAAAAAGAAGTCAACACTTGCTTGAGTCCGTGGGATGTCGTTAACTTTATGCCTGGGTGGGAATGCAAAAGTTCATTTATATTTCCTAGTATGAGTCGCTGTGAGTGTCTTGGAATGCTACCTCCTCGTATGCATAAGACGTTATCTAAAGTGTCTTGGAACGACGTGTGCACTTTAACGTGCACTTTAACTCGCCGTCAATGTATATATCTGCTTATGATCATTAATATATTTGTTTATTAAATGGATCTTAAGGTATCATTTATGCCTTACAAACACTCATTTCATAATTTTATGCTTTTTGGGATCGAGATACGGAGCCTGTTAGTCATTGTGACCCAGATTTTGATGTTCCATATTGAAGTGAGATCTTAAGTCTTATGCTCATGGTAGAGATGGAGATTTTTACCTTTTTGATCATGATGAAGAGTATGATGCTCGAGAGTCAGAGCCAGATGTTCCATATTGGAATTATGATATTTGTTATAGGGAGTAAGAACTCAATCGCCTGCACATCTATCATTGACTCTCCATATAAATGGCCAATTTTTTACTCTGTTCTTCACCCAATTAATAATACCACATTATTAAGCTATTAACTGGAGCTGGAAGATAGAACTACGATTGGGCTATGCCTACATATATTTTTCGGTTCACTCTATTGACCGGGCTCACTGAACACATCTGTAGGGCCTGTCACGGGACCAACAAAGTGAACGAACGGGGCAACAAAACTCAACACGACTTAGATATTATCGGCGATATAATTTGAATTACGAGCTTTTCTTGTTAAATTCGTTCACCTTAATCAATGAAGGCAAAAAATGATTTAAATAAAAAATTTAACACCATGCTTTCATGGCCACGCAGTTTAAAAGGTTTATGCCGTAAATTTCACACCATTGTTTTAAAAACCAAAATCATGGTGAGCACATGTTCTATGAAGGTAACAAAAGTGTGGCTTATGTTTTAAAACCCACGAAAAGGTGCTTGAGTGTCGGTGTATAACTTATTGTTATCAAAGCTGAGTTCTCTCAATGCCTAAACTTAGGTCTTTGCTTGCTATCTTCTCTTCTACTTTAGGTTACAACAAAGTTTAGTGTCTTGTTTTTTCTTTTCTATATGCTTTTCATAAATTCATGACACATGTTGTAAGTGAGCACACTATTTTATAACGATAATTTGAGCCTAGCTTCATGCCATTTCTTTCGATATCTATTAACTCACTATTTTATAACGAAATACGTCTACGCCTCTTTACCCAACAAAAGTTGAGCCTAGCTTCATGCCATTTCTTTCTATCTCTATTAACTTACATTTTAATTTAATTGATGTTACTCCTTAGATACAAGAGCTTACTAATAAACCAATTCCATTCATGGATACACGATGCATGTTGAGGTTGATGTTTATTTGCGTTGGTGATTCAATAGGAACGATGGTGGAAATAGCAGCAATGATGTGACTTGAGTAATAATAATGATATGGTCTATGATTTAACTATAGGAGAAAGGGAGGTCACTTACTTTCCAATTCAGGTACGTACCCACTCCAAGGCGGTTCAATAGTACATCGTGATACATACAAGTTACTTTAAGCTACATTAATTGTACTAGTCACATATGTGCAGTTCAGTAGTACATCATGATATATACAAGTTACATTAAGCTACATTAGTTGTACTAGTCACCTTTGTGTGGGCATAACCCTATTTACCTTGAAAAAATAAAGGATAAACAGACTTATCACTGAACATGTAGGGTAGGCATGCCTCCTCAACCAATGCAAGTGGGAAAACACGTGAATCTTCAACCCAAGCCACAGGGTCAAATGAAATCAATATTATAGAGTCCAACACAAACTAGTAAGCCAAAATACATTCAAATCAAATAGAATCTAATGATATCGCAATGTCAACCTCAATGAATAGTAATGCAACCATATCTAAACTTCAGATGCAATTTGTCCAACAATCTCATGCTCATTTTCCTCTTAACCCAACATCACAATTGATACAATGACCCGAAAGAAGTATTCATTTTTTTTATAAACCAGCTGAGGCTTGTACAACTGGTTCTCATCTGATCAACATCAATGGACCTTCATGCAAAATCAATGGCATCACATCAAATGAATTGATGTCCTACGTTGAAACTTTTTTGTAATGGCAATACCTAATGAAACGATTATGGGTGTCTCTTCTTCTAAGGCAACAGGAAGTCTCGTTTCGGTTGGAAGAAATCATAATTCTATTGCAATTCTGCATAGTACCCTTACCAAATTGTACATAAACAATATAAAAAATTCAATCTTCAACAATATAACAATTTAATCTTTTCACAAATTCAAAATTTTACAATATTGGCAAGGACATTGCCATCCCATGGCAATTGTCTAATATTAAAATGGTAAAAATATTTGTTGGTTATATTTCGTTACATATCCAAAGGAAAATGGTTATTTCATCATAAAGTTTTTGAATTGTATAAATTATAAATATGTTAACTCGGCTTGGAAAATGGTGTATTTCATCATTAAGTTTTTAGAATTTTATAAGTTATAATTATGTAACTCGGCTTTGTCCATATTAATATTATGGATAAAGTAAAATTAATTATGTACATTTTAAACATAAAAACAATTATTTTATAAATAATCCATTTTTATAAATTCTCTTTCCATAGTTAGAAAGATATATGTATCATTAAAATTATTTATTTCATAAACACAAACAATTAGTTTATTAATTCAAGTTAATTTTTATAGTTTATATTATTTTATTTTTCCATAATAACTTGTACAGTTAAATTAATTATATAATTTTACATAACTTTTTAAAGTAATTTGTATAATTTTTTATTTTTTATTTTACGAGTAAAATAAATTATTATAATTTATATGAGAAATATAAATAATAATTTTATAAATAAAATCTATTTTTTATTTTTAAGTGTTTAAATAAGTAAAATTAATTAAATGATTCGCAGAACAAACACAATCAATTATTTGTATATAATCTAAATTAATTGTAAAAGAGCATTCCCCCCAAAAAAACTTATATCTGACAGAGTTCCACAAAAAACCTCTCTTAGGCTAAAGGAAGCAACCCCCAAAAAATTGTTAACCAATAGTTCACTCCTATAGGAAATGTCTTAATCCATTACATTACATAAAAATATACTGCGACTCAAAATTTTCATTTGTTAAGCAACACACAAAAAAACACTTAAAAAAACAGAAAGGGTGCCCTTGGAAACCACTCGATCTTGGTTCCATTCTTCAAAAGCAAGAGTCCCTTCCTGCATCGAAAGAGCTTCCCTTTATAGAGGATCCGCTTGAAGATTAAATTCCTCATTTAATGATAGTTTTAGAGTCACCAAGAACCAGTAGATTAAGAACACCTTTGGACTATGAAAAAAGCATAAGGCCCCACAAAGTTATAAGCTCAGCTCGAGTATTTGAACCAACACCACCTCCCATCTTAACATAAAATAAAGGTCTTGCAGACATAAGAAGACACATTCATGCTCCACAAGAGTTGTAATTTCCCCACTTTAGAGGCTCCATGGACACTCCAATATCTTATTAGGTTCCCATAGGTCCAAGTGGTATTCAACATCAATTTGGGAACTAAATTAATTCTAATGTTTTCCTAGCACTAAAATGGTCAAAAACTTCTAAAGGAAAAGTTTATCCACAATTTTGGTTTATTTATTTCTTCTAATATTTGTTTATGAGTTGTAAGTGATCTAGGTGGCTCAAGAGGGAGCATAGGAAGAGGATAATACATATGAGTTGTCTCCCTCAAGAAATTAGGAAAGAAAGCTGTTGAAAGCAGTAAAAGCATCCAAAAAGCAAGAAAAGCAGGAAAAGAAACAAACAATCAAACAAGATAGATTTTTGCTAATAAGGCTCAACAAGGATTAGTAACACGAAGAAAGAACCAAGGAAACTCAATAAAATCTACAGGAGCCAAATTTATCTAGTGAGGGCATAACTAATGAGGCAAGTGGGTCCAAATGCAAAAGCGAAACTCAATAAAATCTACAGGAGCCAAATTTATCTAGTGAGGGCATAACTAATGAGGCAAATGGGTCCAAATGCAAAAGCAACTTGCCAAAGAAGTCTCCAACTCATCCCTAATTCAAATTCCAAGAAGGAAGGATCTAGGGAAAGGAAGAGAGCTACCAGAGGTTTATAAAAGGATTATGAGAGTCTCCTTCAGGATCGTTTGGCCATTTTGTTATTTTTATTGAATATCTGTGAGCTGTTCTTTGCTTGGGTTATGTGCCCCTTGCAAACAGTTGGGATATGTGCCCCTCTATAACACAGTATCCAATTGATTTACATCCAGTAATCAAGGAAGGAGACATCCAATCTCTTTCACAAAGGTTCAACAAATATTCTAATGCTATTCTTGTGTATTTCCACTCCAATTATTGATGTTGGAATTTATGCTTTAGCCAGCATCTAGCTTCAGTGTTGTTTTTGGAATGTTTTGGGCAGTGATGATGTTTTTGTTGGATGATGGTGCCTCTATGAATATTTGTAGTTGTATTTGCAGCTCTATAATGTAAATGAATTCCTCACATATTAATAAAATGTACTTTGTTTCATATTCTTCAATTCTATGTCTCTCTGCAATGTATTATCCCTCATATGCTCAATTCACGAGTAAATCTGACTAGTTTCCATTTTAGCTACAATAAATTAACTTCTGATCAACCAAATCACGACATATAAGTTACTGAAGGTAGGTGAGGCTCAAGTGAACCCATCCCAAGCACTGTTTCATAAATTCATGACCTTCCACAGTCATTTGGAATCATTTGGAAATCATCTAGTTGAGTTGTACTGAAATTTGCAATTACTTCCTAGCTTCCAAAATTTTCCAAGTTGAGTCTTATTATTAATATCAGTGTTCTCATTGAAATTTGGGGTAAATATAGACCAACCACTTCCATTTTTGTAGCAAAATCCATTGGGTTCCACATAAGTCCTAGGGCCATTGCCTTGAAGCCTTTGGTTTACCAGAGGAGTCTATTGAGGCATGATGTACCCAGAAAATGTGCAACTCTCGAAGTTGGGTGTCTGTATAAGGATGTTGTAGGATGTCCATAGTCTATTTCAGATCCTAAAATCCACCCTTGAAGGATTCATATAGGTCATGAGGTGTTTGAGACTCAAGTCTAAATTTCTAGCCAAAACTAGTCATTTTTTTAATTTTTGAGTTAGTGTGTGTTGTGAGGAAAATACACCTATAGTTCAGGGGAGAAACTACCAACTTACAGTGATGAAAGATAGACCTACAAATGTTCTACAAGTGCAACTAGTAAGCAAAGATATTTAAGGTTAGAAAGATGAGTACCTTATTAAGAAGGTTGATCCCAGCCTTCCTCTTCCTTGCTCTTCAATGCTATCCAGTATCACAATGCCCACACCTGCAAAACAACTTTGTAACTTTCTCAAATACATTTGAATACATATATAAGACTGATATTCATGACAGAAGAAGACATCAAACTATAAGTAAACTGTAATCAAATCTAAGACACACATGAATAGGTCATATTTGGAAAGGGAAGAACATCTGATCTTTATTAATGAATGAAGTAAGTACATAAAGTTATACCTTCCTTCAAGCTTGGCACTTCACAAAACCTAGATTCAAGGTCTCCTGCTTCTGTTCTCCAAGGATCC
Organism: Larix kaempferi; assembly: GCA_027924585.1. Classification (NCBI taxonomy): domain Eukaryota; kingdom Viridiplantae; phylum Streptophyta; class Pinopsida; order Pinales; family Pinaceae; genus Larix; species Larix kaempferi. The sequence goes on along the minus strand of BSBM01000031.1, from coordinate 7,068,930 downwards.
CAGCCTCTAATCAGTTGTGCTAGGGTTTATCAGAAACTGAGGCACAAGAGAGGGGGATGAGGGTCTCCATTCCTCCAGCATAACATTATTATGGGCTTGGTCCCCACCCATGGCCCTTCTACCTTCCTTATATAGTCAATGAAGGAGAGGAAAAGCAATTATAACCGAATCAGGAGGTTCTCGAACAAACACAATTTGACAAAAAATCGATATTTTGACTGTTTCAGGAAAGTGCCCTCCTTTTCTACTACAAACCAGCATATGTGCTCTACTTTTATGAAGCAAAGTTGCATATTTTTTAAGGTGTGTGCTACTCTAATGCTTATAGAGTAGCATTTTTGTGGGAAAATGGCCAAAAATAGGGTTTTTTGATGATTTTCAAGAGGTGGTTTGGTCTGCAAAAGTGTTCCTAAGGGTTATAACCATCAAATGGGCCAAGAGTGAGGTAATTTAAACCATATCCAGTGTCTCTAATGACCCTTCAATCCACATGTGTCCTGTTGTGTGACTAAACTTGATCTCAAGAAGTGTCGTCATGCGACCAAGCGATGCAAGTGTTGTTACGGATGGATAAGTGTCATTTTAATCTATAACAGATGCCCCCTAATGTATGAGGTCAGAGGGAGTGAGGGAAACGATGGCCGAAATACATTATAAATAATAAAGATTTGAATCATGGAAGCGGAGGAACTGAAGAAACCAAGAATCATAGGCTCAAATGAAGTACCTGAAAGCAAAGGCAATGTCAGACAAACTCATCCTTAGGGTAACTGTCCATGTTCAAATAGTGGAACATGACCTCCAAGCGGATACACTAATGATCCACATATAGATGCATATATCATGGCCACTAGAATACAAGCGTGGATCCATGAAGAACATAAGTGTAAACATAGCCACATAAATACAAGGTGGATCTATATAAAAACTGGAGAACATAGCCATAGAGAACAAGCTGGATCTATGTCTTATCAAGAGCCAAAAAATAGTGTGGCCCAGTCTTGTGCAACTTGGGTGATAACATAAATAAGGTGATGCTATCGAGGATCCCAAGGTCTTCATCCAAAAACAACCCAAGGTACAAACCTATCCATGCGAATAAATGAGTTGATGTCGAACATGGGAGGTATCGTTTGATTACTGGTCATTGATGTATACCGTTAACAAATGTGAGGGTTTCCACCAATAATGAAAATGGAACCCAAGGTACCTAGTACATTCAAACAAGAGCGAATAGTCTTACCATTGAACACTTGAAGAATCTATCGGATAGGAGACATTGATGTATTCCAATCTATCCAATAGCAAGGGAAACTACCACTAATGACTGCAATCCCCAAGGTACTAACCGAAACTCTAAACTTCATTCCCAGAGCACAATGAGTTGAAGTCGATGGGAAGAAGTACGTTGGAAGGGAGGCCTTAAGGAATCCTCCATCATCCAACATGAGGGACACTCAACAGGTATGAGCTGATTTGGAGTAGGACTGAACACGTGATGAAACATACCGACACCAAGGAATGGCCGACGTATGAGGTCAAGGCAACTGCAGAATGGCGAACACAGGTTATATCCTTAAACAGTGAGCACGATACAAGAGTGACTTAGGCAGCTTTTAACACAAAGAGACCATGATACAAATTCGCAATGTAGGAGACTTGAACAGATTCTCCATATGATTGGAAGACTAACCAAATGGAGGAGTAAGAACTCTAAGATCAGGTTTATCTTAGGGCCAACATTAGAACCCAACTTGTTTGATAGAATCAAAACAGGTGCTTTGTTCAAAGAGGTAGTTGACTTGCTGCCATCATATTGAAAGATATTTTAACATTCCTCCCTTCCCTTTCCTTTTTCATTTTTTAACGAGCTTGACAAAGAACTAAAGCATGATCGACGGTATTTTCATATTTAACGAGTCTGAAAAACCTAGAAGAAAACTCCATACACCTATCTGTGGATTTTATATTGAGCCTGGATTGGTCTGTGCTTGGCAGTGTTTTCTTGCTTATAGAGTTGAAAAACTTAAACAGTCCTCTATCAACCATCTCATGGATTTCACATGAAGCCCGAGTAGGTTAATGCTTGCTTGGTGTTCTCACATTTCGAGAGTTTGAAAACCCTAAAGACGACTCCAAAGGTCCTTTTTCATAAAGTTAGTCTCCTTCCCCGAAAAAGTGTAAAATAATGGAAGAAGAACTCTTCTAGCACATACCAGAGTATACCTAGAGTATACCTTTTTCATAAATTATCCACCAAGGCCTGGAAAAGGGATAATTCTATACCTAAGTGGATGTCTGTTCAGTTATCTTAAGGAGCCCGAAAAGACAACTATGCTCGGCAAACTTTTCCTATTTAAGGAGTCTGAAAAGGGCTTAAAAGGACTCCATAGGGATCTTTTCCATAAAGGTTTAATGAGCCTGAAGAAGTAAACTCATGACCTCCTTACTGTTTTTAACAAGCTCAAAGGAGATACAGAAAAATGCTCAAAACTTCCTTTCTTTTTTAACGAGCTCGAAGTGAAGATGGAAGAAATGCTCATAACCTACTTATTGTTTTTAACGAGCTCGAAGTAAAGGTAGAAGAATGCTCAAAACCTACTTACTGCTTTTAACGAGCTCGAAGTAAAGGTGGAAGAATGCTTGAAACCTACTTACTGTTTTTAATGAGCTCGAAGTAAAGGTGGAAGAATGCTCGAAACCTACTTATTGTTTTTAATGAGCTTGAAGTAAAGGTGGAAAAATGCTCAAAATGGGAGGAGATGAGTGTTAGGGATATGCGAAACTAGCTCCAAGCGCATGGAACAAAGCTATGCCTATGCAAGGAACATGAGCAAGATAAGTACACTCAGGGTGTGTCTCCTCCAGGTAAAAGGTGTCAAATTGTGAAGGCAAAATGATACAGGGCTAAGCAGAAATGAGATCAGAGATGGAGGCTTATACAATAAGCTAAAAGCATGGAAGCTGGCATCAGGCTCATTAGCGCAACAGGGATCATAACAGGTGCATATGCAACTTGAACACGAAGATGGGAGCCTTATCAGGGATGGCCATAAATATATGAGGAAGAAAGATATGAAGCTTCTTCTCAAAGTCATGGTAAATCTAAAAAGGCTCCCGAGCCTATGAGAAAAACTCAGCATGGGCACCAAAATGGCATAAGGGTGCTGACTAGGGTGACCCATGTTAGGTAGGCTCTGCTATCGGACTGGTGCACAATGCATAAAGAGATGGCTAACACACCAATATCCAACAGGTTCGACCCTATGGTGAATTCGGATGGCAAAAGGTTCAAATGCAACATAACAGTAACGAAGCCTAAACCTATACGCAAGGTTCCAAATTTACCTCACATGGTCGCACAAGGTGTCGAAAAGGACCAGTAAGCAAGTATAAATCCAGCTAAGAATCCTGTCTCCAAGAAACATTAGTACCAAGATCATATCTAAAACATATGTAAAGAAAGACCCGATACAAGTCACTATGGTAGAAATACTTTCAACTTCACTATCATCAACAACAGGCATAAACAAGGGAGAGTTTTCAAATGAAGACTCTATGGTACCCAAGCCCGAGGACTTACAATCAACAAGACCGACTTTAGGATGAAGATCAAATTTGAAGGACGTGATGGAATCTACAGAAACAAGTTCATCATCACGGGAGTTGAAAATTCTAGAAGCAGAATCAAACTCAGTAGGAACACCGATTTGCGGATCTATAGGAGAGTCCAAAGACTCAATAGTAGGAAGATCATACTTTAAGGTCAAACCGGGGCTGGACATAACTGCGACTGGATCAACATCCAAATGAATGGAAGATTGTACTATGGACTGTAGGAAAACTTCAACGGAAGGAAGTATATCGTCCCAGATAGAACACATATCTAAACATTCTGATGGAGGTGTCACTTGGTCAAAAGCTGGGACTAGGCCCCGAGAAGGTAAGCATGAACTCAGAGACATCTTCTTAGTAGCAGTTGAACTCAAGGAACAATATTCCACATAAGTCCCATGTGACATAGTGGTGCCTAATGACGAGGGATCAGACTGGTCTACAATTGGGTAATAAGGAGGATCAATGAATGCAAGCTGGTCGATAGTGACGATGCTTTCGTTATGAGGAAAATGCATCACACGAAAAAGAGTAGACACCATAGCATGCATAGCATAAACGTAATCATGCCCAAGGATCATATCAAAGTCCATAAGGTCCTTTAAAACCATAAAATCAACTAAGACTATTTTTCCACCCAAAGTAATAGGTACCTGATGGAGGAATCCGATCGATTCACTAGGTCTTCTATCGAAGGTCAAGGACCAATTAACAACTGGAATAACATTAGGGAAACCCAAATCTCTCCAAGCATAAGCGGATAAGATACTAATAGAAGCTCCTTCATCTACAATGCATCGATCAACCATATGGTTCCCGATATCAACCTTTATCTGGAAAGGTGTCGAAGAAGGAAGATGAGATTTAGCTAGACTATTCCAATTTAAGGAAACAATCCTAGGGCTTGGTAGGGGTTCACATGGCATAGATGAAGTGTCCCCTTTTTTAGAAACATCCAAGCTGGTAATGCAGAAGACTTCCGCAGTAGGTGCATCAGTCTTTGCAAAACTGATGGGATTGTTCGAAGATTGCATCGATTCGATCGCTTCACTCTTTGAAGGGAGAGTGGGGTTGACCAAAGATTGCATTGGTTCAACCACTTTATCAACCAAAGGTTGATCTAACTATAGGGAATCTATAGAAAACTCAGGAGCAGAGATTCCTTTTGACATGGACCACACTCTTCGTGCCTCTGGAATGGCACGGCATCGATGAGTAAGGTGATCTCCCTTACAAAGTTTACAAGGGAACTTTGGTTTCCATCCTATAGGTTGAGACTCCTTTACAATGTCAGTACTCTCAGCATGACTAGCATTGGTTGACAACTTGTCCCCAGCATGACTTGCAGTGGATGGTTGCTCATAATTAGAAGACTTTTGAAATGAGGACCACACTTTTTACACTTTTGGAAGTACAGGGCACAAGTAAGTAAGGTGGTCTCCCTCAAAAAACTTGCAAGGGAACTTATACTTCTGTTTATTGGGTTTGTCAACAATATCAAATCCCTGAGCATGACTTGCAGTGGCTGATCTAGTGTCTCCAGTATGACTCACAAGAATTGGTGACTTGTCATTAATATGACTAGCAGTGATCAATGACGTGTCCCCAACATGATTGACAGTGGTTGAAGACAAAATTTTAGTGTGATTTTTAGTGACTAAAAGTTTTCTCCCAGCATGACCTCTAGAGGCTAGGTAGGTTCCCCCTGCATGATTTGCATAGGCAAGGTGCTTGCCCCCAGCATGACTTACAGAGGCTGGGTTGCTGCCCCCTTGTTTTGGCATCTTCTTCCTATTCTTCCTCCGTCTATTCCTTTTAGACTGCTGGTTACTAGTATTGCTACTTTCGCCACATGAGGTAGAAGGAGGAGGAGAAGATGTTATTGGTAAAGAAGGCACAGGGTTCTAATGCTCCTGATTTGAGGTGCTTACAAAAGAAGCATTAGGAGCATGCAAGGAATTCAGAGTGGAGAACAACCAAACCGGAAGCCCTATAGTGAATCTAGGAAGATTTAGAGTAGCCATTAAGGGAGTACCAATGTTTCCAATGAATGGAACGGCACAAGGATCCCCTGGAACATGGGTACTTTGATTGGCGCTCACCGGAATGTTAGACATAGCTTCCTGCTCAAATGAGCAAGAAGTTCTCTAAGGCAAACTAAAACAAGTAGCATAAAGAGCACACCACTAAAAAAAAGGTCCTACGTAAATCAAACTAGGAAAACAGATGCCTTCCGGAGAAGATTCTGGGATGATGAGGGCCCAGAACAGATCAAGGAAGGAAGAAGGACAGTTACCCAGGGTCCACAATACAATGACTAAGGGTGCAAGCGCTGGAATCACCCAACCGCCCTCCCAAAGACCTGTAAGGGATTTCCTCCCATGTCTGTCCTAGGTACAGCAGATATAACCCTCTGCCGTCACCTATGTATGATCCTATGGTCAGATACTAAGGATGCCACCACACCGAAAACTCTTGGGGGAATAGTCTCTAGTCGAATCAGAAGGTGTGGGCAGGGTAACTGAGCCCGAAACTCAAAAGAGTCCCCAAACGTGATCCGATCCTGGTATTTGCTCAAAACAGAAAGTAGGAGGTTTATTCCCAACAATATGGTCTCACAATACCTATTGCATAGATCCCAGGCAATTTTTGAATGAGGTGGGTTTACCTGCGATAGTTGAACTACAATTTTTGTGTAATGTGTGATCTTGGGTGGTTTAAGGTGTTTTAAACCCAAGATCCTATCCAAAACTAGTTGGTGAATAGTGTAACCTAGAAACGAAAATGTTACTTGTACATTTTATTAGGGTTCATTTTAAAGGTTACTTGCTTACTCAAAAAGGTAGTGGGTGTGTGAGAGTGGTTATAACAGAGATAGAATACTGAAATGAAATGTTCACCACTAAAAAAATCTTTTCTTTTCAATGCAAGTCCTAAAGATACGATCTAGAATGCATATGCAAATGCAATTTTTAGTCTTTTCGTATGCAAAAAGATAAAAATAAAGTCTAAATGTACAAAATTAAACTCAAAACCTAAGAATGCAGCTATTCAAACAAATAAGTATGCAAAAGAAAAACTTCTTCTTTTTGATGCAAAGCACTCTTAAATCTCTTAAGCCACTTGCAAGGTACTCTACTCAGAAAATAAATCAAAATTTTTTCATGCTTTTCAAAGGTGAGAAACAAAAACTGAAATTGAAGGTAACCTACTATCAAAGCAAAAGCAAAGAACTTTCAAGTTTCCTTATTGAAACAATAAAAGCTACTAATACGACTTTCATATTCTTATTGATGTAAGCATGCCAACCATTGGGAAAAGCGTACTAAACCTAATTTTAGACCCATACAAAGAAAATTACCTACAAAGAAGTATGGTTTGGTAAAGTCAGGTCTGCAAATAAACAGTGCAGTCAAGGTCCTGAACAACATCAAAGACACTTGAGCTTTCACTACAAAAAGAAAACTAAAAGCATAAGGGAGGATAAGAAACCAATCTAAAGAGAAATTTCACTCAAATAGATACAAACATGGTCAAGTAGACTCAATAGGTTTCAAATCCAGTGGAAATAGAGCAAGTAGATTTAGTCGAACTCAAATTAGGGTACAAAACACCAAACTGGTCCACAACCCCCCAACTTGGGTCAACAAGCCCCAAAACTTTCCAAATAGGACCAAATTGATCAAAGAAGGTCCAAATCATGAACCTAGGATCAGTACAAGGATAGGAGACCACTTACAGTAGTTTAACTCATACCTAGGGCCATCAAGGACCCCTTAAAATGCAGCCACAACCCCCCCAAACAGGTAAAAACTCAAAAAACTAAGTTCCAAGATGTGTGCGCTGCTGTCTATGAGTAGACCAGTGCCCACACAGGGGGATGCGCTACTGTGCTTCACAACAGTAGCGTACATGTGGGAAAAGTTGAAAAAATAGGGTTAAAACGCCCCACACCTGAGCCAGTAAGGGCTAGGAAAGGTCTGTAAGAGCCAAGGAGGGTCAAACAGAGCCTGGTAACTGATTCTAATGAATAAATTGAACAAAGACCTTCAAACAACACTGAAGAAATGACCTTGGATACCCCTAAGCAGATAGGCTTTCCCCAGCGGAGTTGCCATTCTGTTGTGAGTAAAATACAACTATAGTTAAGGGGAGAAACTACCAACTTACAATGATGAAAGATAGACCTACAAATGTTCTACAAGTGCAACTAGTAAGCAAAGATATTTAAGGTTAGAAAGATGAGTACCTTATTAAGAAGGTTGATCCCAGCCTTCCTCTTCCTTGCTCTTCAATTCTATCCAATATCACAATGCCCACACCTGCAAAACAACTTCATACCTTTCTCAAATACATTTGACTACATATATAATACTGATATTCATGACAGAAGAAGACATCAAACTATAAGTCAAAATGCAATCAAATGTAAGACACACATGAATAGGTCATATTTGGAAAGGGAAGAACATCTGATCTTTATTAATGAATTAATTAAGTACATAAAGTTATACCTTCCTTCAAGCTTGGCACTTCACGAAACCTAAATTCAAGGTCTCCTGCTTCTGTTCTCCAAGGATCCCAGCCTCTAATCAGTTGTGCTAGGGTTTATCAGAAACTGAGGCACAAGAGAGGGGGATGAGGGTCTCCATTCCTCCAGCATAACATTATTATGGGCTTGGTCCCCACTCATGGACCTTCTACCATCCTTATATAGTCAATAAAGGAGAGGAAAAGCAGTTATAACCGAATTAGGAGGTTCCCAAACCAACTCAATTTGACCAAAAATCAAGATTTTGACTATTTCAGGAAAGTTCCCTACTTTTCTACTGCAAAACAATGTATGTGCTCTACTTTTATGAAGCAGATTTGCATATTTTTTAAGGTGTATGCTACTCTAATGCTTATAGAGTAGCGTTTTTGTGGGAAAATGGCCAAAAAAAGGGTTTTTTGATGATTTTCAGGAGGTGGTTTGGTCTGGAAAAGTGTTCCTAAGGGTTATAACCATCAAATGGGCCAAGAGTGAGGTAATTTCAACCATATTCAGTGTCCCTAATGACCCTTTAATCCACAAGTGTTTTGTTGTGTGACTAAACTTGATCTCAAGAAGTGTCGTCATGCGACCAAGCAATGCAAGTGTCGTCACGGACGGAGAAGTGTCATTTTAAGCTATAACAGTGTGCCTAGATTTGGGTTTGGGTACATTACAATGGTATAAAAGAATGCTTCTATGCACCTGTGAGTAGCAATACCAAGCTCCATAAAATATCAGTTGAATAAAAATTACAGATCAAATCTTCAAGTTTTTAGCTATGAGGCTCATATGAGTGGGTGATGAAGATTGGGAGCAATATGAAGAGGAAGAAGTTATTTACATAGATGAATGTTTTTCCATTTCGAATGAGGAGTATGATTTCACATATGACATTACATACAAATAATGCATAAGTTATGATCCTCCAATGGTTAAGAAATATTTTGCAAAGGTGACAGAAGTACGTGAAAACATGCCTTGTTGCTACCATAAGTACTTAGCATTGGGTAAGGAGATGTGTGCAATCATGACCTTCATGGACTATATCTATCTCAACTATGGATTTTTTTCCCAAGGATGTAGATGAGGAATCATTAAAGAGAAGCAAACCATTGAAAGAAGAATATACCTAAAGGGAGGAAAGAAATCCACTACAGGATGGCTACAAAATAGAGGAAGATCATGCAAAAGCAAAGCTTGAAGAACTTGAAGCCAAAACTACATCCATCTTTGCAGAAGAAGAGCACATGAGAGGTGGCCTAGAAGCCACTCATATGGAACAAAGGTATGACTATAATTCTGATTTTTGCAGAAATCAACTTCCTTTGTATCATACTAAGATAGTAGCCACTTCCGGTGAGGAGGGTAGCATGGTGGAAATTTCCAAAGTTGGGAATTTTGGTGTCAAAAATGATTTCGGTGAGAGAGACAAATTGATAGATGGGATTTTGCATGAATATCATGAGTTGGATGAAACCAACTATGGCTGCATACATAATGTTGAGGGGATTCCATTGTATGAATTTGAGAGCCAACTCTTAGTCTCAGAAGATAAGGTGTTGCAGGTATTGTCAAGAACCGACGGTGCACGGAAATTTGTTGAAGACCTTATATGGAGGACCCAATTGGAGGAGAGACATAGAGGCTTGGTTGAAAGTGTCTCTAGTAATGCATTGTGCATCATACAAGAAGAAATGGTGAGAATAAAATCAGATTACTTGCAGCTCTTAATGGATAGATCTTTCTCTCAAAATTGCAAAAGACAAGGCCTGGAGGTAGAATAGCTACATTTGGAGATGGGAGGATCATATCCTTCATCTTGCACCAAAACCGATTGGTCATATGTGGCTGGTAACACTCATGAGAGGTTTGAACATGAAGAGGACTATTCATATTTGCAAGTGCCTATGGGGAAAGATGACATAGAAGACATTGATCAAGCATTTGTTTGGATGAAACAAAAAATAGTGAGGCCATGCTACTGGACATTCCCTACAAATTAGGAATAAAAGGTATTTATTTATCCATGGATTGGGTAGATAAGTACATAACAAAAATGGAGACTCAAGGATGCATCAGTCTTGCTTGTATTGGTATAATACTAATGGACACATCATTCAGTGTGCAATCTTGTGAAGAGCATCAAAATTTTCTATCGATGGCTTATGATCCTTCCAGTATACATAACAATGCATGGGAATCATGATTGACTCGATTGGATGGATCCATTGATATAAATGGTTTTTTCCAAACACTCACTTTTATTAAGAGATATCATGAGCAACCCTTATCAGTGGATAGAGCGAAGATGGAAACCCATGGAGGTAAAGGTACTTTTTGTTTCTGTCATGATTTTATTAATGTAACTAGTATTTTCTTGTCATGTGAGCAACGACAGATATATTCATGGAAGAAATTCGATGCCTCCATTACACATGCATCCATGGATTGGATGGGAAAGCATGTGTCACAAGAAGAGATCCAAACATTATTGGATCTAATGGAAAATTTCTTCAAAAGTATTGGAAGTGAGGGACTTCCAATATGTTTATGGGATCCTGGTATCCTTTGGGATGACAATTTGTCATAGGTGACCACAATGTTGACAAGAATGCAACATGATCAATGGGATCCTAGAGGGTGATCCAACCTTAACTCTTAGGATTCTATCAAAGTGAGGCAGTGGTTTAGTTTCAATATACATGGGAACTCTTATGATGGATGGACACATCACTTCCCTGTTTGGAGGTTTGGGAATATTCAAAAGACTCTAGGTGTTGGCACTAGGTGGTGTAGAGGAGGATGCAGAAAACACCAGACAATTCTCGGGATCATTTGGAGTCTTGGAATCATATTTGGACTCAACTATTTCAGTTGATAAGTACATGTAGTAGTATGGGGGATAGAGCCATCTATTGAGGATAATGATTTTCACCAGGTAAATATCCTTCCCAAGTTTGATTTTCACTATGGCCATCACCATATTCATATGGAAGAAGTTTTGTAGGAGGCCAATTTATGTTTCCAATATGGTTTTCTTGGATTTTTATCTATGGCCATTTGTTTGACTCTTGCACCCATTGCTTCACAACTCAGCATGAGCCAAGCATACTACAAGCATCTTTGTAATCATATGAATTTTTCCTTTGATGGCACTTTGGTTCATCATAGGATGTTGGAGAGTCATTGTCTCAATTTGGAATTTGCATTGTACACTTGGGTAGAATATTCATTGTATGATAAATTTCCTGAATATCAAGCTGGAGAGATTAGGATAATGCATCTTGATATTAAGCTTGAGCAAGGAAAATTTGGTGCCTACATTAAGAGGATTTGACCTACCTTTGTTTGTCCCTTATTCAAATATGTGACCAAGATCAGTAGAGCCATTGGGTGTGATGCACTTGTAGAGGATCTCTCCGTTTGATGAAAAATATGGATGTCCAAGTTAGGAGAGGATTTTCCTTTTGGGATGAGAACTCAGGAAAATTTCTCAAATGAATGAAGAAGTGATGTGTTTCCCCATGTTTGCCTCCCTATATTTTGTTCCATCACTTTTGCTTGAGAATTATGATTTGGGAGTAGGCACATGATTAGATTTGATGAATAATGGACATCTCATTGCTTATGAGAACAAGTTGTTGCATCCCCATGAGACACACTATTTGATCCATAATAATAAGATACTATCCATTGAGCATGCATTTGATAAGTATGGACCTTACTCAAAACGAAGTGAGCTTGTGGTAAAGTTTTATCACAATGGTCCAAGGCAAGTTTTGACACGAGAGGATATTAATGACAAGCTACAAAAATGGGTCAAATAATTGTGCAATTTTCGCTTTGATAGATTCATTTGATTCTTTGGTGTCTAACTATTATTCTCCAAGAAATATGAACTATAGAATCCTTCATCCAAAATCCATATTTGGTAGCTCTTAGGTAAAATAAATTTGCAATTAAATGGTCATCACTATTTCACTAGCAACCAAGAAACAAAATTGGCCATTTTGCATGCAATGATCATATTCAAGCCATATGTTGCTAGTCAATTGAAAATGAAATATTCCAACAGCAAGTTCAACTATGAATTGATGACAAAGGGTGACCTATACAATATTAGAAAAGGGGTAATCTATTATGGAGGTGACATTCATAGGAATATTGAGGTAGCCTTGCAACAACATTTTGGAGTTAGTGCTCATGTTTTCATCACCCATGTTTTTCATTTGCTTGAGGACAAGTGATTTTGGGAGGGGGGTACTGCAATGTCCCCACTTTAGAGGATACAAGGACACTCCAATATCCTATTAGGTTCCCATACATCCAAGTGGTATTCAACATCAATTTGGGAACTAAATTAATTCTAATGTTTTCCTAACACTAAAATGGTCAAAAACTTCTAAATAAAAAGTTTATCCACATTTTGGTTTACTTATAAATCTTATAATATTTGTTTATTAGCTATAAGTGATCTAGGTGGCTCAATAGGGCACATAGGAAGAGGATAACACATATGAGTTGTCTCCCTCAAGAAATCAGGAAAGAAAGTTGCTAAAAGTAGTAAAAGCAGAGCCAAAAAGAAAAAAAAGCAAGAAAAGCAGCAGACAATCAAAGAAGGTAGTTTTTTGCTAATAAGGCTCAACAAGGATTAGTAATAGAAATAAATAACCAAGGAAAATTAGTAAAAAATACATGATAAAAAATTATCTAGCGAGGGCTAAATTGATGAGGCAAGTGGGTCCAAATGCAAAAGCAACTTGCCAAAGAAGTCTCCAACTCATCCTTAATTCGAATTCCAAGAAGGAAGGCTCTAAAGAAAGGAAGAAAGCTACCTCGGGTTTATAAATGGAGTATAAGAGTCTCCTTTGGGAAATTTTGGCCGTTATTTTATTTCTCTTGAAGAGCTATGATATTTTCTTTGCTTGGGTGATGTGCCCCTTGCAAACAGTTGGGAGATGTGACCCTCTGTAACACATTAGCTAGTTGATCTACAGTTAGTGATCACGGAAGGAGACATACAATCTCTTTCATAGTGATTCAAAAAATATTATATTTTTCTTCTTGTGTATTTCCATTCCAATGATTGATGTTGGCATTTCTGCATTAGCCAGCATCCAGATTCAGTGTTGTTTTTGCAATGTTTTTCAGAGTGATTATGTTGTTGGTGGAGGATGGCGCATATATGAATATTTGTAGTTGTATTTGAGACTCTATCATGTAAATTAATTCCTCTACATATTAATAAAATAAAGTGTGCTTCCTATTCTGCAATTCTATGTTTCTCTTCAATGTATTCTCCCTCTTAGTCTCAATTCACTCGCAAATATGACTAGTTTTCATTTTGGCTGCAATAGATTAACTTCTGCTCAACTGAATCACAATATATAATTTGCTGAAGGTAGGTGAGGATTGGGTGAACCTATCCCAAGCACTGTTTTAGAACATTCTTACCTTCCAAATTCATTTGGAATCGTTTGGAAATCATCTAGTTTAGATGTCTTGGAATTTGCAATTTACTTCCTAGATTCCAAATTTTCCAAGTTGAGTCTTAATGTTAATATTTGTGTTTTCATAGTAGGTTGGGGTATATATATACTAAACACTTCCATTTTTTCACCATAATCCATTGGGTTCCACATAATTCTTGGGGCCATTTATTTGAAGCCTGTGGTATAGCCAAAGGAGTCTACCCAGGTGTGATGTACCCAGAAAATGTCCAACTATCGAAGTTGGGTGTCTTTCTAATGATGTTGTAGGATTTCCATAGTATATATCACATCCTAAAATCCACCCTTGAAGTATTCATATAGATCTTGAGGTGTTTGAGACTTAAGTCTAAATTTCTAGCCAAAACTAGTCAATTTTTGAGTTTTTGAGTTAGTGTGCCTAGATCTGGGTTTGGTTATATTACAAGAGCCTTCTATTCCTTGACATGTTCCATAAAAATACCCTAAGGGTACCTGGTGATAAGTTCATGAGGTTTCACCATCCATTTTTATGTATCATTACACCATTAGAAAATTCCTTGAATGAACCTAAGACAACCATTGTTGCTGCATAAAAATTTGGTTCAAAATCCTTAAATAGAACCTTATTCCTATGCAACCAGACTTTCCAACAAATATAACTAGACATCTTCTTGAAAGAGTTTTTATTTTCTTCTAACCAATATTTCCAATTGTGTTCATATGACCTTGCTATCCATTTCCCAATAAACTTTAAAACTGATTTTAGTTATGTCCATACATGTTTAGTGAACACATAGTGGACTAAAATTTGATCAATTGTTTCAAAAGTTTTCATACAGAAAACAGAAACACTTGGACCTTTCCCACCTCTCTTTACAATGTTTTACTAAGTAATAATTTTATTTTCTAGATTCATCCAAATAAATTGTTTTTGCTTGAGGGGACAACTCACACTTCCAGAAGATAGAAGATGTAATGTACCCCACCGCAAAACCAAGGTCACGAGCACATGTGAACCCAAAGGAAGGATGAATAAAGGTATTTTACAACGGAATAGGGAAAACCAAAGGTTAGGATAACGTACCATCAATCCAATTTAAAACAAATTTCAACCATTAAAATAAATCATGACACCTTAAAAGCAATTATAAAACTCCCCAAAAGCTCATGCAGATGCAAGACCATGCAAACATGAAAATACAACCAGATTTACAAGCTACTTAAAATTGGACCTTAGAGTTATTAAAACATTAAGGGTGACCATAAACATCCCAATAATACTATATGATCATATTTACAGAGTTATCTGCAAACAATTTACAACCAGAACTTTCTCCCATAAAACTATGCAATTATTACACATCTATAATTCCAATTTAAGACACCTTCATTAACAATTTTGCATTGCTCATCAGACCGGGTATAAATATAACACCTACAACCATTCAATAATACAAAATTACAGGTATAGATCTACCATATACAACCATTAATTCATACAAAATATCAGATCTACCAATTGCTATCAAAATCACTACCGGATCATCCGACAAGCATCCAAAACCATGCAAAACTGGTCGAGAGTCCCAAATAGAAAGAATACCAGATATATGGGGAACTATACAGACAACAAGGGTGGAATATAAACTTCATACACATCCATACAACTTCATATAATCAATTCTACAGAAAAAACATCCATCCAATCTAGTTTTCAAGCAGAAAAAACCCATTTCTTAGCAGTCAAAACTAAGTATTTTCATTTGTAAAATCATATAATAGATATGAACAACCATGGAGGGTGCATTTTGAGATTAATATGCATCAAATAACACATGAATACAAATATTTCAAGCATCCATCAATATCAGATCTCAGAATCAAGGAGAAAGCATCGATTTCCAATCATGATTCCTCAACCAATGTTCTGAAATCTAAGCATTTTCATCTGTAATTTCATACACGAATCTGATCATCCATTGAGGTAACATTTGCAGAGTAAGATACAACAAATAACACATGAATAAACATATTTCAATTAGCCATCAAGATCATATCTAAAAATCAAGGAGAATAAACTAATTTCCAAGCAATTAAACCATCATATTTGCATCCAACCATTGATATCTCTACCAATATTTTCAACAGTAATAGTTCAGCCATGGAAATAGTGGAAAAATAATATAAACATATTAATTTACATAAAAAAATAAACCACTTATATTATTAATGTGCAACTGGAATCAACCGAACCACGTTCCACCCAACCAAAGTCATTGCCAAGCCATATCTCACTTTAATAGGCCACCCTCGAGTTGAAGCCACAGATCCATAATAGAGGTGCACTCAAGGATAGATAAATATCATTTTTAGAATCCACAACTCAATTCCTCACCACCTTATTTCTCCTCCACCCCACTACCAGGTGTAATGGTAATCCCTTCACCCCCTAGGTTCCTCAGGACATCATCATTCACCATCAGAATTTATGTGTGGGTCCAGGACAAAGACAATAATTAGACACAGAGGAACTATAAAATATTTTTCTAGGATTACCACAAAAACCATACAACATCACGGTGTTTCAAGCACAAGGTTCATTCACATAGTAGAGCATACATGGCTTCCCAATATGACAAGCTTACCAAGCTCTCAACATCAATGGCATGAACAACCAAGAACCACCAACAATAATCAACAAAATTAACCAAGGAGATCAACCATGGATTTACAGACCAAAGAAGGAAATTCAAACCCAAGGAGTTCAAATCAAACCAAGGTATTCCAACTTCAGTCAACCCAAGGGAGGTTAACTCAACCACAAGAGGCTAACCTGAATCCATCCCAAGCATTTTGAATTCCAAGGAGAGTGGCTCCAAGTTAGTCCACCCAACTCATATTCATGTGTGGAAACTTCATCCATGTATAGGAATTAAAAATAGTGAGGTGAGGAGTTACACAAGCCAAAACATCTTCTTAAAATAGAAAAGGAGGGATTACACAAACCAAAGCTAAAAATAGCCAGTGAGGGTGCACTTGTGCAAGTGGGGGTTACAAAACCAAGTGTAACCTCCAAAAAGGTGTTACAAAACCACCAAAGGGGCTCAATCAACAAGTGGAATCCACCCAAGAACCAAGGAGGGTGCATTCACCAAGGGAGGCCCACTAAATCATGAATCAGGCTCAATACTACCAACATAGGCTAAAATATCAAAAGTTGGGTTCGTTGTACAATGTTTGGGTGATCATCAACTAATAAAGCCACCGAGGCATAAATACGGACCAAGATCAACCAAACAATTTCTAAAGTGTTGGGAATGTCCTGATTCCCCCTCACATTGTGGATATATGCCTCCCATACTCTTTTAGTGGTCCCCATTGTGCCAATTATTTTTATTAATTAATTATTTACAAAATAATAATAATAATAATGTCTCTCGGTCCTTCAAGGCCCTTGTCTTGGAACCTAGTGCCACAATAATAAATAATTACAAATTAAATATATATGGGGATTAACACATGGGGTATTACATTCCCCTTCCCATTAAAAAATGCATCATCTGCAATGCATAATAGATACAGGCCTTTACAAAAGGATAACATACATGCCCATACATTCTTCAGAAAGATAACATCTTTCAAACTCTCACAGACATGCCCATACATGCCTCAAAAATATAAAATATTTCTAAAAACAATACTTCCCACTACCACCTACTTTCTTGTCCATCTCCATTTCCCATGGGAGAATGAGGACTAGTAGAGGGAAGCAAGGGTCGATCTCCAATCCCCATCACAGGGTATTCAATCCTCTTTACAAGGCCTTCAAACCTTCAACAAAGATACATCCACCTAAAAATCATATTTCAGTCACTCATATGATTAACATAAGGTATATAAAAATATATGACATAAGGATATTCTTCTATAATGATACTTTCTTCACATTGCAACAACCACATGGTTAACACCAAACACACATATATATACATTGTTCAACAAGATACATAAAATACATATCCAGAATACAAGATATGTGAAATAGATTCTAATTATTCACATGAAATATTTCAAGGATACATCACCACATGAAATAAATTCCTTTTTATTCTATTTCACTCTACTTCACCTGTGACAAGTGAAATACATACAAGGTATATGAAATCAAAACACTTGAAATGCATTTACCTAAAAAAATTATTCTTATCCATTTCAGATTCAATCACAATCATGCATTATGTACATACTCTAAGTTACTTGGAAAGCACGAACAAAGATTACTAAGATACTTCTAATACAAGAAAATACCACAAGTTACTCTTTCATTATATATATATATATATACTTTCGACAAGGTCATAAGGACATTCAAATCACAAATATCACATAGATATTCCTTAACAAGAACATAAGGATACTCATATCATAAGAATACATTCCCAACAATGATCACAAGGTTACTTCGTAACAAAGATCACAAGGATACAAAGACTACACAGATATGTTTTGACAAGGATCACGTGAACACTTTAATGCAAACATGAAAATCAAACTCAAACATAGTGGTTCAAATCTAACTAAGAAACCAAAAGGGGTCACAGTAACTAACATCTAAACAAGATCTCCAATTGTTGGGGCTTCTTGAATGTTGTTTCTTCTTGAATGGTGTTGTTCCTTTCTGTATTGCTTCCCTTCTGAGGACAATTCCTGTAGTAGTGGTTCCCTTGGAATTTCCAACATTCGATAGGCAGTCTTGATCCTTCATCTCTTCTAGCTCTACTTTGTTCTAGTTTTTCTTGTTGATTAATGTTTGGAGGATGAAATATTTTCTTCTTCTGCTCCTACTTTTCTTCTTTCATATTTTTCCAGTCTTTCTGATGTGTATTTTTGTTCTTATTTTTTTCATACAAATGTTTGTCCTTCCAAACAACTTTTTTAAGTCTCTTCGGTCTATCATACTGAATCTTGTCTCTATAGAAATATGGTAGACCACTGAGAAACCTATGAATATTCACCTTTTCATCCTTCACACAATATGCATATTTCAAAAGTTCTAAGAACCTCTTCTCATAACCTTCCATGGTCATGGTTCCTAGCTTGAGTTCAAAGAAGTCTTCCATCTTCTTTTCATAGTAAAATTGTGAGAGATATTCCTTCTGGAAGTATTTTTTGAATTTCCTCCAAGAGATTCTTTCTTCACCAATGTCCTTCAGCTTGACCAACTAATCAAGCCAAATAGAGGCCTTACCTTTCATGTGGTAAATAGATACCATTTCTTCCATGTTTGGTGAGTACTGATGAAACTGGAAAAACTTCCTCAATCCTAACAACCAAGCTTCCACTTCCTTTCCTTGCTTTGCTTCTCCATCAAAGGTTGGAGGCTTGATTGTTATTAATTCACCCACCATTTTGTTCCTCCTCTTCTTATATCTAAATGGGGATCTTTCATGACTACTCTCTAATATAATTGATGAGTACCTTCCCCTCCTTATTGGAGAGGGCATGCGATGAGGTCTCCTTGAAGATGATCAAGATCTCTCTCGATCTTTCCTTGGTACTTTATCTCTTGGTGTGGTTCTTTGCGGGTTTTTTAGATCATGCATGATCCATTCTTGCATATGAATGATTCTCTCATTATCTTCTTTGCAATTTTTTATTGATTCTTCCAGGCTCAAGGGTTCGATGCTTCTCTTGTTCTCATTTGTCGCTTCTTCCCTTGACCTCAAAAACTTCTCTTCAAGACTGTATCGATTAAGGGCATCATCAAAATCCATCTCCTATCCCTTTACTTCTTTATTAACTGACACTGAAAGCTGCGATGTGTTCATTTTTCATCATTGTTAGTAGACCAACATGTTCATCCATTAATCATACTACTTTTCATCTCAACATACGGTCTTAAAGTATGAAAACAAATCAATCCTTCCAAAACTCAAGTCAATCATAATGTACCAATAAATCAATTGTACCACAAGAAGCATTTCCATATTGACAAATTTGATGAGCAGTAAAAGAGGCAATGCACAATAATAAGCATCGACCAATCAAGTCACTGAACAATAAAAGAGGCAATGCACATGCATTGACCAATTAGGACACTAAACAGTAAAAGAGTTAATGCACAAGCATCGACCAATCAAATCACTAAACAGTAAAAGAGGCAATGCACAAGCATCGACCAATCAAATCACTGAATAGTAAAATATTCAATGCAAGGTGAACATGGATCAACCAATCAATCTAATGGATCATTAGATATGCACTACATAGTACTTACCAATCAATCTATTGAGCAGTAAATATGCAACATTAATTAATTCTAAAGCATACAACAAACTGATCTCTAAAGTGAGGCTTCTGATTCTTCCATTACATAAGTGACGTTAAAATTCTTTCACAAAGCACATTTATAAATTCAAAATGAATATAAATAAATTTATAAATACATAATAGGCCCAAAATCCACAGAGTTCAAACCTAAGCTCTGATACCACTTGTAATGTACCCAACCCTGAAACCAAGGTCATGAGCACATGTGAACCCGAAAGAAATATGAATAAAGGTACTATAAAGTGGAATAGGGTCAACCAAAGTGTAGGATAAAATACCATCAAGCCAATTCAAAACAACATTCAACCATTAAAATAAATCGCGACACCTTAAAAGCAATTTTAAAAGTCCCCAAAAGCTCATGTAGATGCAAGACCGTGCAAGCATGAAAATGAAACTAGATTTACGGGATTATTAAAATTGGACCTTAGAATTATTAAAAATTTAAGGGTGACCATAATCATCCATATAATAATATATGATCAGATTTATGTAGTTTTGCAAACAATTTACAACCAGAACTTTTCGTCATAAAATTTTGCAATTATTACACATCTGTAATTCTGATTTAAGACACCTTCATTAATAGTTTTTCATTTCTCATCAGATCAAGTATGAATTTAAGAACTACAACCATTCAATAATAAAAAATAAGATGTATAGAGCTACCATATATAACCATTATTTCATACAAAATATCAGATCTACCAGTGGCTATCAAAATCACTACCGGATCATCCGACAAGCATCCAAATCCCTGCAAAACCAACCGAGAGTCCCAAATAGAAAGAATACCAGCTATATGGAGCACTCTATAGCCACAAAGGGTGCAAAATCAATTTCATACACTACCATACAACTTCAGATAATCAATTCTACAGAGAAATCATTCATTCAATCTAGCTTTCAAGCAGAAAAACCCGTTTCCTAGCAGTGAAAGCTTAGTATTTTCATTTGTAAAATCATATAATAGATTTGAAAAAACATGGAGGGTGAATTTGCAAAGTAGGATACATAAAATAAAACATGTATAAAAATATTTCAAGAATCCATCAATATCATATCTCAGAATCAAGGAGAAAGCACTAATTTCCAAGCATGATTCCTCAACCAATGTTCTAAAAACTAAGCATTTACATTTGTAATTTCATCCATGGATATGATCAACCATTGAGGGTGCGTTTTCAAATAAATTTATATAAAATAACACATTAATAAACATATTTCAAGCATCCATCAAGATCAGATCTAAAAATCGAGAATACACCAATTTCCAAGCAATTAAACCATCAGATTTGCATCCAACCATTGATATCTCTACCAAGATTTTCAACAGTAACAATTCAACCATGGAAACATAATATAAACATATGAATTTACATAAAAATAAATAAACCACTTATCTTATTAATGTGTAACTGGAATCAATAGGACCATGTTCTACCCATCCAAAGGAACTACCAAGTTAGATTTCACTTTGATAGGCCACTCCCAAGCTGAGGTCATAGATCCAGATCCACAATAGAGGTGCACTCAAGGATAGCTCAAGATTAGTTTGAGAATCCACAACTAAATTCCTCATCTCCTTCTTTCTCCTCCACCCCACTACAAGGTGCAATGGTAATCCCTTCACCCCCTAGGTTCCTCGGGACATCACCATTCACCATCAGGATTTATGTGCAGGTCAAGACAAAGATAAGTAGTGGACACAAAGGAGCTATAACATAGTTTTCCAGGATTTCCACAAACACCATACAAGATCACAGTGTTGCAAGCATAAGGTTCATTCACATAGCAGAGCATACATGACTTCCTAAGCTGACAAGCTTACCAAGCTCTCAACATTAATGGCATGGAAAACCAAGAACCACCAACAATAATCAACAAACTTAACCAACGAGATAAACCATGGATTTATAGAACAAAGAAGGCAATTCAAATCCAAGGGGATCAAATAAAACCAAGGTAAGCCAACTTGAGTCAACCCAAGGGGGGGTTAACTCAAACAAAAGAGGCTAACTCGAATCCAACCCAAGCGATTCGAATTTCAAGGAGAGTAGCTCCAAGTCACTGCACCCAACTCAAATTCATGTGTGGGCACTTCATCCATGTAGATTAATTCAAAATAGTGAGGCGAGGAATTACACAAGTGAAATAATCTTCCCAAAATAACATAGGGGTTACACAAGGAGTTACACAAACCAAGGCTAAAAATAGCTAGTGAGGGTGCAATTATGCAAGTGGTGGTTATAAAATCAAGTGTAACCTTTAAAAAGGAGTTACAAAGTGTTATGAAACCAAGTCCCAGATATTGCATTAAAATAGCAGAAATAGACCATAAGAAAGTAATCCATGCCTTAATAATAAAGAACTGAGATGAGTAACAATCCTCTTTGAGGGAGATATGTCCTTACACAATGTACTAAGTACATAAGACAAGACAAGATACAATGATGACTAAAATGAAAATGTCAACTTCCTATATATAGGAGACAAAGGGGTACAATGACAACTAATAGACCCACTAATAGATCCAAGATGACATCAATAATATGTAATGCACCATAATAAAGGGGGTAATGTGCCACTACATGGGGGGTAGTGTGTCAATATTTAGGGCTGAACATGCCCCTCCCCTTCATACAAGTGTTGTCCTCAACGCTTGATTAGTTGTGGATGCTTCTGTATGGAGGACTCATCTTCTCATGTTGAATCTTCCATTGGCAAGTTCTTCCATTTGATGAGGTACTCCATAATAGCTAGATTTCGTAGTTTTTTAGTCCTTGTTTCATTGATTTGTTCACATTCCAATATGACCCTTCCTTCTTCATCAAGATCAGTCAATATTGTTTGAATTGGGATCTTGTCTCCTATTAACTTATTTAAGCAAGAAACATGGAAAACTGGATGTACTCTCGAAGATGAAGGAAGCTCCAATTTGTAAGCCATACTACCAATCGTCTGCAACACTTTATAAGGACCATAATACTTGGGTGTTAATTTATTGTCCTTATTTAGTTGCTTGAGGTACATATGCTTGTAAGGTTGTAGCCTCAGAAATACCCAATCCACTTCTTCGAAACTCCTTTCACTCCGATGTTGATCAACTTGTTTTTTCATAATGTTTTGTGACATAGCTAGGTTGTCATTAAGTATCTGGAGAACTTCTTCTTGGTGCTCTATGTGATCTTCCACAACTTGAACTTTAGATTTTCTCTTTAATGGAGATGTGATAGATGGAGGTTAGTACCCATAAAGTGCCATAAATGGAGACATTTTTTATGATATATGGAACGAAGTATTGTATCACCATTATACCAAAGATAACCATTTCACCCAATGTGTTTGTTTATCAAATGCAAAGCAATGAAGATAGCCTTCCAAAAATTTGTTCACTATCTCAGTTTTCCCATCAGATTGAGGATGATAAGATGAACTGTGAGCCAATTGGGTACCCAAACAAGAAAATAATTCGGTCCAAAATTTTCCAATGAAAATTCGATCTCTATCGCTTACAATAATCTTTGGATTTCCATGTAAATTTTGAACTGTTTCCAGAAAAGCTACGGCTAATGTACTTGCATTAAAAGGGTGAGAGAGCGCATAAAAATGTGCATACTTTGTGAGTCTATCAAAAACCACCATAATAAAATTCTTTCCTTATGACTTGGGTAGACCTGTGATAAAATCCATTGAGACTTATTCTAGCACTGGAAAGGTATGTTTAATGGTTGTAGAAGTCTCGGGGTCTTAATTGTTTCCACCTTATTTTGTTGGAAAACCAAGAATGTGGCCATGAACGTTTGAACCTCATATTTAAGACCTTCCAAAAAAAATCCTTCTTCACCCTATGGTAATTTTTTATGAGTCCGGAGTGCCCACCTATAGGAGAGGTGTGTAATTCTAAGAGGACCTTTTGTTTGAGTTGGGGTTCTTTGCATAAGTATAAGCGATCCTTATACCATAGTGAATAATTTTTCCACACAAAAGTATCTGATACACTGGGATCGTCCTGTAGCTTTTGAATGAGTGTCCACACAGATAGGTCATTTTTCCATTCTTCCCTTGTTGCTACAACCCAATTGGGTTGTAGAATGGAAATTGCACAAAGTAATGCCTTGACATCTTCATATTTTTTGGAAAGTGCATCTGCCACCACATTGTGTTTCCCTTTTCAATAGATGATTTCAATGTGATATCCCAACATCTTGGTTACCCATTTTTGTTGCTCTTCCGAAGATAATCTTTCTTCCAAGAATTATTTAAGACTATCATGATCTATTTTGACCTTGAAGTGTCTACCTATTATGTAAGGACTCCATTTCTTAAGAGCATGTAGATTTTCCAACATTTCCTTCTCATAAATGGGCTTCTGTAAGTGATTTCCCTTGATTGGATGACTTGTGAAAGCAAGCAGGTGTCCTTCTTGCATTAGAACAACACCAATCCCATTTCCTGAAGCATCACATTCCACAATAAATGTTTTTGTGAAGTCTGGTACGGCAAAAAAAGAGCTTTGCACATTACCTCCTTGAGCTGTTCAAAAGCTTAAGTTTCCTATGGAGTCCAAGAAAATGCATCTTTCTTCAATAATGTTGTTAGAGGTGCTGCTATTATTCCATAGTTCCGCACAAAATTGCGGTAGTACCGTGTCATACCTAAGAATCCTCGAATATTATTCAAGATTTTGGGAATTGGCCAATCCATCATGGTTTTAATTTTGTTGGGGTATACCTTGACACCTTCATGAAATACAATATGACCCAAATATTCTACCTCGTTTACCCTAAAGAAACATTTGGAAGGTTTTTCATATAGTTGTTTCTCCTTTAGTAGTTGTAGTACCCTATCAACATGTTGAACATGTTCTTCCCAAGACTTGCTATAGATTAGTGTATCATCAAAGAATACAAGTAAAAAAATTCTAAGGAAAAGCTTGAAAATGGAATTCATCAAACCTTGAAATGTGGAAGGTGCATTCGTGAGACCAAATGGCATGACCAAAAATTCTCGATGACCTTCATGAGTTATGAATGTTGTTTTTGGAATATCTTCCTCCTTCATTCTAATCTTATGGTATCCAGAACGAAGATCCAACTTTGTGAAGAAAACTAATCCATGTAATTCTTCTAACAATTCATTATTGACAGGAATGGGAAATGTATCTTTAATGGTGATCTTGTTGAGCTCTCTATAATCTGGACACATATGCCATGATCCATCTGGCTTGTGTAGCATTACCATTGGTGCAGAGTAATAACTTTGGCAAGGCCTAACTATGTCAACCTCTAACATTTCATCAACCATACGCTCAATTTCACTCTTCTAGTCATAGGTGTATCTGTAAGGTCTGATGTTAGGAGGAACATTTCCCGGAATTAAGTGAATAAAATGATCAAAATATCGAATAGGTGGAAGACTTTTTGGAATATCTTCAAAAACCTTGGAATGATTATCAATCACCTTTTGGAGATCTGGGGAAACAGGAGACTTAGATGTTTTGAACATCTAATGAGCATAATTGTGCAATTACACCTTGATGTCCCCTTTTTATCAAGTTTGTCATACCATTAGATCTTATCACCTCTTACGAACATAAAAATAATAAATATATATACATTAAATAATAATTAAATATTAAATGTAATTTAATTAGAAGTTATGACTCCTCAATAATTGATTCCCAATCTATATTTAAGCAGGCCACGCATTGTAATTTTTATATCATTTATTATTCATCAATTATCAAATATGTGGGTTTTCAAGAATTCGTGGGTGTTATAGAATTATTTGTGGGTTTCAGAAGTTTATATCACTTCATCTGGTATTAGAGTCAGCCCTTCTTGGGCACTATTATTTCCGGCCCTTTAGTATCAGAGTCGTGTCACTCCTCAGTACCTTTCACAGTTCCATCCATCTCCAATCCACTCGCTTCCATCTCGTCCACCATCTCCCCTCTCTTCCCATATTCCATCCTCCTCGTCTCCACCATTACCCCCCTCTACCTCTTATTCCACGCTACCATTGTAGCCTCTCCCTCCACGCATCACAACTCCACCCTCCACACATTCCTCTCATGCCCAAATCCACTCGCCTGCGTTCTACCCTCACTGCATATCTTCACACCCATTCATATCCTCCATGCCCTTCACTACTCACACTCTATCCATTGCTTCTCCACTCCCATCTCCCAATTACCCATCGCACATTCTCCCCCGTCTCTGTCCACCACGTTGTATGCTCTCTCATACGCCCTCATCACATCTCAAGCACTTCCTTCCAATCCCTCTACTCGACGCCCCCTTCTATTTTACGCTGCATCACCCATCTCACGCCCTCGCAATGCACCTCCTTGCGCCTTCCCGCCTCCTTTCCATCGTTCCCTCTATGCTCCCTCCTGTCATTCCATCGTGACCACGACCTCCTCCCTTCTTCAAGCCACCAGATCTGTCCCCCCTCCAGCTCATCATCCATTTCCCCCCTGCGCACTTCCTCTGCATGCCCCGCCCTCCACCTACCACTCCCTTCCTCTATCACCTGCACGGGTCCCACGTCAACCCTACACAACCAAAAAAAAAAAAAAGTTAACAAAAATATATATATAATTTATAATAATAGTGTTATTATTATAAAATATTTTTATTAACAATATTTAAAAATAAATAAAATATTATTATAATAATAATATATGTATTATTATTATTAATAATAAACTTATTAATTATAATAATTATTATTATAATTAGACCTTCACAACCGTATTCCTAAGTCAACTAGATCTACTCATGCACAAAAATGTTCTTAAAAAATGACAATTCGGAAGAAATAAGAAAAATTAAAGAAGAAATAATATCAAATATTTTTCAAAATTTAGATAAAAGAAACCAAGTTTGAAATGCGCGGGAACATCCATTTAAAAGTGGAAATAAAAATGAGAAGATTGCAAACTTAAAAGAAAAAAGTGAAAAATAAAAGGACCAGAGAATAAGGATCTTGGAAGAAAAACATGAAGTTATGCAAAATATGGAAGAAGAATCGCAACCTTCTTTGCAAGAAAAAAACATATCTTCACAAGAGAAAGAAGAAACTACATTCTCAAAAGCAGAAGCAGTTGAATCAAAAGTGTTATTGGAATCAACCCTGGCTGAGTCTTCCATTGATCTCAATAACCAAAAACCACAAATGCATGACGTTGCAGGTGCTTCTAATTATACACACAGGGTGTCGCTCAAAATGTGCTTTCCAAGCAACTCATCATGCGAACTAGTCAAGAACTATAAAAAACCCATGAGCAGACATGCAACAAAGAAGCAACCTCACGAATTAACACAAGCAGAAAAGAGTAAAAGAGATGATTGTTGCAATTAGGAGCCTAAAATTACAACTGCTGAGAACTCCAAAGTTTATATCGATGTTGCATACTCATTCAATGATGACAAAGGTACAATAAACCATTATGTCAACAACTATGAGAGTAAAAGTATCAATCAAGATAATAGGCAAGACACAGATATAGAATACCCTAGTGTTGAAGAAAATGACAGTGACAAAGATGAAGATGATTATGACAAATATTGTGATGAAAATCATGCTAGTATTACTGACAACATCAAGGATCAATATATCGACTAGAATGTCACAAAAATAGATGCATGAAGAACATTTGTCACCCCATAGATCACTATAAATGACATCTATAAAGTTAATTAGATACAAAATGAGATTGGGGCTGATGTGAACATTATAAGTACAAGGATTCCCTTCAAAGGAACTAACATAGAATGTGTTGGGAATGACATCACCAAAATAGTTTCTACTGTCAAGTCTATCAAGTCTTTTCAATTAGTGAGAAAAGAGGTTAAAAAAACAACCACACAAGACAAAAAGGTGTCGACAAAACTTCACCAAGTACCTACTTAATGTGGATTCCAAAACAAAAGAAACAAAATGAAGCAGTGGTCATAATCAAAATTGCATGTATCAAGTCATTAGTCTGACACAGAGCCAGAATAAAATATGACATAAAAAAACTTAGCTTTGAGGACAAAGCTTCCCTTAAGGGAAGGGCAATCTTACGAACATATAAATAATAAATATATATACATTAAATAATAATTAAATATTAAATGTAATTTAATGAGAAGTTGCGACTCCTCAATAATTGATTCCCAAGCTATATTTAAGGAGGCCATGCATTGTAATTTTTATATCATCTATTATTCATCAATTATCAAATATGTGGGTTTTCAATAATTCGTGGGTTTTCAATATCTCGTTATACTACACTACAGAGGCCCCTCTCGTAATCTACCGTATCACTCACTCCTCATCATCCCTCCTCCCACTCTCGCGTATGTTTCTTCTTTCTGCACCTCAGCTCCTCCACGTTGCTACATCACGATCACTCCACAATTCGTGATGCTCCATTTCTCATCGGCTGACTCCTCACAGATGCGCACACTTCTTCCCTTGGACTCATCCATGCCATCGTCTATCTCCACCACCTCATTGATCGTTCTGTAGCGTTCTCCCATCTCCCCTGTAGCCACTCCCAACTCCACACTGCCACCGTGTGTTCCCTCTCCATTTTCCAACCACCTTCGCCTATCCTACGCGCTACTCACCGCATCCATCTACGCCCTCCACGGCCACAGCCACCCTTCCAATACTCACTGCCACTGCTGCATCCATCCATCCTCCATCCCCACTCCTGCGCCCACCTTCCTCCATGCTGCCACATTCCTCGAGCCTCCACTACAGCTGCCCCATGCCTTACCTGCTCGTCAGTCTCCCTCACGCCCAACCTCTCGACTCATGTCCCTCCTCCACTCAACAACACCCATCCTCACCCATGCGTCCTCACTTCCCCTTCCCTTTTCCACTTTCCTCCCATCCACGTCAACCCTAGAAAAAAAGGGGTTAATAAAAAAATTATAAAAAAATTATAATTTAAAATAATTATTATTATTATAATTATGAAAAAATAAAAATAAAAAATCATTATATATATATTATTATAATTATTATTATTATATAATAATTATTAATAATCATATTGAAATTATTATTAAACTTAATAATAATAATTTTCTCCCAATTTAATAATTGTAAAAATTATTACATTTATTAAATACACAAAAGGAAAAAACTTTCCAAGGAACAAGTTGGAATAGACGACAAAGTTCAAACAAAAGTCATAATCGCAAACGATGGCACCTACATATTTAGAAATGAAGTCGCAATTGCAAACAACATTGGATGAGTTAGAGAAATATAAAGCGACCAATGAAGATCTTCAATTTGAGATTATAAAGCGAGAATTGCATAACGATTTAGCAGAACAGGCGAATCATAGCTTAAAAGATCAAAAGCGAGAGCTCCATAATAGGTTATTAGATAAGGATAAGGAAATTTCACATTTAAGAAGCCATAATCAAAACCTGGAAGACAAAATCAGAAACTCCAAAAAAGTCGAAGAGTCACCTTATAGAAGTGATAATGACTTCAAAGGAGACATAAAGCGTTTAAACAAGCTCATCATGGATAAAAATACTGAATTGACGCAAACCCAGAGAAAACTAGAAGATCAAGAATCATAGAGTTGTCGACATCAACAACAGAAGGAAAAAATCCCGCAGCAGTATGACGACATTAAGAAGACACATAAGTTGGAAATTACAAAAATCAACAATACGTTATCAAGCAATACCGAGGAACTAAATCGACTATGAAATCATAACAAAACATTAATTACGAAGATTAAAAAGTTAAAAGATAGTTGGAAGAAGGAACATTCCAATGAAGACCTAGAAGGAAGAATACTAGAAAAGCAAGAAGAAACCAAAGCTTAAGAAATCTTAATCAAGAACTAGAAGAACAAATCAAAAAGTTAAAAAAGGAAAAAAAATCGCAAGATGAAAGGTTAGAGGAGATTCAGGGTGTGCAAATCCAGAAGAAAGCATCTAGACTCCCCGAAAAACAAATTCAAGTTGACGAAGGAGGAACGAAAAAAAAAATCCAGTCCTCATTACAGTTCAAAAAGAAGAAAATTCAACAGAAAAGTGAACAATAAGAACTCCTTATCGACACCCTAATTATAAACGTCATTTTGACCAACGACAGGGTCAAAATGAACATACACAGAGGAATTACAATGTCAGACAAGCAAGAACATTGAATCAACATACTAAGCAACAAAGGAAAAGTCCCTTCCGACAAAGCACTCAAATATCTCCGATAAAAATGGATCTCAGATGGACCACATCAGAGACAATGCACTAGTTCTTCCTTGGAATTCATAACTCGTATCGCCTCATTTCATCAAGTGTTGCCAATACTAAAAGAAAGGATCTAGAGATTTTGGTTCAAGCAAAAAAATCATTTGTTTTCAATAAGATTTGAGGACAAATCTTCCCTTAAGGGGAAGGAAATGTAATGAATAATTAATAACACATAAATATTGATAACAATTAAAAATATTAATAACTAACTATAATGAGAGGATGCATCCCCTCAATAAGCAATGGCCAAGCTATTATAAAAAGCGGGCCAACATTAGTATGTTATCATCTATTATTCATCAATTATAAAATATGTAGGTTTTCAAGAATCTGTGGGTGTTATAGAATTATTTGTGGGTTTCATAAGTTTATATCAATTCATCACCTTAATTGGTTTCCCTGTGATACCATTTAACTCATATTCCCTTCCTTCCCATAAATATTTCATGAAAATGTTCTGAAAATTAAAATCCAATCTTCCCAATGATTGTAACCATTGTACTCCTAAGAAAACATCAGAACCCCCAATTGGACTATTCAATACATATTCCCCCATAGTGAAATTGATATTGTAATGTCCCCTTTTTTATTTTATTAAAATAGTGAAATTTTCAACTTTTTTCCCTAGTTCGACCTTTAACTAATTTTATGGTCTAAGTCTCCAAATTGCTCCAAATGTTTCCAAATCTTCAGAGAAGGTGTATGAATGATATTAGGACTTGAATATGATTTTTATTTATGATTTAGGACCATCAAAAGACTTCTGCAAACCCCTTTTATATTCTATCCAATGTATGGAACTTTACTAGCCATTTGAGGTTCAAATCCCCCTAGGGTAAGGGCTGAAGTTGGCTCTCCAAATGGTACTAAACCCTCTCTAATTTATGAAAATTGGAAGGGGACATCAACAGGGTCTCAAATACATCTCCATTCAATTAATTTAGTCTTCTACAACACTCTCAAAATCAGAAGAAAAATACTAGTTTCAACCTTGGGGGAAATGGCATTAAATCCTCTCCAAATGATATAAAACTGAGCAAAATGACTCCAAAAGCTTAAGTACTGAACATGAAACTTGTGAAACTCATTAATAAAAGTTCATTAATCATAAATACATCATTGAAACACTTTTCCATTCGAGTTCATCAACACTTCATTGGTATACATCAATATAGTGGGGAAATGGTCACTATTTACTCATTAATGATCAATTCTACATACATCCACTTGTAATATCGACTTGATAGAGTTCTAAATGTGAATATCATAGCATATAAATCTTATTACAAAAGAACTGGGGCATTATAAGCTCCCCAAAAGAGAACAATAGCTCACCAAAAGCACCCTCCCTCAAGGATCAAGAATATGCAAAGAGAAATGGAAATGGTTGGAGGAATGAGTTGCACTAAAAGAAACCACGATATTTCCTGTAGCTTACACTTGAAAATAAATACTCCATTTAATCTCCCATGAAAGTTCTAAATGGCCTTTCCACATACCAATTAGGATGGGAATCTTTCACCCTCGAAATTGGCCAAGGCAAGTAGACTAGTATTCCACTAGCTCTCTTCACAAATGCAAATTCTGAAAATGGTCAAAATCCCTTCTCTTACTTCATTCCTCTATTTTATAAACATCCTTATCCTTCTAAGGTTCCAATTACACCCATAGTCTCCAATCCAATTCGAATTAGGGAGTGATTGAAGTATTGCCACATGTCTCCCACTTCCTAGCCTTCCACCTTCCACAAATTCGAGTAGGAATCTCTTGGCCTTCTCTAAATCCCTTGGGCGCTCAACTAGATGATATTTTTAGGTCTGACATGTCATAATGGTCATATGTCTGCCCTCAGGTGTGCAATTTTTCATAGATGTCATGGCATCTTTATCATTGGTGTCATAGATGTTAGGGAATCTAGCCCAAGTGTCCAAGAACCTCCCATTTGACTCTTCCTTTCCCATGTAAGTTGCACTTCCATCCAAATTCAACATATGATGCATATGGCCAAGTGTATGAGCCTTCTAACTCATCCAAATAACATTAGGATTCCCATGGATTCAAAATTGTGAGAGGAGGATTCCATGTGGCACAAAAATTCTAGCTTGTGTGGGCCCCACAAGCTCCATGTGTCTTCATGATCAATTGCCACTTGATTTGTCCCTTGTATTTATTTATTTATCTCCTTTATTAAATATTTATTCCTTCCTAATTTCCAAACATAATTTATTAGCTCCCTTATTGCAAATCATCATGTCTCCATCCAACCTAGGGAACTAGTAGGATTGATGGAATTTCCCTGTTATGAATTTATTTGAATGGGGACATTACAGTCCTCACCACCCAAGATTGATTGCCCTTAAGAAATCTCAGTTTATCATGTTTCAAACTTGTTCCTCCTATATCAGGTGGCCTTCCATAAGGAATGTCTGCCAAAACCTTTCCATTCTTGTGTTTCATTCTGTGGGAGGAAACTACTTGATTCAGATAGGTGTGTTGCCCTCTTACAACCCTTAGTATTCCTTCTGAATCTTGGAATTTCATTTCAGGAATTTGATAGTTCACTGTATGCTCCCCTATAGAGTACATCCATTGCACTCCCAAAACCACATTAGTATCAACAACATCAACCACATAAAAGATATTAGAAAAAGTATAGTTACCTATGGTGACTTGCATCTTTGGAACCCATGTTTTGCACTCCATTGTGTTGTGACCTGGAATGACAACTGTGAATCCATCAAATGGTTTAGTAGGTATCTTCCTTATCTCCACCATGTCCACATCAATGAATTTATGAGTGGCTCCTCCATCTACCAAAACTGAGGTCCTTTGTCCTAGTACCACACCCTTCAATCAAATAACATAATAACGAGGCACTGTTGAAAGTACTATCATTCTTACTTTATCAGGTAAGGGATGATTTCCCTCTTGTTTCTCTTCTTTTGCTGTAGTATATGTGTCTTATTGGACTAAAATATGTCCTTCTTCCTCCATGCCCCCTTCATACTCATCATCACAAAATACTTCAATGAATTGGGCCTTTCCCTTAGCAGACTTATGTCTTGGTGCCCATGGTTGGAAGTATGAGTAACAAAAAATTTTCCTTCTGAGTTCTTCCCTGCTTAGTTCCTCTTTCTTATCCTTTCCACATTCATCTTCTTGCCATGGCTTCTTTTCAGATCTAAATTGGGGAGGTAAGTTGGGCTTGGGAGGAAACCTTGTCCTAGGAAGTACATTTTGTTAATACCTTGTCAAACTCATAGCATCCTTCAATGAATTGGGTTTGTGGGCCTTAACTACACCTTTTAATGGTTCAGCCAAACCTTCAGTGAACAACAATTCTAATCTTACCATAGATATCAGCCACCTTGACTGATAATTTTTGAAATTCCATCATATACTCAGCATGGGTTCCCACTTGCTTCAATTGGGCTAGTTCCTTGAAAGGTAATTCTGGGTCCTTTTGCTCAAATCTATCTAATACCCTGTCAACAAATTCTCCATAGGTAGTAACCTGATCATGTCCCAAATTTTTTAGACCATGAAACCACCATTCATTGGCATCTCCTTCTAGATGCAAAATAGCCATTTTTAAGGCATCCTTTTCCACCATTGGATTTAGCTGAAAATACACATCTAGTTTTTGCACACAAGTGTTATTAGAACTTTGAGAGGAACCATAAAAAGTGGGAAGTGGCATTTTACCAATAGTACAATTTAATTTTTTGTTATGATATAGAGCCCTATTATATTCCTTCTTTTTGAGTTTGTTTGAAACAGTAAAGTATTGTTCAAATGGTAGAGTCCTTCTACAATCTTCACTCAATTTTTCCCATTCTTTCACCAATGTATCCATATCCATTAAGGTGTCAGGATATTCTTTGGGTACAATAAATTTATGTGTAGTAGGCCTTGGTGTGCTCTAAAATTTATTAGGTCTATTATGGGGTTCTTTGCTTGAGAAAATATGCTCACTCCTAGCCTTCTTTTCTTCTAAATGTGAACTGTTGATGCCTCTTATCACTCCTTTGCTTCCAAGTTGGCTAGCCATCAATTCGAATCCTTTCATCATCTCTTTGTTCATGTCTCTGATACCACTTTTAATGTCTTCAAAAAATGGTTTTATAATTGTAATAAATTCCTCCTCATGTTCTAAGGTTTCCCTTCCATCCTTAGGCATGGTTTCAATAATGTACTCTTCTTCTCCTACTACTTCATCTTCAACAAAAACCTCTTCAACTTCAGGTTCTAAGGGTGGTGGATTATTTATTTGGATCCTTGTCAAGACCATCAGGTTCCAATACCATGCTTTGATACAACTTGTAGTGTCCCTTTTCTGATTTTTATTAAAATAGTGAAATTTTCAATTTTTTTCCCTAGTTCGACCTTTGACTAGTTTTGAGGTCTAGGTCTCCAAATTGCTCCAAATGCTCCCAAATATTCAAATAAGGTGTATGAATGATATTAGTAATTGAATATTATGTTCATGGATTATTTAGGACCATCAAGATACTTCTGGAAACCCCTTTTAGATTCTGGCCAATGTATGGAACTTTACTAGCAATTTGAGGTTCAAATCCCCCTAGGGTAAGGGTTGAAGTTGGCTCTCCAAATGGTACTGAACCCTCTCTAATTTCTGAACAGGGGCATGGAAAATCAAGGGTACATAAACAAGGTCTCAAATACATCTCCATTCAATTAATTTAGTCTTCTACAACACTCTCAAAATCAGAAGAAAAATACTAGTTTCGACCTTGGGGGAAATGACATTAAATCCTCTCCAAAAAAATATAAAATTATGCAAGATGACTCCAAAAGATTAAGTACAGAACATTAAACTTGTGAAAATCATTCAAAATAGTCCATTCATCAAAAATACATCAGTGAAACACTTTTCCATTCGAATTTATAAACACTTCATTGGTATACATCAATATAGTGGGGAAATGGTCACTATTTACTCATTAATGATCAATTCTACATACATCCATTTGGAATATCGACCTGATAGAGTTATGAATGTGAATAAAAGATCATATACATATTATTACAAAATAAATGGGGGGTTATAATCTCCCCCCACAAAAAAATAGCTCACCAAAAGCGCCCTCCCTCAAGGATCAAGAATATGCAAAGAAAACTGGAAATGGTTGGAGGAATGAGCTGTAGTAGAAGAAACCAGGAGATGTCCTGTAGCTTACACCTGCAAATAAATACTCCATTAAATCTTCCATTAAATTTCTGAATGGCCTTTCCACATACCAACTGGGATGGGAATCTTTCACCCTCGAAATTGGCTAAGGCAAGTAGACTAGTATTCCACTAGCTCTCTTCACAAATGCAAATTCTGAAAATGATCAAAATCCCTTCTCTTACTTCATTCATGTATTTTATAAACATCCTTAGCCTTCTAAGGTTCCAATTACACCCATAGTCTCCAAGCCAATTCGAATTAGGGAGTGATTGAAGTATTGCCACATGTCTCCCACTTCCTAGCCTCCCACCTTCCACAAATTCAAGTAGGCATCTCGTGGCCTTCTCTAAATCCCTTGGGAGCTCACCTAGATGTTATTTTTAGTTCTGACATGTCACAATGGTCATATGTCAGCCCTCATGTCTGCAATTTGTCATAGATGTCATAGCATCTTCATCATTGGTGTCATAGATGTTAGGGAATCTAGCCCAAGTGTCCAAGAACCTCCCATTTGACTCTTCCTTTCCCATGTAAGTTACACTTCCATCCAAATTTGACATATGATGCATATGTCCAAGTGTATGATCCTTATAACTCATCCCAAGAACATTAGGCTTCCCATGGATTCGAAATTGCAAGAGAACGATGCCATGTGGCACAACAATTCTAGCTTGTGTGGGCCCCACAACCTCCATGTGTCTTCATGATCAATTGCCACTTGATTTTTCCCTTATATTTATTTATTTATATCCTTTATTAAATATTTATTCCTTCCTAATTTCCAAACATCATTTATTATCTCCCTTATTGCAAATAATAATGTCTCTATCCAACCTAGGGAACTAGTAGGATTGATGGAATTTCCCTGTTATGAATTTATTTGAATGGGGACATTACAGATATTATGGAATTTTCCTAAGGAATTAATAGTTCTTCCATATGAAATCATTACTTGAAACTCTGGTGATGGATATACAAATCAATTGAGAACCTTGGCTAATTTACAGTGAATGAAATTATGAGTACTACCAGAATCAATCAACGTTGTTACCTTTTTCTTTTTGGTATATCCTTCGATCTTAATAGTTTGAGGAGTGATAATTCCATCCAATGGATGACACGATATCGTGGGAGCAATATATTCAGAAGTAGTATCTTCTATTTCTTCATCTTGAGACGATCATGTTCTTTTGGTGCTTCTTGTTCATTTTCTTCTTCTGCTTCACAATCTATGTAAAATAGTTTCTTCTCAATGCACTTATGGCCCTTACTGTATTTGTTGTCACAACTGTAACAAAGCCCTTTTTCTCTTTTTTTTCTCTAGTTGTTGTGTTGTCAACCTTGTAGGTTGTGGATGATTGGAGACCACACTTCCTTCTTTATAGTTGTAAGTGGTAAACTTCCTTATTTCCATAATTTTCTTTTCAACTTTTCTTGCCACCCTAAATGCATCTTCCAAGGACTTAGGTTCCCAAAGTTGAACCTCATGTTGGATGTGATCCTTCAAAGTTCCAATAAAGAGATCCAACAAATTATCTTCTAAAATATTCTTCACTCTGAGACTTAGCTTTTGAAACTGCTTGATGTGCTCACTAACTGGGCCTTTTTGCTTGAGATTTACCAATTGGCTAAAGAAGGGGTTTCTATTTATATCTCCATAATGTGCAATCAATTATTCTGTGAATATAGACTGAAAGATAATAGAGTCCTTTTTATGGTCACAAATCCATTGGTACCATACAAATTGATCAGGCTCTAAATATAAGGATGCAATAGTTAACTTCTACAAAGTTGGAACCTGGTGTAGATCAAAGAACTACTCCATCTAGAATATCCATGTTATTGGATCAATGCCATCAAAATTTCTCTTGTCAATCTTGGGAAGTTGGGTACCCCTTCGTGACCATCCCTGATTATTTCTATTATCGTAACAATTTCCTCTTGGAATATTATTATTCATGGATATTTTTTCAACATGGACCTTATCTTTATCCTCTTCAAAATCATGGAACACATCATCACTTGGAGATCAAGGAGTATCCTTTGAATTTTGTATGAGATTAGAAATATTTTCCATTTGTTCCATCAACCCTTTCATATTTTCCTCCATCTTATTATCCCTATGTTTCATCAAATTCCCCTCTAAATTAACTAATTCAACTGCTTTCAAAGATAATTTAATCATATCTCCCAACTGGGACACTCGAAAAGATAAGTCTTCCCTTTCATCGTATGTTGGGGATGAATCCTCAGGTGGTTTGAGTGGAGTGTGAGTTTTTACACTTACTTTCGGTGTCATTATGAACCATACAAATAGATATCACACCCTATGTTTCACCACAATTAGATCCTTCTAATCAAATTTATTCAAATTTAAAATGGCGTACATTTTTTCAAACCCTGATGGGATGATTGTTTTAGTGCCGAATTGAAACTAAACTAAAATTCAAATTTCGACTCCTATGCGTTTAAAAATTCATCCTGTTGCATCCTTAGGTGTTCTATTTATGATTCCATAGGTCTGACCTAATTATTATATGACAATAGAAAGTTATTGCAAATCTCCCAACACTACTTATTTTTGGTCCTTTCCGAAGATCGAAATTGTATGTATTTCCACGTGTTTAATATTTTGTATCCGAATCTAAAAATTCTACCACATATACTGTGGTCCGTACTATTTCTGATTCAATTTGTCTCACGCAATTTGGACCTCGCATGTTTCAAATATGACCTTTTTCCCTATATTACTTGTTTTATACTAGTTTTTGGACTAGTAAAAAACCCTATATTCTGAGGGCAATATCTCAAAACTTGTGATGTTTCAAGATGTGAATTTTGTACCACGTATTTCTCGGCCTGTTATAGAAGTGGGTTTTTAACATCGTTGTCTGAATCCTTGTAGAATAAAATTTATAACACAAATTCCAAGATGACTCGTTTTGAAGAAACCAGTCCCGAGGAAAGAGCTCTGATACCAAATGTTATGTAACCAAGTCCCAGATTGTTGAAATATTGTAACTTCAAAGAATATTATATTTGTATATTATTTATTCCGGAGATGTTCCATACCTCCGATGTGATTATACTATAAATCCGGAGATGTTTATTCCTCCAAGTTGGTTGTGGTAACTAGGGTTATTAGACCCACCATGTGGGGGTTAGCCCAGTCAGTTATAATGGGGTATTTAACCTAATGGTTAAATACGAGCCTACATGTACTTGTGTAAAATACATATCAGAGTAGTGTATAAATAGAGGAGGTGTGTTCCTCATTTGATACACACACACTTGAGGAGAGCGCACTTGTGGAGAAGAGGTCTGCTATTGTGGAGGAGGAGATCATGTCTCAGGGTTTCATCTTTGTATATTGCTGTTCATCTATATTGAGGAAGCTTTGCTGGGTTTTCTACCCCATGAGGGTTTCCCAGGATAAATCTCTGTCTCTTGTGTTTATGCTATGCTTGTTGTTTCTTCAGTGATCCTGTATATGCTATTATTGTGAAATGGAATGTAATTATGCTATTTTCTGTCTTAGCATATTGAATCTTAACACAGATATAGCATAAAAATAGAAGAAATGTACCATATGAAAGTAATCCATGCCTTAATAATAAATAACTAAGATGAATAACAATCATCTTTTATGGAGGAACCTCCTTACACAATGTACTAAGTACATAATAAAAGAAAAGATACAATGATGACTAAAATGAAAAGGTCTTCTTCATATATATATGAGACAAAGGGGTACAATATCAACTAATAGACCCAATATGACATCAATAATATGTAATGCACCATAATAAAGGGGGTAATGTGCCAATATTTAGGGCTTAACACAAAACCACCAAAGGGGCTCAATCAACAAGTGGAATCCACCCAATCACCAAGGAGGGTGAATTCACCAAGGGAGGCCCACTAAATAGTGAATTAGGCTCAATAGTACCAACGTAGGCTAAAATAATCAAAAGTTAGGTCCGTGGTACAATGTTTGGGTGATCATCAACTAATAAATCCACCAAGGCATAAATACGAACCAAGCTCATCCAAACAAGTTATAAAGTGCTAGGAATGTCCCCATTCCCCCTCAAATTGTGGATCTATGCCTCCCGTACTCTTTTAGTGGTCCCTATTGTGCCAGTTATTTTTATTAATTAATTATTTACAAAATAATAATAATAATGTCTTTCGGTCCTTCAAGGCCCTTGCCTTGGCACCTAGTGCCACATTAATAAACAATTACAAATTGCATATGTATGGGGATTAACACATGGGGTATTAAAGAAGACCACGAATTGTTGTCAATATCAGAACTTAAATAATAGCTCTGTAAGTGACCTTAGCAGTCAGCTGGCCATCAACAACATTCTATATCCACACCAATGTATCATCCTCATTGGATAGGCTCACCCACAGTGATTTAGACCATTAAAGAATCACTAAATTATTATAAAAGATAATTTAAAATATTTATTTTCTATTTAGCTACAATTTGTAAATGCAACATTTTCAACCCTAATACGGTATCTCATGAAGTTAATCAACTCAATATTCAATATAGACTGTTTTTTGAAACATAAACTATGATATATGAATGATGGTTTCACAACTATTCTAAATTAATTATATGTTATAATTTTATTTTATGTGAATTTCAAAGCCTTCTTGTGATGGGTTATAGAACAATTTAATAAGATCCAACATCTCTTGATCCAACGTTAGCAGTGATGACCCATCTTAACTATCATAAGGATAGCTTATATTAGATAAATTTTATAATTTGTATTCTAAATAGACTAACCTACACATGTGAAACTAGTTGGTCAAATTTTCCAAAGTGGCTCAAAGATATCTCTAACATAACCACTCAGCATGGCTAAATGACCAGACACCGTAGTAGAAACACCCAATCAACTATTCCAAGCATACATCCTAGAAACTAATCATGACCCAAATAAACACATAGCCTTCTTGCCGTTAATTTGTTCATGTCAATTCTATTACATCAGTCAAGCCATTGAACAAGAATAAACATATTCATATTATAATTGAACCATTTCTCCCCAGTAACTAGCCTAGATCGTTCCAATCACCCAATTACCATAGGAAACTATTCTCTACTGTCAACCCTAAGATAAATGTACATGACCATTATATGTATTGCTAAACATTTCCTTTTCTCCCAAAATCAAGTGGTTCATTCCATACTTAATGCATCCATATTCCAAGGCATAATGACCAAAAGGACTAGCCATTATCCCTTAACCTATTTTTGTTCTTGTTGGAATGTGTAATCATGTCTTGATGTCTAGTGGTCTCATTTATTGTTATACAATCCTAGCTAAAGCATTTTGTAGCCGCAATGAGTCCTACTTAGAACAATACTTAGGCATAATACTCTTCATAACTCTCTAAACTTATGAAAAAAGAGTTATCCCACATGCATCATGAAGTAAAATTCTCTTATTACCATTCTTTATATAAGAGAGGTGTAAAAATATTTATCCCATGTGTATTATGGGATGTGATCTTCCATAAATCTAGCATATATAATAGAGGTGAAGGAGACTCATTTGATACACATGAAATCACAATGTTGAGACATAAATTCAAGATGGAATGCGATGTTATTCTTATGAAGGGATGCCAAATATTGTAAGAGGGAAATTTTATTGAAGAATAAGAAGATCAAGCCTTCCATGAATGCTTTCCCATTTGGGATTTTACCACGTAAAATTAGTCCCCACTTTTCTCTTTCCTTTCCTTTCTTGACAAGAGTAAAATAATACTCAATACCTTCGTCAAACCAAGTCCAACCATGGGAGAAGTTATGGAAAAGATGACTTTTATGGCCCTCCATATATTATTTATGTAAACATGTCACTGAAACCCTAGTTTGTAGTCTAACCTCTAATTTGTATTATAAACCCTAGTTTGTATTATAAACCCTAGTTTGTATTATAAACCCTATAAACCATAGCTTGTAGCCACAAATATACCATGACAATATGCATGTTCATTTAGGTTTCCCCATATTTTGATGTTAATTATGAACATGCCAAACCTATCTATTAACCATATCTCCTAATAAAATATATATTTATTGTTTAAGCATGTAGATCTAGTATCCCTTACTGCAAAAAACCCTAGTTTTTGAAATCATCATAGAAGGAATTCATTAGGACATGGGTGAATAGGGAAGGTACCCCCCAATATGTAATCTAATTTCACAATTCCAACAAAATTGATGGTTTGTCGATCTGCATCTTGATCATCATTTTACGATGAGTTGTGTCTCAACTCCTTGAGCCCTTCAGGAACACTTGGTGAATTTTCACTCAGGGTGTAAAAATCTTACTAAGAAGAATAAATTATTTTTGTAAGATCCTGCAGATTTTAATAGGTAGAAATTATGTGGGAACGCTACCCATAGTCTCACGGTCGAGGATTTCTAGAGTTGACCTTGCAATGCGAGAAAATCATTGTCCCCTATTGAGTGAAACCCTAGTTTTTGAAATTGTCATACGAGATGGTATTTGGGACATATAAGCATGGGGGAAGGGCCCCTCTAGGTGTAATTTGATGTCACAAGTCCAACAAAAGAAATGGTTCATTGATCCAAGGCCCAGTCATTGACTTACGACAAGTTGTAACTCAACTCCTTGAGCCCTTCAAGGACACTTGGTGAATTTGTGCTCGGGGTGTAAAAACCATACCAAGTAGAATATATGAGTTCTATAATATCCTAAAATTTTGTTTGGGAAGGGATGATTTGGGAATGATACTCATAGTATCACGGTCGAAGGATTTCCATATTTAACCTCATAATGCAAGAATTGCATTATCCTATATTAAGCAAAACCCTAGTTTTTGAAATCATTGTAGAAGGAAGTCCTTAGGCCATGGATGTACAAGGGAGGGGACCCCCATATGTAATACGATGTCATGAGTCAGAAAAAATAAATGGTTCATTGATTCAAGGCCTATTCATCAACGTACGATGAATTGCAACTCACCTCCTTGATCCCTTCAAGGACACTTGGTGAATTTGTGCTTGGGGTGTAAAAACCATACTAAGAATCATAAATTAGTTTCATACTCTCCCATAGTCTCATAGTCGAGGGATTTCTATAGTTTACTTTGCAATGCGAGAATCATATTATCCCATATTGAGAGAAACCCTAATTGTTGAAATCGTCATAGAAGGTAGTCATGGGGCCATGGAAGCATGGTTAAGGCCCCCCTAGGTATAATATGATGTCATGAGTCCAACGAAATCAGTGGTCCATTGATCTGAGTCTCATTCATCAACTTACAATGAGTTACAAATCACCTCCTTGATCCCTTCGGGGACACTTGGTGAATTTGTGTCCTGGGAGTAGAAACCATACGAAGCATCAAAAATTAGTTTCGTAAGATCCTAAAAGGTTTTTTGGGAAAGGATGATGTAGGAAAACTACCCATAGTATCACAACCGATGTTTTTCCAAATTTGGCCTCATAATACGAAAATCTATCAACTCTAGAAATCCCTCGACCAGGATACTATGGGTAGCGTGCCCACATCGCCCCTACCCAAACAAAATTAAATATTATGTGGAGAATGGATTCCTTTAAAGTATCCTAGTAGAGGGGAAATATCACAACTAAAGTG
Source organism: Larix kaempferi (assembly GCA_027924585.1). Taxonomy (NCBI): domain Eukaryota; kingdom Viridiplantae; phylum Streptophyta; class Pinopsida; order Pinales; family Pinaceae; genus Larix; species Larix kaempferi. The sequence goes on along the minus strand of BSBM01000031.1, from coordinate 7,025,850 downwards.
ATCCAAAGAGTGACAAAAATGAATAAGAGGATGTGCATCAACACGAATTGAAGATGGGAATGGCTAAAATTATGGAAGTGCAAATCTATAAAGGATGATGGAGTGGTCAGAAAACATGCAATTATAGGTTCATTTCCATAAAATTAAAGACCTAGGACATGGATTGTTGTTGGAATTAGAGTAAGTTAGTTGTAGTGATCTTGTGTATGAGAATTATATCAGGATCAAGGAAAATTTACAAAAGGAAATCATTAAAATATTATTAGAAATTAGATAACGAATTATATTGATAAACACAATTAGTATTTTTCAAAGAATTCATACTACTAAAGAATTTGACAAATGTTTCCCATTATTGGAAAGCTAGTACTAGCCCTTGTTCACCCTTTAGATTATGACATGACCCAATAAGAATATTGAGACCTTTAGAAGAATCATTTAGGAGAGAGATTCCCATAAGAAAAGAGCCATATATTTTGAGATGGACCTCACCATCAAGGGAATACACGGTCAAGTACGATTACCAAACATCCATTTTTTAAAAGAAATGAATCTACACAAATTTAGACTTTGGTAAAAAAATATGGCATTCAAAGTGCCAAGGAAGGTGGCAACCTTCTATTACAACATAAAAAATTAAAAATTCTTCTAGGAGAGTATCTAAGGAATAGAGGTGTCCATGGTCCTACCTTTTTTTAGGATGCAAGTCTAGTGGCAAAGACACAACTATTACCCACCTCCAATTCCCCTTTGCAATACATGTGTGGGAGCATTGGGAAAGTTTCCCAAGTAAAAATACTCATATGTTGAATGTAGTGGAATCTTAGTTTTAAAATGACAGAAGACCCTTTGGAAGTCCTCAAATTTTATTTCCCTTCGGCAATGATCCTTGCTTATATCTTCTGGTTCTTATGGAAGCCAAAAATGATATAATTTTTTAAGGAAATCTCTACACTCCTAAACAGGTTTGAATGAGAAAAAAATCACATTTGGTTAAATCAATCATTGTGTCCTTGGCGAAAATAGACATAGAACCAAAAGAGATGGATCTTGAGGTATTTAAATATACCCTACCAATTAATCTCCCCTCCAGAACAAGTAGTCACCATTCCTTGTGATATTTTCGGCAAGTATGGGTAGTAATAAATATGACGAGGCATCCAAAAATAATACCAGAGTGTTAGGGGATAACTTTGTCTTGAGATAAGGATAATTGGTTTTCTTAAGTGAATGCTCCAACAACTCATCCAGGTAATTTCTTTGATTGAAATTATTCCATTGGCTCATGAGGGAATTGAATTCCTTGACTTGGAAAGGTCTTCAGTTAGGAAACCAGTGACAAACTCAATTCATCCACATTCTTAGAGGATCTAACTAGGTTGCAAATTGGATGAAAAATTGAGCCATTTCCCAAAAAGTAGTGTTATGTATCAATTTAAATTTTGAATGAGATGATTTTATTATAAGCATTGGATTGGAGAGGATATATTTCAAGCATGATAGTTTGTCAATTGGTATCTACTACATTGAGGAAATATAGATCATGGGATTGAATTCCTATGCCCTTCAAACTAAGTTGTTGAAAATATTGCAATCACGACTCAAACTAAAGGATGTGAAACTCTAGGCTATTTTGTATCTATGTCTAGTTTTATAATTCTTTTAATTTAAATATCTCCTTTTTAAACAAAATTCGAATTAATATTTATCTTATTGTATCTTAGCTCTCATAAAAAGTGTAGGAGATAAGTGTGAATAGATAAAATAGTATTGGGAATGAGTTTATTCTCACGTTTCTCCAAAAGAATCCTTTTCTCTGAGTCATATATTCTCAAAGCTTGTCAAATTCCAAGTGTCAATGTTGGAACTCTACCCACAATCTCACAGCCAAAGGCTTTCCAGTGTTGAATTCGTAATTAAATATTTGCATTGTCCCCTATTGAGTGAAATCCTAGTTTTTGAAATCATTGTAGAAGGTGGACATTAAGCCATGGAATGTGGTCCATTAAAGGGACCCCAAAGGTGTAATCTGATGTCACAAGTCCAACAGAATCAATGTTTCATCAATCCAATGCCCATTCATTGACTGGCAATTGCTAGGATATTTCAATACTCCATCCTTGTCCTACCTAGCATTATTTATTTTTCCTAGTTGTTGATGATGTCATTTTCCCCTAGTGGTGTGCATATGTCATCCAGGATCCATCTACCACCTTCTGAGCCTTGCATGCATAATTTTAGGACCACTTTAGTTAGTTCCCTATTTTATAGGAACCTACTAAGTGTTTTAATGCAGTCCACCAGAGTTATCTGACTCTTGTGGGGGGTTAGAGCTCTGGATGCCATTGATTGTGGCCTCATACGCCCTTTTCTGACTGGCATACTTGATAGACTCACTATTGTGCCCTGCTTAGTCATTTAACTGATTGTGATTGAACAGTTAGCTGAGTTTAGGTTCAGTTTAGTTGACTTTGAGTCTTACGGAGCACTCTAGTGGTGATAATCCCTATGCTAGACCAACTAAGGTTCGAATTATCATGCATGATTCGAATTTTATCCATTGTAACATCATTGTTTATTATACTGATTATTGGAACATGTGATATTATTTTGCTCCTATCTCAGTTTTGTTGCATTATTATTCTTTTGCTCTTTTTTACTACAGTTCTCATTATTTCTTTGTGAGGTATCCCCAGCACTTTAGATTTGTTGTGACTTAGAATTTCACATGGTATCAGATCGATCGAGAGAATAGGTTGAGCATCTGCTTATGGTAGTGCACCATAAGCCTTTGGATTTCCACAACAAATCATTGTGCCATTACATTGAATTCATTGGAGAAATCCAATGAGGTCTAGCCAGGTGTGAAGGATCTAGATAAACGTTCCTACTGTCCTAAAGCAGTGCTCAATAGTAGTATATCTCCTTATTGAGATTTTTTTGTATTTTATTCAAAAATTTTGAGTGCAACAACAGTTAAAACAATTTTCTGTAGTTGCAGCAGTTACAACAGTTTTCTACAGCTGCAGCAGTTTTTTCTGCAGTAGCAGTTGTTTCACCTTGTATTCGCTCCAGCAGTTGTAATGGAAAATTAGAACTCTCTTCTCTCTCCCAGGATCCTGCACCCTTCAATTATCTTTATTAGAGGGATGATATGAATATGGTATTGTGAAACATATCACTTTATAGGGTGACAATGGGGAAGGATCCAAAACCAACATCAGCTGTGGAGAAAACCAAGTCTCTGAATAGATTGGATGAAGCATTTGGTTTCATTTATATTCATATTTATAGATATATACTCTTCCACATCGAAGGATTGAAGACTCCAAGAGATTTATGGTTGAAGTTAGAGACCCTCTTTGGAAAAAAAGATGAGCTAAGAGGCCATATTCTAGAAAATGAGTTGATTGCTCTTCAACTGAGCAGTTTTGAGACCATTCAGTAGTTCTTTTCAAAATTCAAATCTCTAGTTATGAAATGCAAAGCAGTGTGGCATTGAGAAGAAGGATGAATAGCTAGTGCTATCCATTCTGAGCAAGTTAGCTCCTGAGTTCTCTATCTTTGTCTCTACCTCCCATTCTGGGAAAATGTCAATCCCTAGTTGGAAGATGCCCTCCTCAGATGTTTTCACTGAATCTCTCATCCAAGAACAAGATAAGCTGATACAGATGGGTGCCTTGCTGGACTCGAAATATCAAGCTCTTATGGATGGAGAAGGAAAAAGTGCGAATGGGAAGTAGAAGCACAAGGGAAAATATAAGAGGCCATCTGAACCCAATATGAATGCTAAGTCAAGTCCATCAGAAGGAGCCTCTAGCTCTAAGAAGGACAAACATAAGGGATTTGATAAATCCAAGTGTTCCTACTACAAGAAAGGAAACCACCCAGAGAGATCTTGCATGCAGAAGAAGATATATCAGTTGACCAAGCTTCTTGAAAAGCACAACATTTCCCTCCCAAAAGGTGCAAGAGAGACTGACTCTGGAAGTGAGTCTGATGGTCATGAGAGATGCCATGCATTGAAGGCTGGATTTTCAAAATCACAAGCCCTCCTCATAGATTCAGGAGCCTCCAACCACATGGTTTCCTCCAGAGAATAATTTTCTTCTTTAGATATCAAAGATGGTCCGATTATTCACATGGGAGACAACTCTCATATCTTTGCTGAAGGGAAGGGAACATTACATATGGAGCATGGTAAGTTCAAAAATGTTCTATCTGAGCCTTGTTTGTCAGCAAATTTTTTGTTTGTGTAACAGATGACTCACATAGGTTCACCGAAGAAAGTGGTCTTTGGTCTTGACACAATTGAGATTGCAGATATCTCTACTGGGAATATTATAGCGAAAGGGTTTGCACACCGTGCATCTGAGGCATATGAATTCTCACATTGTTTTCCATACTCTCTGCCTACCCCATCAGAATCTGATGAAGATCAGAGTGATACTTCTTCTAATGAAGATGGGGATCAAGATCTTGATGTTGAGAATAAAGTTCAAGGAGATTCAGATTCAGATCTAGATCCAACACATGCTCACAATCCATGGCCAAGGCCAATACGGGCTCACAAAGTCCTTGTAGCTGCTGGGAACATAGTTGGGTATCCATCTGACCATAGAACCACCAGATCTCAGTATCATGCAAAACTTGCACTGTGTCATCCAGATCCACTTCTCTCAATGAGGTGCTACATGATGGTGGGGTTTGATCCACAATCTCTTGAGGAGGCTTGCCATGGGGGATCTACAACCAAGTACAAATCTTGGTTGTCTAACAAAACGTACTCAAAGGTTCATGATTTGGACCACAATGAGCCATTCACTCCAGTAGCAAGAAGGGTTCCTGAAAGAATTCTTTTGGAAAATACAACTTCTACACAATGGGAGGCACATCAAAGGAGCAGATCCAGATCTAGCACCTACATTGCTATCCTACACAGGAGCAACTTGCCAATATTTTTGAAAAGGCTGTCATTGAGGAAATGTTTTTCCTTCTCTGCTTAGCATGAAGGTTCTTTGAGTTCCCTACTGCTATTTTTTTTTTTTTTGGGGGGGGGGTATTTTCCCATGAGGTTTTTCCCCATTTCCTTGGTTCATGGACATTTCTTTATTTTTAATCATTTATTTGATTGTATGGGTGACCTTTGGTTTTAGTAACCAGGGACCAGGATGCAAAGTATAGATTAAGGGGTGTGTTAGGATATTTCAATACTCCATCCTTGTCATACCTAGCATTATTTATTTTCCCTAGTTGTTGATGATGTCATTTCCCCAGTAGTGGTGTGCATATGTCATCTAGGATCCATCTACCAGCTTCTGAGCCCTGCATGCATTATTTTAGGATCATTTCAGTCAGCTCCCTATTTTATAGGAATCTATTGAGTGTTCTAGTGCATTCCACCTGAGTTATTTGACTCTTGTGGGGGGTTAGAGCTCTGGATGCCATTGATTGTGGCCTCATGCGCCCCTTTATCATTGGCATGCATGATAGAATCACTATTGCACCCTCCTTAGTCATTTAACTGATTGTGACTTCAGTTAGCTGAGTTTAGGTTCAGTTCAGTTGACTTTGAGTCTTCCGTAGCACTCCAGTGGTGATAATCCCTATGCTAGACCAACTAAGGTTTGAATTCTCCTGCATGATTCGAATTCTCTCCATTGTAACATTATTGTTTATTATACTGATTATTGGAACCTATGATATTATTCTTCTCTTATCTAAGTTCTGTTGCATTATTATTCTTCTGCTCTTTTTTACTGCAGTTATCACTCTTATCCAAATTTTCTACTCATTCTTTATTTGTGAGGTATCCTCGGCTCTTTAGATCTGTCGTGACTTAGAATTTCACAATGATGAGTTACAATTCACTTCCTTGAGCCCTTTAGGGGCACATGGTGAATTTTTGCTTAGGCCATAAAAACCATACCATGCATCAGAAATGAGTTCCATAAGATCCTACAATTTTTTTTAGTAGAGACAACGTGGGAACTCTACCCGCAATATCTTGACGAAGGGTTTTCTAGAGTTGGCCTCGTAATGCGAGAATGCTAATTCTTGCATTACAAGGTAAAATGTGGGAAAGCCTTGATCATTATACTTTGGGTAGTGTCCCCACGTCAACCCTACCTAAACACACTTACAGTAGCTTATGTAACTCATTTCTGATGCTCGGTATGGCTTTTACACCCTAAGTACAAATTCACTAGGTGTCCTTGAATGGCTAAAGGAAGTGAGTTGCAACTCACCATAATTTGATGACCTATCCTTGGGTCAACAAAATGTTGATTCCATTGGACTCATGACATTATATTACACCTGGGGGTGGCCCTCTCCTGTGCTTCCATGGCCCGATGACCACCTTCTACGACGATTTCAACAACTAGGGTTTCACTCAGTAGGGGACAATGTGATTCTCACATTGCGAGATCAACTCTGTTAATACCTTGACTATGAGATTGTGGGTAGCATTCCCACATCGACCCTGTCAAAAAAAACTTGTAGGAGATTATGAAACTCATTTATTCTTCTCGAAATGGATTTTATGCCCTGAGCACAAATTCACCAAGTGTCCCTGAAGGGCTCAAGGAGTTGAGATTCAACTCATTGTAAAATGATGGCCAACCCTCAAATCAATGAACCATCGATTCCATTGTAATTATGAAATCAAATTACAACCAGGGGGCCTACCCCATGCATCAATTTCTTGATGAATGTATTCTATGGCGATTTAAAAAACTAGGGTTTTGCTTAGTAGGGGACACTAGATCCAAATGTTGGTTCAATAGAAAAGAATTAACACTTTTGATAAGTTATGGAAAAGAGGAATTATATGCCTCTCCACATGTTATTTATGTAAACATGTTAAGGAAACCATTGGCCATATTTTCATAACATGCATGATTTCCAAATAATTATTTCATAACATGAAAGGTTTCCAAATAATGACACTACATATTTATTTACAAAATCTAATAAGTATATTTCAGCAATATAATGCTTAGGAAATATGGTACAAAAAGACCTATACATTGCATGCATGTGGTTGTAAAACAAGCATATTGAGTGGTTTATGTTTTGGGAATTCTTGTTTGCATGATATATCACTTATTATGCAGGCATCATTCACTTATAGTTTTGGTTTATAAGATATTTTGTGTCTACTTGAATAAACACAATTGGTGCATCTAATCACATACCTTGGACCTTATGAGACTTGAAACCTTGTCCTTTCCCATTGTGATGCCTAAAATTGTATGAGTCGTTGAATCAAAATCTTGGTTTTTTGAGCATCTCCTAGAGGTGGTAAGAGAGTCAACATACAACAAGCTTGCTATCACTGCTGCACTTTTTGGCACTATTCCTCTACAAATAACTACATGTAGGTCAAAGAACTTACTAGGCCTTGCAAGAATATTCCCCTAGTAGTTAAAGGTGGGTATATAGTTAGGGTGTGAGTCAAATTTTGTGTTTTGAATGGGTATTGGAACACTATTAACATCAAATTGATTATATTTTTGTGTCAAGGACATGAAAACATGAGAATTGTCGACTAGTGCGGAGGGATGAACTTGGCTACAAACAATACGGAACAATAACGGACAATAAGGAATAATAAAGGATAATAAGGCACAAAATATGGTTTCACTCAATAAAGGACAAAGTAGGGTTTCACTCATGCATACAAGTCTAGATTTTATTAACACATGCATAACAAAGAAGTTTGACATATTCATAAACAACATCTAACTGTAACCTTCCATTATTAAATGATACATCATTTGCAAAAATATTTTATACTAGTCTCATCAAGTCTCAAAATCATTTTTTACATACCTCCTCATGTCGGCATACCTATTATCATACAACCAAGCCCTTGGGATCATCTATGTTACTTATGGTATCCATTAGTCTCTCATGCTTTGCATCTCCTAAGAAGTATCATACCTTTGATAAATTTATGGTGGGAATTGTTCATAACTAGAGGTTTGTACCAACAATTAGGTTCATAATTTGATACACACTTGCACTTGGTTTGTAATCCCTGAAAATATATCCACCCTTATAATTTTTTGCATTGTTGTCTGGAGCCAAGTATTAATATTTAACAACCATCGACTTGATTGGGAAGTGGTTGTTTTCATCATCAATTATGGATATATTGAGGGTTTTATTTCCCTCTATAGAATGTGGCAGGTAATAAACCCCACCCCATTCACTACCTTTTAGAGAAACCACTACATATATGTGCCCTACAAAATATGAGAGTATGTATGTGATTAGATTTTAAGATGAGATGAGGCCATTAATGTCCAACTAAAGACCATGTAAATAAGCCAAATAAATTGAAAATCATACCAGGTTGTACAAGATATGACACATGATAAAAATATAGAGAAATGGATGTTTGGTCCACCTCCAATAGAGTTAAATAAACAATTGCATGTTGGTTAAGATGAAGTGATATGCGATCCCATTCATCAACCCAATCTAATGATTCATACCCATCTCAGTCACCACTGATACATGGTGGGGGGGAGCAATCTTGTTTTCTAATCCATATTTCAAATACAGGGTTATCGGAGCTTCAAACTGAATGAAATCCACGAGTCTCATACACACTCTTGCACATCGACCACCTCCCAAAAAAATCTCTACATATTTATTTTTCTTGTGGATTGTGCTCACATAGTTTATTACTCTCCCATTACTAACATGCACCACCTGACTATAGATCACCTATACATTGAGCATGATCTTGAATATAAGATTTAGTAGATAATTTATATTCATCCATACATAGGTCTATTTTGACACATGCTCTAGCTCCATCATGCTCTCCTTTACTATTCCTAGATTCAAAATAGTTCCACATATGTGGCACCCTGTAATTTTTGTACAATGAACACATCCATTGAAATATGAGGGGATTTTTGCACTGACCAACACATCCATCAGACCAAATCCATTTTCGATCCATCTGAACATTTAGGATAATACTTCATATTCTACTAGACATCAAATGGTTTTACCCAAACCACCATTTTCAATAGGAACTATTGAGCCTTCGTGCCAAGTTCCAGAGATAATATGAGTTGTTTCCAAGTTTGAGAGTTTGTGGTCATCCTTAAAACCACCCACTTAGTAGAATACATCAACTTCTATTAGCCCTTTTGGTTTGTGGTCAACCAAAACCAACACTTTAGAGAGCACTTATATTTAGTAGAAGATGTCAGCTTTTGCTAGTTTACTTGGAAAATTTAGATTGTCAAGTTGGAAATGCTTAGCCCTTTGGCAGCTGTCCATTTTTAGTTATTCAACTCTCTTTTCTTGGACTCACATACACCCCTTTGTATTAAGGGGGGAATGTTGGAAACCTAATCCTTACAGCTATGATAATCCACGTCAAGAGTCACATGTGAATGGAAAAATTCATGGGAATTCCAAGAGATGCCTTGGAAGATGAAACCAAGGGTCATCTCATTGTATATATTGTACATTTGGTTAATGAGAAATGTGTGCCTGACGCATATCTTCTTATCTTCTTTACGTTTTTATTGTCTACCTAGTGTTGGTAGCCTAACGTTTTATTTGGTATATTTTATATTAGATTGGCATACCGATCTATTATGTATTATGTTGTAGGTCATCATCATTGGTCGAAGTGGGTATGTCGACAATCTATGTATATGATTTATTTGGCTAGTCTCACTTGGCACATGGTGCCTGATTGAAACATATTAACTGATGATCAGACAATGGGATTTAGATTATGCTTTGGATAGAAAAGCTCCATATGGGATATAGATGTGTGTTTGGTAAACTTTCTTGGTATCTTATGGCACTTTACATTAATCAATGTAGAGTGGTTTGGTAGACTTACCATGAACGTGCTTTGGACTAGGCTTGTGCTTGTTTTCAGGACGTAATAACAAGTAACATATACTGAGTTGTAAGTGCATATGATTTCATGATAAATCCCAATCAAACTCCCTTGAATCACTAGTTGCACCAATTCCTCCTCTGCATTGAATTTAATTAATCCCCTACACATCCTACATGATTGGTCAATAATCTGACCGTACATGTTACTCATTGATCTCAATTCATCAAGTCATTGATTTCTCAATTACATAGTCATACATGTAACATATTCCCATCTATTACCATGTTATCACTATGTTGTCATCATTGTTGCACTTACTAAGTGCATGTACCTAACCACCTTTACATGCATCTCAACCAATCTCTTCCTATCCAATGTATATCTCTAAGCCATAGTTATATAAACACCTTGTGATATTAATCTTAGGAAACACCATGTGTGGCTCTTAACATTGGGTAGGGACTTCCTACTTCACAACTTCCTTTGTTAAAATAGGGCTTAGTATCATGGCATGCATGCTTGGCTTCCAATAGTTTAGTTTAAGGTTTAATTAAAATGCTTTGATTTTTTATTTTGAAATAAAATTCAAAATTGTAATTTTCATATATGAAAAATGTACTTTCACAATTGAAAGGTTTATTGACATCTTAATCTACTAAATTATTAAAATTGTAAAATCAACAATCAATTGTAAAACGATGTGAATAAAGATTACTTTTTATTTTTCATGTTATTGATTTATATGTTAAAATTCATTAAGTGGTCCTTGTGCTTTTGAAAAATTTGATGTTACATAGTTCATGTGTCACGTCCCCATTTTGACCCCCCTTTGCATTAAATCGTAAATGATGTAAATATTGATATTTAATCATGGTCAGGAGCTCAAGGCCAAGGCCCCACCATTGATTTAGAGTTTTATGTATCGGCAATTAAAAATAGATGCATTTGATTCTTGTGCTAGATAGGCACAATGTAAAATAAGACATCATGTAAATACAGATTTTAATGAAATACCCACAACTAGCTATGCAATGCAACAAAGAGATGGGGGCATGATTTTTATAAGGAATAGGGAGGGAAATTATTCAAACCCTTGAGCCAATGGTGTTAGTCCATGTGTCAATGAGAAAACCCATAAACCACCAACTACCCATTTTGGGTTATGGACCCAATCATTTAATTCTTCCAGAAATTGGTTGAGGCAGTTAATGCCTTGGGAATGAAGAGGTATGGCAGCCAATTTTGTGCATGGGAAAGCCATCAACCTGGAAAAATGTACTTTTGCTTTTGGGGCAAGAAAACACCCACGAAATGGTGCCCAAAGCCATTCTGAAGCCATAGTCTTTCCTCTCTCACACAGTCTGAATTACTAGGTCTTTCCTTCATCATGTTTTTCACCAATTTCCTGCATTTTCCATAGCTGGGAGCTCGTTTTTGTGTTGCACAATAGCTGGGAGAAAGGGAGTCATGTTCTGGGGGTTTATAGAGGTCGTTTTTTCCCCAAAATACCCATGGGCGTTTTTTCTGAAAATGGTTTTTTCTCTCCAGCGTTGAATCCCCAATTGCCATTTCATTTTTGGGTCTTCCCACGTTTTTCTGGGCTGGTAGAAACCCCATCTTTGGGCATCTCATTGTAAAAACGTTTTTATCATGCCCAATAATTGTGGTTCTGCTGTTATGTGCATCCTTGTTTTGGTTTGAATCTGTGAGCAAGAGATTTGGAGTGGTAGTGGACAGAATTGGATTGATAAACTTAGTGGGGGGAAATAACCTCTCAAGAAGATCAAGAGGACTGGCTACTTTTCTATGCACACCTTAGACACTCTAGATTGGAAGGTATGGCCTGAGGGACTGTGCATTGGTGAAGGGAATACTTCCTTGAGTGGGGTGTGTAGGCATTGTGGGTGCCAAGCTAGATAGATCTTGTAGAGGTATCCCTGGCTCTGTGCTTGAGCTCACTAGCTTAGCAATTCTTCCTTTCCATTTCCTAGCAGCCTGATAAACCCAATTGTAGATTGGCTTGGCTCATCTTGGTGTATGCTTGGCTATGTGTGAGTCTACTATTCCCTGGTTCCTTGTAGAAATCATGCCCAGCTCGGGGGTGGCAATTGTATCAAGAGGTTGATAAGCATAACTGGCCTATGGTTGGGTGGAACGTTGCAGATGCATAGCTAGTTGCTTGGGACTACTTTGTTAAGATAAGTATTCTCTTGTGTTAAACTTTGCATTTATGTATTTGATGAATATCGTGAATGTATGATGGATGTGTTATTGAAATTATTTCCGCTGTGTTTTCTTATAATTATACATTTCCATATGTCTTTTTATATTATGTGAATGCTTATTTAATAAAGTTCATGGGGCTAGATGCCTGATTTTAGCATCACGATCCTCTCCATTGCACTATATGATGGGAGGGGACGTGACAGAATGGTATTAGAGCTACTAGTTGCAGCATTGGACCTCTATGGGCCAAATCTGATTGCAATTACAAGCGAAGATTTCTTCCTGATCACCACAGGTATTAGCATCGGGCCTAAAATGGCTAAGTTGAATAAAATTACAGAGGTAAGATCACCTCCTGTTGGGCAGCAGTCATCACAGAAAGAAGGAATGATCTCAAATTTTCCTAATAGTTTTTGAAAAATTTCCTAAGTGTTTGGTGTCGAAAGGAAAAGTTTCGGTAGGACTCGGCAAGTCGCCCCGCAACAGCGGAAGAACTCGGAAAATCGCCCCGCAACTGTGGAAGAACTCGGCGAATCGCCGCACAACTGCGGAAGGAATTTCCAATTCTCTTACGAAACTGCCGAAGGAATTTCCAATTCTCTTCCGAAACTGCGGAAGGAATTCCCAATTCTCTTCCGAAACTACGGAAGGAATTTCCAATTCTACTCCAAAATTGCGGAAGAACTCCACAAGTTGCTCCGAAACAAGGAATTTCAGCCATTTTTTCAGGGATATTTTTAGGTGCCGAAAGTCAAAAAAATGCCATGGAACTTGTGCGCCAGATTGCGCGAAATGGAAAGATTTACAAAAAAAAAAAATGAAGGCGCTGCCCTTGACCCGCCCTACAATGGCGCAAGGAAGCCACAAGGGGGCAAGCCCCCTTGACCCCCGTCGTCCCCCTCATATGTCGTTGATTGTGAGAAAATTCTATGATTTGACAAATTGTCAATATAACATTTTCCCACGTGCATGAAAGTAGTTTATGAATTTCTGAGAATATAATGCAGCTAACAATTGTGTTGATGAACACATTTTGCAGAATCACAGTTACCTCAGGGCAGCACTCTAGATAGTACAGTTGGAAAGTTTTTGGACCTTGGTTGAGCCAAGAAAATCAACATCATGGATGATGCACAGGATCCCTATGAGCCTGAGACAGATGCCATGGGGGAGAACATACATGTTGAAAATGCTGAAACACAATCTAATGGGAGAAGAAACCAAGAGACTCCTCCAGGTATTGCAGCCACCATGAGAATCCTAAGGGTGGAATTGCAAAGCTGTAGAGAAGATAATGAAAGGATGATTAAAGCTCAGGAAGAACAAAATTAGTTGAATGCAGCCATGCTACAGAGTTTGACAGACATCCAAAGGAAAATAAACTCTAGGCATCAGACATCAAATCCAGAAAGGGGTGGGAGTAGTTCTAGAAGGAATTCCCATAAGAGGGCCAGTAGCTCAAGAAGAGTTTCTACAGACAGAACATATACTCCAGAAATCTCTCCTAATGAATCATCTGACTCTGAAGAATCCATTGAGGGTTCAAGCTCTTCATCTCGCAGGAGTAAGAGGAAGAAGCACTACAAGAACATTTCGCATGGGGAATTTAAGAAGGAAAAACCTCCTACATTTGATGGAGAGGTAAAGTCTGGTCAAGAAGCTGAAGCTTGGCTTCTTGGGATGAGAAAGTATTTCGAAGTCCAAGACTACTCGGGAAATATGAAGGCAAGGGTAGCCATCTTCAACTTGAATGGAAGAGCATCTATATGGTGGGAACACATCAGGCAAGTGAAGAAGATCAATGAAAGGAAGATTGTGTGGAAGCAGTTCAAGAAATACTTCAAGCAGAAGTACCTCACTGATAGGTACTATGATGATAAGATCAAAGAGTTCCATGAGCTGAGATTGGGACAATTGACCATGGAATAATATGCAAACAAATTCTTGGAGCTACTAAGATATGTCAGGTACATTCGAGATGATAAGGTGAAAATTCAGTGTTTCCTAAGTGGACTGCACCAGTCATATAAAGATAGAATTGAGTTTGATGAACCTTGAACTCTAGAGGAGGCCATAAGAAAGGCCAAATATTGCTTTGATCAAAACAAAAGCAAACCAGAATTCCATAAGGCATGGAAGGATAAGAAAAAGGAAAAGTTTGATCAAAGGAAGAAGGGGTTCAAGCCTCTTCAATTTCGGAATCAGCAAAGGCAACCATCACAGGTTGTGACTAAGCCAACTAGGATGATGGGAGACAAGCCAAGAAATCCAAAGGAGCCAAGAGAACCACTTCAATGTTGGGGTTGTGGAGGAGACCACATGCTTAGGAACTGTCCGCATCGAAATGGGAATGCAAATCAAGTCCACAACATCCAGGGAGCTGAAACTGTGGGTCATGTGGCGAGGACAATCCCTAGAATCTATGCAGCACTAGACGACCGTCAAGCAGATCATCAGTCAACTGTGGTTGAAGTTGAAGGTAAGATTGCCAAGCAATCTGTTTCTATTTTGATTGATCCTGGATCTACTCACAGTTATGTCACTCCTAGAATTGTTAAGATTTGTGCTTTCAAGAAATTAAAGCATATTAAATCATGGTTAGTTCAACTAGCCACTGGAACCAAGAGAAAAGTTAGTGAAATAGTAGAGAAATGTCCATTAGAGATGGATGGGCTATTCACTTATGCAAGTATGAATATTTTTCCACTTGGTTCCTATGATATTCTCATTGGAATGGATTGGTTAGAAGCACACAGGGTTAAACTTGACTGCTACAATAAGACATTTGAATGCATGGACGAAGAAGGAAACCCGAGGGTTGTAAAAGGCATTCCAAAGGTGACTTCTGTTAGACAGGTTTCAGCCATGCAGCTAAAGAAGTTCTGTAGGAAGGGATGTCAATTGTATGCAGCCCACATTTTAGAGGCAACAGAGAATGAAACTCTTAAATTGGAGGACTATCATGTATTGCAATCATTCAGGGATGTTTTTCCTGATGAGATTCCAGGACTCCCTCCAAAGAGAGACATTGAATTTACAATTGAACTTGTGCCAGGAGTGGCACCAGTGTCTAAGACACCCTACAGGATGAGTACACCAGAATTGCTAGAATTGAAAATGAAATTACAAGAGTTGCTAGAAAAGAAATATATTAGGCCAAGTGTGTTCCCGTGGGGAGCACCTGTTCTATTTGTGAAAAAGAAAGATGGAACACTCAGGTTATGTATTGACTATAGGCAGTTGAACAAAGTCACTGTGAAGAACAAATACACATTGCCCCGAATTGATGACCTTTTTGACCAAATGAGAGGAGCAAAGGTATTTTCAAAGATTGACTTGAGGTCTAGTTACCATCAGGTAAGAATCAAAGAAGAAGATATTCATAAGACAACCTTTAGAACGAGGTATGGACACTATGAATTTGTAGTGGTACCATTTGGTCTCACAAATGCACCAACTACATTCGTGTGTCTCATGAATAATGTTTTTAGCAAGTATTTGGACAAGTTTGTTCTTGTATTCCTAGACGACATTCTCATCTATTCTAAGAATGAAGAAGAGCATGAAGAACATTTGAGAATGACAATGCAATTACTAAGGGAGCATAAGCTATATGCAAAGTTGAGAAAATGTGACTTTTATAAAGATAGAATTCATTATTTGGGTCACATCATCTCCGAAGAAGGAATATCTGTAGACCCTGAGAAGATTGAAGCCATTATGAATTGTCCAACTCCAAGGAATGTGACTGATGTGAGATCTTTTATGGGCCTTGCTGGTTACTACAGGAGGTTTATCAAAGGATTCTCCAAGGTTGCAAACCCGATCACTTCTTTGCAAAAGAAGGGTATAAAGTTGGAATGGTCACCAAGATGTGAGGAAAGTTTTCAACGGTTGAAGAATCTTCTTACAAGTGCACCAATTTTGAAAATTGTAGACTCAGAAAAAGACTTTGTGGTGTGTACCGATCCATGCAATCAAGGACTTGGAGGAGTTCTTATGCAAGACAACCACGTGATATGCTATGAGTCAGGAAAGTTGAAGGAGCATGAGAAGAACTATGCTACTCATGATATAGAACTTGCAGCCATAGTACATGCTTTAAAGATGTGGAGGCATTATTTAATGGGAAGAAAATTTGAGTTAAGGACAGACCATTGTGATCTGAAATACTTGTTTGATCAGCCAACCTTAAATGCTAGGCAAGCTAGATGGTTGGAATTTTTGTGTGAATTTGATTTTGAAATCAAACACATAAAAGGGAAAGAAACCAAGGTGGTTGATGCACTCAACAGGAAGGTACATGAAATGCATATGGCAGCGCTTAGTACTTGCCAACCAGATTTGAGGCAGCAGATTATTAACCATATGGTTGAGGATGGAGTGTATGAGCAGATAAAGGGAAAATTGCAGCAGCAAGACCTTGGCAAGAATTTTGAGGGTTATCATTTGGAGGAAGACGGACTTCTTACCTATAACAATAGAGTCTATATTCCCAATGTGGCATATTTGAGGAGGATTGTTATGGATGAAATCCATAAAGCTCCATAATCTGGTCACCCAGGATATCAGAAAACAATTGCTACAGCAAGAAAATATTATTTATGGCCAGGGATGAAGAAGGATGTCGATGAATACATTTCTAAGTGCATGAAATGTCAGCAGGTGAAGGTTGAACACCAACACCCCGCAGGTTTATTGCACCCAGTGCCAATTCCAGAATGGAAATGGGAAATAATTTCCATGGATTTTATTACAGGATTGCCAATGACTATGAGACAACATGATTCCATCATGGTTATGGTGGACAAGTTAACAAAGGCAACACATTTCATACCGGTTAAGTCCACACATAAAGCCGATGCCATTGCAAATATTTTCATGAAGGAAATTTTCAGATTACATGGGTTGCCTAAGGCAATAATTTCTGACAGGGATACCAAGTTCACTTCCAATTTTTGGAAAGGTCTCTTTGTAGATTTGGGTACACAGTTGAACTTTAGCACCGCGTACCATCCTCAAACAGACGGGAAAACAGAAAGAGTAAATCAGGTGCTTGAAGACATGCTTCGCGTGTATGTAATGGACAAGCCATCTAAGTGGGAGGATTATCTACACCTGGTAGAGTTTGCATATAATAATGGGCAGCAAGAATCATTGGGAATGAGTCCATATGAGGCTTTGTACGGCAGAAGGTGTAGGACACCAGTGACTTGGGACAATCCAGTGAACAGAATTGTGCTTGGGAAAGAATTGCTTAAGGAAATGGAACAAGAGGTTGCAAAGATCCGGCAAAATTTAGAAGCAACCCAGGATAGACACAAAAGCTATGCAGATAAACATAGAATGCATAGGGAATTCAATGTTGGGGATCATGTGTATCTTAGAGTGAGATCAAGGAAGAGTTCCTTGAATCTTGGGAGTTGTGCCAAGCTATCACCTAGATATTGTGGGCCATTTGAAGTGCTTGAAAGAATAGGGCCAGTTGCATATAGACTTGCATTGCCTGATAGTACTAAAGCTCATAATGTTTTTCATGTCTCTTTACTTAAGAAATATGTACATGATCCTAACCATGTTATTAATTGGGATGTGATCCAGGTGGAACCTGAGGGAGAGTTCCAAACCGATCCATTGTGCATCCTAGACAAGAACGTAACATTGCTCCGGAACCGAGCCATCGGACAGGTAAAGGTGCAATGGAAGCACTACGGTCCCGATGAGCCTACATGGGAGCTGGAGGATTCCATGAGAGTGGCATATCCATTTTTGTTCAATTTTGATGAGCACTGAGGACAGTGCTGATGTAAGGGGAGGGGAATGTCACGTCCCCATTTTGACCCCCCTTCGCATTAAATCGTAAATGATGTAAATATTGATATTTAATCATGATGAGGAGCTCAAGGCCAAGGCCCCACCATTGATTTAGCGTTTTATGTATCAGCAATTAAAAATAGATGCATGTGGTTCTTGTGCTAGATAAGCACAATGTAAAATAAGACATCATGTAAATATGGATTTTAATGAAATACCCACAACTAGCTATGCAATGCAACAAAGAGATGGGGGCATGATTTTTATAAGGAATAGGGAGGGAAATTATTCAAACCCTTGAGCCAATGGTGTTAATCTATGTGTCAATGAGAAAACCCATAAACCACTAACTACCCATTTTGGGTTATGGACCCAATCATTTAATTCTTCCAGAAATTAGTTGAGGCAGTTAATGCCTTGGGAATGAAGAGGTATGGTTGCCAATTTCGTGCATGGGCAAGCCATCAACCTGGAAAAACGTACTTTTGCTTTTGGGGCAAAAAAACACCCACGAAATGGTGCCCAAAGCCATTCTGAAGCCATAGTATTTCCTCTCTCACGCATTCTGAACTACTGGGTCTTTCCTTCATTATGTTTTTCACCAATTTCATGCATTTTCCATAGCTAGGAGCTCGTTTTTGTGTTGCACAGCAGCTGGGAGAAAGGGAGTCACGTTCTGGGGGTTTATAGAGGTAGTTTTTGCCCCAAAATAACCATGGGCATTTTTCTGAAAATGGTTTTTGCTCTCCAGGGTTGAATCCCCAATTGCCATTTCATTTTTGGGTCTTCCCACGTTTTTCTAGGCTAGTAGAAACCCCATCTTTGGGCATCTCACTGTAAAAACGTTTTTATCATGCCCAATGATTGTGGTTCTGCTGTTATGTGCATCCTTGTTTTGGTTTGAATCTATGAGCAAGAGATTTGGAGTGGTAGTGGACAGAATTGGCTTGATAAACCTAGTGGGGGGAAATAACCTCTCAAGAAGATCAAGAGGGCTAGCTACTCTTCTATGCACACCTTAGACACTCTAGATTGGAAGGTATGGCTTGAGGGACTGTGCATTGGTGAAGGGAATACTTCCTTGAGTGGGGTGTGTAGGCATTGTGGGTGCCAAGCTAGATAGATCTTATAGAGGTATCCCTGGCTCTGTGCTTGAGCTCACTAGATTAGCAATTCTTCCTTTCCATTTCCTAGCAGCCTGATAAACCCAATTGTAGATTGGCTTGGCTCATCTTGGTGTATGCTTGGCTATGTGTGAGTCTGTTGTTCCCTGGTTCCTTGTAGAAATCATTCCCAGCTCGGGGGTGGTAGTTGTATCAAGAGGTTGATAAGCATAACTGGCCTATGGTTGGGTGGAACGTTGCAGATGCATAGCTGGTTGCTTGGGACTACTTTGTTAAGATAAGTATTCTCTTGTGTTAAAATTTGCATTTATGTATTTGATGAATATCGTGAATGTATGATGGATGTGTTATTGAAATTATTTCTGTTGTGTTTTCTTATAATTATACATTTCCATATGTCTTTTTATATTATGTGAATGCTTATTTAATAAAGTTCATTGGGCTAGATGCCCGGTCTTAGCATCATGATCCTCTCCATCGCACTATATGATGGGAGGGGACGTGACATCATCATCCGTATATATATATATATATAGTATATAGTGATGGAAAGTGGAAACGGATGATTCAACAACCAGATTTCAGAATTAGTGTGTTGAGTACTAATGAGAAGATGGCGGGGTTGTATGATAAATCAGCAAAGGAGTATTCAGAGAGCAGGCCTACTTATCCTGCTTCTTGTTTTTCCAAGTTGGCCACTCTCACTTCCAATCACCAACTGGCTTGGGATGTGGGTGCAGGCAATGGCCAGGCTTCTGTTATTGTAAGTTCTCTTTAACCTCTTCTTTCACTTCACATTGTTGGGTTTTTATATCTATTATTTGTCCCATTCCATATGAAATTATGAGTTCTTGGCCAGTTCTAATAAAGTATTAGAGTGTAGATTCCAGAGCATTATGACCGAGTGATCGCCACAGAAGTAAGTAAAGGGCAGCTGGAGTTGGCGTAGAAGCATCCCAAAGTCACATATGCTCTCACTCCACCTGTCATGACAGATGAAGAGCTGTTTGGGGAGGAGGGCTCGGTGGATCTGGTGACGGTGGCCACGGCAGTCCACTGGTTTGACCTCGAGACCTTCTACTCTCAAGTCAAACGAGTCCTGCACAAACCAGGGGGTGTATTAGCCATGTGGAGTTATGATTGTATTCCCAGCATCAGTCCTGCGGTGGATGCATTGTTTAAAGACTTGGTGGAATTGACCATACCGTACATGAACCAAGGGATTTAGGGTGCTTCCCTTCCCCTTCGAGCCTTTGCTAGAAAATGGGAGCGGGGGTGACTGTAATACAATGTAAATGGAGATGGATGTACAGTTTTCGTTGGTTAAATTATTAGGATATTACGAATCTTCGTCTGCAGTGGCCACCGCGCGAGAGAAAGGCATTGTGCTTCTGAATGAAAAGGTATTGAGAAAGTTGAAAGAGGCATGGGGCGATGAAAACGCGATTTACAGTTGCAAACTTACAGTACACATGCTGGTAGGCAAAGTGCCCCTGTGAAGTCTCTTCACTTCTGTGAAAGCATGGGATCTGTCTCTGGCATGGCTTATGAATAAATGATGCAAGGTGTGTATTTCTTTTTAAATGCTGGTATGTTGAGAATGGCATTCCTAGTGCATCATATCAGTCATGGTTCTCATAGAACAAAACAGTTTAAAGTTAAATCAATAATTTGCAATATAGTATAACACTGTATATAGGAGTAAGACTGTAAGTTAATCTTTAATCAATATCTTTCGTGTACCTCTAAGTTTACCATCGGCTGGTTGAATGTGGAAGCATGTTCCCTAGCTAAGATTTTTTTTTTTTTTCCAGTTGAAAAAAACTTACTATTGTTATTTATAAATAAATCAAATAATACAATGATGATCCATTCATAAATGAATTCGACTGAGGATCAAGCCAAAATGGACATGTCCAAAAAAATCCATACTGTCAAAATTATCAGCTAATACAGATAGTCAAAAGAGAGATAATTTAAAAAAAGACTTCTTCAGTCACTAAGTCACTAAGTAGACAGAACCATGAAATTCAACCTTGGATTCCAAATATTCTTCCCATATTAGCATTTGTAGTGCTCTGGTTTTTACAGCAGAGCACTGTGTAAAATTTCAGGTTTAATTTTCTACGTTTTAACTTTACCAGTTTATGGAAGTAAATTTCTAAGAATTTCTATGTGCCGAAATAATATTTAGTGTACTGTGGTGTTTTCACTAACCTTACATTCGTAATTTAAAATAAACAAACATATCGTTATTTTCTTTTCAACAGCATAAGAATAGGTTTCACAACTTAGTAAATTAGTAAATAGCAGTAAATCAGTAAATAGTAAGTTTGCATGTTTACAGTAAGATTTAGCATAATAGTAAATAACGGAAATTACCTGATGCTGATGCTAACCGTAAGTTGTAGCAGGTTGTTTAACCCCTTAGACAGCCAAACTGAAGTGTCCACCCTACCGACCAGCTATAATCTTGCTGGCCCTTGGAAATCAAAGGATTTCCAAGCCCCCGAGCCCACAATCTGATAATCCCGAGAGCAGTCTTTCCTTCTGTTCTCAAAATCCTTCTGTTCTCCAATCAAACTTTCTGTCCTCCCAACTTCTGTTCTCCAAACTTCTTTTCTTCTCCCCTCAAAAAAACCTCCCCTTTCTCCAAGCTCTCCCCCTCTATATAATTTCCCTTCCTCGAGAATATCTTGGGCTTACTCCACCGCCCCAAAATCCCCTTCTCGAGCCCCTCAACACTTACTCCTATCACCAGTTCATTTATACACGGTTCTTTATAAAAATGTATAATTAATTACTCTCATGGAAAAGTTAGTTGGTTTTGGATTGACGGTAGTAAGTATTTATTACGGTGGGGATTATCACCCAAAGGTTTTCCATTCGAAACAAGCTTCATTGAATACAAGTCTATCCGCCATCCTTGATATTTTAATGTTATTAATGTGATTAATAAAATATTATATAATTAGTTGCCCCCTTGTCAACTTGGACATGATGTGTCTTAATGATCCACCTTATCCGTCGAGACTACTTAGCTGGAGGTTTAAATTCCAAGATTAACATTGAATAATTAAATATCCATTTTCCATCACATCACGTTTTATTCCAAAAATGATTATCTTATTATGGCTAACTTTTGAAATGGAATTAATCACACAATTTTAATTTATAAATCAATATTTTAAATCTTACTTATATTGCAATTGTTACGATAGGGATATAAATGTTGCTGGAATATTATTAATTAAGTAATAATAATAATTAGATCACCATTTATTAATTAATAATAATAATTAAATCACCATTTAACAATAATAAAAGGTGAATTAATCATAGTATTCTTAATTATTTGTTTATCACATGAGTACCCTATCATCAACATAGCATCCTTGTTCTTATAAACAAAGCACTTGTGAGGGCTTAAACAATTTTACTAATTAATTAGACACTATCATTACCCTATTCACAACAGTTCTTCTATGACAACGTTAACTGACGACACTTGTCTTAGTTTATTTTTACAATGTTTTCATATAATTACTAATTCACTTATTTACACATTGACAACCTAACCATTCATTACCTAAGTTGATTGATGTATCCTTAACTGAGTTATCTATGACATTTATAATACTATTCAAGCATGACAAGTATGTTATACACCAGTAATATTGTACACGTACAAGGTGTGCATGCATGGCCAGTGTATGCACATGTCGGACATGTACTATAAACAAACCCCATTCCGCCTATGCATACTTGCTAACTAACAATAGTATCTACCCCCATGCAGAAGAGCAAGCATAATCTATAGTATAATTACTTTAACATCCTTGGTTATTTAACAGTTAACCCTTTACGATTTAACATCATTGTATTTATGTTTACATTAGTTTAATCAATCAAGTACAGGAAGGGTGCCTACTTCCACTAACTCGGAATCAAGGAATACTAAACCCCCAACAGTGCTAACTAACACATCCTCCCATCATAACCTACGTCCAGCATCCTCCCTATCCTTCCTCTGCTAGTACAACAGTGGATGTCGGACTCACCGATCTGACCACATAGAACTTGAGAGCGATAGCGTCGGCTGAACAGCGGACCTATCCTCCCCTAGCAGGCATCCGACAATCGTCATCACAACAACATGGGGAGCGTGTCTCAGCACGGCCCTCCCACGACCTCGGGTCTCATGGAAACATAGGGTGGGAAACACATCCATCCCTCTCAACATACTGGGCCTACGCCCTTATCAACTCATACTTGCTGCTATCGGGATTATCAGTTTGTGTTATCGTATCCTCATTTTGGCTGCTAAGGTTTGCTGTATGAACATGTTTTTCCTTTCCAATATATATCACATCAAGTAACTGGCTATCCCATAGCCCCTGTGTCCTGTAGGTTAGTGTTTTGCAAAATACAATTTATAGAAAGCATTTTCCATTCATCGCCAATTGATCCATGTTATCATTTTATTTCATGTAACTTTTTAGCTCATCGTAGATGCGTATGACATATAACATTTCAGCAATTCATATAAGAAGATGGTATCCACGTACCGAATCATACATTTCACATTTCATTAAGGAAAACATATAAACATATACTGCAATTGTAAAATAAGGAAATCATATGATAATCATGACATCATAACTGCATAACATAGTAACATCATAATCATGGTGAAATCATAAGACAGAGTAACATCATATAATGAGGTCCAATATAGTTTACTCAGTCGAGCTGAGTTCGACAAAATATATAAGAAGTAAAGTATGGTGTGTCTAACTAATAAATATGCCGAATCAAAATATGGGCATTACATACACCCACCCTTCGGGAAACTTCGTCCCGAAGTTATGGTCAAAATAGTGAGGGAAAATCTCGACGCATGGTCTCTGCATCCTCCCAGGTAGCAGACCCTGGGCTATACTTGTCCCATTGGACCTTAACTTGGTCCACATGGCGACTACGGAGCTGTCGAACCCTACGATCAAGTATACGTAATGGTTCGACCCTGAAGGTTCCCTCGTCCGAGACCTGCAATTCCTTCCAATGAATTTTGTGAGTCTCATCAGCTATGTAATGTCGTAATACAGAAACATGAAATACATTATGAGTTTTATGCAAGTGGGGTGGTAGCGCGAGACGATAAGCAACTGGTCCGATTTTCTCAAGAATTTCAAATGGACCTATAAAGCGAGGTGACAACTTGGTACCCTTCCCAAACCGAATGGTACTTTTATTTGGTCTGATGCGAATAAATACACGATCCCCTACTCCATAAGTTCTATCTGATCTGTGTGCATCAGCGTAACTCTTTTGCCTATCCTGTGCTTCCTTCAGCCGCTGCCTAATCTGTATCACTTGCTCCTCCATTTCCTGAATCAATTCAGGCCCAATTAAAACTCGATCCTCTAACCTGTCCCAACTGAGTGGTGTCCTGCACGGCCTCCCATACAATGCCTGATATGGCGGCATACCAATGGAGCTGTGATGACTATTGTTGTATGCAAACTCCACTAAAGGAAGATATTTCTCCCACTGTGTCTGCTGATCCATAACATACATCCTAAGCATGTCCTCCATCACTTGATTCACCCTCTCAGTCTGTCCATCTGTCTCGGGGTGATAAGCTGAGCTTAAATTCAACTGTGTCCCTAATGCTGACTGCATGCTTGTCCAAAATCTGGAGGTGAACTTAGGGTCTCTGTCAGAGATTATCTTTTTAGGAACTCCATGAAGACGTACAATCTCATTTATGAATACCCTTGCCACATCTGTCACATCATAGGTGTCTCTGACTGGAATGAAGTGAGCACTTTTGGTCAGTTTGTCAACTACCACCAAAATAGCATTATGTCTCAGAGATGTGAGTGGTAATCCTACAACGAAGTCCATGGAAATGACTTCCCATTTAGTCATAGGAATATCATGCGGTTGTAGGAGACCGGCCGGGTGACGATGATCTGCCTTCACTTGTTGACACTCAAGGCACTTCGAAACAAAATCCACTACATCCATCTTCATACCTGGCCAAAAGAATAGTTGCTTCATGTCAGCATACATCTTCTTCACCCCTGGGTGCGCACAGTAATGCGATCTATGGGCCTCTCTAAGGATGGTTTCCCTGATATCACCTTCCTTAGGAACATACATCCTTCCCTGATACCGCAACAACCCATCTTCCTCAAGATGGTACCCATCATACTTCAATTCCTGTTTCTTTCCATTCTGAATAGCTGAGGTTACTTTTAGATACCAACTATCGCCCAATAGTTGTCCTAGTACCCTTTCCCTCAAGTCAACCTTCAAGGGAATTAAGGAGAAAAGTCTCGGCCTTCGGCTTAGAGCGTCTGCCACCACATTCTCCTTTCCTTTGATGTAAGAGATACCAAAGTCATACTCACTCATGAACTCACTCCATCTCCTTTGCCTAGCATTCAAATCCCTTTGGGTAAATATGTACTGCAAGCTCTGATGGTCTGTTTTAAGGGTGAAGCTTCTACCCACTAGGTAGTGCCTCCATAATTTTAGTGCCAACATTACTGCTGCCAATTCTAGATCATGCGTGGCATACTGCTCCTCATGAGGTTTCAACTTTCGAGATGCATAAGCTATTACCCCACCTTCCTGCATCAACACTGCTCCTAATCCTTGCTTCGAGGCATCGGTGCATACCATGAAATCTTTATCCATGTCTGGTACCCGCAAGATCGGTGCACTTGTCAACAATCTTTTTAACTCTGTAAAAGCGGCATCGCATTCATCGGTCCATTCATACCGGATTCCCTTGCGTTGCAAGGTGGTAATAGGTTTTGCAATTTTAGAAAATCCTTCCACAAACCTCCGGTAATAGCCTGCTAACCCCATGAAGCTGCGCACCTCATGAGCATTCCTTGGAATTGGCCAACCTTCAATGGCCTTTACCTTTTCTGGGTCTACAGAGATCCCTTCACCTGAGATGATGTTCCCCAAGTAGTGAATCTCTTTTTGGAAGAAGGAACACTTTGACAATTTACCATAAAGTTTATGTTCCCTTAAGCATGTCAAGACCAACCGCAAGTGTTCCTCGTGCTCCTTCTCATTCTTAGAATAGATAAGAATATCATCTAAGAAGACCTGAACAAAGCGGTCCAAGTATTTTCGGAAGACACCATTCATGAGGCTCATGAATACAGCTGGAGCATTGGTCAAACCAAATGGTACCACTACAAACTCGTAATGCCCAAATCGAGTTCGAAAGGCAGTCTTAGGAATGTCGCCTTCCTTGATCCTCAACTGGTGATACCCTGATCGTAAATCAATCTTTGAGAAGACTGACGCACCTTTCATTTGATCAAAGAGGTCATCAATTCTTGGTATGGGATACCTGTTCTTCACGATGGCCTTGTTCAAATCTCTGTAATCTATGCACAGTCGCAGAGATCCATCCTTCTTCTTAACGAAGATCACTGGTGCTCCCCACGGTGAGATACTGGGTCTAATCAGTCCCAAATCTAGCAATTCTTTTAACTGGATCTGTAACTCACGGAGCTCTGGAGTTGTCATTCTATAAGGAGTTTTTGAGATAGGTTCTGCACCAGGTTTTAGTTCGATTGTGAAATCGAGCTCTCTTTCTGGAGGTAGTCCTGGTAATTCCTTCGGAAAGACATCCTTGAACTCAGAAAGTACTGGGTAAGAATTCAAGGAAGGTCCTTTACTATCGCTTACGGCCTCCACTACGAACAACTGGCATCCTTGTCTTAGGCACCGCTTAGCTTTCACCATAGAGATGAAACAGAGGGATACCTTCCTCTTCAAGCCTTGGATTTGAATTGTCCTTCCCTCGTCATCGAGGCACAACACCTTCTTTGCATAGCAGTCTATGAAATCTCTATGGTCTTCTAACCAATCCATGCCAATAATGAGGTCATAAGTCCCCAAATTGGTGACATAAGCATCCAACTTAGTGGTGCAAACTCCTAAGTCAACCCCACAACCTCTCACTTTAAGACCTACTGGTTGCTTAGTTCCTGAAGCCATTTCGACCAGTTTGAAATCATCGTGCTCGTAGGCTACCAACCCACATTTATCTAATGCAAATGGTGAAATAAAACTATCAGTTGCTCCTGGATCAAACAAAATTTTAAGTTTGACATTGTTTACATTACCAGTGGATTCTACTACGGTAGACTGATGTTCTGCCTGGTGGTTATGCACCGCTGCATGAATCCGATGACTATTACCCGAACTATCCATGGGTGCCTTTCCTTCCCTGTGCCTGCTGCTTGACTGACCCTTGGGACAGTCTCGCTGGAAATGAGGACCTCCGCATCCCCAACAAGAGAGATTGGGAGGGGCTTGCCTGTTGCTCGAAGGAATCCTTTGAGATGAGTTCCTTCCCCTGGTTCCTCTAAAACCCCTTGCTCCTCTATAGGAACTTCCCTGTGTACGTCCCTGGCTTTGGTGGGTTGCGGACGATGCCTGCGAGATTGAGTTAACTGAAGTATTACCCCTCGGTGTGAACCGGTTACCATAAGGAGGAGGTCTAGATTGTCCTCCCCTGAAGTAAGGACGTGATGCCTTCCCTGAAACATACTGATTGGTTCCTGTCAACTTACTGCCCCCTTTTCCATCTGACATATCAGCTGCATAACGAGCATACTCAACTGCCATGGCAACTGAAGTTGGCTTCCACATCCGCACAGCAGCTCTAATCTTGTAGTTAAGTCCATACACAAAACGCTCTACCTGACAATCATCTGCATCAAGGTAAGGAACATATTTTACCAGTTCCATAAACCGAGATTCATATTCCTCCACCGTCTTGTCTCCCTGTACTAAGGCATGGAGTGCACCTGCCTGTTCTTCCTTGTAATAATTTGGCAAATACTTCATGTGGAACCTCTCCTCGAACAGTTCCCAAGAAGTTGTAAGAGGAGTAAGGTGCAACTGCTTCTCGAGGTCTGACCACCAATTCAAAGCATCACCTTTAAGCTGAAAGATGGCCATCCTAGCCTTGGAACTAGATGTGTACTCATTCAATGCGAAGCATCTCTTCATGCCTTCCAGCCATGCCTCTGCATGCTTACCGGGTCGTCCTCCTGAAAACTCTGGAACTTTTATCTTTTGTAACTCCCTCGATATGTCCTGAAGCGGTTCCAGTCTTGGGCCATGTGCCCTTTCAGAGTTCTCTCGACTCACTTGAGTGGTTTCCACCTCGGCGGCCCTTTCCGACTGCCTGTTCATCGTGGTCATAATAGCCTCCAATGACCTCATTATGACCTGCATTTCTGGTGTTGAGGTTGGTGGTGGCGGTGTTGGCGGTGGCGGAGGTGGTGGTGACGGTGGTCGACCTTGACCCCGACCTCGACCTCTGCGTGTTGTCACCATGATAGTCCCTGAGTTATTAAAATAAAGTCATATCCTTAGTTGTTCAATCAAATATACGCGGAACTAAAATGTAGGTATTTAATAACTTGCATCATGAGATAACAAATTGTCAAGATTAGCGCAGTAAAATCTATAGTCGTTTTTATTTAAACAATCTTGTCATGGTGTTCAGCTCGTCGTGCTGGTCTTAATGGTGTCTTGTTTTTGAGATTTCGGGTCTCTTTCATCCCTTCGACTAGGAGTTGAAATCTCGGCAAAATTTTTAATATCTCTATTCTTAGTTAACTTTAAACGTTACCCTTTAATCTAAACAACTTAATTAACATTAATTGTTTAAACCTTAACCAATCACAGTTAAGTTTAATAAAAAAAATAAAAATAAAAAATTTAAAATTCCTATAAAACATATTTTAACAACATATGTTATAACACAAAAAAAAAAAAATTAATTCTTATAATACATATTTTCTAACAAAGTATGAATAAGTTAAAATTTTTATAAGACATATATTCTATGAGAGTATATAACAATAAATTTTAAATTTTAATACAACATCTATTATAACAGAAAAAGTAAAATTAATCTTTATAATACATATATTCTAATCAAAATATGAAAAATATTTAAATTTTACAAAACATATATTCTAGGAGAATATATAAAATAATTTAAATTTTAATATAACATATTTTATGACAGGAAGGTAAAGTTAATTTTTATTTTACGTATATTCTAACAAAATATGAATAAATTAAATTCTCGTACAACATATATTCTATCATAATATATAACAATAAACTTAAACTAACCCTACACCTTCCTATGTCTAAAGGTTTGAAAGCCACGCGGCCTCTCACCGCCATGCAAAGAGCCAGTCCGCATGAAGGACACGCGGTCTCTCCAAGCAACCCACCGCCATGTGAAAGTGGGGAAACCCTAAATAGGGTCAATCCCCAAGACGCCGCCATTTCTGCCCCTCTTTTCCCAGAGTTGTTCCGCTCTGCAACTCTCATCTTCGACTTGGCTGGCTGCTGGTAACGCTCTCGGTGCTGAGCCCATGGGTTAGGCCTCCTTTTACAAGGCGCTGCTAGTAACCCTATTCAAAACCCTGCTCAGTCATTGATACTGATACTGGCACCTTTCTTATGGTAGCCTTTCAGGCATCTGCGAGCTTGTAGCTGCACGTCTTCCAATCATCGCCTCCTCCAGGTAATTTAAATTCTTTCGAATCTTTCTTTCTCTTTCAAATTCTATAGCACAGATGATGTCCATTCAGTTGAAGATATGGAAACGACTGATAACCAATCCATTCCCATTGTCATACAGTCCTCAAGGACCAGTTCATCCAGCTAATGGGCGTTTTGGCAGTTGCAGTGGCAGTGGGCACCTCGGCCAGTTATATCGTAAACTGGTCCAACAGCTTCTTCAGACCATTCTGTGACACCGATACCGTTTTGCAACTGTTATCAGGTAAGTAGGTACTCACAAGGGTTTTGGACTGATTTTCTAACCATTGTTGTTTTGAAAAATAAAATCTTGTTTCGATTACCGGCAATGGTGTGAGGATCGTCAATCATCTTGACCATCTCGTCCAAAACTCTTTCGGAAGCCACCTCGGAGAACACCTTATCGCAGTTCATGGCGCAAGTCTCGAGAAGAATGAGAGCCAAGTATTGAACCATGGGGTGTTTTACAGTGATCCTCTTCTTAATTCCCCTAACGACGTCCTGGCCGCCTTTATTTGAGGATGAGTTATGGATTGTTTCCTCCCTCCAAAGTGGGCATTCTTGCGTTGTAGCTGCCGTTGTTGATCTGTATCCGTCTGTATCCGCAGCCGTAGTTGCCGTTCGTAGCTGCCGTATCTGTTGGCCGTAGCCTTTCCCCACCCCCAACGACGTGAGCTCTGCTGGGTATTTATTGTTTCCTGAAGGCGTGAAATGAAGATGGTTTTCTGAAAGTGAAAAGTTTCTCCTTCCCCGCTGTTGAGCATATCACAGATCCTCAAATTGGAAGCCCAGTCGGGTTCTTGGAAGTTCTGAGAGGTAGCCTCCTCCACGATCTTGTCGGCCTGGGTCTGAACTTGTAAAAGCCCCTTCATTTTGCCAGTCACGCTGCTCATTCCAGCGCTCATCTTTCGACCCACCTCGGCCCCTCCCACCATGATGCGCTCTCCGAAAGAGTTGAATTTCTCCATTTTTTAAACCCTCTGAAAACCCCACTACATAAATTGTGAAATTGAAGGCTCCCCTTCTGGCATTTCTATGGCTTCGTTAGCACAACAAGAGTCCAAAAAAAAGAATGCTTGGAACGTCAGAGTCATACAGCCGCCAGCTTGCATACGGAGGTGGAAGCAAGGGCAAGGCACTACTATTTTATTGGATTGTGATTTTACTGGTAAAATCGTGAGCCTGGAGACTCATTGTTCGTTTATCAACGCCCAGGCAAGTGTTTCGAGCCCAAAGACCTTTGTCCAACAATTTTTTATTTATTTTAAAAGATAGGGTCTATCCTGTATTACTTTTACGACCGGACTTTAATGAGAAAATTTGAAAATTTAAAATACTTGCTGTAATTTTATGTTGTACATTGTATCTACATATAGGCAAAAGAGTGTATTCTCCATTAATTTTATCGAATAAATACAAAAGTTTGATATGCTTCCAATAAATCTCCCTTTCAGGTTTTAATCACGGAACCCATTCGCTTCTCTCTTCATTAAATATTTCAATAAAGTCTATTTACAAGTAAAAGACTTACCTTTCCTTTAAATACACATGCTACGCCAACCAAGGTGAATGAAAAGCAAAGATGCCAATTGTTTTGGAAAGGCGATAACTACATGCACAAGTATAGTTAGGGTTGTCATTGTTGTAATAATTAAAACATTTATTAGTGCAGCAGTTACGAAGGCCATTAACAAATTCTGGATATTAGCTTTGGTGATGCCCTCAATGAAATTTGGGCTTTCTTACAGAAATTTAGGGCTTTCTCGCAAAAATAAGAATTCTTATTTCAAAACCCTATAGACAATGCGTTTAACGGACAGGAATTTACTGTTTACTTTCCTCATGAATTTTCAGAGTTACCTAGGGTAAAGTTTACACTTTCTGGGCATTATTATTTTTTTTTAAGATGATTAATTATGACCTGTAAGGAGAAAGAAATACAGGCTTAGCTTATAGCTCGAGAATATATCTGAATCTACGATCTACTTCCACCTTCATGTTTGGGATCAGATCGTGGCCTCTAGTGATAGCCCTCCTTCCATTACCAGAGGGTGCATTGTAGACGAGAGTGGTTGTAGTTGTGTTTGTGTTGTAAACCATTTTCTTTAGTTGTTTTTTTTTTCATTATTATATATATATACATATTGTGTTAGAATTCTCTTGGTATATGCTTTATATATAAACAACTAATTATATTTTTTTGTTTTCTATGCGTGCAGGTAGTTTCCTGCTGCTCACAACCATTGGGAAGAAGGATTTTCTGTAACTTTCTCTGTGTGTGTTTTGCACGTAATTTTTTTTGTTTTTGCTAAGTTCGGCAAGAGCTCGAATCTAGGTAACTAATTGAATTTTCTAGTGTAGATCCAATTTCTTAGACTAGTTTTTTTTTTTTAAAGTGTGTAGGCCCTTAAGGTCTGAGTTTCCGAGCCTGGAGCTCTGATACCATCTGTAGTGCTCTGGTTTTTACAGCAGAGCACTGTGTAAAATTTCAGGTTTAATTTTCTACGTTTTAACTTTACCAGTTTATGGAAGTAAATTTCTAAGAATTTCTATGTGCCGAAATAATATTTAGTGTACTGTGGTGTTTTCACTAACCTTACATTCGTAATTTAAAATAAACAAACATATCGTTATTTTCTTTTCAACAGCATAAGAATAGGTTTCACAACTTAGTAAATTAGTAAATAGCAGTAAATCAGTAAATAGTAAGTTTGCATGTTTACAGTAAGATTTAGCATAATAGTAAATAACGGAAATTACCTGATGCTGATGCTAACCGTAAGTTGTAGCAGGTTGTTTAACCCCTTAGACAGCCAAACTGAAGTGTCCACCCTACCGACCAGCTATAATCTTGCTGGCCCTTGGAAATCAAAGGATTTCCAAGCCCCCGAGCCCACAATCTGATAATCCCGAGAGCAGTCTTTCCTTCTGTTCTCAAAATCCTTCTGTTCTCCAATCAAACTTTCTGTCCTCCCAACTTCTGTTCTCCAAACTTCTTTTCTTCTCCCCTCAAAAAAACATCCCCTTTCTCCAAGCTCTCCCCCTCTATATAATTTCCCTTCCTCGAGAATATCTTGGGCTTACTCCACCGCCCCAAAATCCCCTTCTCGAGCCCCTCAACACTTACTCCTATCACCAGTTCATTTATACACGGTTCTTTATAAAAATGTATAATTAATTACTCTCATGGAAAAGTTAGTTGGTTTTGGATTGACGGTAGTAAGTATTTATTACGGTGGGGATTATCACCCAAAGGTTTTCCATTCGAAACAAGCTTCATTGAATACAAGTCTATCCGCCATCCTTGATATTTTAATGTTATTAATGTGATTAATAAAATATTATATAATTAGTTGCCCCCTTGTCAACTTGGACATGATGTGTCTTAATGATCCACCTTATCCGTCGAGACTACTTAGCTGGAGGTTTAAATTCCAAGATTAACATTGAATAATTAAATATCCATTTTCCATCACATCACGTTTTATTCCAAAAATGATTATCTTATTATGGCTAACTTTTGAAATGGAATTAATCACACAATTTTAATTTATAAATCAATATTTTAAATCTTACTTATATTGCAATTGTTACGATAGGGATATAAATGTTGCTGGAATATTATTAATTAAGTAATAATAATAATTAGATCACCATTTATTAATTAATAATAATAATTAAATCACCATTTAACAATAATAAAAGGTGAATTAATCATAGTATTCTTAATTATTTGTTTATCACATGAGTACCCTATCATCAACATAGCATCCTTGTTCTTATAAACAAAGCACTTGTGAGGGCTTAAACAATTTTACTAATTAATTAGACACTATCATTACCCTATTCACAACAGTTCTTCTATGACAACGTTAACTGACGACACTTGTCTTAGTTTATTTTTACAATGTTTTCATATAATTACTAATTCACTTATTTACACATTGACAACCTAACCATTCATTACCTAAGTTGATTGATGTATCCTTAACTGAGTTATCTATGACATTTATAATACTATTCAAGCATGACAAGTATGTTATACACCAGTAATATTGTACACGTACAAGGTGTGCATGCATGGCCAGTGTATGCACATGTCGGACATGTACTATAAACAAACCCCATTCCGCCTATGCATACTTGCTAACTAACAATAGTATCTACCCCCATGCAGAAGAGCAAGCATAATCTATAGTATAATTACTTTAACATCCTTGGTTATTTAACAGTTAACCCTTTACGATTTAACATCATTGTATTTATGTTTACATTAGTTTAATCAATCAAGTACAGGAAGGGTGCCTACTTCCACTAACTCGGAATCAAGGAATACTAAACCCCCAACAGTGCTAACTAACACATCCTCCCATCATAACCTACGTCCAGCATCCTCCCTATCCTTCCTCTGCTAGTACAACAGTGGATGTCGGACTCACCGATCTGACCACATAGAACTTGAGAGCGATAGCGTCGGCTGAACAGCGGACCTATCCTCCCCTAGCAGGCATCCGACAATCGTCATCACAACAACATGGGGAGCGTGTCTCAGCACGGCCCTCCCACGACCTCGGGTCTCATGGAAACATAGGGTGGGAAACACATCCATCCCTCTCAACATACTGGGCCTACGCCCTTATCAACTCATACTTGCTGCTATCGGGATTATCAGTTTGTGTTATCGTATCCTCATTTTGGCTGCTAAGGTTTGCTGTATGAACATGTTTTTCCTTTCCAATATATATCACATCAAGTAACTGGCTATCCCATAGCCCCTGTGTCCTGTAGGTTAGTGTTTTGCAAAATACAATTTATAGAAAGCATTTTCCATTCATCGCCAATTGATCCATGTTATCATTTTATTTCATGTAACTTTTTAGCTCATCGTAGATGCGTATGACATATAACATTTCAGCAATTCATATAAGAAGATGGTATCCACGTACCGAATCATACATTTCACATTTCATTAAGGAAAACATATAAACATATACTGCAATTGTAAAATAAGGAAATCATATGATAATCATGACATCATAACTGCATAACATAGTAACATCATAATCATGGTGAAATCATAAGACAGAGTAACATCATATAATGAGGTCCAATATAGTTTACTCAGTCGAGCTGAGTTCGACAAAATATATAAGAAGTAAAGTATGGTGTGTCTAACTAATAAATATGCCGAATCAAAATATGGGCATTACAGCATTCCTTCTTCTGATTCCAAAGCCAGTTTAGAAAGTTTATCCGCCAGGGAATTGTTCTCCCAATAGACATGTTGTAGAGAGAAGGTCGTACATAGATCAAATTCCTGACTAATATGGTGGCACCAATGGAGAAGAGAGTTACCCATATCCCATTTAATAGTAACACGTAAATCTCCAAAAAATTCTACATCCACAAAACCAAAAATATTTGCCACCCTGATGATCATCCACAAAGCCAAGATTTCAGCTTTCATATTGGTACCCTTGCCACATCTCAGTCCAAAAGTGTAGTAGTGAAGATTGAGATAAATGATTCCACCCGAAAATAAATGACTCCACCGGCAGCACATTGATCCATTGCAATAGCTCCATCAAAAAATAAAATAGGCCTATCCACCTATAAGTTCAACATACTAACCTTTCTCTGCTTACTAACACTCTACTTCCTTTGATAAATAGCAAACAACTTTAGAATGGCATTGCAAGACCATGTGAGATTTGGGGAGCGATCTTCAAATATGGCAAGATTTCTGCTATGCCAAACAACCCAACATATAAACACTGGAAGAATATCAACTGATTTTTGAGACTTAATCCATTTCTAGAAATAGATCTACAGCTCTCAGCATTAGCTTTGCAGAGATTGCACCTATTAGGACCAATCCATCCTTTCAGAAAGATTATTCATAGCTCTCTTACACTTCTTAATTGGATAAATTTAGTTTGGGTTGCTTCCAATGGTGGAATTCTTTGAATTATATATAAAGATTTAAGATTTATTTATTTAATTCACCATTTCTTCAATGAGTACATTTTGATGGGCATACAAGATATGATTACTAACAAGTCAACTATATTATTATTATTACACTGGCATATTAGTTGGATAATATGGTTTACTAGTTGACCATGCCGGGAAGGATTGTTGAGTTTTAATTATTATTTATTATAAGAAATTATTATTATTATTGTTATTGTTATAATAATAATAATAATTATTATTATTATTATTGTTATTGTTATTATAATAATAATAATAATTATTATTATTATTATTATTGTTATAATAATAATAATAATATTTATTATTATTGTTATTATTATTATTATTATTATTATTATTGTTATAATAATAATAATAATTATTATTATTATTATTACTAGCAATTGCCCCATAAGGTACAATGGTACTTGGAAAGAAAAAAGAAGAAGAAAAGATGTGAAGTAAGAAAAGAAAAAAAAAAAAGATGGAAAGTATCTAGATGTGATGAAGTGAAAAAAAGTAATGAACACCTTTAACTAGAGTAAACTAGCTCATTGTAAGTGTTACAAGTTAATCTTAAAGTATTTTGAAATATCAATGACAAGGTACATCACAAGTTAGATATCATTAAGAACCAATTAATTTAAAGGATATAAAAAACCATGTATACTTATGTATTCATGTTGACATTGAAATTGATATATTTAGGAACCAAATTTGAACCCCACAAATATTTGTATTTGTTTTTTGTTTGAAACCATAGACATAAAATATATGTAATGCCAATGACTTGATTAGGATACAAATTGTGTTAGGAAGGTACAGGTACAAATGGAGGAGACCATCAATAGGTATTGTCCTAGCAAAATAATACAACATTGAAGTGTGCAACAAATGTTTAGGACAAGGGGATAATGAAAACATTATTTGCAATAAAGTTTGTGTACAAGGCTTCAAATATTAAAATTACAAAATATAGCTTGTGTATATCCATCTACCTTGGATATACTCATTTGTGTATATCCATGGATGATTTATTAATACAAGTAGAAGGAAATATGTGATGGAACACATGGTAGTGTAGTAGGGAAGATATCTTTAATCTATAATGATGAATATCTCAATCAAATTGTACTTGCATCTTATATGTACAAGAATATTTATAAATAGACTTGAATCCTTCTTAACAACAAAATATAGATATTGCAGGGTTGATTTTTTTTTTTTAAGTTAGAGCCATATATTTATCCTCTTAATAATGGAATTTCATTTATGGAATGTAAACAACAATATTAAAGTGACAGGAACAAGCCACAAAGCAACACATCATTTTCTAATGAGCAGTCAATGAAAGAAACAAGTGCAATATAACATGATCTTCCCTCAAGTTGATATCACTTGCATGCACTATCGCTTGTGACCATGAAGGACCAAACACTCATAATAAGAGAGGGGTTGCATAAGCCATGTGTATACCATTCAATATATGGTAACAAGTACCTCAAACAAAAATTTTCCATGTTAATTTAGAGTTATAGTTGGTAGCTAGATTGGGTTTTGACGTGGCTTGATGACTTAAAAATAGTAATAAAAATTGAAAAGAATCATAGCATAGTGTCGTTATGTGCCTCTTATGTTTGGATTAAAGTATAAATGTCGTACAATTATATATAAATCATATATATAAATAGTTTACAGAAGTGTAATGTGGCTTGCAGTGATTGTTGTTATCACAAACCAATATGGTGATTATAATTGAGTTGTTCATTCAAGTATGTTAATGGGATTTAGAAAAGGAAACAATTGACTTTGTTGTTTGCCTGTTGGATGACCCAGATGTATACTCAAGTTAAGTGAAGGGATGAGACACCCAAATAATTAACAATAAATTGTACAACCATGGGAAAATTAAAGAAAAAAAATTACATCTCGTCCTTGTTGATATCACCCATAAAAACCTGTTGTTGCAGCAACATCCCCCCAAAAATTTTGTACATATTGGGGCACCTCCTTTCATTTTTGTAGAAAGGCTCCCTTAAGAAGCCATCCTCTGCTATTAACCTTGTTTTTTCAACAAGAAATCTTGCCATGAAGTCTTCCAGGAAATCATGGAACGATTTGACAAAGCCTCACAGTGGCGGAGGCCTTTGTTTAAACATCTCGAAAAAGGACTTAGAAACTTTCATTGAAAGATCGCGGAAGCCAAAGCCATTGGACTTTTCCTCCCGAAACTGCGAACAGATTCGCCTTACTCTCCCGAAAGCTGCCAAAGGACTCCCTTTAAAGAAAAACCTTAAGTCTTCCCTCAAATTTTGCGGCACCATTCCAGTTCTCTTTCCGCAAATGCCGAAATGGTTAAACCTTTCCGGAATGATTCTTAAAAGATAACCGTAACCGCGGAAGCTTTCAAGCTTTCCCCCCGAAATAGCGGGAGCTGTTTGTCTAAACCTCTCGAAAAGAACTTGAAAATTTTTCCCAAAAGGTTGCGAAAGAATTCAAGGGAACCGCCCGAAACTTGCAGAAGCCACTCGCGTAAGCTTCCCGAAACCGCGGAGGAATTCACGAATTCCTTCCGAAACTGTGAAGAGACTTAGAAAATTTCCTTTTGTGGAGTTGTTGGACTTTCCATCCCGAACCTGCGGAGCCGTTCATTTTATCCTTCCGAAACTATGGAAGAATTCGCTATAAGTCTCTCGAAAAGACTTCAAAATTATTGTTGAAAATGTCGCGGAAGCGTTTGACAAATTCCTCCCAAAACGGCGGAAGAATTCTACAAAGCCACCCGAAACTTGTGGATGACATTCACCAATTCCTTCCGAAACCGCCAAAGTAACTTAGTATTTTTTGAAATCTTTAAGTCTTGAGGTTGCGGAAGCATTAGCGATATTATTTCCGAGCCTTCGCGGAAGCCTTCGTGTTTCCTTCCCGCACCACCGGCGAGAAAAGTTGCAGAAGTGTTTGAGTTATCTCTCCCGAAACGATGGGCACTATTCGTAAAATCCTCCCGAAACTCCGGAGAGAACTTAGGAGCTTTCTTTGAAAATTTGCGGAAAACCTTTGATTTTTTCTCCCGTAGTTGTGGAAGCCTTCACAAAAGCTTTCCAAAACGCCGAGCAATGGAAGTCTGTTGCGGAAGCTTTCACCATATCCTCCCGAAACCCCGCGAGACTAAGAAATTTTTTGAATTGCGGAAGCTGTTGGCAAGTCTCTCCCGAAACAGTGGAAGCTTCCGCGTTATCCTTCCGAAGGACTTAAAACCTTTGCGGAACGCCTTAGCTTTCCCTTTCGCGACGCGGGAACCTTTTGCGGGAACCATTCGCGAGTAAGTCCCGAAACGGCGGAAGCCTCCGCGTTATCCTTCCGCGACGCGGGAACCTTTGTGGAACGCTTTGCGTTTTCCTTCTGCGACATGCCCCGAAACGACGGAAACGTCCACTATATCCTTCCGCAATAGCGGATGAGATTCACGAGTAGCTCCCGCAGAAGGCGGTCACACGCAAACCGAGACAGCTTGATTTGACACCGACATACCGATATTTAAACCGCAGTTAATTGCGCCACCCACCAAAATTAAATGCCGCACGTGCCCAACTTATTTAAATAAGCGGTGGGGGTTACGAGCCAACATATCGTTATTTTTCGATTGGCGAACGACGTGGAACGCCGCGCAAATCGCTCCAGCTCAACTCGCTCATCTGCGTTCACGGCCATCTCAGTCAGCTATCTTCACGGTGCCAGGTAGGAGGCTTCAACCGTTAAATTTCTTTCTTCCACGCATCATATTGCTATTGGATTGTCCTTGTTGGAAGACAATTGGTCTAGGTTAGATTTTGACGGGCAAAATGCTCGTCACGAGTACTTCGCCCGTCAAGTTACCGTCGAAATTTCATTTTTTTGTTGTTGTTTCTGTCATACACAACATAGAAATATCAAAAGGTTTTGAACGTCAACTCTGACGGGTGGACTATTCTAAGCTCCTACCCTGGCCGCATATGTCGCTATTCTTCGCGTTCGAAGTCACCGAGGCCCCGAGAACTTTCGTGTCCCCAGCCGAAAGCTAAAACCGTAGTCACCCAGGCTTTTTCATAAGCTTTAGTCCCGGCGTAGCCACTACCCAATCTAAATCCTAAGATAGGCGCCATCGCCCCGGTTCAAAACTCCCATAGAGCACCTCGGCAAGTGCCATAAATGACAATGGCGTTCGAAGCCCTCGCCGGGTCGTAAATATGAAAACGGCTCCCTATTTCGTCTCAGGGTTATTTCACCACAGAATTCCCCGCCACTAGCCTTTTAAAAGCACAATGATGAAAGTTACCCTCTTCCCTAAAGCTAAACCGAAAGCAGGTTGCTTCCGCAACACGCTTATCCTCACAGGAGCATTCCAAACCTGCCCCTTTAAAAGAATTAGGATGGCTAAAATTTATAATTAGGTTCATGTTGAGATGATGTATTTTGATTCCTAAACATACAACTTCACATTGCATTTTATCTCATTGATATGTTAGAATGGTGATGCTCTTGAAATCTCATAGTATGTTGCTCATGTTTATAATAACATGTATATGGGTGCTATCAGGGATAAGTCAAGATGCCGAAAGCCGGTAAGAAGAAGGCTAAGATGACAGAAAAGAAGCCTGCGCCACTTAAAACTGAGACCTCACTCCAGGATACTAGGTGCACCACTGGTGTTCCTCCAGAAATAAGATGGGGTGACATTTACAGGATGATCCGAGACCAAGATGTCCCGGACATGTTATTAGAAGAGGGGCCAATTTATCTAAATATCAAAGCCTCAGGCATAACCAGAGCTGCTACCCGCCCTGAACTATTCCCCTGTGTTGAAGTGATCGGATGGATACTCCAACATGCCGATGCTGAAGGAAGAGTGATAAATGACAGGGGGAAAGTGGCCATTGCCTCATTTCAACCCGCATATCTTACAGCAGCCTACAAATTTCCCCGTTCCCAGCAAGCTCTAACTGATGAATGGCTGGGCAAAATGGACAACGTTGAGATGGCCAAAAAGCTATTGGCAGTAGGCAGACATTTGAGAAAGAAAGGAAGTGACGAATATGACGTACAGAATCTGAGACCTCCTTTCAGATTGATCGCCTTAATGCTGTGCA
Source organism: Larix kaempferi (assembly GCA_027924585.1). Classification (NCBI taxonomy): domain Eukaryota; kingdom Viridiplantae; phylum Streptophyta; class Pinopsida; order Pinales; family Pinaceae; genus Larix; species Larix kaempferi. Next base: position 6,985,087 of record BSBM01000031.1, on the reverse strand, counting down.
AAATCTTCGTCACGCCAGATGGCACCATGTACAAGATTCAGTGGGTCCCTATTATCCACTTTGTGGTGTTTAAAGGAACCGTGTTTGACTGGGCCACTCTCTTGTCAGATAGTTTGGCCTCGATGATAGTTGCTGCTAGAGAAGGACTAGCCTTGAAGAAGGCTGAATTTTTCATGTCCTCATATCTAATTGATTGTATTTTGGCCAAGATGGACTTCCCCAAATTGGGCTGCACATGGGATAAAGCCACCACCCCAGTCTATATCGCTTTCAGGATGTTGTGGGCTCAGAATTACAAGCCCAGCTACAAACTCATCTGTGAGGGGTTCATCATGCCCCTATATGAGAATATATTCTAGGAGGAACCCAACTGCCTGTCAGAGAATGCTTTGGAAGTCCTTGAGAATTACGGGGATTTTTACTTTTCAGAACAAGGCACCTACCTCAGAATGTTTGGAGGGACTAAGCCCCCATACATTTTGCCGCAGTATGCCACAGATTATGTGGTCCTCAAGGAAGCAGTAAGACAAATCTTCCTGGATGGAATTGGAGCGATGCTCCACAAACAGCATAAGGCTTCCTTTCCCCCTCTACCTTTCTGCATATGTGCTTACAAGTTATCGGGGGTTGCCTCAGCCGAAGAGTTTGTGCAGGAGCTGAAAGCGTTCCACTTCGGTGAGGTGATCTTCCACAGGAACGACAGAAAGGGAAAAGTGGCCGAGCATTGTAGGGACATCTATGCTCATTTTGAATACTCGCACTATCCTGATGCCGAGGAAGAGGCATTCAGAGGCATCAGCAACATGGCTGAGCTACGGGTCTGTCGCCAAGGCACTGGAGCAAGCTCTAGCTCAACCAAGGTCCAGAAGACCAGCCAGCAAAAGGAGAAAGAAGCTGAGGATGCTCGAGCTCAGGAAGAGCTCAGATTAAGAGAAGAAGCAAGGTTACTCCAGGAGGCGGAGGAAGCCAGGTGGCAGCTGGAAGCTGAAGTGGCAAGAATGTAGCAGGAAGCTGAAGTGGCGAGAATGCAACAAGAAGCTGAAAATGAAAGCCTGCAGAAAGAGGCTGAGGAAGCCCAGCAGCAGAAAGAGGCTGAAGCTGAACAAGCCGAGGCAAAACGGAAAGCAGAGGAAGAACTTAAAGCAAGAGAAGATGCCCAGGAAAGTGGCTCCGATGCGCAAGACATGGAAATAGACGCATCTCAAACAGGTGGCTCTGGTACCCAAAATGTGGGAGCAGATCCATCTTAGGCAGTCCGGACCCCACTTGCTGAAGAAGACTTAGACATCATGAACCGCCCAATTGTCCCGTACACACCATCGGGAAAAAATACGGTGTCCAGGTGGAATGAGTTTGTCTATGACAAGAAAAGGAAAGCAATGGTCCTCAAATCAGAAGAGAGGATCAAAAGTCCCTTCCATGAAGACATTGTTACCCACCAAGAGGTCACTGTAATGAAGAATACAGATCAGGATCCCTTTGCTATGGCATCCGCAGCTGTAGAAACAGCAAAAGCCTCACTGGACAATGTGGGTGTGATACTTAGAGAAAATGTTTTGACAAAGAAGAGAGCTCGTTCGCTACAACAAACTGTGGCTAATGAGCAAGCCCACAGGGATCTTGTGGTGAACAAGTATAACTGTTTGTATTCCGAGCATAAAGAGCTATCAGGAAAATATAACCAGCTGGAGGAGGAAAAGGACCAACTAACACTCCAAATGATGATTTTGGAAGCAGAGAAGAACGGAGTGGAAGAAAAGGCATCCCAGCTAGAAGCAGACAAGCGGGCATTAGCTGAGCGGTTAGAGCAAGCTGAAAGCAGAACGATGGACATGTCTCCCTTCCATGAGCTATCCTGCAGCATCCTGAAGCAAGTGCAAGACACTCAGGAGCTAATCACTAATGAGGTTTGCATGCTCAAGGGCATGGTAGTCAGGTTAAAAGAAATTAATGCGGAGGCCCATAGGCTCAAAGCTAAGAATACCCATGTCAAGGAAAATATCATGAGTCAGATGGCATGGAGAGAGGGAAAGGGGGGTTTCCCCACGCATCTCCCATTTAAATATGTGGACGATTTTAATGAGGACATAGCCTTGTTGGAGTTTGGCAGGAACTGTGCCATTAAGCTGATAGCCAGTGTGCAAAGAACAACAGATAAAATTAACAGTCTGTACCAAAGGCTCCAAGGGGTGCATGACAAATGCAAATTGAGCTTCCCTAAGACCCTGGAGGACTTTCCGGAAAAGGAACAACGTTTGTCTCAACTAAAGGAAGAACTAGGCGTTCAAATGGAGTATGTGAAGAGGATTGATGTCCTGGCTATTGATGACCTCCAACATTATATTGGATTTTCATCACTCCACAACCATCTGCTGAAAGAAGTGCATCAAGCTGCAGTAGCAGAAGATCAAAGCATTGGAGCAGAGCTCGGGAAGAATGTGACCTCTTAGAAAATCTTGTTCCCTGCTGCAGCAAACATAGTCATAAGGGACACAGGTATGTGGTATAGCTACATAGCGGAGGAGGAGAAGAAAGCTGCAGCAATAGCAGGAGCAACAGCAGATCCAAAATCTTCTCTCCTAGCAGCCACTCTAGCAACCACAGTGGGCTCGATTCCCTCTTCCCCAGCAGTGGCAGAAATTCCAGTGAGCTCAATCCCTTCTTCCCAAGTAGAAGCAGCAGCAACAATGGGCTCGAGTGTCTCTTCCCAGGAAGCATCAGCAGCAATTAACTTGGGCGATCCTCTGCCAACAGAAGCTCATGCACAGGAGTGAAATCGCTGATTTCAAAGCACTATTTCTGTTATTTTTGTATTTGACTCTCAAATGTGTAAAGCATAGAAACTATGGGACAGCTGTCCCTATTTTCTTTTAAATAATTTATGTAAAAGAAAGGGAATCACATTTTTTGTCTTTTATAGGAGAGAATTTTATGTAGATGACAAGTGTAAGGTGCTAGGTGGCAGCCCAATCGGCAGATTTGTAATTATAAATAGAAGCTAGGAAGAATAGAGAAGGACTTTTGGCAGGGAATGGAATTTGGAAACCTTTACGAGCTATCTTGTATCGTTTCTGTAAAATCGAATTTTCTAATAAAAGCCATGGAGATGGGCGTTTTGCATGGGAAGGAAAGATGGATGTGTATCGGACTGTTCTGGTGATTTCCATCCTGTAATGTGAGATCCTTCTTGGTATTTGAACTATTTCTTTGCAACGAATGATTTTGCTTATTCCTGTGTAAACGATTTCTCCATTTCATGGACAGTGAATGTGTTTCATATTAAATCAGGAGCTATCTTCTGATATCTTTATCTTTGCTGTAGAGTCCTCTTTTAGATTAAATGGATAACTGTTCTTTCCTCAAGATAACTCATATAGCTCATTGTTCATGCCTTTAAATTTGCTCCTTGCAGGGATCTTTAGAGTTATTTCAGTCTGTTTACATTTAGATCTGTTTCTTCATTCTTTCCATTTAGATTAGATAATTTTGCTTCTCTGTTTTATGAGCATGAAATGTGTTATATATTAAATTAGAAGCTATCTTCTAAAGATCTTTTATCTTGCTGTAGCTTTACCTGTGAGAATTGATGGCTATCTGTTCTTTCTTTATGATATATGTTACAGCTCATTGCTCATCCTTAATGTGTTCCTTGCAAGGATAGGTAGATTTACTTCAGTTTTTAGCATTAGATCTATTTTAGTTTTGCATTTAGATCAGATATAAACTAGGCACTTGCATCTCATTTAAAACATAAAATCCAAAAGAAAGGTGGATCGGGCCATAACCGGTACAATCGGAATTAAATTCCAAACCCACGGTTGCCGGAACCGCTAACCGGACGGATTCCCTATACCAAACGGGAGATAGTCTAATTGGGATCATCTCTCGGGGAGAATCCCTTTCTGATTGATGCTACGATATCCGAGGCATCAACAGTTTTTGGCGCTAAAAGGAGGGCCTAAAAGTGCACGGCTGATAGAGGAAAATCTCCCTCTGCCATAGAAGACACTGAAAACCCGCTTAAAGAAAGCATTTCAAACAGCCCAGATCTTGAATTATTAAATCAAGAACACCTCATCTCTGATCTTGAGCCTCAAGAAGCTTTATATGCTATCCCTTTTACAGAAATAGAGGATTTGAGAAGACATACCAGATCTTACGTTAGGCAGCTAGGTTGTCTAAACGCTGTGAATTTTCTCCCTAAGAAAACTACCCCTAGAGAAGAGCCACAATATACCCGAGATTCCATTCTTGTTCAAAGTCTTGAAGAACTTGTGAATCTGACTTTGGAAGAAATTTCAGACACTCTTAACAAGGCAGATCTTGAAAACTCAGAAAAGATTTCAGACCAAGAAAACCTTGAAGAAATAATCACTACCAAGAGTACTCCACAGCATTCACCTTACAATTCTCCACCAGGGTCTCCACATCCAAACATGGCTGTACCTGCTTGGAGAGCAAGGGGAGCGCTGAACCTAGCTGGACCATTCCATAATCTTCCTAAAAACCCAGAAAAGGTCTTGCCTAAGTACGATCCAGGGAAAGCCATTTCGGCGGAAGATCACCTCAGGAGTTTTTACTTAGCTCTGAACCTTTTGAATGTACAACATGAAGACGTAGTATGCAGATTGTTTCCATATACATTTGAGCCCAAAGTATCATCATGGTACTTTAGTCTACAACCCAGCTCAATCTCTAGTTGGGATGAATTCGAGAAATGTTTTCTAAATAAATACGGAAACCAAAAGACTGTGGCAACACTCATGAAAGAACTCTTATCCATGAGAATGGAAAAGAAAGAAAAGGTTCAAGATTTCAATCAGAGATTCAAAACGTTGTTAAATAACTTCAGTGATGCTAATAAACCAGCAGAGGAATCTCTGATTGAATACTATACAACCGCTCTTGATGGACACATAGCAATGTTCGTAAAACGATCCAAGAAAACTACCCTGATAGAGAACTTTGAGGAAGCTAGAAAGGTAGAAGAAGAAGCTGACAACATTGCTAAACATGCCCTAGATGTAGAACCAAAACCAGCAGCTAGCAAAAAACCTTTGCTACTCACTAGAAGTAAAGAAGAGCCATCAACGGACATGGAAAATGTAGTCAAAATGATGCAGAAATTATCTAATAAAATCGTGGATCTCGAGAAAGACAAGGCTGCTAGCACATCTAGGAAACCTTTCAAGCCATTTTATAAAAGAAGGGAAGACGGTGACCAAACTCATCCACCAATGAATACTGCCCCTGTCTTAAACTTAAACGAAATCGGGATGGAAAATTTCTGCACTTTTCATCAAGAACCACATTCGGAAAAAAGCTGCCCGCAATGGATTAATTCCATGAGCTTAGTCATGAACCAAATGCTAGATTCTCAGATCCCAGACCAAGATGATTCTCCAGAGGAATCGAACCCTGAGTTAGAGGAACCAATCCCAGACACTCCTATGGTGCTATGGGATTGGGTACCTATGACTGAATTAGCGAAAGAGGATCCCATAGATAGCTCTCCCTCCACCGTAAATGTTGCTACTCGTAGCAAAGGTCCTATTGCCGATCCCGTGCCAAGCACAGCTCCTCATAAGCCTAAAGTCTCAAAAGAACCACCTAGGAGGCATATAATAGTTATCCCACAACAACCCAAAGTTAGCCAAATAGTGACCAGACAGCCAAATGCTGACACGATAGTTCATCCACCTAAGGTCACAACGAGCAAAACAGATCAGCCAACTCGAATAGGGAATGAATCCGACATAGGATATGATATTATTGAAGATATCAAGAAGGTCAAGGCAAACGTGTCAATATTTGACATGTGCAGCCTGCCCCATCAACGAGACAAACTGCTGCATGTTTTACAACCTCAGACCAACACTCCATTAACGGTTTCTCAAGACAATCCCGAAATTAATGAGGCTAGCATCAGTGGAAAGTCTAAATCTCAAACTTTGCCATTCCTATTGACTTTTGAAATTTTCAACCATAATGTTCACAATTGTTTGGTAGATTCTGGAGCATCCTCAAACGTTATGCCACTGTCAATTTGTAAGAAAATTAACGGGTAGCCTATTCCATCTCTAGCCCAAATTATCGAATTAGATAGGACCGCTGTCAAGGTTATTAGGGAGATGAAAGATGTTTTAATTAGACTGTCAGCTGACCCTAGAGTCTGTCAATTCATTGACATAATGGTGGTCGATATTCCTGAAGCCTATGGGCTGATTTTAAGTAGGGATTGGTCTACCAAGCTAAGTGGATACTTTGCTACTGATTGGTCCCATCTATGGCTGCCTTATCAGAACAGACAGAATCAGATTAAAGTTCTTAGGGAACCTCATATGAAGCAAAACGTAACTCAGTTAGAAGAGAAAAATGAGGCCGTAGCTTTCTCATCCTCGGTTCTGGGGAATTACTTCTTAGAGATGGATCTGGGTAACTATCAATCTGCAGCCATTAGCCATGAATCAGATAAATAGTCCGATCTCCTTCATTTCTCTCGGACTGATGATGTTGATTGTAACATAGTCAATTTAGTTACTGACATAGATCACAAAGAAACTAACTTAGTTGAATCTAAAGATACCTTTTGGACATTATACTTTGATGGTTCTAAAACTATGGAAGGATCCGGAGCTGGTTGTGTTCTAATGGATCCAAAAAGAAACAAGTATTTTTTGTCTTGTAGATTAGAATTCGATTGTACTAATAACACCGCCGAATATGAAGCTTTGGTACATGGATTAAAGAAGGCCATTGGCTTAAATGTTAAGTACCTGAAGGTCTTTGGTGATTCCGAGATAGTTGTAAGACAGGTAAGAGACACCATTCATTGTCTCTCACCTCATTTGAAGGGTTATCAGGCTGAGGTATGGGATTTAATTATGCATTTTGACACTTTCAATATAAAATCAATTCCTAGATTGCAAAATTCTGCTGCTGATTTGTTAGCAACATCTACTTCTAGATTGGTGCCGTCAAATAATAAATGCTCAATTGAATTGATTTTCAGGCCTTCCGTTCCCGATAACATCACAAACTTCAGAGTCTTCGATGATGATGAACAAATTATCAGCTTTCTAACAAACGAAGATAGCTTTCAAGGAGTTGCAATAGATGAGGAAGAACACGATGCTGATTTGATGAAGAAGGATGAGGAGAAAGGAAATTTCATGCCCAAGGGGGTAAGGTCCCTCGAAATGCTGTTCGATCTTCAAAATAAGTTCAAAAGGCCAGCTAATACCAAAACTAACAGCTCATCAATGCAACATGAGTTAGTTAATTTGGGTACCGAGGCAGAACCAAAATTTGTCAACCTTGGCAAATGTTGTTCGCCAGGAGAAAGAGACAGGTTCATTAAATTGTTTAAACAATACAAGGATGTTTTTGCATGGACCTATGAAGATCTGAAAACGTATGACGTCCGCATTATTCAGCATGTTATACCAATGAAAGTGGGCATCAAACCATTTCAACAGCAGTTAAGAAGAATGCATCCCACTCTAGAACCGCTGATCCAAAAGGAATTAAAGAAGCTCCTGGACGCTAAGATAATTTTCAAAGTTCGGCATTCTGAGTGGGTTGCAAACTTCGTTCCCGTAAGGAAGAAGTCGGGAGAGATAAGGCTATGTGTAGATTTCAGAAATTTAAACAAAGTTTCGGATAAAGACAACTACCCCGTACCTTCAATGGAGCAAATCCTACAAATGGTATCAGGATCCGAATTGTTTTCTCTCCTCGATGGTTTCTCTGGCTACAATCAAGTGTTAGTAGCCGAAGAAGATCGCCTTAAGACTACTTTCAGAACTAAGTGGGGAACTTTCGCCTACAGACGAATGCCATTTGGTCTGATAAACGCAGGAGCTACATTCCAAAGGGCGATGGATATTGCCTTCCGAGGATTGGGTGGACAATGCGTGGTTGTATACTTCGATGATGTTACAGTCTTTTCGAAGAAAAGGGAAGATCATGTCATACATCTAAAGCATATTTTTGATCGCTGCCGGTAATATGGTATTTACTTGAATCCCAAGAAGAGCGTATTTGCTGTTCCCGAAGGTAAGCTTCTGGGTCATATCATTTCCAAAGGGGGAGTGTCAATTGATCAAGAAAGGGTTCAAGCTATTAATAAGATTCCAATGCCTCACAACAAGAAATCTATGCAGTCCTTTATGGGCACCATCAATTTTGTCCGCAGATTTGTTCCGGATTTCGCACAAATTGTTAAGCCATTGCAACAGATGGTTAAACAAAGCATGCAATTCAAGTGGACAGATCTGGAGAAGGAGGCATTTATAGATATCAAGGCAACCATAGGTAAGGCTCCTTCCTTGAGGAGCCCAGATTTTGATAAGGATTTCATCTTGTATACCTTCGCTTCGGATGACTCTCTCGCAGCTGTACTCACACAAAAGGTGGAGTTGGGGGACGAATACCCAATTTCGTTTATGAGCATTGGTCTGCAGGGAGCTGAGCTAAATTATCCCGTGGTTGAAAAGCATGCATATGCGGTCTTCAAAGAAGTCAAGCAGTTTAGGCCATACATTCTGAAGAACAGAACTAAATTCATAGTTCCCCACCCAGCTGTTAGATCCCTTTTCGTTCAAAAGGAATTGGGAGAAAGGAGAGGGAACTGGGTCACAGCTCTACAGGAATATGATTTGGAATTTAAACCAGCCACGATCATCAAAGGACAAGGCCTGTGCAAATTACTTACGGGAAACTCAACGGATGGAGAACAACATTGGAAGAATGAAGCTGAGCTCAATTCGGTTGAAGTGTGTCATATCTTCACAGCTCCCCAGTCATGGTATAGATATATGGTGCACTATTTACAGCAGGGATATCTACCTGAGCACTGGAACTCTAAGCAAAGAAGGGCACTCCGCTTGAAATTAGCACCTTATCAAATCATTGATGGGATTCTTTTCAGAAAAAATTATGATGGAGTTCTCCTTAGATGTTTGGAAAAGGAAGATGCAAACAAAGTTGTCAAAGAATTGCATGATGGCTCCGCAGGCAGACATTATTCAGGAAAGACAACAGCACACAAGATACTGAGAGCTGGTTATTATTGGCCCACTCTGTTCCGAGACGCCCACACATATGCACGAAACTGTGACGTATGCCAGAGAAGTGTTGGGAAGTTACCTAAAGCAGCAGGACCATTGCAGCCGGTCATCATCTCTGAGCCTTTTGAGCAATGGGGTATAGATGTTATCGGAGAAATAAATCCAAATTCTTCATTGCAACATCGATACATCCTGACGGCTATCGACTACTTCACTAGGTGGACGGAGACCATCCCTTTGTGCAAAATCAATGAAGATGCGGTCATCAGCTTCTTGAAGGAGAACATCATAACCAGGTTTGGGGTTCCAATTTCCCTCGTTTTTGATAATGCTACTTATTTTTCGTCTTGCAAGATAAATGAATTTGTTTATGAATGGGGAATTAAGTTGCATTATTCAGCCAATTATTATCCTGAGGGGAATGGATTAGCTGAATCCTCAAACAAGAATCTGATTCGAATTCTTAAGAAGACTGTGATAGAAAACCAGAGAAGTTGGCATGTGGCTCTCCCAAACGCCTTATGGGCAGATAGGGTAACCCCGAAGAATGCTTTAGGTGTCTCCCCTTTCACTCTCATATATGGCAAGGAAGCCATTCTTCCCCCAAACATCTTACTACCATCCTTGCAGTTATCTCAAGCCTCCCGGGGTTCTGGTAGCCAAGCCTTACAATCTAGGATCAATACCCTGCTTCAACTTGAAGAAGCCTGACAAAAAGCTAAAGACCGATTTCATCAACATCAAGACATAGTTAAAAGATGGTTCGATAAGAGGAAGTCTGGCAAGAGAAGCTTTGAAGTTGGGGACTTAGTCCTGAAATGGGACCATAATCACGAAGGAAAAGGAATGCATACAAAATTCCAACATCTATGAGTAGGTCCGTACCAGATTTCGGAAAAATTAGGTCCATCCACTTACAAATTGACAAATCTCGAGGGAGAAGAAGTAACCCTTCCTCTCAATGGCCTCGCTCTGAAACAATACTTCGCATAGTCTCTTTGAGACTTCCTGTACATAAATAAAGTTTTCTTTTATTGTTGCTTTAGCCTTTGTTTGCTTTATTTTCGGCCATGTTGTTTCTGTCTTTGTCATTTTGAACCTTTTGCGACAAGTTTTGGTTTTCTGAATGCCCGTTTGGTTGAGTTCCCCGTTGAGGATAAGTCTCTCAAAGAAAACTTGCGACCCATGAGTCCGGAACTATGCTCGAATAAATTATGTCTGTTGTGCTCTCGCTGAAATGTTCAGAAGGAAGGAAGCCTACCCTGCTAGTCACACTAATCCTGTTTAATAGCAAAGACCTATGACCATCTTCACTACTATCGTTGGGCTCCACTCATTCTCACACTTAAAGGGCATCCCAAGAAGGCTACCAAAGTTGGACCCATGGAAAGTAGCACACCTCAAGGGCATAGGGTATTGAAGTGACTCCACGCTGCAAATCTAACAGCCAAAATGGCGTGTACTCAAGAGTCTGTTTTCCATAGATTCTCGCCTCAATTAAAGCATGGCTGAGACAAAAGCAAAAGACATGTAAAATCAAGAAGGTTGTCCAAAAGGCTCAGCCCAAAATGGGCTCCTCTCCATCCGTGAGGTTTGATCAAATCAATAAAATTTCTACCTCACACAAAAGGACATTATGGATTGAGGAGCCTAAATCAAAGATCGTGTCCAAAAGAAAATATCTCTGGAAGGCTCAAACAGCTAAGCTTTCCAAAGTACAAACATCCAAAAGGATGCAAGCAGCATGGGAATGAGGAACAAGAGCAATAATGTCCATGAGAAAGTGTTGCAAATCCTGTGGAGTCCGGCAGTAGTGACCATCTGAAAGATGACCCTCCTAAAATGACTCTCATATATTGGCCCTTTGAGAGTGGTGAAGATGTCTCGGTCAAAGCTACCCTTTCCCCCAATGGCTAGCAGGTAAAGTGCCTTCTCCCCCTCACATGAATTTAAAATGCTCAGCTGAGTAGTGCACCTAAGATGGATGTCTTCGATGAGGTTTCGGACCACGAAGAGGAATTTTTCAGATATCTGTGTTCACCAGCGACTCGCCATTGTTGTTGCAGCAACATCCCCCCAAAAATTTTGTACATATTGGGGCCCCTCCTTTCATTTTTGTAGAAAGGCTCCCTTAAGAAGCTATCCTCCGCTGTTAACCTTGTTTTTTCAACAAGAAATATTGCCATGAAGTCTTCCTGGAAATCACGGAACGATTTGACAAAGCCTTGCAGTGGCGGAGGCCTTCGTTTAAACATCTCGAAAAAGGACTTAGAAACTTTCGTTGAAAGATCGCGGAAGCCATTGGACTTTTCCTCCCGAAACTACGAACAGATTCGCCTTACTTTCCCGAAAGCTGCCAGAGGACTCCCTTTAAAGAAAAACCTTAAGTCTTCCCTCAACTTTTGCGGCACCATTCCAGTTCTCTTTCCGCAAATGCCGAAACGGTTAAACCTTTCCGGAACGATTCTTAAAAGATACCCGTAACCGCGGAAGCTTTCAAGCTTTCCCCCCGAAACGGCGGGAGCTGTTTGTCTAAACCTCTCAAAAAGAACTTGAAATTTTTTCCCAAAAGGTTGTGGAAGAATTCAAGGGAACCGCCCAAAACTTGCAGAAGCCACTCGCGTAAGCTTCCCGAAACCGCGGAGGAATTCACGAATTCCTTCTGAAACTGTGAAGAGACTTAGAAAATTTCCTTTTGCGGAGCTGTTGCACTTTCCATCCCGAACCTGCGGAGCCGTTCATTTTATCCTTTCGAAACTATGGAAGCATTCGTCATAAGTCTCCCGAAAAGACTTCGAAATTATTGTCGAAAAGGTAGCGGAAGCGTTTGACAAATTCCTCCAGAAACGGCGGAAGAATTCTACAAAGCCGCCCGAAACTTGCAGATGACATTCACCAATTCCTTCCGAAACCGCCAAAGTAACTTAGTCTTTTTCGAAATCTTTAAGTCTTGAGGTTGCGGAAGCATTAGCGATATTATTTCCGAGCCTTCGCGGAAGCCTTCCCGCACCACCGGCGAGAAAAGTTGCAGAAGTGTTTGAGTTATCTCTCCCGAAACGACAGGCGCTATTGGTAAAATCCTCCCGAAACTCTGAAGAGAACTTAGGAGCTTTCTTTGAAAATTTGTGGAAAACCTTTGATTTTTTCTCCCGTAGTTGCTGCAGCCTTCACAAAAGCTTTCCGAAACGCCGAGAAACAGAAGTCTGTTGCGGAAGCTTTTACCATATCCTCCCGAAACCCCGTGAGACTTAGAAATTTTTTGAATTGCGGAAGCTGTTGGCAAGTCTCTCTCGAAACAGCGGAAGCTTCCGCGTTATCCTTCCGAAGGACTTAAAACCTTTGCGGAACGCCTTGGCTTTCCCTTTCACGACGCGGGAACCTTTTGCGGGAACCATTCGCGAGTAAGTCCCGAAACGGCGGAAGCTTCCGCGTTATCCTTCCGCAACGCGGGAACCTTTGCGGAACGCTTTGCGTTTTCCTTCCGCGACATGCCCCAAAACGACGGAAACATCCACTATATCCTTCCGCAACGGCAGATGAGATTCGCGAGTAGCTCCCGCAGAAGGCGATCGCACGCAAACCGAGACGGCTTGATTTGACACCGACGTATCGATATTTAAACCGCTGTTAATTGTGCCACCCACCAAAATTAAATGCCCACGTGCCCAACTTATTTAAATAAGCGGTGGGCATTACGAGCCAACATATCGTTATTTTTCGATTGGCAAACGACGTGGAACGCCGCGCAAATCGCTCCATCTCATCTCGCTCATTTGCGTTCACGGCCATCTCAGTCAGCTATCTTCATAGTGCCAGGTAGGAGACTTCAACCGTTAAATTTATTTCTTCCACGCATCATATTGCTATTGGATTGTCCTTGTTGGAAGACGATTGGTCTAGGTTAGATTTTGACGGGCAAAATGCTCGTCACAAGTACTTCTCCCGTCAAGTTACCGTCGAAATTTCATTTTTTTGTTGTTGTTTCTGTCATACACAACATAGAAATATCAAAAGGTTTTGAACGTCAACTCTGACGGGTGGACTGTTCTAAGCTCCTACCCTGGCCACATATGTCTCTATTCTTCGCATTCGAAGTCACCGAGGCCTCGTGAACTTTCGTGTCCCTAGCCGAAAGCTAAAACCATAGTCACCCAGGCTTTTTCATAAGCCTCAGTCCCGATGTAGCCACTACCCAATCTAAATCCTAGGATAGGCGCCATCGCCCCGGTTCAAAACTCCCATAGAGCACCTCGGCAAGTGCCATAAATGACAATGGCGTTCGAAGCCCTCGTCGGGTCGTAAATATGAAAACGGCTCCCTATTTCGTCGCAGGGTTATTTCACCCCAGACTTCCCCGCCACTAGCCTTTTAAAAGCACAATGACGAATGTTACCCTCTTCCCCAGAGCTAAACCGAAAGCAGGTTGCTTCCGCAACACGCTTATCCTCACAGGAGCATTCCAAACCTACCCCTTTAAAAGAATTAGGATGGCTAAAATTTATAATTAGGTTCCTGTTGAGATGATGTATTTTGATTCCTAAACATACAGCTTCACATTGCATTTTATCTCATTGACATGTTAGAATGGTGATGCTCTTGAAATCTCATAGTATGTTGCTCATGTTTATAATAACATGTATATGGGTGCTATCAGGGATAAGTCAAGATGCCGAAAGTCGGTAAGAAGAAGGCTAAGATGACAGAAAAGAAGCTTGCGCCACTTAAAACAGAGACCTCACTCCAGGATACTAGGTGCACCACTGGTGTTCCTCCAGAAATCAGATGGGGTGACATTTACAGGATGATCCGAGACCAAGATGTCCCAGACATGTTATTAGAAGAGGGGCCAATTTATCTAAATATCAAAGCCTCAGGCATAACCAGAGCTGCTACCCGCCCTGAACTATTCCCCTGTGTTGAAGTGATCGGATGGATACTCCAACATGCCGATGCTGAAGGAAGAGTGATAAATGACAGGGGGAAAGTGGCCATTTCCTCATTTCAACCCACATATCTTGCAGCAGCCTACAAATTTCCCCGCTCCCAGCAAGCTCTGACTGATGAATGGTTGGGAAAAATGGACAACGTTGAGATGGCCAAAAAGCTATTGGTAGCAGGCAGGCATTTGAGAAAGAAAGGAAGTGACGAATATGACGTACAGAATCTGAGACCTCCTTTTAGATTGATCGCCTTAATGCTGTGCAGAATCTTCGGCATGCCAGATGGCACCATGTACAAGATTCAGTGGGTCCCTATTATCCACTTTGTGGTGTTTAAAGGAACCGTGTTTGACTGGGCCACTCTCCTGTCAGATAGTTTGGCCTCGATGATAGTTGCTGCTAGAGAAGGACTAGCCTTGAAGAAGGCTTAATTTTTCATGTCCTCATATCTGATTCATTGTATTTTGGCCAAGATGGACTTCCCCAAATTGGGCTGCACATGGTATAAAGCCACCACCCCGGTCTATATCGCTTTCAGGATGTTGTGGGCTCAGAATTACAAGCCCAGCTACAAACTCATCTGTGAGGGGTCCATCATGCCCCTATATGAGAAGATATTCAAGGAGGAACCCAACTGCCTGTCAGAGAATGCTTTGGAAGTCCTTGAGAATTACGGGGATTTTTACTTTTCAGAACAAGGCACCTACCTCAGAATGTTTGGAGGGACTAAGCCCCCATACATTTTTGCGTAGTATGCCACAGATTATGTGGTAATCAAGGAAGCAATAAGACAAATCTTCCTGGATGTAATTGGAGCAATGCTCCACAAACATCATAAGGCTTCCTTTCCCCCTCTACCTTTCTGCATAGGTGCTTACAAGTTCTCAGGGGTTTCCTCAGCCGAAGAGTTTGTGCAGGAGCTGAAAGAGTTCCACTTCGGTGAGGTGATCTTCCATAGGAACGACAGAAAGGGAAAAGTGGCTGAGCATTGTAGGGACATCTACGCTCATTTTGAATACTCGCACTATCCTGATGCCGAGGAAGAGGCATTCAGAGGCATCAGCAACATGGCTGAGCTACGGGTCTATCGCCAAGGCACTGGAGCAAGCTCTAGCTCAACCAAGGTCCAGAAGACCAGCCAGCAAAAGGAGAAAGAAGATGAGGATGCCCGAGCTCAGGAAGAGCTCAGATTAAGATAAGAAGCAAGGTTACTCCAGGAGGCGGAGGAAGCCAGGTGGCAGCTGAAGTGGCAAGAATGCAACAGGAAGCTGAAGTGGCGAGAATGCAGCAGGAAGTTGAAGTGGCGAGAATGCAACAAGAAGCTGAAAATGAAAGCCTGCAGAAAGCGGATGAGGAAGCCCAGCATCAGAAAGAGGCTGAAGTTGAACAAGCCGAGGAAAAACGGAAAGCAGAGGAAGAACTTAAAGCAGGAGAAGATGCCCAGGAAAGTGGCTCCGGTGCGCAAGACATGGAAATAGACGCATCTCAAACAGGTGGCTCTGGTACCCAAAATGTGGGAGCAGATCTAGCTCAAGAAGTCCGGACACCGCCTACTGAAGAAGACTTAGACATCATGAACCGCCCAATTGTCCTGTACATGCCATCGGGAAAACATACGGTGTCCAGGTGGAATGAGTTTGTCTATGACAAGAAAAGGAAAGCAATGGTCCTCAAATCAAAAGAGAGGATCAAAAGTCCCTTCCATGAAGACATCGTTACCCACCGAGAGGTCACTGTAATGAAGAATACAGATCAGGATCCCTTTGCTATGGCATCCGCAGCTGTAGAAACAGCAAAAGCATCACTGGACAATGTGGGTGTGATAGTTAGAGAAAATGTTTTGACAAAGAAGAGAGCTCGTTCACTACAACAAACTGTGGCTAATGAGCAAGCCCACAGGGATCTTGTGGTGAACAAGTATAACTGTCTGTATGCCGAGCATAAAGAGCTATCAGGAAAATATAACCAGCTGGAGGAGGAAAAGGACCAACTAACACTCCAAATGATGATTTTGGAAGTAGAGAAGAATGGAGTGGAAGAAAAGGCACCCCAGCTAGAAGGAGACAAGCGGGCATTAGCTGAATCGTTAGAGCAAGCTGAAAGCAGAACGATGGACATGTATCCCTTACATGAGTTGTCCTGCAGCATCCTGAAGCAAGTGCATGACACTCAGGAGCTAATCACTAATGAGGTTTGCAAGCTCAAGGCCATGGTAGTCAGGTTAAAAGAAATTAATGTGGAGGCCCATAGGATCAAAGCTAAGAATACCCGTGTCAAGGCAAATATCATGAGTCAGATGGCATGGAGAGAGGGAAAGGGGGGTTTCCCCACGCATCTCCCATGTAAATCTGTGGACGGTTTTAATGAGGACATAGCCCTGTTGGAGTTTGGCAGGAACTGTGCCATTAAGCTGATAGCCAGTGTGCAAAGAACAACAGATAAAATTAATAGTCTGTACCAAAGGCTCCAAGGGGTGCATGACAAATGCAAATTGAGCTTCCCTCAGACCCTGGAGGACTTTCCGGAAAAGGAACAACGTTTGTCTCAACTAAAGGAAGAACTAGGCATTCAAACGGAGTATGTGAAGAGGATTGATGTCCTGGCTATTGATGACCTCCAACATTATATTGGATTGTCATCACTCCACGACCATCTGCTGAAAGAAGTGCATCAAGCTGCAGTAGCAGAAGTTCAAAGCATTGGAGCAGAGCTCGGGAAGAATGTGACCTCTCAGAAAATATTGTTCCCTACTGCAGCAAACATAGTCATAAGGGACACAGGTATGTGGTATAGCTACATAGCGGAGGAGGAGAAGAAAGCTGCAGCAGTAGCAGGAGCAACAACAGATCCAGAATCTTCTCTCCCAGCAACCACTCCAGCAACCACAGTGGGCTCGATTCCCTCTTCCCCAGTAGTGGCAAAAATTCCAGTGAGCTCAATCCCTTCTTCCCAAGTAGAAGCAGCAGCAACAATGGGTTTGAGTGTCTCTTCCTAGGCAGCATCAACAGTAATTAACTTGGGCGATCCTCTGCCAGCAGAAGCTCACACACAGGAGTGAAATCGCTGATTTCAAAGCACTATTTCTGTTATTTTTGTATTTGACTCTCAAATGTGTAAAGCGTAGAAACTATGGGACAGCTGTCCCTATTTTCTTTTAAATAATTTCTGTAAAAGAAAGGGAATCACATTTTTTGTCTATTATAGGAGAGAATTTTCTGTAGATGACAAGTGTAAGGTGCTAGGTGGCAGCCCAATCGGCAGATTTGTAATTATAAATAGAAGCTAGGAAGAATAGAGAAGGACTTTTGGCAGGGAATGAAATTTGGAAACCTTTACGAGCTATCTTGTATCGTTTCTGTAAAATCGAATTTTCTAATAAAAGCCAAGGAGATGGGCATTTTGCATGGGAAGGAAAAATGGATGTGTATCGGACTGTTCCGGTGATTTCCATCCTGTAATGTGAGATCCTTCTTGTTATTTGAACTATTTCTTTGCAACGAATGATTTTGCTTATTCCTGTGTAAACGATTTCTCCATTTCATGGACAGTGAATGTGTTTCATATTAAATCAAGAGCTATCTGCTGATATCTTTATCTTTGCTGTAGAGTCCTCTTTTAGATTAAATGGCTAACTATTCTTTCTTCAAGATAACTCATATAGCTCATTGTTCATGCCTTTAAATTTTCTCCTTGCAGGGATCTTTAGAGTTATTTCAGTCTGTTTACATTTAAATCTGTTTCTTCATTCTTTCCATTTAGATTAGATAATTTTGCTTCTCTGTTTTATGAGCATGAAATGTGTTATATATTAAATTAGAAGTTATCTTCTAAAGATTTTTTATTTTGCTGTAGCTTTACCCGTGAGAATTGATGGCTATCTGTTCTTTCTTTATGATATATGTTACAGCTCATTGCTCATCCTTAATGTGTTCCTTGCAAGGATAGGTAGATTTACTTCAGTTTTTAGCATTAGATCTGTTTTAGTTTTGCATTTAGATCAGATATAAACTAGGCACTTGCATCTTATTTAAAACATAAAATCCAAAAGAAAGGTGGATCGGGCCATAACCGGTACAATCGGAATTAAATTCCAAACCCACGGTTGCCGAAACCGCTAACCGGACGGATTCCCTATACCAAACGGGAGATAGTCTAATTGGGATCATCTCTCGGGGAGAATCCCTTTCTGATTGATGCTACGATATCCGAGGCATCAACAAAACCTTTAAAAATAATTGCTAGCACAATTGAAATGATTTGATTTCAAGGGTTGTGGCGATGATAAATGAGAAATGGGATATATATGGGGAGAAATACTTAAACGAGTTATCTATACAATATATCTATTACGAATCTATAAGGAACCATTCAAACTTATTCCAAATTGATAAATTAGGTTAAGTAGATATAATGTCTCTTTGTTATATTAGTAAAGGTAGAATGGAAACTTCCATGATATCACATTTAAATAAGACTAAATAGAAAGGAGTGGGAACACATTCAATTATAACCAACTAACTCTAGGAACCAATGAACCATAAATCCATAAGCATCTTGTGACATAAAGTTCCTATTCAAACAATTAACCAATCTAAACATCCATTTTAATGAGCATACCCTATATATTTTGTTGATTACAATAAAGCATAACATCTTAGTTATAATTACGTCTTCCAATAGTTTATTCCCAAAGACAAATTCTCTTTGTGTAAGGAAACTGACGCAAGGTCACCTCAACAAGGTTCTTGGTTAACAATTTAACACACAACACAACCACACGTTCACACAAACTAGATGTAAACAGGATGCCAGAAGTGGCTTCTATTACTTCAAATCAATCGGTTACAATGCGAAATGCAAGTAAATGTAAACAACTAAACTATGTCAGCCTAAGCATCTACAATACAAAAGTAAATGGTGTGCTCTCTGTGTGTGTCGAAATTCACCCTCTCAAGGCCTCTGCTGAATGCAAGCACTCACTGAGCTATGGATCTGATCATCTTCGTGTTTGGTTGATGTGTGGTTGTTCTCTCCAATCAACCATCAACTACCTGAACTGTGTTCTCCTCTCCGATCTTCTGCTTGATCGAACTCTAAAAAAAAATGGAACCCCCTCCTCTGTGCTTATACACAAGTCTTATACCATGCTGTTGCACATCCAAAGGTCTACAACAACACCCGAGACACTCTTCCTCTGTCTGCCAAATTCCCTAGATCCTGCAGACCTACAATTGTCAGCGCCTCTACCGTGCTGCACAATCTATGCACGTGTTGTCATCTGTCAGAATCCCAACCACCTGCAATAACTGCTCATAAATTCCTCAGCAACCCCGAACGGCTACCAAGTACTCACCTCGACTTCTAAACTTCTCTGACACTGCTACAATAATCGTTCTACATCTCGGCCATACTTCCTTCTCTCAGCATTCCGTGGGATTCACTTTGCTTCTTAGGATTCGCCAGTCCGCCCCTTCCTCCTCGCTTGGCTCATGCCCAAACCTGTCGTTGTCATGGTTCGACACATGTCGACCTACAAGGCCTTCCGCTGCAACCTGTCATCTTTCAACCTTTGACATGTCAATTCTTGACCTTCACATCATTCTGTCGATCGTAGATCAACTTCTCCTGCTCGACTTATTGACTTCGACAACCAATCTGCTCTACACCAATGGTCGTCGGCACTTTCCCTGGTCAACTTCTCATGTTGATCAACTTCGACTGATCATCCTAGGCTCCGATGCTATTGCATCAAACTCATCAGGTGAAAAAGAACTCGACTGCTCCGTCAGTCTCTTGAACTCTTCTTTGGATATCCATGTCGCCTTTTGCAACTCATCATCCTTCCATTGCACTAAACATTCTTTCTTTTGTGAACTGCGCGTCCTTCCGGCTTTGCGTTCTTCTATCACTTCTGTGATTTCTTCTTTGTGTCGGTCTGGAATCTACACTGTCCAGTCGATGTTCGACACTTCCGCGCTTCTGCTGCTTGAACCCTCTTCAAACTTGTACAAATCTGAGACATTGGAAGTTGGTGAAATGCTCAAGTCCTTCAGCAGCTCCAACACATAAGCGTTGTCTGAAATCTTCTTCAGAATCTTACATGGTCCAATCTTCTTCAGCTTCAACTTGTTGTATGTTCCTATCAGAAATCTCTCCTTCTGCAAATGTGCATAGACTAAGTCTCCTTCGTTGAACGACTATAGCCTCTTATTTCTATCGGCTCTCAACTTGTATGCCGCATTACTCTTCTCAGTGTGCTTTCGCACATATTCATGCACCTCTTTCATATGCTCTGCAAATGATTCTGCATCCGCGCTTTTCCTGATTTATGTTGGTAACTCGACCAAATCTACCACTCCATGTGGGCTTCGTCCTTGAACAATCTGGAATGGGCTCAAACCTGTCGACCGATTCACAGAATTGTTGAACGCAAACTCTACTTGTGCCAACACGTTCCCCACTACTTGGGTATGTCGGCCATCAAACATCTCATAAGGTTTCCAAAACTTCTGTTCACCACCTCGGTTTGTCCATTTGTCCACGGATGATATGCTGAGCTAAACAATAACTTCATGTCTAGTTTCTTCCATAGGGTTCTCCAGAAATGCCCCATAAACTTGGTATCTCTGTCAGATGTGATACTCTTCGGCAACCCATGCAATCTGACTATCTCCTTGAAGAGTAGAACAACAATGCTTGTGGCATCACTTGTCTTTCGACACGGAATAAAGTGCGTCATCTTCGAAAATATGTCGAGTACAACAAAGATTGAGTCGCTTCCTTGCTGCGTCTTTGGAAATCCTAGCACAAAATCCATGCTTAGGTGCTCCCATGGGGTATTCGGTACTGGAAATGGTGTATACAACCCCGTATTCTGTCTTCTTCCTTTTGCCAACTGGAAAACTCGACACTGTTGTACCCACTTACCGACATCTGTCATCATTCCTGGCCAATAATACTTTTCTTCGACCAATGCCCTGGTCTTGTCGATGCCAAAATGACCTATTAATCCTTCGTTATGCAATTCTCGGATTAGGTTCTCTCTTATGGATCCGTTGGGAACACACAACTGTTGTCCCCTAAGCATGTATCCCTTTTGGATGAAATAATCCAAGTATGGAGTTATGTCGACACTCCATGGTCCACGAAAAGCCTCCCATGCTTTCACAAAATCCTCGTCAGTCTCATACTCTGTTTTTACCAACTCTATTCTTGTTGCCTGAACTGTCATCATGTTCAACAATGCAACTCTTCGACTCAGTGCGTCGACAACCTTGTTCGACTTGCTCGACTTATGTCGCAACATGAAAGTGTATCCTTGCAGGAACTCGATGTTGAAATATTGTAACTTCTAAGAATATTATATTTGTACTTTATTATTTCGGAGACGTTACATTCCTCCGAGGTGACCCTATTGTATATCCAGAGATGTTTATTCCTCCGATGGATTGTGGTAACCAAGGTTATTAGATCTCCCATGTGGGGGTCGGCCCTGAGTTTATTTATTAGGGGTTATTAGACTCTCTTAGGAGAGGTCGGCCCCATAGGGTAAAAATTCAGTCGAAAAACAAGTACAAATAGAGGAGGATGCTCCTCACTTATCTCACTCATCCATCACTCGGAAAGTAGCACACAAGTGAGAGAGAGGTCTGCATAGGAGGTAGAGGAAGGAGCTCTAGTCTTGGACTACATCTTGTATTTGGTTGATCATCTTATTGAGGAAAGATTTGTTGGGTTTTCTACCCCATGAGGGTTTCCCAATGTAAATCTTTGTCTATCTTGTGATTGTGTTTCTTTCAGTGATCTTGCTAATCAAATTAGTATAAACTTAACATGGTATCAGAGCTAGCCTGAATAGGACATCTTTCACAAGGTGAAAATATCTCTCTTCCTCTGGTGAAAATTAGGGTTTTTGTAAATGTTGGAATTTTTGGATTCTGATTACATGGCTGATAGCCCTCCTCAAAATTGAACTTTTTGGTTGGGTAGAACTCCGGGAAAGTCAAACCCTAATTTGATAAAAAGTGCAGAAAACCAGAACCAAAATTCTACAGCAAGTCCAAAGTTTGCTGGTCAAGTTTGGGGGCTGAAAAATTGATGTTTCCAAAAAGTAAGTACATCAGTCACCTCGCCTCAGTGAAGCCAATCTCCTGGTAAGGTCAGTTTTTCATTTTTGGAATTTTCAATTTTTGGTAATCCCCTAGGCAAGATGGCCCCAAGCACTAAGCTTGAGGACAAGATAGAATGTATAAAGAATTTTCGGGCATGGAAATATAGAATTGGTCTTATTCTTGAAGAGAATGATCTTGCCCAATATATCAAGGATGAAGTTGTAGAACCTGAGGAAGATGAAGCCAAAGAGAAGTATAGGAAGGACCTAATTAGGGAAAAGAGAATCATTGCTGATTCTATCAAGGACCACTTGATTCCCCAAGTGGCATCCAAGAAGACCCCAAAGGAAATGTATGATGCCCTAGGAAGAATGTATGAAGGAAGGAACATCAACAGGAAGATGAACCTAAGATCTCAGTTGAAGAGTACCAAGATGAACAAAGGAGAATCTATTCAAGACTACTTCTCAAGGGTTTCTCAAATCAAGGAACAACTAGATACCATTGGATATACCCTTGATGAATATGAACTTGTAATGACTACTCTAAATGGTCTCACTAGACCTTGGAAATCATTTAGACAAACAATGTGTGCCAAAAAAGAAAGTATGAAGTTTGATGTAGTATGGGAGGATTGTATTCAAGAAGAAGCTAGAGTAGCCAATAGAGAATCCCTTCTCAAGGAAGATGACCAAGCTTTGGCCACTCACACCAAAAGAAGAATAAGGAGTCACTTCAACTCCAAGAAGAATGGCAACAAGGAATCTCAACCTCCTCATACATTTAAAAGGAAAGGAGGAGTAAGCTCAGAAACAGACCTCTCCTCAGTTCAATGTTATAATTGTCACAAACTAGGACACATTGTTAGAAATTGTCCTTCAAAGAAGAAGAAGATTTTTCATAAAATACACCAAGCACATTTGGCAGAAGATGATAGTGAAGAAGAGGAAGAGGAAAGGCCTCAAAAGAAGTGAACTAAAATAGAAAAAGAAGAAGCAGAAGAATATGTTCTATTCTCTGCACTCTCTGGGTCTGTGACACCTAGAGAAGATACATGGCTCATTGATAGTGGTTCTTCAAAGCACATGACAGGACAAAAGAAGACTCTCTCAAGACTTGAAGAGAAGACCTCTCCACAGAAGGTATCTCTAGGAGATGACTATCAATATCCCATCAAGGGAATTGGTGAAGCAAGCTACAAGCTTGATTCTGGAACCCCATTGAAGATGAAGGAAATATTATATGTACCAGGTTCGAAGAAGAACTTACTCTCTATCTTTGCTTTGGATAAGAAAGGCTATAGGGTTGCATTCATAGATGGGAAAGTACTAATGTGTCCCAAAGGAAAATCAATTGAGGATGCAATTGTTATTGGTGAAGAGGAAGGAGGTCTATACAAACTCAAGGGCCATCCAGAAGCTGCCCTTGTTCATGAAGCCACTAGCCCAAGTGAGCTATGGCATAGAAGAATTGCTCACATTAACTACAAAGCACTACCTCATGTGAGCAAGGTAGTCATAAGATTACCAGACTTAAATATTGATCATGATGGCACTTGCAAAGGGTGTGCAAAAGGAAAGAATGTCAAGAACCCATTTCCAAAGAGTGATACAAAAACCAAGAGTACATTGGAATTAATTCATTCCGATGTATGTGGACTAATTCCATCCACATCCCTAAGTGGATATGAATACTATATTACCTTCATTAATGACTACTCAAGAGAGACTTGCATATATTTTCTAAAAAGAAAAGATGAAGTTTTTGGTAAATTCAAGGAATTCAAAGCCTTGATAGAAAACCACTCAGAAAAGAAGATTAAGATACTCAGGATAGATAATGGTGGAGAATATACTTCAAAAGATTTTGAAGCCTTCTGTAAAGAAACTGGAATCAGGAGGGAACTAACTACTCCGTACAATCCCCAACAGAATGGTGTTGCGGAGAGAAAGAATAGAACTATTATGGAAGAAGCAAAGACAATGATACATGATCAAGACTTACCTATGTATCTATGGGCTGAAGTAGCCAGGACAACAGTCTATGTGCATAATAGACTATCTCATAGTGCTCTTGATTTCAAGACTCCAGAAGAAGTGTTCACAGGAAAGAAACCCAAGGTAAGTCACCTCAAGATATTTGGATGCCCAGTATACATTCACATTCCAAAAGAAAAGAGGACCAAGCTAGATCCTTCTGGAAAGAAAGGAATATTTGTTGGATATTGTGAAGCATCCAAAGCATTTAGAATATACATCCCAGGATTCCATCGTATGGAAATAAGTAGGGATGTGACATTTGATGAAGAAGCACCTCTCAAGAGATCTAGGAAGTGCCAACATGAAGAAGTATATGAGGAAGAGGCACCTCCCAGAATTACAGAAGCTACACCCTCCTATGAAGAGACAACTCCTGAGGAACATGACATGATGGAACCACAAGAACCCCCTGTCATAGAAATTTCAAGAAAGAGAAAGCCAACTTGGGCAAGAGACATTATACTAGGAGCTGAAAAATATGGAGCACCTGAAGGCTCCACTAGGGTGAGTAAGAAACCAAAGACATTTTCCAACTATGTGGCCTTGATGTGTGATCTTGTAGATCAAGAACCCACTAGTTATGAAGAAGCATCCCATAAGAAAGAGTGGGTAGAAGCAATGACTAAGGAGTACCAGTCAATAATGAAGAATGATGTTTGGGATATAGTTCCCAAGCCAAAGGACAAGAGTGTGGTATTCTCCAAATGGATATACAAGATAAAGCATGCTGTGGATGGCAGCATTGAAAAATATAAGGCAAGGTTTGTGGCTAGAGGATTCTCTCAGAAAGAGGGAATTGACTATGAAGAAACATTTGCACCAGTTGCAAGGTACACTTCCATTAGAACCATCATGGCACTTGCATCCACGATGAAGTGGGAATTAAACCAGATGGATGTGAAGACAACCTTCCTTAATGGTGTGATTGAGGAGGAAGTGTACATAGAACAACCACAAGGATTTGAGGTGGAAGATGGAAGAACCCATGTGTGCAAACTAAAGAAGGCCTTGTATGGACTGAAGCAAGCTCCCAGAGCTTGGTATGGCAGAATTGAAAGTTTCTTGACTAGCTTGGGCTTTACCAAGAGTAAAGCTGATCCTAACCTTTATCTCAAAGTTATGGATGATGAACCTATCATATTGTTGCTATATGTGGATGATCTATATCTGACTGGAAATGAGAAACAGATTATCGAGTGCAAGAAGAAACTCTCGTCAGAGTTTGAGATGAAAGATCTCGATTTAATGCACTACTTCCTAGGTCTGGAAGTGTGGCAAGGACCAAATGGAATCTTTCTCAACCAAAGTAAGTATGCTGTGGGAATCTTGAAGAGATTTGATATGTTGGAATGCAAAGCCATGGCCACTCCCATGGATTCCAACATAAAACTATTAGTTGATGACTCATCAGAGTCGGTGGATATGACTCTATATAGACAGATTATTGGGTCATTGATGTATTTGAAAAATACCAGACTAGATATATGCTTTGTCATGAATACCTTGAGTCAATATCTAGTGGAACCTAGACAAGTTCACTTGATAGCTGCAAAGCATGTGATGAGGTATCTAAAATGTACGATAGATTTTGGTCTATGGTATATTGGAGATCATGAATTCAAAGGGATTGCATCATCCTTGGACTTCGCTCCCCTAAATGGATCCGTAGATATATGTATCCTAGAAAGAAGTCCCTAGTGGACGATAGGGATTGCATCATCCCTGGAATTCGGTCCCCTGAATGGATCCATAGACATCTGTCTTCAAGAAAAAAGTCCCTAGTGGACGAGAGGGATTGCATCATCCCTAGACTTTGGTCCCCTGAAGTGATCTATAGACATCTGTCTCGAAAAAAATTGATGATAGGACTGCATCGTCCCTGAGCGTTTAGTTCAAAATGTATGTGATAAATCCTAGATCTGATATAGGTCACATCTAGTATGAAAAAGGACTGGCACTAAGGTCGGGACTGCATCATCCCTAGACATGGATTTGTCTTAAATGGATCAAGGACTGCATCGTCCCTAGACATGGATTTGTCTTAAATGGATCAAGGACCGCATCGTCCCTAGACATGGATTTGTCTTAAATGAATCAAGGATTGCATCATCCCTAGACATGGATTTGTCTTCAATGGATCAAGGACTGCATCGTCCCTAGACATGGATTTGTCTTAAATGGATCAAGGACTGCATCGTCCCTAGACATGGATTTGTCTTAAAAGGATCAAGATTGATCATCCTGGGAATTGGATCTGGATTGTATCGTCCATAGACATGAGAGATGTATTAAAGTGAGCAGGATTGATCATCTTGGAATTGAATTGTGTGTTGATCGTGATGATCTAGATGACGACGCTGCTGATCGTGATGATCTAGATGACGATGCTGCTGATCGTGATGGTCTAGATGATGATGTTGTTGATCATGATGACGATCGAATGCTCCAGTTGATGATGTGATGCTGTTGATGTTGTTATGATGATGATCAATAGATCTAGATGATGTGGCTATTGATCGAGATGATCCAGATGCTGATGATCCAAATGCTGTAGATAGAGATGATCCAGATGCTGTAGATCGAAAGGATCCAGTTGATGCTATGATCGGTTGATCGAGTGATCTAGATGATGATGTTACTGTAGTTGTTCAAAAGCTACAGAAGATGAAGACTCAGTACTGAAGATGTTGATGTTCCAGTATTGAATATCTTGAAGATGTTCCAATAACTGGTTGAGTTAGTGATGATGTTGAGAAAGCTTCCAATGATATATATATGTATCATGTATGATGTAGTCGATGACTCCTTGCTCCTATAGATGTTGTTATAATATCCTTCTCGTTAAGGGGGAGTGTTGAAATATTGTAACTTCTAAGAATATTATATTTGTACTTTATTATTCCGGAGATGTTACATTCCTCCGAGGTGACCCTATTGTATATCCGGAGATGTTTATTCCTCTGATGGATTGTGGTAACTAGGGTTATTAGATCTCCCATGTGGGGGTCGACCTTGAGTTTATTTATTAGGGGTTATTAGACCCTCTTAGGAGAGGTCGACCCCATAGGGTAAAAAGTCAGTCAAAAAACAAGTACAAATAGAGGAGGATGCTCCTCACTTATCTCACTCATCCATCACTCAGAAAGTAGCGCACAAGTGAGAGAGAGGTCTGCATAGGAGGTAGAGGAAGGAGCTCTAGTTTTGGACTACATATTGTATTTGGTTGATCATCTTATTGAGGAAAGCTTTGCTGGGTTTTCTACCCCATGAGGGTTTCCCAGGGTAAATCTTTGTCTATCTTGTGATTATGTTTCTTTCAGTGATCTTGCTAGTCAAATTAGTATAAACTTAACACTCGACCCTGTCGCTAATTCAACTTCGACTGAGTACTCAAATACCTCAGTGCTTAGTGATCTGTGTACAACACAAATTCCTTGGGAAACAAATAATGCCTCCACATCTTCAATGCCTAGACAATCGCATAAAATTCCTGGTCATAGACTGAATATTTTCACTTCGCATCATCCAACGTCTCACTGAAGAATGCAATTGGTCGACCCTCCTGGCTCAACACTGCTCCAATTTCCATCCCACTCGCTTCGCAATCGACTTGGAAAACTTTGTCAAAATCTGAGAGCACTAATACTAAGCTCTCAGTGACCTTTTCCTTCAACTTGTCGAAAGCTCTCTGGGAAACTTCTGTCCACTTAAACTCCCCTTTCTTCATGCACTCTGTCAATGGCGCACAAATTTGACTGAATCCCTTGATGAACTTCCTGTAGAAACTGGAAAGTCAATGGAAACTTCACACTCCAGTCACACTTGTCAGTTCCGACCAATCTAATATTTCCTTCACCTTTTCTGGGTCCATCACCAACCCTTTACCTGAGATTACGAATCCCAAGTACGCCAGTTCTTCCTTCATGAAGAAACATTTCTGCAGGTTCACCATCAACTTCTCTTCCTGCAGCTTTCGCAATACCCGTCGAATGTGCTCCAAGTGTTATGCCTTGGTTCAACTGAAAATCAAAATGTTGTCTAGGTAGACTACGACAAACTTTCCCAAGAATGGTTTCAGTACCTCATTCATAATTCCCATGATGTTACATAGTTCATGCTATCAAGTTTTCACTGCAATCTTTAATGAGTTTTCAAACTTATGAGAAATTACAATCTAAACCATTCACTTTAACATACGTTTTCTATTTCAAGATATGCTAATTTTTTTTAACATAACAATACTTGTATTAAAAAAATCATTCAAATTAAATAATGTTGTCATAAAAAAAGTAATAATGGTTTTAACCTATTAATAAAAACTTAGTATCCATGTGTTTTGCATACCAAGTCTTATCCTTATAAACATAGTAGGTATATTTCCTTATAAATTGAGAAGAAAAAAAACTACACAACAACACATCCACCAATTTAGAAAGGGAAAGTGGCAAGTGTCATGGCTTTGTCCTTGGCCAAAGAAAAGTCATAATGCGAGGAGCTCCTTACATAAATACTAATTGAAGGGGGTGACAATATCACCTCTTCAGGAGGTGAAGGTGTTATGATATCCCAATAAATCTTAGTAATCGAATGGGAGGTGGCAATATCACTTCTTCAGAGAGGTGAAGGTGGTGTGATATCCTAAAATATCTTAAAAACTAGAGTGCAATGGAGGTGACAATATCATCTCTTTAGGGAGGTGATGTTGGTGTGATATTTTAGAACATCTTAGGAAGTAGAGAGTGTAGAGAACCAAGTTTGGATTCTATCTATGGATTCTAATTTTAGATAGTTTAGCCTTGAATATGCATGAAAAATATGACACCATATCCCAATTTCTTGAGTTTTAGCACTGGCATGGAGACTTGTTTGATCTTGAATGTGATTCTCAATTTTAACCTTTTAATCACAAATATCTTGCTAATTAAAAAATCCATTTGAAGGTGCAATTCATAGCACTGTGCTTAGCTACTTGATGGTCAGAGTGCTTGACCCCTCATTTGACCTCGCTAGCTCACACAAGGCACAAAAATTGTTCATAAAATGACAATGAGTTATTTCGTTTAGAAAGAAACAAGAATAACAAACTAAGATGGATATAGCTAGATTATCACTCCATGTTGGCTTGAATGAAACCCCAACAAGTTCATACCAAATTAGAAACTCTTGGTTTCACTTCCTTAGTGCCGTTGAGTTTGAGAGATGGAAAGGAAGTGTTGGAATTTCATTTCATCTATGCCCTTCCAACTAAATTTTTTGACATTTTGAACTTTTATCTTTCCCATCACACAACGTTTTAGTGAAAAACAACCCTTTAACAATGAAGTTTTATTAAAAAAAACCTTCAGTTCAATAATAATGTTTTTATTAAATAAATTAATTTTCAATTAAAAGATATGTTTGTATTAAGGACTTTAATTTCCAATTAAAAGATAACAATATACTCATTTAACCATGTTTTTTTGTTGATCACGTGCTTTGAAAAT
This sequence comes from Larix kaempferi, assembly GCA_027924585.1. NCBI lineage: Eukaryota > Viridiplantae > Streptophyta > Pinopsida > Pinales > Pinaceae > Larix > Larix kaempferi. The sequence continues at coordinate 6,955,443 of BSBM01000031.1, read as the reverse complement.
GAGGGTGAAAAACAACAACCTACTAACAGTGACATAAACAACTCAAAAGTAACATGCACCAACATTATACATCTAAAGTATATTAAGTGATAAACTTAAAAAACAAACAAAAAAAGGAACTTAGAATCCTTTTTGAAGGTTAATGTCAAGCCACGTGTAATACAACATGCAGAATTTTGCAAGGTTAACATGTTGCACGTCAATGGTGTAATTGAAATTGTGACATTTTAACTTTCTATTAAAACTTATTAGAGAAAATTTGGATGAAAAATGGGTCTCCTAAGGAAAATGGTAAAAAAAGACACTTATACAATTTTTTATACTATTTCACTTTTATCGAAGCTACAGAGGGTTATTTCACTTTTATCAAAGCTACCTTAGATATATTCACTGAAAAAAGGCTACCTTAGATATATATTTTATATTAAAATAAATTTATGAGGACGAAGTTCAATGTAATGTTTTCACAAAAATAAGGAAAGAAAATTAAATACATAATGCCAACTTAAAATTTACTGGGTCATGTATTACCTAAAATATGGATGTGTATATTAGATATGATATTATTATTATTATATTTAATTATTTTGACGTCATTATAAAATGTTAATTATAATATAATATTATTATATATTATTGTAATATTAATTACTATTACTATTATATATTGGTCATGTATTATCTAAAAGATGGATCTGTATCTTAGTTATGATACTAGTTAAAAATAATTAGACCCAACTTTTGAGGGTTATTATAAAATATTAATTATTATTATATATTAGTTATAATATTAATTACTATTACTATTATATATTGGTGAGGATTATCTAAAAGATGAATAGGTATATTAATTATGATATTAGTTAAAATTTATTGGATCTAACTTTTGACAATTATTATAAAATATTAATTATAATAAAATATTAATACATATTAATTATAATATTAATTACTATTACTATTGTCAAATATTACCTAAAATATTAGTTATTGCACCTAACGTTTGAGCGTTATTATAAAATATTCATTATTACATAATATTATAATATATTAGTTATAATATTAATTACTATTACTATTATATATTGGTCAAATATTACTTAAAAGATTGTTGGGTATATTAGTTACTATTATATGTTATATATTAGTTACAATAATAATAAAGGTTATTTGACCCAATAATGTTATAACATATTAGTTATAATAATAATAATTATTATTATATATTATATATGGATCATCTATTACCTAAAATGCATATTAATTTCATTATTAATATCCAAAATAATTTGGGGCAGCTTGGGACAAATTATATTATTAAAAAAGTCCACTTATCCCCAAATTATATAATAAAAAATTGTTTAATAGGAGCTTCCTTTTTTAATTTTAAAGTATTTTGATTGGCTAATACATGATTACATGTAATTTGAATTAGGGTTGAAAGGCCTATTTTTCATCGAAATTTCGTCTAATAGTATAAATTTTTATTGAGGAGTTTAATTCCCAATTAAAAGATAACAATATACTTATTTACCTATGTTTTTAGTTGATCATGTAATCTGAAAGTTGAGGGTGGAACAAAACAACCTGCTAATATTGACATAGACGATTCAAAAGTAACATGTGTTGGCATTATGCATCTAAAGTACAATAAGTGATAAACTTAAAAAACAAACAAATGGTGGAACCTAGAATCCTTTCGAGAGGTTAATGTTAGGCAAGATGTAATGCAACATACCAAAACTTTCAAGGTTAACATGTTGCTCGATGATGTAATTGAAATTGTGACATTATTCCAAAGGACATGAGTTAAAAGGCCAGATAAATATAATATTCCCTTTGTAAAGGAGATTCATTAAAAAATAAAATTGCAATGGATAGTGTACTATGATGTTCATTCCTTCCTTTGTCAAAAGAAGTTTAATAAGGTTGTTTTTCCAAGCAATGGATAGTGTACTAGTTTTTCCAAGCAATGGATAGTGTACTATGATGTTCTCTCCTTCCTTTGTCAAAAGAAGTTTAATAAGGTTGTTTTTCCAAGGTATGGATTGTTTTGGATTCCTCAACTATATTAAGCAAATATTTCACAGAAGTAGAGTTGTCTATGTATTATCCATGATGTACTTTGTTGAGAATTTGTTTAAAAAAAATATTTCATTTTGCTTCATTCATAACTGAAAGCACTTATTTTCTAATATAGGTAATTCATTTTATTTTAATTTTATAAAAATATAATAATGTAAACTTATATAATTTGACATAGTAATTTCAATGAATATATAAATTCTTCTAGTGAGAACTATTTTTTGGGCACAAGTTTTACTAATATAGAGTAGTGATGTGATACATTTTTCCATTCAAATTGACAATCATGGGGCTCAATTTAATTAGTAACTTGTTTTTGTGGGGGAGGGTCAAATTTTGTACAAGTTCATGGCTCCTTCTTTGTTCTTTGGGCCATTCACTTTCCCTTGGCCATAAATAGATATGAAGAAACCACTTTCAACTTCAAACTTGTTTATAAGTTTTTTTGCCCATGAGTAAAAGTAATCTTTCAAACAATGACTAAGACTATAAGAATAATAAAATGTTACTAAATTTTAGCATATATCAAATAAATCATTTTCAAAAAAATGTGAATTGATATGTGAAAAGATTCTAGCAACAAGGCCTATATAAATTGTAACTTGGAAGTAATGGAAGTGTCCAAAAGTCTTGTTTCCATGTCTTTGTCTAGTCATAAATGTTAACCAACTCAATTATCAAAATAACAAAAGCAATTTCATGTTTAAGAAAAAACATAGAATAGTTTCATTAAAATTTGCTTTTGGATTATTATCAAATTTATAGAATAATTGAAAATATCATCTTACCAAAATTAGTAACTCCAAGTCTGTGGAAGCCATAGGAGAGGAGTTTCAAACTATCTAGAGAAATGGGTATCTAAATTCAGAAGGTGCTTCTAACTACTGATGCCCATAACCGAAAATCAAGCATCTCTAAAATTCCATAGCTGATGCTTGGTAAATTTGGTAGCTGATAAATTGTTAATGTTTGCTAAATTCAATAGCTTATTAAATTGTTATGGTACCCACCTCTCTCTTGGAGTTGCACTTTTAGTCTTGAAAACTGAAAGGAAGGGCACAAAGGGAGGAAAAGGCATTGAAAGGAAGGGCACGACAATAGGATAATATAAGAAATAAATAAAAAATGGAATGAAAGCAAAGTCATCCCCATTGAATGCAAAGTCACCCATCTACTCTTCAATCAAATGGGAAAGTTTCAATCTCCATTATTACATATATAATAATAACCACCAACTCTAAGCCGTTTATCTTGGGTGCACACATATCTGAGAAAAGAAGAAGAAATGGAATGAAAGCAAAGCCATCCACATTGAACGCAAAATGACCCACCTACTCTTCAACCAAATGGACCCACCTACTCTTCAATCAAATGGGAAAGTTTCAATCTTCATTATTAAATATATAATAATAACCACCTACTACATGTCATTTATCTAGGTACACACATATCTTAAGAAGCCTATTAATAAAAAATAATGATGATTTAAAAAAATAATTAACTATAAAAAACTTCTTAGTAAGTTGTTTGTCCTATTTGTTAAAATTTTTAACCAATAAAATGCCTCATGACTTGCATATGCACGTCAAATTCCAACCTCAAATTCCAACCTGGAAAATTAATAGTGGGAAACAAGAACATAAAAATAAATCCACGTACAGGAAATAGTTGAACCAATGTATTGCTCAAAAATTAGACCGTTGGCAGGATTGAGAATTACCAGAGCCATAACTCCGCATTCCTTCATGATTCCATGTATTAATGGATGATCTCCTCACAATCCCATAATATCGGTGTGTAATTAATATGCCCCATCCCACTTATGAGAATAGTGTATTCAAATACAATTTAAGCCGGATCTATAGTTTGTTCTCCCAGGCATTGCCAATTTCAGTGTACCATTAACCTTCAAATACTCCAAACAATCATATTCGTCGAATTACACTTCATATACTGAATGCTTTAAACGCAAACTCATATTTAAAAATGAGTATAAACTGCTTTACACGCAAACTCATATATAAAAATGAGTATAAATCACGCGTAATCGCTTGCGTCATCACCTTCCCTTCACGTGATGATGATGGACAATTCAAATTTTAGAGAAGACGTAGCCAATTCAAATACAAGTTCTTCCTTTTATGTTGTCCTCTTCATAACCTATATCTACATCTGCCAGTGTGTTGAGTACTAACGAGAAGATGGCGGGGTTGTATGATAAACAAGCAAAGGAGTATTCAGAAAACAGGCCTACTTATCCTGCTTCTTGGTTTTCCAAGTTGGCCACGCTCACTGCCAATCACCAACTGGCTTGGGATGTGGGTGCAGGCAATGGCCAGGCTTCTGTTTCTGTAAGTTCTCTTTAACCTCTTATTTCACTTCACATTGTTGGGTTTTCATATCTATTATTTGTCCCATTCCATATGAAATTATGAGTTCTTGGCCAGTGCTAATCAAAGTACGAGAGCGTAGATTGCAGAGCATTACGACCGAGTGATCGCCACAGACGTAAGCAAAAAGCAGCTGGAAATGGCGCAGAAGCATCCCAAAGTGACATATGCTCTCACTCCGCCTATCATGACAGTTGAAGAGCTCTATTCGATTGTGGGGGAGGAGGGATCGGTGGATCTCGTGACGGTTGCCACAGCAATTCACTGGTTCGACCTCGAGACCTTTTACTCTCAAGTTAAGCGAGTTCTGCGCAAACCAGGAGGTGTGATAGCCGTGTGGAATTATGATTCTATTCCCAGCATCAGTCCTGCGGTGGATGCATGGTCTAAAGACTTCGTGGAATCGGTCATACCGTACTTGAGCCCCATTCTAGATAATGCGAGGAAGGGATTTAGGACGCTGCCCTTCCCCTTCGAGCCGGTGCTAGAAAATGGGAGCGGGGGCGAGGGTAATCCAATAGAAATGGAGATGGATGTACAGTTTTCGTTGGATAAATTATTGGGATATCACGAATCTTCGTCTCCAGTGGCCACAGCGAGAGAGAAAGGCGTTGTGCTTCTGAATGAAAAGGTATTGAGAAAGTTGAAAGAGGCATGGGGCGATGAAAACGCGATTTACAGTTGCAAACTTCCAGTACACATGCTGGTAGGCAAAGTGCCCCTGTGAAGCCACTTCACTTTTGTGAAGCATGGGCTCTGTCTCTGGCATGGCTTATGAATAAATGATGCAAGGTGTGTATTTCTTTTTAAACGCCGGTATGTTGAGAATGGCATTCCCAGTGCATCATATCTGTCATGGTTCTCATAGAAACAAAATTAGGGTTTTTAATCTTTGCTTGACCTAAGACAGGGCTCTTTCTTGAAAACACACTCATAAAGGACATGTTATTACGATTCTGTATCTTGATATGTAATTATGGTTTTGTACTTTGATTTCAAGTATGGGTTAGATCCCAGTTGAAACCACCTTTTTTTCCTCCTAATAAAAGGTGAAAAACCGCTTTCAATTGAGGATGCAATTGTTATTGGTTTTAGAGGAAGAAGGTCTATACAAACTCAAGGGCCATCCAGAAGCTGCCCTTGTTCATGAAGCCACTAGCCCAAGTGAGCTATGGCATAGAAGACTTGCTCACATTAACTACAAAGCACTACCTCATGTGAGCAAGGTAGTCATAAGATTACCAAACTTAAATATTGATCATGATGGCACTTGCAAAGGGTGTGCAAAAGGAAAGAATGTCAAGAACCCATTTCCAAAGAGTGATACAAAGAGCAAGAGTACATTGGAATTAATTCATTCAAATGTATGTGGACTAATGCCATCCACATCCCTAAGTGGATATGAATACTATATTACCTTCATTAATGACTACTCAAGAAAGACTTGGATATATTTTCTAAAAGGAAAAGATGAAGTTTTTGGTAAATTCAAGGAATTCAAAGCCTTGATAGAAAACCACTCAAAAAAGAAGATTAAGATACTCACGATAGATAATGGTGGAGAATATACTTCAAAATATTTTGAAGCCTTCTGTAAAGAAGCTGGAATCAAGAGGGAACTAACTACTCCTTACAATCCCCAATAGAATGGTGTTGTGGAGAGAAAGAATAGAACTATTATGGAAGAAGCAAAGACAATGATACATGATCAAGACGTACCTATGTATCTATGGGATGAAGCAGCCAGGACAACAGTTTATGTGCAGAATAGACTATCTCATAGTGCTCTTGATTTCAAGACTCCAAAAGAAGTGTTCACAGGAAGAAACCCAAGGTAAGTCACCTCAAGATATTTGGATGCCCAGTATGCATTCACATTCCAAAAGAAAAGAGGACCAAGCTAGATCCTTCTGGAAAGAAAGGAATATTTGTTGGATTATGTGAAGCATCCAAAGCATTTGGAATATACATCCCAGGATTCCATCATATGTAAATAAGTGGGGATGTGACATTTGATGAAGAAGCACCTCTCAAGAGATCCAGGAAGTGCCAACATGAAGAAGTATATGAGGAAGAGGCACCTCCTAGAATTATAGAAGCTACACCCTCCTATGAAGAGACAACTCCTGAGGAACATGACATGATGGAACCACAAGAACCCCCTGTCATAGAAATTTCAAGAAAGAGAAAGCCAACTTGGGCAAGAGACATTATACTAGGAGCTGAAAAATATGGAGCACCTGAAGGCTCCACTAGGGTGAGCAAGAAACCAAAGACATTTTCCAACTATGTGGCCTTGATGTGTGATCTTGTAGATCAAGAACCCACTAGTTATGAAGAAGCATCCCATAAGAAAGAGTGGGTAGAAGCAATGACTAAGGAGTACCAGTCAATAATGAAGAATGATGTTTGGGATATAGTTCCCAAGCCAAAGGACAAGAGTGTGGTATTCTCCAAATGGATATACAAGATAAAGCATGCTGCGGATGGCAGCATTGAAAAATATAAGGCAAGTTTTGTGGCCAGAGGATTCTCTTAGAAAGAGGGAATTAACTATGAAGAAACATTTGCACCAGTTGCAAGGTACACTTCCATTAGAACCATCATGGCACTTGCATCCACGATGAAGTGGGAATTACACTAGATGGATGTGAAGACATCCTTCCTGAATGGTGTGATTGAGGAGGAAGTGTACATAGAACAACCACAAGGATTTGAGGTGGAAGATGGAAGAACCCATGTGTGCAAACTAAAGAAGGCCTTGTGTGGACTGAAGCAAGCTTCCAGAGCTTGGTATGGCAGAATTGACAATTTCTTGACTAGCTTGGGCTTTACCAAGAGTAAAGCTGATCCTAACCTTTATCTCAAAGTTATGGATGATGAACCTATCATATTGTTGCTATATGTGGATGATCTATTTCTAACTGGAAATGAGAAATAGGTTATTCAGTGCAAGAAGAAACTCTCGTCAGAGATTGAGATGAAAAATATCGGTTTAATGCACTACTTCCTAGGTCTGGAAGTGTGGCAAGGACTAGATGGAATCTTTCTCAACCAAAGTAAGTATGCTATGGGAATCTTGAAGAGATTTGATATGTTGGAATGCAAAGCCATGGCTACTCCCATGGATTCCAACCTAAAACTATTAGTTGATGACTCATCAAAGTTGGTGGATATGACTCTGTATAGACAGATTATTGGGTCATTGATGTATTTGACAAATACCAGACCAGATATATGCTTTGTCGTGAATACCTTGAGTCAATATCTAGTGGAACCTAGATGAGTTCACTTGATAGCTGCAAAGCATGTGAGGAGGTATCTAAAAGGTACGATAGATTTTGGTCTATGGTATATTGGAGATCATGACTTCAGAGGGATTGCATCATCCTTGGACTTCGCTCCCCTGAATGGATCTATAGACATATGTCTCCGAGAAAGAAGTCCCTAGTGGATGATAGGGATTGCATCATCCCTAGAATTTGGTCCTCTGAATGGATCCATAGACATCTGTCTTCGAGAAAGAAGTCCCTAGTGGACGAGAGGGATTGCATCATCCCTAAACTTCGGTCCCCTGAAGTGATCCGTAGACATCTGTCTCTGAAAAATTGATGATAGGACTGCATCGTCCCTGAGCGTTTAGTTCAAAATGTACGTGATAAATCCTAGATCTAATCTAGGTCACATCTAGTATGGAAAAGGACTGGCACTGTGGTTGGGACTGCATCATCCCTAGACATGGATTTGTCTTAAATGGATCAAGGACTGCATCGTCCCTAGACATGGATTTGTCTTAAATGGATCAAGGACTGCATCGTCCCTAAACATGGATTTGTCTTAAATGGATCAAGGACTGCATCGTCCCTAGACATGGATTTGTCTTAAATGGATCAAGGACTGCATCGTCCCTAGACATGGATTTGTCTTAAATGGATCAAGGACTGCATCGTCCCTAGACATGGATTTTTCTTAAAAGGATCAGGATTGATCATCCTAGGAATTGGATCTGGATTGTATTGTCCATAGACATGAGAGATGTATTAAAGTGAGCAGGATTGATCATCCTGGAATTGAATCATGTGTTGATCGTGATGATCTAGATGACGAAGCTGCTGATTGTGATGATCTAGATGATGATGATGCTGATCGTGATGGTCTAGATGACAATGTTGCTGATCATGATGATGATCAAATGCTCCAGTTGATGATGTGATGTTGTTGATGCTGTTATGATGATGATCAGTAGATCTAGATGATGTGGCTATTGATCGAGATGATCCAGATGCTGATGATCCAAATGCTATAGATCGAGATGGTCCATATGTTGTAGATCGAAACGATCCAGTTGATGCTATGATCGGTTGATTGAGTGATCCAGATGATGATGTTACTGTAGCTGTTCAAAAGCTGCAGAAGATGAAGACTCAGTACTGAAGATGTTGATGTTCCAATATTGAAGATCTTGAAGATGTTCCAGTAACTGGTTGAGTTATTGATGATGTTGAGAAAGCTTCCAATGATATATAGATGTATCATGTATGATTAGTTGATGACTCCTTGCTCCTATAGATGTTGTTATAATATCCTTCTTGTTAAGGGGGAGTGTTGAAATATTGTAACTTCTAAGAATATTATATATGTACTTTATTATTCCGGAGATGTTACATTCCTCCGAGGTGACCCTATTGTATATTCAGAGATGTCTATTCCTCCGATGGATTGTGGTAACCAGGGTTATTAGATCTCCTATGTGGGGGTTGGCCTTGAGTTTATTTATTAGGGGTTAGTAGACCCTCTTAGGAGAGGTCGGCCCCATAGGGTAAAAAGTCAGTTGGAAAACAAGTACAAATAGAGGAGTATGCTCCTCACTTATCTCACTCATCCATCACTCAGAAAGTAGCGCACAAGTGAGAGAGAGGTCTGCATAGGAGGTAGAGGAAGGAGCTCTAGTTTTGGACTACATCTTGTATTTGGTTGATCATCTTATTGAGGAAAGCTTTGCTGGGTTTTCTACCCCATGAGGGTTTCCCAAGGTAAATCTTTGTCTATCTTGTGATTATGTTTCTTTCAGTGATCTTGCTAGTCAAATTAGTATAAACTTAACACTCGACCCTGCCGCTAATTCAACTTCGACTGAGTACTCAAATACCTCAGTGCTTAGTGATCTGTGTACAACACAAATTCCTTGGGAAACAAATAATGCCTCCACATCTTCAATGCCTGGACAATCACATAAAATTTATGGTCATAGAACAAATATTTTCACTTTGCATCATCCAACTTCTCACTAAAGAATGCAATTGGTCGGCCCTCCTGGCTCAACACTGCTCCAATTTCCATCCCACTCGCTTTGCAATCGACTTGGAAAACTTTGTCAAAATATGGGAGCACTAACACTAGGCTCTTAGTGACCTTTTCCTTCAACTTGTCGAAAGCTCTATGGGCAACTTCTGTCCACTTAAAATCCCCTTTCTTCATGCACTCTGTCAACAGTGCACAAATTTGACTGAATCCCTTGATGAACTTCCTGTAGAAACTAGAAAGTCCATGGAAACTTCGCACTCCAGTCGCACTTGTCAGTTTCGACCAATCTAATATTGCCTTCACCTTTTCTATGTCCATCACCAACCCTTTACCTAAGATTACGAATCCCAAGTACGCCAGTTCTTCCTTCATGAAGAAACATTTATGTAGGTTCACCATCAACTTCTCTTCTTGCAGCTTTCACAATACCTGTCAAATGTGCTCCAAGTGTTATGCCTTGGTTTGACTGAAAATCAGAATGTTGTCTAGGTAAACTATGACAAAATTTCCCAAGAATGGTTTCAGTACCTCGTTCATCATTCGCATGAATGTACTGGGTGCATTAGTCATTCTGAATGGCATGACTAGCCACTCATACAACCCTTCCTTCGTCTTGAATGTTGTCTTCCATTCATCTCCTTCTCTAACCCGAATCTGGCGATAACCGCTCTTCAGGTCGATCTTTGTGAAGTATCTCGCTCCACTCAAGCAATCCATCAAGTCGTCCATCCTCAGCAATGGAAACCGATACTTAGTCGTGATCTTGTTGATATCTCTGTAGTCTGTACACATCCTCCTTTCTCCTCCCTTCTTCATCGCTAATATTGCTGGTACTGCACAAGGGCTTAGAATCTCTCTGATCAATCCTCTGTCCAACAAATCCTAGACCTGTCGATTGAGTTCCTAACCCTCTTCCAGAGTCATTCTATGTGGTGCCTTATTTGGAAAACTCGATCCTTAAATCAATTCTATTTGATGGAATATGCTTCTTGTCAGTGGCAATCCTGCTGGTGCTTCGTCGACTACTATGCTCCTGAACTCGTCGAGCATATTTTTGAATTTGACCAGAATCCTCTCCATTGTCGAACTCTCAACACATGGCCCTTTCGGAATGATGGTGAAACATCCTGGCTGCTTCTCCTCTTCCACGAGGAATTCTTTCATTGAGCACATCATCACTCGCTTTTCCCAATAGTTTCTCTCACCATGCCTACAGTTGGCTTGCTCCTCCTATTTCGGCTTCAGATTACTCTGCGTGCCATTCTTCCACACTGTGACTGTGTTGGATCAAACATCATAGATCATCTTATCATCATATTGCCATGGTCTTCCTAACAATAGATGACATGCGTCCATTGGGATTACATCGCACAGTACACTATCTTCAAGCTTCCCGACCTTGAAGTTAATCAGGCACTGTTTGGTTACCTTGACATAATTTCTTTTCAGCAACCAAGATATATTGTATGGATGTGGATGTTCCCAACATTTCAAACCCTCTTTGTTGATGAATTTTATCGACACAAGATTCTCCATACTGCCACCATCAACTATGGTCTTGCAATACCAGTCGCCAATCCACACTCTGGTTCGACAGATAACCTTTCACTGTGGTGGCACTTTCTCATTGCGTCGGTTGTCTGGACATTAGATGATTGTACCCAAACCACCATTTTCTACAGGAACTGTTGAGCCTTCGTGCCAAGTTCCAGAGAAAACCTAAGTTGTTTCCAAGTTTGAGAGTTTGTGGTTAGCCCTAAAACCACCTACTTAGTAGAATACATCAGCTTCTATTAGACTTTTTGGTTTGTGGTCAACCAAAACCAACACTTTAGAGAGCACTTATATTTAGCAGAAGATGTCAGCTTCTACTAGTTTACTTGGAAATTCCATATTATCAAGTTGGAAATGTTTAGCCTTTTGATAGCTGTCCATTTTCAGTTATTCAACTCTCTTTTCTTGGACTCATATACACCCCTTCGTATTAAGGGGGGAATGTTGGAAACCTAATCCTTGCATTTATGATAATCCATGTGAAGAGTCACATGTGAAAGGAAAAATTCATGGGAAGTCCAAGGACGCCTTGGAAGATGAAACCAAGGGTCATCTCATTGTATATATTGTACATTTGGTTAATGAGAAATGTGTGCTTGACACATATCTTCTTATCTTATTTACATTTTTATTGTCTACCTAGAGTTGGCAGCCTAACGTTTTATTTGGTATATTTCATCTTAGATTGGCATACCGATCTATTATTTATTATGTTGCAGGTCATCATCATTGGTCGAAGTGGGTATGTGGACAATCTATGTATATGATTTCTTTGGATAGTCTCACTTGGCACATGGTGCTTGATTGAAACATATTAACTGATGATCAAACAATGGGATTTAGATTATGCTTTGGATATAAAAGCTCCATATGGGATATAGATGTGCATTTGGTAAGCTTGCTTGGTATTTTATGGCACTTTACATTGATCAATGTAGAGTGGTATGGTAGACTTACCGTGAACGTGCTTTGGACTGGCCTTGTGCTTGTTTTCAGGACATAATAACAAGTAACATATAGTGAGTTGTAAGTGCATATGATTTCATGATAAATCCCAATCAAACTCTCTCGAATCACTAGTTGCACCAATTCCTCCTATGCATCGAGTTTACTTAATCCCCTACACATCCTACATGATTGGTCAATGATCTAACCATACATGTTACTCATTGATCTCAATTCATCAAGTCATTAATTTTTCAATTAGATAGTCATACATGTAACATATTCCCATCTATTACCATGTTATCACTATGTTCTCATCATTATTGGACTTTCTAAGTGCATGTACCTAACCACCTACAATAATTCTCAAACTTTACATGTCTCTTGACCAATCTCTTCATATCCAAATGTACATCTCTAAGCCATAGTTATCCAAACACCTTGTGATATTAATCTGAAGAAACACCGTGTGTGGCTCTTAACATTGGGTAGGGACTTCCTACTTTACAACTTCCTTGGTTAAAATAGGGCTTAGTATCATGGCATGCATGCTTGGTTTCCAAGAGTTTAGTTTAAGGTTTAATTAAAATGCTTTGATTTTTTTATTTTGAAATAAAATTCAAAATTGTAATTTTCATATATGGAAAATGTACTTTCACAATTGAAAGGTTTATTTACATCTTAATCTATTAAATTATTAAAATTATAAAATCAACAATCAATTGTAAAAGGATGTGAATAAAGATAACTTTTTATTTTTCTTGTTATTGATTTATATATTAAATTTTATTAAGCGGTCCTTGTGCTTTTGAAAAGTTTGATGTTACATAGTTCATGCTATCAAGTTTTCACTGCAATCTTTAATGATTTTTCAAACTTATGAGAAATTACAATCTAAGCCATTCACTTTACATACGTTTTCTATTTCAAGATATCCTAATTTTTTTTAACATAACAATACTTGTATTAAAAAAAATCATTCAAATTAAATAATGTTATCATAAAAAAAAAAAAAAAAATGGTTTTAACCTATTAATAAAAACTTAGTATCCATGTGTTTTGCATACCAAGTCTTATCCTTATAAACATAGTAGGTATATTTCCTTATAAATTGAGAGAAAAAAAACTACACAACAAAACATCCACCAATTTTAGAAAGGGAAAATGGCAAGTGTCATGGCTTTGTCCTTGGCCAAAGAAAAGTCATAATGCGAGGAGCTCCTTACATAAATACTAATTGAATGGGGTGACAATATCACCTCTTCAGGAGGTGAAGGTGTTATGATATCCCAATAAATCTTAGTAATCGAATGGGAGGTGGCAATATCACTTCTTCAAAGAGGTGAAGGTGGTGTGATATCTTAAAAAATCTTAGAAACTAGAGTGTAATGGAGGTGACAATATCATCTCTTTTGGGAGGTGATATTGATGTGATATTCTAGAACATCTTAGGAAGTAGAGAGCGTAGAGAACCAAGTTTGGATTCTATCTATGGATTCTAACTCTAGATAGTTTAGTCTTAAATATGCATAAAAAATATGACACCATATCCCAATTTCTTGATTTTTAGCATTGGCATGGACACTTGTTTGATCTTGAATGTGATTCTCAATTTTAACCTTTTAATCACAAATATCTTGCTAATTAAAAAATCCATTTGAAGGTGCAATTCATAGCACTGTGCTTAGCTACCTCATGGTCAGAGTGCTTGACCCCTCATTTGACCCCGCTAGCTCACACAAGGCACAAAAATTGTTCATAAAATGACAATGAGTTATTTCGTTTATAAAGAAACAAGAATAACAAACTAAGATGGATATAGCTAGATTATCACTCCATGTTGGCTTGAATGAAACCCCAACAAGTTCATACCAAATTAGAAACTCTTGGTTTCACTTCCTTAGTGCCGTTGAGTTTGAGAGATGGAAAGGAAGTGTTGAAATTTCATTTCATCTATGCCATTCCAACTAATTTTTTTGACATTTTGAACTTTTATCTTTCCCATCACACAACGTTTTAGTGAAAAACAACCCTTTAACAATGAAGTTATATTAAAAAAAAACCTTCAGTTCAATAATAATGTTTTTATTAAATAAATTAATTTTCAATTAAAAGATATGTTTGTATTAAGGACTTTAATTTCCAATTAAAAGATAACAATATACTCATTTAACCATGTTTTTTTGTTGATCACGTGCTTTGAAAATGAGGGTGAAAAACAACAACCTACTAACAGTGACATAAACAACTCAAAAGTAACATGCACCAACATTATACATCTAAAGTATATTAAGTGATAAACTTAAAAAACAAACAAAAAATGGAACTTAGAATCCTTTTTGAAGGTTAATGTCAAGCCACGTGTAATGCAACATGCAGAATTTTGCAAGGTTAACATGTTGCACATCAATGGTGTAATTGAAATTGTGACATTTTAACTTTCTATTAAAACTTATTAGAGAAAATTTGGATGAAAAATGGGCCTCCTAAGGAAAATGGTAAAAAAAGACACTTATGCAATTTTTTATACTATTTCACTTTTATCGAAGCTACCGAGAGTTATTTCACTTTTATCAAAGCTACCTTAGATATATTCACTGAAAAAAGGTTACCTTAGATATATATTTTATATTAAAATAAATTTATGAGGACAAAGTTCAATGTAATGTTTTCACAAAAATAAGGAAAGAAAATTAAATACATAATGCCAACTTAAAATTTATTGGGTCATGTATTACCTAAAATATGGATGTGTATATTAGATATGATATTATTATTATTATATTTTATTATTTTGACATTATTATAAAATGTTAATTATAATATAATATTATTGTAATATTAATTACTGTTACTATTATATATTGGTTATGTATTATTTAAAAGATGGATGGGTATCTTAATTATGATACTAGTTAAAAATAATTAAACCCAACTTTTGAGGGTTATTATAAAATATTAATTATTATTATATATTAGTTCTAATATTAATTATTATTACTATTATATATTGGTAAGGATTATCTAAAAGATGGATGGGTATATTAATTATGATATTAGTTAAAATTTATTGGATCTAACTTTTGACAATTATTATAAAATATTAATTATAATAAAATATTAATATATATTAATTATAATATTATTTACTATTACTATTGTCAAATATTACCTAAAATATTAGTTATTGCACCTAACCTTTGAGCGTTATAATAAAATATTCATTATAATATAATATTATTATATACTAGTTATAATATTAATTACTATTACTATTATATATTGGTCAAATATTACTTAAAAGATTGTTGGGTATATTAGTTACTATTATATGTTATATATTAGTTACGATAATAATAAAGGTTATTTGACCCAATAATGTTATAATATATTAGTTATAATTATTATTATTATTATTATATATTATATATGGATCATCTATTACCTAAAATGCATATTAATTTCATTATCAATATCTAAAATAATTTGGGGCAGCTTGGGACAAATTATATTATTAAAAAAGTCCACTTATCCCCAAATTATATAATAAAAAATTGTTTAATAGGAGCTTCCTTTTTGAATTTTAAAGCATTTTGATTGGGTAATACATGATGACATGTAATTTGAATTAGGGTTGAAAGGCCTATTTTTCATCCAAATTTCCTCTAATAGTATAAATTTTTATTGAGGAGTTTAATTCCCAATTAAAAGATAACAATATACTTATTTACCTATGTTTTTAGTTGATCATGTACTCTGAATGTTGAGGGTGGAACAAAACAACCTGCTAATAGTGACATAGACAATTCAAAAGTAACATGTGTTGGCATTATGCATCTAAAGTACAATAAGTGATAAACTTAAAAAACAAACAAATGGTGGAACCTAGAATCCTTTCGAGAGGTTAATGTTAGGCAAGATGTAATGCAACATACCAAAACTTTCAAGGTTAACATGTTGCTCGATTATGTAATTGAAATTGTGACATTATTCCAAAGGACATGAGTTAAAAGGCCAGATAAATATAATATCCCCTTTGTAAAGGAGATTCATTAAAAAATAAAATTGCAATGGATAGTGTACTATGATGTTCTCTCCTTCCTTTGTCAAAAGAAGTTTAATAAGGTTGTTTTTCCAAGCAATGGATAGTGTACTATGATGTTCTCTCATTCCTTTGTCAAAAGAAGTTTAATAAGGTTGTTTTCCCAAGGTATGGATTGTTTTGGATTCCTCAACTATATTAAGCAAATATTTCATGGAAGTAGAGTTGTCTATGTATTATCCATGATGTACTTTGTTGAGAATTTGTTTTAAAAAAATCTTTCATTTTGCTTCATTCATAACTGAAGGCACTTATTTTCTACTACAGGTAATTCATTTTATTTTAATTTTATAAAAATAGAATAATGTAAACTTATATAATTTGACATAGTAATTTGAATGAATATATAAATTCTTCTAGTGAAAACTATTTTTTGGGCACAAGTTTTACTAATATAGAGTAGTGATGTGATACATTTTGCCATTCAAATTGACAATCATGGGGCTCAATTTAATTAGTAACTTGTTTTTGTGGGGAAGGGTCAAATTTTGTACCAGTTCATGGTTCCTTCTTTGTTCTTTGGGCCATTCACTTTCCCTTGGCCATAAATGGATATGAAGAAACCACTTTCAACTCCAAACTTGTTTATAAGTTTTTTTGCCCATGAGTAAAAGTAATCGTTTCAAACAATGACTAAGACTATAAGAATAATAAAATGTTACTAAATTTTAGCATATATCAAATAAATCATTTTCAAAAAAATGTGAATTGATATGTGAAAAGATTCTAGCAACAAGGCCTATATAAATTGTAACTTGAAAGTATTGGAAGTGTCCAAAAGTCTTGTTTCCATGTCTTTGTCTAGTCATAAATGTTAACCAACTCAATTATCAAAATAACAAAAGCAATTTCATGTTTAAGAAAAAACATAGAATAGTTTCATTAAAATTTGCTTTTGGATTATTATCAAATTTATAGAATAATTGAAAATATCATCTTACCAAAATTAGTAGCTCCAAGTCTGTGGAAGCCATAGGAGAGGAGTTTCAAACTATCTAGAGAAATGGGTATCTAAATTCAGAAGGTGCTTCTAACTACTGATGCCCATAACCGAAAATCAAGCATCTCTAAAATTCCATAGCTGATGCTTGGTAAATTTGGTAGCTGATAAATTGTTAATGTTTGCTAAATTCAATAGCTTATTAAATTGTTATGGTACCCACCTCTCTCTTGGAGTTGCACTTTCAGTCTTGAAAACTGAAAGGAAGGGCACAAAGGAAGGAAAAGGCATTGAAAGGAAGGGCACGAGGATAATATAAGAAATAAATAAAAAATGGAATGAAAGCAAAGTCATCCCCATTGAATGCAAAGTCACCCACCTACTCTTCAATCAAATGGGAAAGTTTCAATCTCCATTATTACATATATAATAATAATCACTAACTCTAAGCCATTTATCTGGGGTATCTCCATTATTACATATATAATAATAATCACTAACTCTAAGCCATTTATCTGGGGTGCACACATATCTGAGAAAAGAAGAAGAAATGGAATGAAAGCAAAGCCATCCACATTGAATGCAAAATGACCCACCTACTCTTCAATCCTACTCTTCAATCAAATGGACCCACCGACTCTTCAATCAAACGGGAAAGTTTCAATCTTCATTATTAGATATATAATAACAACCACTTACTACATGTCATTTATCTAGGTGCACACATATCTTAAGAAGCCTATTAATAAAAAATAATGATGATTTAAAATAATAATTAATTATAAAACACTTCTTAGTAAATTGTTTGTCCTTTTTTGAGACTATTTGTTAAAAATTGTATGACCAATAAAATGCCTCGTGACTTGCATATGCACGTCAAATTCCAACCTGGAAAATTAATAGTGGGAAACAAGAACATAAAAATAAATCCACGTACAGGAAATAGTTGAACCAATGTATTGCTCAAAAATTAGACCGTTTAGCAGGATTGAGAATAAGAGAGCCATAACTCCGCATTCCTTCATGATTCCATGTATTAATGGATGATCTCCTCACAATCCCATAATATCGGTGTGTAATTAATATGCCCCATCCCACTTATCAGAATAGCGTATTCAAATACAATTTAAGCCGGATCTATAGTTTGTTCTCCCAGGCATTGCCAATTTCAGTGTACCATTAACCTTCAAATACTCCAAACAATCATATTCGTCGAATTATACTTCATATACTGAATGCTTTAAACGCAAACTCATATTTAAAAATGAGTATAAACTGCTTTACACGCAAACTCATATATAAAAATGAGTATAAATCACGCGTAATCGCTTGCGTAATCGCTTGCGTCATCACCTTCCCTTCACGTGATGATGGACGACGTAGCCAATTCAAATACAAGTTCTTCCTTTTATGTTAATGTTCATATTGATACATCCAATAAGGTTGGGTTTCCGAGGTTCACGAAAAATCCAATATAACATACTTGCATATTGAGACTAATATTATCCAGTTGTTGTAGATTACTTAATGCAAAGACAGCAAACTAGTTGATTATTAAATCTCAATGAGCTTAAGATCCAATGGCCAATTCACGGCATATTGATAATCCAATAAAAACATGCTTACATCATCCATACCAACAACAGCAACCCACAATGACCATCATTACCAATGGCTCGCTGGACAGCATATATATATAGGGATGGAAAGTGGAAACGGACGATTCAACAACCAGATTTCAGAATCAGTCCTCTTCATAACCTATATCTATATCTGCCAGTGTGTTGAGTACTAACGAGAAGATGGCGGGGTTGTATGATAAACAAGCAAAGGAGTATTCAGAAAACAGGCCTACTTATCCTGCTTCTTGGTTTTCCAAGTTGGCCACGCTCACTGCCAATCACCAACTGGCTTGGGATGTGGGTGCAGGCAATGGCCAGGCTTCTGTTCCTGTAAGTTCTCTTTAACCTCTTATTTCACTTCACATTGTTGGGTTTTCATATCTATTATTTGTCCCATTCCATATGAAATTATGAGTTCTTGGCCAGTGCTAATCAAAGTACGAGAGCGTAGATTGCAGAGCATTACGACCGAGTGATCGCCACAGACGTAAGCAAAAAGCAGCTGGAAATGGCGCAGAAGCATCCCAAAGTGACATATGCTCTCACTCCGCCTATCATGACAGTTGAAGAGCTCTATTCGATTGTGGGGGAGGAGGGATCGGTGGATCTCGTGACGGTTGCCACAGCAATTCACTGGTTCGACCTCGAGACCTTTTACTCTCAAGTTAAGCGAGTTCTGCGCAAACCAGGGGGTGTGATAGCCGTGTGGAGTTATGATTCTATTCCCAGCATCAGTCCTGCGGTGGATGCATGGTCTAAAGACTTCGTGACATCGGTCATACCGTACTTGAACCCCATTCTAGATAATGCGAGGAAGGGATTTTGGACGCTGCCCTTCCCCTTTGAGCCGGTGCTAGAAAATGGGAGCGGGGGCGAGGGTAATCCAATAGAAATGGAGATGGATGTACAGTTTTCGTTGGATAAATTATTGGGATATCACGAATCTTCGTCTCCAGTGGCCACAGCGAGAGAGAAAGGCGTTGTGCTTCTGAATGAAAAGGTATTGAGAAAGTTGAAAGAGGCATGGGGCGATGAAAACGCGATTTACAGTTGCAAACTTCCAGTACGCATGCTGGTAGGCAAAGTGCCCCTGTGAAGCCTCTTCACTTTTGTGAAGCATGGGCTCTGTCTCTGGCATGGCTTATGAATAAATGATGCAAGGTGTGTGTTTCTTTTTAAACGCCGGTATGTTGAGAATGACATTCCCAGTGCATCATATCTGTCATGGTTCTCATATAAACAAAATTAGGGTTTTTAATCTTTGCTTGACCTAAGACAGGGCTCTTTCTTGAAAACACACTCATAAAGGACATGTTATTACTATTCTGTATCTTGATATGTAATTATGGTTTTGTACTTTGATTTCAAGTTTGGGTTAGATCCCAGTTGAAACCACCTTTTTTTCCTCCTAATAAAAGGTGAAAAACCGCTTTCAATTGGTCTGACAAATGTAACAGTCTATGTCCTTACATTTTCAAAGAGTTATTCCAAAATATGCTTCTTGGACCATTGAACCCAAAGGTTTATAACCTTATTACCCTGCTTCCCCCAAAAAATTAGATTTTCATATGGAAATCATATCGAAACCGTGATAATTCCAATCTATCGGCCCACTTATACCATCTTTCAAACCACTCTATCCACTCCGCTCTCTAACCCTCTCCTGCTGTGATTTATCACTCGTCCACCTTAAAAGGGTTTGAACCCGGATAACGCAAGTATCTGTAGCAAATAGGACAGTTGTTTGTATGTCTCTTTTTGCTTCTTGCTGCAAATAGGATGACAGTTTAACGTTAAATCAATAATTTGCAATATAGTATAACACTGTATATCAATATCTATCTTCGATCAATATCTTTCTTGTACCTCTAAGTTTACCATCGGCTGGTTGAATGTGGAAGCATATTCCCCAGCTAATTTCCAGAAAGATTATTCATAGCTCTCTTACACTTCTTAATTACATAAATTTAGTTTGGTAGGTTGCTTCTAATGGTGGAATTATTTGAATTTTATATAAAGATTTAAGATTTATTTATTTAATTCACCGTTTCCTCGGTGAGTGCATTTTGACGGGCGTACAAGATATGATGATAAAGACAACACAGCAGCATCTTTTGAGTGGGTGCATCGTTTTTTATTCAACATTGAGGTGGATCTGGTTTTGGTTATATATCCATTCTTTGGATGTGGGAATTTTTAGTCAGAAAGACAAAAAAAAAACGAGAAATAAGAAATTTAAATCAGCATAGTTTAGTGGTTTGTGAACATAGTAACCAACCACTTAATTTTGTGGAGATGGTTGGTTGTTAAACAAAGACTAAACATTAAACTAATTAATTTATAAATATAAAACAAATACTATTTAATAAACATACTTATTTTCTTAACCACCACTTAATCTAGCTTATTTAAATCGTAATCAATATGCATTTGAGCATAACAAGATACGACCACAGTGAAATGAATCCCCATTGTATGCTCAGGTTAATCTTGTTGATACACTCAAGGAAGTCCAAAATCCCAGATAATATCTAAACACTTCTAGGTGTAATCATTTTTTTCTTAAGTTTATGCTACTTAAAATAACCAAACAACGAAGAAAATGTACTACAAAATGTTGTCTAGTTGTCAAGTGAAGTTTTATGTTTGTGACTGTGTTAGAGATGATTTTAAGTCTTGTTATAATCAATAGATTCCCCAAAAAGGTATTAGTTATTTTTTACAAAAATGTAGTTGAAATTGTTGAAAATATAGTTTTAAGTTGTTATAATTGTATTAATTCCCAAAGATAATGAAGTATGTTGGATTTATTTCTGCAATTAAAAACAATTTCAACAATTAAAATCTCAATTTCAACAAAAATCACATAATTTTTAGAAAAATATATATCATCTAGTGTTTATTTTACTCCAAAAAAGAAACTTGACACATAAAATTTATAACCTCAAGAAATTGGATATATAAAATTAAACATTCCTTCCAATTATAAACATTTTATTAAATTATTCACTTTTACATATTTCAATTCAAACTATATATCGTCCTCCTTTGGATATTGTTTTTATAAATATATTTTAATTTAAATATTTAAATTCATTATATTAAAAGTTTCATTAGAACATTTGAATTAGGTAGAAAATTCAATCTAATCTTATTAAATTTATTAAATTATTCACCTCTTATTTTATTTAGATATTTCAATTTAAACAATATATCCTCTGAGTATGGTTCTCTTTTCTTTGTTTCTATACTTTAATTTAAATTCATTATATTGAAAGTTTTATTCCTTTGAATATTGTTTTTTTTTATATATTTTAGTTTAAATATTTTAATTCATTATAGTGAAAGTTTCAATAAAACATTTGATTTGGGTGGAAAATTCCATGTATTACATCTAAAACCCCTTATCAAATTTCTTTTCAAATTTGAGTCGTGCATAGATTTTAAAATTATATAATTTGAGTCGTGCATAGATTTTAAAATTATATACCATTATTGAGACTATGTAATGTTAGAATTTACAAGTTAAAAGTTAATTTCCTATTAAATTTATTTATAAGATTTGTAATGTTTTAATTTATGATATTAAAAATTTAAAGTAAAAGTTCACATATATTTTGTTACTGTACTTTTAACACTTAAACTAGTAATTTAAGATGTGTGGTGTTGGAAAACATACTAAAACTTCATACGAAGAAAGTAAAATTTCAAAATATTTTTTCGAAAGTGTGAAATGGTCTAATAGATGGTTTGTTTTTATATTCTAAGATAAAAGGTCAAACGACTATTGAAATTTTGGGAAGTTGCTCATATCTAAGGAGGTTCCTAAAATCAAATTCGATTAATCTTCCTCCAAGTAACCTCTTCAAAAAATTTAGGGAGTTCTCCAATTTGATCTTAAAAATTTCCTCAAATTTATATTTTGAAATAATGGTTTATTTTGAGTTATTATTATAAATATATGCTTAAAAATAATGAATTTTTTTTGGAATATGGATACAGATACAAATTCTATTTTTATATTTTTTCATATAAAAGTGTGTATGCCAAATAATTTTATATTTTTTCATATAAAAAGTTTGTATGCCAAAATTTTATATTTAGTAATTTTAATGAATATTTAATATTTGAGTTAGGAGACTAGAGGGAGATGTGGAAGATAAGGATAAATCATAGAGGATTAGAGTTTATGAGAAGGTAGAGCTCGAAGAAGAGTAAGTAGAATATACAACTAATATAAATGAGGGTCTCCCTATCTTCATTAATGGAGAGGTTCGCAATGAATTCAAGGTTAATGATTTAAGGGAGGACCCAAGGGAAAGTTCTCTAGGGAGAGTCTAGTTATGCATCTATGCTTAACAAAATCCATAGTAAAAAATGGGAAGGTGGAGGCTTTTAGTTTGAATGATAGGTCTAATAATGGTATAAACTCATGTTTAAAAATTATAGATGTGGATTTGACTACCTTCCTTGCAAAGTTACTAGTTCCCATCCTTTCAACGACACTGGGTTTTGTGCCAGTGTATGATGAAGGAACTAGAAAATTTGTTACCTCACTCCAAAAACTTGTGAAGAATTTTCAAGGAAGGAACTATGTAGATAGTTTGAAAGAGATATGTCCCATTGTCATTGAGGAAAAGGCCATCATTTTGGAGTAAAGGAATGGCTATGAAATGGTATCATTCTTGAATAAATGAGTTTCCAAAAACTTGTGAAAAATGTTCAAGGGATGAAATAGGTAGATAATTTGAAGGAAAAAAATCTCATTGTCATTGTAGAAAAGGATCACATTTTGAAATAAAGGACTGGCCATGAAATGGTATTATTCTTGAAAAAAGGAGTGACGCATTCATACAAAAACATAATAACACATTTAACATTTTCTATTAGAAAATTTTATACATCATATCCTAAGTAATACTTTACAATGGTGCTTGATTAATGAAGATACGACTCATTGTATGATAAGGCATATAGTAAACTAATGATGATTCATGTCATGCATGTTTCTAAGGTCTAGTTTTTATTGTGTTGGTTCCCTCCAAGAGAAAAATTGATTAAAAACAAGAATACAACATTAATGCTTCTATTGTCAAAATGTGCATGACAAATTTAAGTATGAGACATCTTATGAATTAGTATGTAAATTCATGTTCCTAGTGTATACTGTTTTTATAATTGCATATTGGAAATATATTAGCTATCAGGTTATTTTGTTCATTTCCTAGAATCACTAACATTGGTTTATTCTTCTTCTTCAAAACCCTTTGACATGCAACTACTCATAACAACTCTAGAAGAATATGTTTTGAAGCATATGAAATACTCTAGAAGAATACGTGACTCAACATTTTTGAGAAAATGATAAGACTGTAATGTATTAGTTGATATTGGGTTTATCTTTTGTCAAAACATTCTAGTTTGAAGGATACATGCTATTTTGTTAGGAAGTTTTGTTTCTAAATTAGAATTATGAACAATAAAATTTAAAATTTTGATGTAAGTTCCTATGTAATAACAATAGCTATCTTTGATTCGAAAGAATAACAAGATACTGGTTTTTCTCTGTGTGAAAAAAAGTACAACTTGATATTTTTCTCTATTTTTTTAAACTATGGAGATATATTCATCAAAATAATACTTAGTATTAGTAAAAAATGAGATAATATATACTTTTTTAAATAAGTAAATGTACAACTACCAATTTGCTTCCTAGGATATGAATTGGGAAAAGTCTTCAAGTCACAAGCATAACAATACAAATTGGAAACAATCATGGACTAGAAACATCCTATATGTTTTCACATGTGTAGATATGTTTAAAATGCTTGTATTATTGCCAAACAGTAAGACTCAACAAACAAAAACTCATTTCCTAAAAATCCACATTTTTTTTAGTTTTCTAGTAAATTGGAAATTACTTTCCTAAGGATCACTAAGTTGTAATTTCACTCTCAAACACAATGGTGGTAGGAAAATATCACTTAAGAATATAAATATTAATACATAATTATTATACTAAACATTCATCAATATTGCATCGTTTATACAATGAACACTAAAAATAGAAAAAAATATATTTATGTATATGAATAATTATATTGTATACCTTAACATCTATGTGATATATGTGTTTGAAAAAAAAATTAATGCCTTCAACTTCACCAACAAAAAAATTGTAGATATAAGATTTGCATTTTGGATAGGTTAAACTTCATATATATGCATAAATATAAATTTCATGTACATAACATATCCTTATACCAAGGATAGCATAATCCTTTAGCTCTCAAGAACCCTAGTTGGGGAAACACAAAGAAAAACATAACTCACACTAAGGAGCTCCAACAAGAAAGCATCACACAAACATGTCCTACAAGGAAATATGTCTCCTCTTCTTCTTCTCTTCGACAAGTAAAACCTAGGGTTTCATTTCAAAACCCTAATATCCAAGTCTTTAAGGGATGAAATCCCAACCCTAGTATTCAATATGCTCAAAAATCTCTAAGGAACCCTAGTGAATCCAAGAAAATAAAGACAAAGTACAAATGAATGTGCATAAGAGAGAGGAAGACTAGTGCACTCCTCTTAGTCACATATATAACAAAAGGGAATGAGCAAAGCTGATAATGATTAAATGACTCTCTCCTTCCTTTGAATATATATGATAGGCATGGGAGGCCAAAAACACATATGTGGCCTTAAACCCTTACAAGAAACCAAAAAAAACACAAGTAGGATCACACATGTGGAGCACTACACTTCAATGGTATACAATGCACATGTCAAGCTAGACTAAGGTGATTCCATACACAATCAAGGATATAATACAAGTGAACTAATGTGTTCAACACAATTCCTCCAAGCCTATAATGACTCCAAGGATCCTCCCAAGGCATGTATTCCATTGGGTCCACTTCCCCTACACGAACATTGTCACAAGGAATCCCAAGTCAAAAACATTCCTCCATGTAAGCATCTAGTCTACCTTATAAATAAATTCTCCTCTATTGGATTCCAAATTCTCCTCTAATGCACGGTGTTCTCTAAGCAACAACCTCGTCCATGTGGATTGCATGTAGAATGCCATCGAGTTGTTTGGAGATCTCCAATGCCCTAAGGAAGAATTTCATACAAGTACCCAACTAAGGTCAAACAAACACTAATTAAGACATGTCCAATGTGAAAATACATCATAGACCATCTAGGGGATAATCATACACCATGTACGTCAAATCTCATGAAGAACCACCAAACATGGTGTAAACACTTTCAAAGTAACCTCGAAAGCCAACACTCCCTCTTTACGAGGAAAGTGTTTTCACTAACACTTGTTGACTCCCTTTGCAACTCCAACAAACTTTCTATCTACAAATATGTACATGTTGTAATCTCAAAATCAACTATTTTCCCTTGAAAATGAATTGTTACCCATTCAGCAGAGGATGATATCACAACATTTTGAACCTACAAATAATGTTGAACACTTGTGAATATGAATGGAAATAACCTTGGATCATAACCAATATGAAAAACTCTAACTTCCCTCATTTCAACATCACAAGTCAAAATATTCAAGCATCGCATCATGGGATGGTCAAAATGTACTACAAGGAAAACCATATCTCCATACAAGAACAATAGAAGTGAATCACGTCTATCAAAATCACAAAGATATAAATATGCACAAGTCTACTCATTGATGTTGAAATGGAAAGCTTGTGGTATAGGTAACAACCCATGTCAAGATATCAACAAATTTTGAACATGAGAATCCATCTCATGCAACTCAAAACATCCAAAAAATAGAACCAACTTGATATAGCTCAACTCCCTCAACTTGAAAGAATATTGAACCAAGAGTAACATCATGGTCAACTACCTTTGTCTAAGAGAATATAACAACCTTGTCTAGATTGTACTCTACAATACTCCCATCAAATGCAATCCTGAAATGAATATCAACATCATCCTCTATCAAGGTATTCCACCTCTCCCCCTCAAGACAAACTGAAAGCACACTGATGGAAGAAACATATGGATTATGAATAGAATATCTCCTATGAGGTATACTCGCCATCATTGAATATCTAGGAACTCCTACATGCTTCTAATCCTCCTGAAATATAGAAGGATCCTCCAACATCTCTTTAGAATGGAAAAGTGTCATTGGATCAACAAGTAGCTTATAAAGGTCACCCTTTCCCATGCATCTATCCAAATTAATCCAAATAACTAAACTACAATCACTAATGATGCATTGTTGTCCCTTAATTTAAACTCTCCACTATATATTTGTCATACAAGAAACTTAAAACGATATTCTTATTCAAAACTAGGAAAAAATAGATCATTCAACTTGAAAACATTATCTAAACACATCTAAAAGGAATTGAATCCAAGTCTGCTCACACGATAAGAAGAATCACCACCAAGCTCCACACTCATGCCTCCCTCTTGCTCATGAAATCCATTGAAAGTGACTTGTCATATGTCACACATCTTGAAGCTCCATCATCTACATACCATACAAAACTAGACATAATCTTAGATTTCAAACAAGAGTCTATGGAAAATAAAGTCTAAAACTAGGAGGAATCCTCTTCTAAACCTACTACAATCTTGGCTACAACTTGTTTCTATCCCTTTCCATTTTTATTCAGTGAACATTGGATAAGATAATGTCCCATCTCATGACATCGGAAATGCATCACCATACTCAAGTCTTTATGTATTGTATATGTACCTTTCTTCTTCTTGTATCCTTTCTTACTACCCTTCTTTGTCTTCTCAAAGAGACTAATCAAATCTACTTTTTATTTTTTTTTGAGCAAAACAAGAATTTGATTTGTTCTAGCAAAAGATCAATCTAAATATTTTAATATCGTGGAAAGGTCTCTTGAGAACAATCACCCTTAAAAAAAGGCTTGTAGGAAGGAGCAAGTCCATTTAAAGAAATGGAGACCAACTCCTGATATTTCACATGTATTCCAAGGAATCCAATTGATGCTTAATTCAATGATCCGTATCAAGTGGCTCACCATAATATCTATCTTGGTCATGCGAATGACTGAAATTTAGTTTTGTGAGCATCTATTGAGAAGCACAAGAATTTTGTAACAACTCAACCAAATATCCAAACATGTCATTATTTATATTCTTCTTTGCAATGTGAGAGATGAAATGATCCTAAACATTGAATCAAGAATAATTCACGAATAATTCTATTAACCTTGGCTTCCTTCTTTTGATGAGTATCCAATTATGTTGGATTGGTTTGTTCTAGAATCACTTTCCCAACATGCTCACTGTAGCTAGTGTTTTCACACCATCCCGTGCAAATGGGCACCTACTAAGGGTTATGGAACCTTTAGTAGCAGATTCAAATATGGATAAAAAACAGAAAAATGAAAACTGGTATTTATGAGTGCCAATAACAACATAAAGTAAATCTAACAAACTATTGCAGAAAAAAAGAACTAGTAGATCAGAACCCAATAAATATTTTTGTATTTTATTGCAAACTAGGGTTTACAAAAATGGTTACCTCCAAAGATGAGGTGATGGGGGCCCTTGCAGCAGTACGAGAGTAACGCGACGGGTCTCCTGAGTTCCTTGCTCTTCTCCAAATTCTCAATGGATGGCCAATATTCAGCTAGGTGGGCACAAAAGCTCAAAAGGGTAGGTTAGAGTGTTGTAGGAAATTTGGCAGCATAAGGGTATGAAGAGTGGTCATTGATGAAATGGGAGGCCTCCATCACTTTTTATAGAAATTTTGGGTGGTGGAGTGTTGCCCCATGGTTTTGGGAAACCAATAGTATTGGCTAATGGTATTTGATAGTTTTCCTCTTTTTTTTTTCTTTTTTTTTTGACTTTTTCCCCTTTTTCTTTTCTTTTTGGGGATTTTTGGACCCTTTTTGTGGGTTTTAACCTTTTTTGAAGGAATTTAGTTATTTTTTTAGGGAAATAATGATTGTTTTCCCATTTGGTTACCAATTTGGGTTTTGGAGGCCAAAAATGTAGGAAAAGTGGTAAAATGGGTTATGTGACTAAGGAGATGAGGTAGTGAACAATTTTTTGGTGTTAATAGATTACCCCCTGATGTGTGAGGGCAGAAGTTCATCGTATGGCTGATAGACATCATAAGGTCTGAATTTTTCCAGGGGTGTGAGCATTGTGAGGGAGAAGAGCAAAAACTAGTTGGAGATCGAAACGCGTGTTCCATACGAACTGCAAAGGCTAAAATTGAAAATATATGACCTCAATAATGAATGAGGAATAATCTCAAATATATGTACGAGGCGGGAATACCCATGCTCGTATCAAGATATACAAATAATAATGAGGCCCAAAAGGGTACTTGAACAATACATAGGGAACTGTTGTGTACATCATAATGGTCTAGAGGGGACACAAATCTGGGAGATACTCATGGTCCAACCATGACTGATCTGAAGAACTGGTATATATGGGAACAATGGAATCTATATTGAATGCGGGTACCACAAAAAATGATGCTCGGGTGGATCTAAAGGTGTCCAACAACTATATCGACTCAACAACTGAGAGTTGGAATCTCAAAGGTACATTGCACTGGATCTGAACTGGATACTCTAGGAAGCAGATGGATGGAGGGCTTCCGAATACTGTCGCCAATGCAACCCGGATATCCGCGGGAACATCTAGCTGGGGGGTTCCAAATAGGTCAAATGACTATTTAAATTTTGGGAAGTTGCTCATATCTAAGGAGGTTCCTAAAATCAAATTTGATTAGCCTTCCTCAAAAGCCAAGTAACCTCTTCAAAAATTTTAGGGAGTTCTCCAATTTGATCTTAAAAATTCCCTTGAATTTATATTTTGAAATGGTTGTTTATTTTGAGTTATTATTATAAATATATGCTTAAAAATAATGAATTTTTTTTGGAATATGGATACAGATACAAATTCTATTTTTATATTTTTTCATATAAAAGTGTGTACGCCAAATTTTTATATATTTTTTCATATAAAAAGTGTGTATGCCAAAATTTTATATTTAGTAATTTTAAGGAATATTTAATATTTGAGTTAGGAGACTAGAGGGAGATGTGGAAGATAAGGATAAATCATAGAGGATTAGAGTTTATGAGAAGGTAGAGCTAGAAGAAGAGTAAGTAGAATATACAACTAATATAAATGAGGGTCTCCCTATCTTCATTAATGGAGAGGTTGGGAATGGATTCAAGGTTGATGCTTTAGGGAAGGACCCAAGGGAAATTTCTCTAGGGAGAGTCTAGTTATGCATCCATGCTTAACAAAATCCATAGTAAAAAATGGGAAGGTGGAGGCTTTTAGTTTTAATGATAGGTCTAATAATGGTATAAGATCATGTTTAAAAATTATAGATGTGGATTTGACTACCTTCCATGCAAAGTTACTAGTTCCCATCCTTTTAATGACAGTGGGTTTTGTGCCAGTGTATGAGGAAGGAACTAGAAAATTTGTTACCTCACTCCAAAAACTTGTGAAGAATGTTCAAGGAAGGGACTATGTAGATATTTTGAAGGAGATATGTCCCATTGTCATTGAGGAAAAGGCCATCATTTTGGAGTAAAGGAATGGCTATGAAATGGTATCATTCTTGAATAAATGAGTTTCCAAAAACTTGTGAAAAATGTTCAAGGGATGAAATAGGTAGATACTTTGAAGGAAAAAAATCCCATTGTCATTGTAGAAAAGGATCACATTTTGGAATAAAGGAGTGGACATGAAATGGTATTATTCTTGAAAAAAGGAGTGACGCATTCATACAAAAACATAATAACACACGTAACCTTTTCTATTAGAAAATTTTATACATCATATCCTAAGTAATAATTTACAATGGTCCTTGATTAGTGAAGATACAAATCATTGTATGATAAGGCATATAATAAACTAATGATGATTCATGTCATGCATGTTTCTAAGGTCTAGTGTTTAGTGTGTTGGTTCCCTCCGAGAGAAAAATTGATTAAAAACAAGAATACAACATTAATGCTTCTTTTGTCAAAATGTGCATGACAAATTTAAGTATGAGACAACTTATGAATTAGTATGTAAATTCATGTTCCTAGAGTATACAGTTTTAATAATTGCATATTGGAAATATATTAGCTATCAGGTTATTTTGTTCATTTCCTAGAATCACAAACTTTGGTTTATTCTTCTTCTTCAAAACGCTTTGACATGCAACTACTCATAACAACTCTAGAAGAATATGTTTTGAAGCATATGAAATACTCTAGAAGAATATGTGACTCAACATTTTTGAGAAAATGATAAGACTGTAATGTATTAGTTGATATTGGGTTTATCTTTTGTTACAACAGTCTAGTTTGAAGGATACATGCTATTTTGTTAGGAAGTTTTGTCTATATTAGAATTATGAAAATTAAAATATAAACTTTTGATGTAAGTTCCTATGTAATAACAATAGATATCTTTGATTCGAAATAATAACAAGATACTAGTTTTTCTCTGTGTGAAAAAACATACAACTTGATATTTTTCTCTATTTTTTTTAAACTATGGAGATATATTCATGAAAAGAATACTGAGTATAAGTAAAAAATGAGATAATATATACTTTTTTAAATAATTAAATGTACAACTACCAATTTGCTTCCTAGGTTATGAATTGGGAAAAGTCTTCAAGTCACAAGCATAACAATACAAATTGGAAACAATCATGGATTAGAAAAATCCTATATGTTTTCACATGTTTAGATATGTTTAAAAGACTTGTATTAGTGCCAAACAGTAAGACTCAACAAAAAAACTCATTTCCTAAAAATCCACATTTTTTTTAGTTTTCTAGTAAATTGGAAATTACATGACTAAGGATCAGCAAGTTGTAATTTCACTCTCAAACACAATGGTGGTAGGAAAATATCACCTAAGAATATAAATATTAATACATAATTTTTATACTAAACATTCATCAATATTGCATCACTTATACAATGAACACTAAAAATAGAAAAAAAATATTTATGTATATGAAGAATTATATTATATACCTTAACATCTATGTGATATATGTGTTTGAAAAAAAAATTAATAGCTTCAACTTCACCAACAAAAAAATTGTAGATATAAGATTTGTATTTTGGACAGGTTAAACTTCATATATATGCATACATATAAATTTCATCTACATAACATATCCGTATACCAAGGATAGCATAATCCTTTAGCTCTCAAGAACCCTAGCCAGGGAAACACAAAGAAAAACGTAACTCACACCAAGGAGCTCCAACAAGCAAGCATCACACAAACATGTCCTATAAGGAAATATGTCTCCTCTTCTTCTTCTCTTCGACAAGTACAACCTAGGGTTTCATTTCAAAACCCTAATATCCAAGTCTCTAAGGGATGAAATCCTAACCGTAGTATTCAATATGCTCAAAAATATCTAAGGAACACTAGTGACTCCAAGAAAATAAATACAAAGTACAAATGAATGTGCATAAGAGAGAGGAAGACTAGTGCACTCCTCTTAGTGACATATCTAACAAAAGGGAATGAGAAAACATGATAATGATTAAATGAGTCTCTCCTTCCTTTATATATATATGATAGGCATGGGAGTCCAAAAAAACATATGTGGGCTTAAACCCTTACAAGAAACCGAAAAATCCACAAGTAGGATCACACATGTGGAGCACTACACTTCAAAGTTATACATTGCACATGTCAAGCCAGGCTAAGGTGATGCCATATACAATCAAGGATATAATACAAGTGAACTAATGTGTCCAACACAATTCCTCCAAGCCTCTAATGACTCCAAGGATCCTCCCAAGGCATGTATTCCATTGGGTCCACTTCCCCTACATGGACATTGTCCCAGGGAATCCCAAGTCAACTACATTCCTCCATGTAGGCATCTCGTCTACCCCATAAATCAATTCTCCCCTCTTGGATTCCAAATTCTCCTCCTCTAATGCACGGTGTTCTCTAAGAAACAACCTTGTCCATGTGGATTGCATGTAGAATGCCACCGAGTTGTTTGGATATCTCCAATGCCCTAAGGAATAATTTCATACAAGTACCCAACTAAGGTCAAACAAACACTAGGTAAGACATGTCCAATGCGAAAATACATCACAGACCATCTAGGGGATAATCATACACCATGTACGTCAAATCTCGTGAAGAACCACCAAACATGGTGTAAACACTTTCAAAGTAACCTCGTGTTGAAGCCCTGGGTATGTAGGTGCTAGAATGTTTTCCAAGGAAAGCAACAAAGGGTGACAACCAAATCTGAAAGGCTTCAAACAAATCTGGGCAAGAGCAGTACTATCCCTAGACTGTTTGTTGTGGTTGAATCCCACAGATATTAGGCCTCCACTGGAACTTAAGTGGATTGATAACGATCTGTCTTCCTGTGAAGGAAGATCGAAAGGTGTTCTATGTCTAAAGGTAAGTAGTGTTTGCTGAAGGAAAATCTAAGTAAGTTAGATCTAAATTAAGGAAAAGGTATTGATGTGTAGAACAATCATATCAATAATTTGGTTAAGTGTTTCACCAATAAATAGACATATGAATTGGATTTGTATTAACAAGCTTTAAATAAAATAGACAATGACAATTGAATAATCTTATCTAAAGAATTAAGCACATGTGAGACTATCCTGTTATGCCCTACCAATTGACAAACTAGTAGTAATGAAATTAAAACTATTTATCAATTGTAGAAATAGATAAATGAGTTAAATAAATAAATTCACTTAACACATAACATCTAAATTGTAAGTTCAGATAAATCCAACCAGCAGATCAGACACATTCATTAGAATGCAAAGATAAAACATAGTTGATTTAATAACCAAGGTGAAAAAAATAAAAAATTATCAAAGAAATTTGACCAATTATACAAAGAAGATGACGAAGAGAAACTGACTGTGATTCATTAAGCTTGCAATAATTAATTAATGAAAACACACGAGATAGTAGAAATAACAGAACTCATAATCGCTTTATTGATCGCAGGCCACTTTGAGGGGGCAACATCCTTTGAGCAAGCTCAATACAAATAACTTCATTGTACCTTCATTGGCCTCAACACACAATTATATACTAAGTCTATTCCCAATACTATGGGTCAATACCATGGGACATATAATACTACGGGATGACTTACAAAGCATATGTGTCTAATACTATGGGTCAATACCATGGGCTAATACAAACTATGGGTCAATACCATGGGCTAATACAAACTATGGATCAACAAATACTACAGGACGACTTACAAAGTATATGCATCCAACAACAATATACTAACAAAGTAAAGAGAAGGGTTGACATGGGTTCCTAAAATCCCCTCTCCCTTAGAAAAATATTTATCCTCAAAGCTTTAGCTGTAGAAATTGATGCAGAATCTGAAGGAGTGGTTCCCCTGTAGCATCCTCAGGTTGCATTCTGGGCCATGGACACCTTTTGAGTTTCAGGGAGGATTGCGTGGAAGGTAGTAGACGAAGAAGAGCCATATTGTTGACACAAACCCAGTCGACAGGGGTTCATCACACTATCGACACCCAAACCACCGCGATCTCCCTGAGCACCAACCCAGACAGGTTTTACCCCATCCGGTAACACCTGCGGAGCAGATGAAGTCTCACCCGAGATGTTCAAGGGAGAGCTGATGGAACCACGTTTCCACCGAATGAAGGAATATTTTATGCATCAACTTATCGCAACATTGCATAACATATCTAACCATTCAAAATAGGCATTAAACATAATTGTAGCATCATTCAACAGATCTTATCATTGACATAACTACTAATGCACAACAGATATAACAATAAAACATTAATTGCAGCATAAGGAAACAGGAAAGACAAAATGATTTTACTCAAAACTCTATCATTATCATATTCATCTTCGCAAAAACCCAGATACAACAAGATAATCCTTCTGTCGCTACCCATATCAATAGACAAGCAAAATCATTCGTGCTCAACTATCTCTCAATTGATTAGCTCATGTATCTACAATCCGGTATATCAACACTTACAATGCTATGTCTATTTATAGGCTAGTGCCTTTACATTTGTGGTCCACTTAGGCAACCGTCTAACTACTTCCTAACAAAATTTACAAAAAGGAGAACCCAAAAACCCACATAATGTGGTCCAAATGACCCAAAACCCACATAATGCAGTCCAAATGACCCAAAACTACATAAACTAATTGACTTGCGTGTTGCTTTCCATCTTGTGTGAAATCTTTAACCCTTTGCAGCATCTGTGATGCTGTGCAGCTGACTCATCCAAACCGCATGCCAACAGGCCCCCAACAAAATCTTGTGGCTTTCCCTCGAGCCACGTTAGCTAGGCATGGTGTACTTGTTGAGCTTCAGCCTGAAGTCCTCGTATTGCTGATCGATCTCCCTGAACTGCTCCTTTACTGCCGCAGTGACCACCTGACTCTCCATCACATCCTGCACGGATGGATGCTCACTTATCTTATCAGCAACTTGCCAGTGACCCTCCTACACAGCCTGCAATGCGGAAACAGTCTTGAGTGAAAACTAATCTGCAATCTCTTGGAACTCATCCAGCTGTGTGTTGCGCTTCTTCTGATGCTCTTCTGCCTTTGCAACATGCTACTCCAACTCTTTCAGTTCCACCGATTTGGTGACCTGAACAACTGGTGGCAGCATTCTTATCGACAGTTTTAGTGTTTTTAGTTGTCCTTCTGCCTCTTGCCACAGCTTGGTCAGCTGGTCCAATTGCTCATCCTGGACTATGCTGCCCCAAAACTGTGCAGTCTCTGCTATGATTTTTGTCACCGCTTTCTCTAGCTCTCCCAACAGGGTTGCTAGCTCCTCGATGGCGCATTTACATTCATCTACTTGCTCTTGTGGTGTGTCAGGGTGTATTAGAGATACTAAGTCAGCATTGTCGCACTGTAACTGAGCAATGATAGCCCCAAGCCACTATGTGCGCTCAACCAGATCCAGCTACGTGGTGGGCTCTGGTATGTACTGACATGCTCAGAGAGTACCGCCTCCAATTGCACACTGCTGTCCCAAAGGTTGGCTTTCTCCACTATTAAGCGATCTTGCTCTTTCTTCAACTCCTCAATCACTCGAGCTTTCTTGGAAATCATCTACTCTAGATTGTCTTCCAGTTCATCTACCACCTCTCTTGCAGCTACCGCCTTTGTTGTTAACTCTTCCACCTCTTTTCGAGTCACTGCTTCGTTCTCCTGCGATCGCAAGACTTGACCGCTAACATCCTGCTCTCGATCCGCCATTTCCTGGCTGGAAACCGCCTATATCTGCACCAACATCTGTGAAGATAGCATGCTGATGTTGATGGACAAGCTGTGTAGCCGTTGCAGCGAAGCCTGGAGAGCCTCATTATCGGTCGCAACCGCAGTTGGGGGAATTTGCACATTCTGAACCCGCAGCGTAATGCTGAGTGCACCAACTCCCTACACAGATGCAGCCTACGGTTCCTTCTACGAAACAATATTAACTAATGAATCAAGGAAAGCTTTTACCTCATTGAATCCTACTACTGCTTGTGCTTCCATTGTGTTAGCTGACGCGTTCATTGCATTGGTTAAAACCGCTATAAGATGTCCCAACTATGCTTTCGTTGCTGGGCTTTCCCTGTAAATCGTACCATGCTCATAGTGCGCCTTCGTTCTACCCTCCTCAGCCTCCCTCTCTTCATCAGTAGGGGTCTACAATGACTCTTGATCCGAATCCTGGTTACCATGCGAGTCCATCTCTGGTCCATTCTGCAGTAGCCCCGTTGATTCTTCGGCCTGACTAACTGGCTCTCGCCATTCTACAGGCCAGTCGTCGATGATCGCGTCCAACTCCTCATCGGACAATTTGTATGAGACCTACAATCACTGCTTCCCTGTGTCACACCGCGCTTGCACATAAATGTTGTGCGGGCCAATTGCAAACTTAGAAATCCCTTTATATTTTGCGACAGCGGCCTGAGTCAACCATGGAACACACTCAGCTACCACTTGCAGTGCTTCCCAGTAAACCCAGAACTGCGCTGCGCAATCCTTCAGTCGCTCTGGCTCCTGTACCCACCATAAATTCTGATAGTGCATACCCTTTCGGTCTGTCATAGCATCAACTTTTATCCCTTAGTAATCGTCAGGCTCCATCCATGCTACCAGTGCAATCAAAATCAGAATCCAACTGTACGCGAATGCCCCTTTTCCTCCATAGATAGTTACTGCATCCTCGTTTAACTGGTTCAGCAAGAAGAGTGACCAGTTCATATGTACACCTTCCACGCACTGCTCCGCACATGCCATGACCCCTGAATTGCACTGGTTGGGGCGATTTTTCCATACAACTTTGCAACACAGAATCCTTGCCCCAATGCGGACCACTCTATCATTTATACTGTCAGTGCGGTAGGCGTGGCCGTCATGTTCCAAGCCGTACCGCTATACCAACCTTGCTGCCTATTTCCTGTCACTCTCCTTCCCCCTGAAATATTACGAAGGGTCTGGTCCATCCTTCGGGAAGCTTGTGATCTCGAAAATAAGGTGAACTGTGACGGTGACCGGTCTATCCAACCATAAAATCCCACCATGAAAGCAGGCCAACAGCTGCTTAACACAGGAATTTGCTTCTATCAACTGCCCGAAGTGCGACATGTAGATCAAGGCCAACAACCCTGCTTTATCCAATCCCTTCACCCAATCACGTGGAATCTGTGGAGTTGGGCCGACCTCTCCTACTGCTCGCGGTATAAAAGGGTCCGTCATAACGTCCTGTTGTGCCAGCAAATCATGATCGACATACTTCAACTGCATTAACACAGACACAATGTCGGTAGCACAAACGATACTTGCTAGGATTGCCGCCATCCTGACTTGGTACCTCTGGTTCTTGGTGGGCTTCCGGGACGGCGCACCAGGTCGACAGGGGGTTATATACCCGAGGATATCTGCAGCAGATACCCCGGCGCGAGATATAGACTCCACAGTGCCTGATCTTGACGGACTCGCTTGTGCAAGTACCCCTTCCGCCAACTGTTCCGATGCTCTGGTCTATCGCTTCTCCGGCGACGGGGAGCTCTACTTCCCTCCCCTCCTCTTTTTTGGGATCATCGATGACCCAACCGGCATACTAGCAACTTCCTCTTTAATCATGATAGGGATGACGGGTGACTCTACTTCGCTTGAAATTTCAACTGTATCCAGTTCACCCGGCATTCCACACACAACTACCGCAACACCTAAGTATTGCTCAAGCTCTCCCGACTTGGAAACTCACTCAACACACTGCAATTCCACTCTGCAACACAACTCAACCTTACATAATTTTTCTTGGCACTGCTTGCCTCGACTCACTCTTTGCAAAATAATGGCTTCCGACCAACCTCAACTCGTTCTTTATAGCGCCAAATCGATCCTATGCCATTATGACTAAATCATGCCGATGATTATGACCAAATCACGCATTAATTAGCCAAATCCACCGCCGATCTTGCCAATTGAATGGTCGGATCCATAATAAATACCCATCCCTTCACTAAGCGTCCATAATTAACTGCATTTAACTGTCTGGATTTATTGTTGATTTGACTATGTCGTGACCCTGGAGTTGTCGTGGCATTGCTCCCAAATCGGGATACAAGTCCTCCAACTTGTGCATGCTGGCCCTGCTAGTGCACCATTGTGCCACCTAACCTCCTGCTTTTTTTTTCTATGCTATTCAAGCATCGTGCTGCTTCGAGCTCATCCTGTAGGGATTCAACTTGCTACCATTCACCGACTTTGGGAGCATCTCTCCATCTAACTGTTGCAGTTGTATTGCACCTCCTGAAGTTATGCTACTGATGCGATATGGACTGAGCCAATGCATCTGTAACTTCCCTAGATGCTTCATGGACTTGCTGTCATACAACAACACCAAGTCACCTTGCTAAAACTGTTTATTGTTGATATGGTGATCATGCCAATCTTTTTGCCTATCCTTTTCCACGTGCTAGTGAAAACCAGCGATAAAGCGGTCCTCCTCAAGCTGCACCAGCTGCTCCAGTCACTCGGCCAACAATACCTCATCATTCATGCCTGTCGCTGCTACTATGCGCAAACTCGGAACAATGTACTCCATAGGCATAACTTCCTCTTTCCCATACACCAATTTGAAGGGTGTCTATCCCATCAACCATTTGCAAGTGGTGCAATATGCCCACAAGACTGCTAGAATCTTCAAATCCTAGTCATCGTAGTTCGCATTACAAACCTTGGTTAGCGCATTCTCCAATACTTTGTTGAAATCTTCCACCGTGCCATTTTCCTGCGGATGATATGGTGTACTCTTCTTATGTTGTATCTGAAGCTTTGCTGTCAATGCGCTGACGGTGCGATTAATGAAGTGACTCCCTTGATCACTCATCAATACCTTTAGGTGTCCAAACCGATTGACAATATTGTCGAACAAGAAACACGCTGCTGTTGCAGCGGTGCAATCTATAACTGGTACGGAATCCTCCCATCTCGTCAAATAATCTGTCGCTATGATTATGTATCATGCACCAGTGCGCTTCCCAGGTTGGTTGATATGTCCCATGAAATCCACAGCCCATTTATCAAATGGCTGCAGTGTCACTTGAGGTATTAGCGGCATCTCATCCCTCCTGGAGGGTTTACTAGTTCTTTGACAGACATCCCAGGTCTGCACATAATCCGTCACATCATTGTGAAGAGTGGGCCGCTAAATCCCTACACGAAGCACCTTCCTGGTAGTTGCATGATCGCCATAATTCCCACCAGCCATTCCTACATGTGCTTCTGACAAGATCTTCCCTTTCTCATGAGGCAGGACACAGTGCCTCAAGATCTCGTTTGTTCCTAGTTTATATAGTTGTCCAACAATCAATAGGAAATCGACAACCTTAACCACCAACTGCTTCTTCTGACTGGTGATAAGCTCTTCTGGTGCAGTTCCTGTCGCCAGAAACTGAATTATTTCTTCATAAAAGTCATCAGCTACTTCAGCCCTGAATAGTTGCGCATCAGGAAACCCATCTTCAATGTTGGTTTGTTCCTCCCCTGTCTCAATTTGTGACAGATGATCCAACCCAACATCCAAGCAGCCTGGCTTCACAATCACCTCAAAGTCAAACTCCTGAAAAAGAAGTAACCAATGACATATCTTCCCCCCCAACATAGGCTTGTTGACTAGATATTTCAAAGCAGAATGGTCTATGAACATTTGAAGTGACCACCCAATAAGTAGTGCCTAAACTTCTACAGTGCATATACCATCACCAAGCCTTCCCTCTCAGTAGTGGTATAATTTCTCTCCGTAGATGACAACTTTCGACTCGCAAAATCAATTGGGTGATACAGATCTCCTTCCCCTAGTTGCATGAGCAAGTCTACTCCCAGTGCAATTGATGATGCATCTACATGGACATGGAATTCCTTGCTCCAGTCCGGAAATAACAATATCGGCGCCAAAGCCATCTTATCCTTCAGTGTCTCGAAACTTACTTGACATTCGGGACTCCACAAGAATACCACATCCTTCTTGAGCAACTTTTCCTTAGGAGCCATGACCACGGCATAACCCCGGATGAACTTGCGATAATACCCTGTGTGCCCCAACGTTGCTTTCAACTGCTTGACAGTGGTAGGAGGTGTTAATCTCAGAATGAGCGCAATCTTTGCTGGGTCAACCAACAATCCCTACTTGCAAACAATGCGACCCAACAATATCCCAAATGGTGCACAGAAAATGAACTCCTTCAAGTTCAGCGATATTTGATGCTTTCGACAGCGCTCCAACATCAGTCGCAGGTTTTCCATATGATCGTTGATTAATCCATACACTGTCCAGTCATCCATATAAACTTGTAGAAACTTCTGAATAAAATCTCTGAAGGCAACAAAAACAACCTGAGAGAATATCGCAGTTGCATTCTTTAGCCCAAACGGCATGACGGTGTATTGGAAACAAACCCACTCAGCCACAAATGTTGTCTTGTGGCGGTCCTCTTTCGCAACTTTGATCTGGTGATAACCAGAAAATCCATCTGTGAAGGAATACATCTCTTGGCCACCCATGCCCTCCAGCACTTCATCAGTGAAAGGTGTCAGAAATGGATCATGCATGCATGCGTCATTCAGCTTCTGCAAGTCGACACAAATCCGTACTTCACCTATCTTCTTATCCTACACCACCATGGGACTGATCCATTCTGATTCTTCGACTGGTTCAATGATGCTAGCATTCAACATGCTGTCAAGTTCAAATTTGACCCTTTCCTTATGCCACAGATTCAGTCGATGTGGTCGTTGCCTAATTGGTTTTGCATCTGGTTTCAATGGAATCTTCATCTCTCCTAGATCCGCCAAGATTCCCTTCATCTCTGAAAACTTCGTAGGGAACAAATCTTGGAACTCATGCAACAGGTTGCTAACCTTTGCCATCATGTCTTCATCCTAGTAGTTGCCAACATTCACAAACTTTGGGTTCTCTTCAGTCCCAATGTTGACCTTCCTAAGCTTCAGCGGCTGACTGATCGGATTTGTTGGCGTGTCAAGTGCTACAACATTGCGACTTTCTTCTGATTCTGGAATATTGACATTCCGCGGGTCATCACCATCCTCTGGCCCGCCAATGATATCATAGCATCCCATCATCAAATGCATCTTATAGTTCGTATGTAGATTCGCAGGATATGCCACTGGAATGACCTTTAGGACAACATCGCAGATGAGCTGCAAAGCATTATGAACATCTGCGTTGGCATTCGCGAAG
Source organism: Larix kaempferi (assembly GCA_027924585.1). NCBI lineage: Eukaryota > Viridiplantae > Streptophyta > Pinopsida > Pinales > Pinaceae > Larix > Larix kaempferi. The sequence goes on along the minus strand of BSBM01000031.1, from coordinate 6,913,709 downwards.
CTGAAGGTATGAGTAAAGCAAATTGTCAACTCTAACAAAGTGGTAATCTCCCCTCGTAATTCAACTACGGCATACCATGAGGGCATCATTTCATCCAAAGTATGGATAAAATCATGGACCCATTCATCCCTTGGTTGCGAGGCCCACAATGTCTGGCATTCCATCAGATGACTGCCAGGGTCAGTCCGCTCATCGTATCGGCCCGTGTGGTATATTTCTGTGTCACCAAAGCGAACCATCATCAACCTTCAACACTGCGACCAGCAAGTAATCAACTTCTTATGGGTCACCCAGTACCGTGCTGGAGTAGCCTTCAACACCTCCTCTAATGCCAGCAAATGCTATTGTTTTGACACCTTAGCTTCAAATGCGACTAGAAACTCAGAAAATCCAGGCAGTCCTTCATATACCGGCAACTCAACAGTCTCAGTCGCAACATGACGAAACAAATGTGTGATCAACCCGCACATCCAGAACGATACCTCATGTAGGTGATTCTACCAATTCTCTAAAGCATCATCCGAGTCGGAAGATGCAGAGTTGGAGCTGCACCAACCAAGTTCTCCACCTGCAGTCGGATGGATGTAGTCTTTTGAAATGTTATATGCATGATCCCATACTCTTACAACCTCATCCTTGATAGGTTCAACATATCGTCTCTCTTCAGCTGGATCCAATGGAGCGATGACGCGAAGATCCTGATTTTCAAAGGTCATCACCCACTTCTTGAAATTGATTACTACCATACTGTCATTAGCCCATCCAATCCCTAGCGACGCGGGATAGGAGCTCCCACCTTCGACAACCTCAATGAATTCAAAGTACGCATAGGTTTTCATTCCCTCAATATCCACAACAAGGCACGAAACTCTCCCAATTGGCATGACTTTGGCCTGATTAGCCAATCGCAGCCGTACGGGAGACCAGATCAGCATTGGGCTCCCTATCTTTTGCCATGCCTTCTTTGTCAATATATTAACATCGGAGCCAAGATCCAGAATAATTGAATCGACATCGTAATCCCCAATCTGGACATTCATGCACTTTCTTTTCCTGTCCTATTTCTCTTTAAGGAGTTCACCGCGGACTCCCTCTGTCCCTTAGTCGATCGATGCAACAAACTCTTGATCTCAGCAAGTGCATCAGGATCACGTGCCAGCAATAAACAAATTTCAAAGAAGTGCTGCAAGGTACCATACTGACGCGACGGTCCTACTTCCGAAGTTGAGTCAAAAGTTGGGGGCATGTCATAAATAATTGACTTACCGCAATCTTTTTCCATCGCATTACGTGCTTGAAAGAATGCATCACACTCGACATCAATATCAAACTGCACCTTCTTCTTCCCATACAACCGGATCAGAGGATGTGATCCATCTTCACCTTTCATCGCACCTACACGAGTGATAACAGAAATAACAACATTTTGTGTCCTCGGCTATGTTGAAATTCTCGTAACAGTTGGTCCCTGATTCTGGTTTGGCAGTGGGTTCGCAGGTTGGTTCACATTCTGGTTGGCATTCTGATTCGGATGCTGGTTCTGGTTCTATGGATGATTCTGATTGGGAAATTGGTTATAATTCTACAATTGCGGTATATTTCCTGCCTGCCATCGCATGATCAACTACGGACAGTTTTCAACAGTGTGATCAACAACAAAACAAAACATACACAGTGTCTACAATTGTGGGAAATCTCTTTGGTAGTGTCCCAACACTCCACAATTATAACATTGGATAGGTTTGCGACCTCGTCCACCTCCATGATCAAAGCCTCCACCGCCTCCTCCCTGGAATCCTCCATGGAATCCCCCTTGCTGCTAATATTACGGTTGATTAAACTATTGCTACATGGGATTTGGTTGCAGTTGAACACACTGCCTTGGTTAAACACATGGTGATGGCTGAACGTACTACAGCTGCTGAACGTACTATCGCTACTCTGGAGCCATCTACATCAGAGTATACTATGGCATAAAGTGTTGTTGTGGTTGCGGCTGCAGTACAAACTGCATCTACAATTGAGGTACGGTTGAGCCACCTGTGGATTCATTTGCAGTTGATGTACTGCACGTTGGTCGTCCTTCACATAGAATGCATCGTATGTTCTTTCCTGAAGTAAGCCATATGAACGACAATCCTTATCTTCATGTCCCATGGACTTGCAAAATGTACAATACAAATTCATTGGCTTTGTGACCATCTTCTACATATATTGACACTCCTCATGTCGATGCCCATATACCTGACAGATTCGACACCATGGCATACCTCCGCTACTCAAGGGGTTCGGCGCTTCAGATACGAGATAGCTGCGGAAATCTGGGCAGCTATCCTTAGTGTGCCCCTCTGCACGACATCACATAAACCAAGCCTCTTCACGATGTTCTTTACACTTCTTAAGGTCTTGCAACTGTATTGTCAAGTTGTCCAGCTGTGTTTGAATCTGTGACATGCCAGTTGTGTTCTCACCAATCGACGAAGCTTCTAACTGCATCGCAATCTCCAGAGCTTCACTTGCCATTGTAATGTTCTGTTGCATCAACGGGAGTCGAATATGAAGTAGCAATGTTGCGATGAACCATTCCTTGTGTTGGATGTTGCTCATCTCAAAGCTGACCATTTCCATCATTGTTTTGAATCGTTGGTCAAAATCCCACACAGTTTCATTGGGATACTGCTTAATCTCTTTTAGTTATGTAATATACTGCGCTTCAAACTTGGGTTTTCTGAACTCTACAATCGATCCTTTTCTGACTTCTTCCGGCATCTTCTCTGGGGTGCCTGCGGGAACTTGAAAAAACTTCATAAACTAGTCCAATGCGCGACCTCAAAGAGTTGTCGCCAACTGACCTTTCTTGGCATCATCATCCGTAATTTGCTTAACAGTCCATATTGCTTCACATAAGAACCAGTATTGCTCTGGGTTGTTAGTGCCATTCCCATGAAACAACAGTAACTTCGCATCTTCACCCGCCATCCTGGGGTTCCTTCCTACAGTCGCTCAGCTGCTAGCAATCAAGTTTTGTTGACATGATGAACACGACGGTGTCAAAGTTGTATTTCTTCCCAGCTGTGAGATAGTGAGTGGAGGTGTGGGTACGCTGCTGCTGGGGTTTGGTCCTGCCTCTATCTTGGGCATAGCCTGGTTGTCCTTATCGGCACTATGAGGTCACTTCGTCCCATGTGTTCTTCCTTTGTGGCTTTGCATTTCGATCACAGTAGGACCTTCTCCTGTCCTCTGCCTCTTCTCTTGTCGAAACCTTGCTCCTCCCCTCATAAGACCACTCTCTTCCTCGGCTTCCTTCATAGTTTCATCATAAATTCTTCTACCCATCTACCCCGTATCATTCCAATCACCACCCCCCCGCTGTCGCGATATCCACAACCTCCGCCCACCAGGGTTCTACTGATCGAGGTGCATCTTCAGTATGCCCTTTTCGTAGATGAGCATCTTAATGGACAACTGTAGCAATAGCAGAAACCTGCCTCTTGGTCTGTTGAAAAACTCCCTTTAAGCTTCGCAATAAGACTTTGTTGTATAAACCGCAAACTCGATGATGTAACCTTCCAGTATACTGTCGAGCCAGACCCCAACAACCCACAATGCTTTGTTATCTACCTCTTGCACCTCCTGGATCAGTTATGGGGTCCAAGATGTCGGCTCACCACCCTGGAAGTTCTGCTTCTGATAGGTCAATTTTGCTAACCATTCATACAGGATGATTGGGAACTCACAGAAAAAATATTCGTGTGGACCGTCATGTATGTACTTTGCCAACCATCAATCTGTCGACAACCCAGGGTTCTGATTTTCTTTTTCAGTGAACTCTTGCAACTTTAGGTCAAACCAATATTGAATCTACGGTCTCGTCGGATGCCACAACATATCCTCCTTTCACTTCGCGCTATGGTCCCAGCAACGGAACCATTTGTTGACACAAACCCAGTCAATAGGGGTTCCTCACATTGTTGACACCCAAACCACCGTGACTCCTTGGACACCAACCCAGACAGGTTTTACCCTGTCTAGCAACACCTATGGAGCAGATGAAGTCTCAATCGAGATGTTCAAGGGAGAGCTGACGGAACCACATTTCCGTCGAATGAAGGAGGATTTTGTGCATCAACTTATCAACTTATCGCAACATTGCATAACAGATCTAACCATTCAACTTAGGCATTAAACATAATTGCAACATCATTCAACATATCTTATCATTGACAGAACTACTAATGGACAACAGATATAACAATAAAACATTAATTGCAGCAAGAAAACATCTCATCATTCACAGATTCATATCGCATAATGCATTCATCATAAGGAAACATGAAATACACAATGATTCTGCTCAAAACTATGTCATTATCATATTCATCTTCGCAAAAACCCAGATACAACAAGATAATCCTTCTGTCGTATACCCAAATCTACAGACAAGCAAAATCATCTGTGCTCAATTATCTGTCAATTGATCAGCTCATGTATCTCCAATCCAGTATATCAACACTTACAATGCTATGTCTATTTATAGGCTAGCGCCTTTACATTTGTGGTCCACTTAGGCAACCGTCTAACTACTTCCTAACAAACTTTACAAAAAGGATAACCCAAAAACCCACATAATGCGGTCCAAATGACCGAAAACCCACATAATGCGGTCCAAATGACCCAAAACTATATAAACTAATCGACTTGCGCGTTGTTTTCCATCTTGCGCAGCATCTTTGACCCTTCACAGCATCCGCGATGCTCCACAGCTAACTCATCCAAACTACCTGCCAACACATATCAGCTGCGTGAAAAGTGCGCTCAAAACGATGCTGCTCGACTTGTTGTTTTAGTTAAATTCTTGCCATGTGAAGATTGTCTTGCAGAATGAGAAGAAACTGATCGCGGTTTCGAAGAACCGAGTCAATTGTCTGAACTAGGGGGTTGCTGAGGGTGTATGGAAGAAGAACTGGCGGTGCCTATCCATAGACTACTTCATATGGTGTCCATCTAGATGTGGTATTGTACCGCCGAAGCGCTTCAAGGAAATCCATAGAATTAGTTGTCCAAATCTGTGTAGGGATGGGCAAGGGTTCGAGTAGTCCCGAAAGGAGAGTCGTTTCACCCTTGTTGACCTAAAAAGTATCATAGTCAGCCACCATCTATTGAATTGTCATTTTCAGTCCCTACCAAAAGAAGTTACGTTGTTCCCGGTCATACGTTTTGAGGAACCTAGAGTGCCCTGTCGATGAAGAAGAATGGACTCCATAGAAGAGATACCCCTATTGAACAGATTGCAACCAATTTGGAACAAGCAGAGAAATATTTGTAAGAGAAAATGGGTCATCAAATGTGCGAGAAGGTTCATCTGCCACCATATTGTCCTTTCCCTTCTTGTAAGTGATCGCATAGACATAACCCATGAGTTGGATAACCCATTTTAGGTGTGCTGGGGAGGAGACCCATTGTGCCAGGAAATTTTCTAGACTCTGGAGATCAGTCTTGATGCATAAATAATTCCCTAATAGGTATGGCTGCCACTTCTGTATTGCATGCAAAATAGCCATCATTTCCTACTGAGATGTAGATGTGGCTAAATGCTTACCGGAAAGGTCTCTTCAAGGCGGAAAGCCCACCGGTTCAGCAGAGACACCTACATATCTATCCAAGGAAGTAGTGGAGATCGTTGATGGGTGCATCTGAATGGAATGGAGCTGAGCGATGAAACCATGTGAATTCTTCTTTAAGGATCTTTTCCAGGTGATGTGAACTGATGATGCAGAGATACCCTAGTTATAAGCCCATAAATTTGTGTTGTGTCCCATTGACTGAAAACTGCATCCAAAGTTCAACAAAATCCCATAAGATGGGGCCAAATGTGTGTAACCATTGAACGCCCAAAACCACATCACATCCGCCTAAGGACAAGGCAAACATGTCAGAGCACAGGTTATAGTTTTCCAGAGAGATACGCACATTGTGACACTTTCCCTTGAAAGGTAAGGTGCCCCCATTGGCAACCATGACTTCAAAGTTAGAGAAAGGATGGAAAAAATAATCAGCCTGTTTGGCAATCCGAGGGTCAATGAAGTTATGAGTGCTACTAGAATCAATGAGTATTGTAAGAGGAAGCTTCTTGAAGTAACCCCTGACACACATTGTTTGGGGGGTGGTGATTCCGGATAAAGCATGGAGAGATATCTCTGGGTGGTCTTTCGGAGACGGAGGGTCAATAGGCAGATCCTGAATGTCGACCTAATCAGCCAGTGTATCTGGAGCATCTTCACCAATTTCAGAGGCAGGAGAAGAATCCACATCCAAGAGATAGAGCTTTTGCTGAACACATCGATGTCCCCGAGTGAATTTCTCATCACAATTATAACAAAGCCCTTTTTCTTTGCATGCCTGCATCTCCGTTTCAGAGAAATGCTTGATAGGAGTTGGGCAAGGAGCTGACGGGATGGGAGGTCGTTGAGAACCCATATTTCGGAAGGGAATAAAACTGGTTTTGGAGTGCTATTGGATTGCAATCTTTTCTTCTACCAACTTAACCAACCCTAGGGATTCCATCATTGTGTTGGGATAGAACATTTTAACCTCTGAGCGGATTTCATCCTTAAGACCACTGATAAAACAACTCCTGTAGAATTCATCAGACAACCCTTCTGTGTGATTGGCCAGTTTCTCAAATTCTGTCTGATACTCTCTCATAGTGCCAATTTGGCGAAGTTTAGTGAGGGCTCCTGTGAAGTCATCAAAAGCACTAGGGCCAAATCGTTGCAAAATGAGATCGCAAAAATTTGGCCATTTTGGTTCTTCATGAGCCTTGATGTACCAACGGTACCATTGAAGAGCTTCCTATTCCAAATGAAAGGATGCAAGTGGAACTTTGTTGACATCAAAAGTATTATGCATACTGAAATACTATTCTGCACGATAGATCCATCTAGTCCGATCAGTACCATTGAAGCGAGGAAAATCAAGATTCGGACCACGGAAATGGCTGGAATAAGAGAACCCATTGTCCGATGAAGACTCAGACTATCATTTGTTGTTCATGGATGAATGCTCAAGATGGAGGCCGAGAAATTTTTCATCCAAATCCCAGAGTCTGGTTTGGATGGCTACAAGTGCTGCCTCCATGGTTTTTGCTCCTGCATGGGTGACAACCATAACTGGGAGTTTTTTTTGGGGGGGGGGAGGAATGGGTAGCAAAACACAAACAGAAGCTTATTTAGCAAAGGGAAATTTGGATTTGGGAAAAACTTTGATGGGTAATTTGGGTTTGACTAGGTTTTGGACACTTTCAAATGGATAGGGAAGCATAAAATGAGGATTTCCGAAGCGGGGTGAAAGAATGGGAAAATTTGTTAGAGAGGGACAAAGAAGCAGAAATAGGGAATAAACACGGTGGTAAAATTTGAAGGAAATTGGGTGAAAATCAAAGAAGTCAGAATGGATCAAAAATGGATTTCAGAATGGATCTGAAATGGACCTGAATGGATCGAAAACGGATTTCAGAATAGAGCTGAAATGGCTGGATCTGGAACGGCTTTCAGAATGTATCTGAAACGGCTCGAAATGGATCTAAAATGGCTAAATATGAAACAGCACGGAAGTGATTGGAAACAGTTCAACTGAAAATAGATATGGACCCCAGGTATGCTCAGCTTCCTAACAGTTCAGGGGTTTCAATCAGCCACCAATGCTGTCTCACGGCTTTCATATTGGTGCAGTACCCCTCACTCCATGGCTCAAGTAAAACTGATAACCACTTTACCACAAACGACAGCTCTTGGTTTACCTCACGGGTGGGAACTGGTCAATCAGGTAGGGGTCGTTTCCCTTTTCGCTGGCAGGTCTTCTCAATGGGCCAGCTACTTCAGGGTTCCTGTGGTACTCCTCACAATGATTTTTAGGGCTTATGTTCAAGTACTTCCCACAGTTAAGCGGATAGGGATTATTCCTAGATCTGAACTTGCAACAGATGCGAAAAAAATTGGCATAAATTCCACCCAACGAGCCCAAGAAAGTGCTCTGGTACAAGATGTGAAGAACCTGCAATAATTAATTAATGAAAACACACAAGATAGAAGAAATAACAAAACTCATAATCGCTTTATTGATCGCAGGCCACTTCAAGGGGGAAACCTCCTTTGAGCAAGCTCAATACAAATAACTTCACCGTACCTTCATTGGCCTCAACACACACTTATATACTAAGTCTATTCCCAATACTATGAGTCAATACCATGGGACATATAATACTATGGGACAACTTACAAAGCATATGCGTTCAATACTATGGGTCAATACCATGGGCTAATACACACTATGGATCAACAAATACTATGGGATGACTTACAAAGCATATGTGTCCAACAACAATATACTAACAAAGTAAAGAAAAGGGTTGACACGGGTTCCTAACATTTAATAACCAAGGTGAAAAAAATCATAAATTATCAAAGAAATTTGACCAATTATAAAAAGAAGATGACAAAGAGAAATTGTTTGTGATTCAGTAAGCTTGCAAGAAATTACAATGTCGCAATAGAAACAGAGTGTCTCCAGTTCTTCTCTGGCGATTTCTCCCCCTCCCTGCCCCTATGATATCTCTACCCTTTAAATAATAATTACATCAAATTACATAGGATAGATACCCCATAAAAAAGGGATTTTCGAAATATTTATAATCTAAGAATGGCCAAGGGTGATTCTCCACTTGGCCCATACATCTAACAGTTCTTCTACATCCAGATACTTGGCCAATTCAAGTTCCAACTGAGTGTTACATGTAAAAGAATCGATCTCATTTTTCTTGATTTTATGCCCTGTACATAGGAAAAGGTGGATCTTTATCCCTTGACTGACGAGATTCTTGATGAATTATTCAACCTCTGAAATTTGAATGTACTCCAGCTATTGAATCTGCTCCTTGGTCTATGCACATCTGGTATCAACCTACTCGATCATCAGCATGGGTGGACAGGCCTTTTCAATGAGGTCCATGGTAGGAAAATCTAGCATGACCATTATGTAATCTGCAGCATACCATCTCCTGCCACACACTGCTTGTGCATTCTGAATTGTTTCCTCAACTAATTCACAAGCATGTTCCCATGCACTTAAAGAAATTCTAATTCTTTTGAACTTCAAATTTTCAAGAACAGGAATGTATTCAGGCTTTTCCTTGATGTATTTTTGTCAATCACTCACATCTTCTATAGCTTTGGTTGCCTCTTGTATTCTTTCATTATGATGTTCCAGAATAGAAGAATGTTTGTCAAAGACATTGTGTGTCTCATGTATATCATTCAGGGACTCAAATAGTTCAGTCAAGAGTTCCTTGTGATCTTCATTGATTTTAAGGGCTAACTCCTTGACCTCTTTCTTGGAAAATCTAAAGAAGGAGGGAACAGATGCCTTAATCACTGAATCCTCTAGCTTCTGCTCAAGTAATGTAATCTTCTCAGCATAGCTAATGTTCAGCACTTGTGCTTGCTGTAGCTGCTGCTGGAGCGAATCATTTTGTGCCTGCAGGTCTCTCAGCTGAGTGTCATGCTCATTTCTCAACTCTTGAAGTTGAGATTTATGTTTCTCCCTAGCTTTAGACTGCTACTGTTTGAGCTTCTGCAACTCTTCTTTCCTAGCCTCAATCTCCTTATTTAAAGTGGTAGATGAATCATAATTATCCCCTACAAAGGCTCCCATGGCTACTACAGTTTCCAATGCTTCTTATTGGGAATCAGTAGATTCTTTCTGCCATATAACCTGGTTGGGATTCGAGCCTTGCATAACAGTCCCTCCCCTTTGTCTCTTATCTCCTATTTTCACCACATCCTTCTTAGATTTGCTATAGAAGTACTCACCCAAAGACACTACAACATCATCTCTAAACTATGCCACCATGTCCACTGTTGATGTTGATATATCAGAAGCTGAAACCAAAGGTGGAGTTTGGGAAACAATAGAAGTTGGGATTGGTATGTTGATTTGGGTAGTGGAAATGGAGGGTGAAGCAATGTTGGAAACCAATGGTAAGGAGGAAGAAGTGGAAGGTGGAGAGATGATCTGTGGGAGTGAAACAAAGATTGGAATGACAGGTGATTCTGGAAGTGAAACAGATACAAGAATAATAGGTGGCTCTACAGATGTGGTGGGAAGTTGGGTTTCAACATCCTGTGTAAGTGCAACATAAATTGGAATCAAAACTCGCTCTTGTGAAGTCACCATAGGGGTTAGAAGTGGTTCAGTTGTTGTGAGAAAAGGATTTATGATATCAGAGAATGGGAGGGAAGATGCAATGATTGGGAAGTCTAATGATGTAGGGGGTGTTGCAACAATGGCAATGGTAACTTATGGTAAATGAAGATCAGGGACAAAGGTATCAACATTCATATCTTCGAAGGGGTTAGAAGAAGTTGAAGTGACATAAATGATTTCAGGGAAAGTATCAGTAAAGGCGACAGAACATGAAAATTTAGAGGGAAGAGTTTCCTCATCCTCATCACTGTCTTCAATGTTAACCATGGTTAGCTTGGGAACAAGTTTTTCAACCTTTTGCTTCTTTGATGGAGTGGCTGCAGCAATAGTTTTAGTTTCCACAACTGAAGTTAGTGCTGCCAATTCTTTCTTCATCTTAGCAGCTGACTGAATCAGTGCATTGAGATTTGCCAAAGGCCCGGGCTTTAGTGTGTCTTCAGCAGGGGATTTTCCTTTGTCATCAGTATGATAGGTTAGCATCAATAGATACTTTCTTTCTGGGTTTCCTTTTCTGCCCTGTCTTTCTGAACTTTATCATCAAGTGACAATTCCATTTTCTTGTAGTTCAAGGATTTTGTTTTGGGCTCTTGCTGATATTGAAAGATGAAAATTTGGTCTTCCTTAGAAGCATCTTTGTTCATGACTTCAGCAAAATAGTCAACACCCTGGTATATAGAATCATCTGGTTCAGTCTGGTGGGCATATTCATTCTTCATGTGCTCCTGAGCAAAATGACTAACCATAAATGCCTTGGGATCATGCATCCTCTGAGGAGCTTTCCCAAGCTTAAGAGTAGCAATTTTCTTGCCCAGTAGCCCAGCATGAGTTGAATTCTAAACTGTCAAAGGTCCAAGATAAAGTGGGAACTTGGGCCACTCTCTTCTCTTGGATCCTGTGAGTTTGGGAAAAACACCATCAGAGATGGTCTAAAAAGAAATCTCCTCCAACAACAGTCTATTCGACACTATTCTAGGTAGCAGATGTGCCATGTTGCCACCCCAAATTCTGACATAAGAAAAATACTCTCCTATGTACCAATCTCCCATAGTAGAGACCAGTGCCTTAGCAAATTGAGAGAAAGTGGGAGCATTTTCCTTAAATATCATCAACTGAATTGTACCAATAAAATGATAAAAAATATCATATATCATAGGCATGAAATTGTCTTCCCATAATACAGAGCAGTAGATATTCACAGGGGGCGTAGACAAGGTCCAGCTCCATCCCATGGAAAGAAACTGAAAAGAAGAACATAAGATATCCATGATGTATGTTGAATAAAAGAATGGAGGCTTTCTGGAGGCAGGAGTCTTCTTGTATTTCTCAATAGCTGACTTAATATCCACTGATCAGATTTGATCCCAGTTAAAGGACTCCGCTGTAGTGATTACATGATGAGCAAGGGGTGCCCATTTAGCTTTGAATACAGAACAATCCAGTAACCCGTACAGTCTGCAAAGCATAGCTTCCAGTAAGGAGAACGAATCTTTGAACCAGGAAATAGGGTAGGATTTATCAGCCTTAGGCGTCAATCTTTCCAAGTATTCATCCAAGCATTAAGCATCTCATCAAAATTGAATTGGGTTATGGCGGTGTCAAGAAAATTGGCATTGAGTAGGCATTCGGTTTGTCTCAGAGCATAAGCCCTAGCAAAGGCTTCAGGTCGGAAGGAAGTTAACTGTGCCCCAGACTTGTAATTGAAAGAACGGTCTTGAGGGCTAGCATGGTCTATAATCCATTTAATGGCATCAGTATAAGGCATAAGGGTCGGCCTGGCGGAAATGGCATGTAACTGGGAATGTCTAATGTTCTTGTAGAAATATTGGTTTTGCTAGATTTTCGAAAGGTCATCATTGTAAAAAATGGAATATACACAGGACCAATCCAGGTGAAGCATTTCAAACACTCCGCCACTCGTATCAGAAAGAATGCCGATGTTCGGGTCTTTGTTTTTTATCTCCCTCAAGTCAGTTTTTGAACGGGTTATTCTCGACATGTTTGAGAAAGGTTGGATAAAATCTGATAAATAATCAATAAAGTGATTAATACGAATAATTGGAACCTTAAATTATCAGAAAAAACCATAACAAAGTGTCAGGAAACCAACCTGAGCCAAAGACGACTGTAAATTGGGAGAAATGATAAAAAATCCACAGTAAATTCTTCACCTATGACGAATTTCCAAGTTCGAAAATGATAGAAAAATAGTAGAAATTTGGAAAATTTAAGCAACGGTGAAATAAATCTCGTCGTAGAATTCAAAATAAATCAACAGCTACAATTAAAAGGTGGCAAGAGGAAAAGAAAATGCAGAAACAAAATTTGTAACTTTTGATTTTGGTTTCCACAATCCGCAATGCGAGTTGCGGGTTGCGGAAGCGCAAGTTTGAATTTTTAAAGAGTTTTTATGTTTTTGCAATCCGTAATCTACGATGGAAAAGTGGATTGTAGGTTGTGGATTTGAATCTTGCTTTCGCTTATTGAGGTTTCTGATTTCTGCAATGCGCAATGCGGGTTGCGGTTTGCGGAAACGAAAATGTTTATTTACAATGACAAAGTGTTTCCACATTCTGCAATCCACAAGGCGGATTGTGGGTTGCGGAAACAAAAGTTATTTTTATTGAAAAGGTTTCCCGGCATCCATAATCTGCATCTGTGGGTTGTGGATTGTGGAAAGAGAAAGTTTATTTTCCGAAAATTATGACTTCTGCAATCTACATTCCAGATTGCAGATTCCGGATCAAAAGTTGTGGAAAGGACGTAATTTCAAGAAAAAGCAAAATTTCCGCAATTTTTCAAAACACACTAAGGAAAGATTTTTTAGCAAATTTTATTCAATCCAAAGCATGGGAATGAGCAAAGACAATGACAACAATAAAAAAACAACCCCCGAAATGAGTAAAGGAGTTCCAAATTACCTTCAAACATAGTAGTGGGGCTCCTATTTTATCAATAAAAATGGGATCTGTTGTGCCTACAACAAATGGCGACTGGCTGGGTGAAGCAATTATCTCTATAAACAACAATCTTTAGTTTCGATTGAGAGACATGTTAGAATAAATATGTTCCACCCTGCAATTTACAAAATGTTTTTTAGAGAAACACAACTAAACATTAGAGTTAATTCCATATGATTGATATGTTCCCATCCAAAACCAATTAATCATGATGTCTATTTGAAAAGGCAGCCTATAAGTAAGAGGTAATCTTTAAACCATTATGTAGACATAGGAGGGAAGTTTGTGATAAGCCTTAGAACACACTTACAACCATTCCAGATTGCCAAATCATGAGTCACCTTGGATGATTAAACATTTATTTATTGTATGTATAGATGCATTACTCAAAGTCTTCTATATATACACAAGTTTTTTTATTTTTATTTTATTTTTAATAAAAAAGTGCAAATAAGAATTCGTTGAAACAAGGCCATTGCCATGACTTGGTGATCAGATTATGGCAATGCCACTCATAAACCTTATCTGGAAATTGAACAAGCTAGCTTTGTAAGGAGACTCCTTGTCTTTTAGCTTTTGACACTAAAAGCAATTGTCATGGCTTGGTAACCAGATGGCAATAATTCCAGTCCAAGATAAAGTTCATGATCATGGTAAGGATGGATTTTGATAAGACCCCCCTATCCTTGAATGCAACAAGCTATCTTATGAAAAAGAAACAAGATTAATTGATGTGTAAATTACAAAACACTACCATGGCTTGGTGACCATCTTCTAGTAGTGTTACTCACTGATGCTTGTGGATCATGAATGGACTGACTTGTAATAGGATATTCCACCTTCCAGCAGGAGCTAAAAGTCACCTCCCTAGCTTGGTGACCAGATGTGGAGATGTCATTCCACTTAGCATCTATGAACGTAATGGGATGGCTTGTGATAAGACCCCCCATCTTGCAATTTACAATTATTAAAATGCATTGAATTTCAAGGTGATCATAATGGGATCTAGAATAGATGAAAGGTTGACCATGCTATAGAGATTTGCTGCCAATCACTAATGAAGCATAAGGTAAAAAAAACCTAATCACTTCTAAAACTTCAATTAACAAAATGAAACATCTATAAAGATGGTGATTGAGGTGGGAAAGTATCAATTAAAGCTCTGCAAAGACTGGTTGTTACATTTCATGAAAAAACATTTTCGGATATAGACTGAGTAAGTAAAACTGACATGGCCATCCCAAAACTTCAAACTGCATTGATCTGGGATACATTTATTAGCAGCTTTTGCCAAATGTGTTGACATTATTATAATTCAAAACAAAAGCAAGATTTTGAAAGAAAAACAAAGAAAGAAAGAAAGAAAAGAAAGCAAACCACACCTATGTACAGATGAATCAAATACTCCTCTAAACGAAATACTTTTTGAGGAGCTGAACATTCACTGGATAGGTCTCAGAGAGACCTTCCAGTGTTTGCAACCAGACAGTACTAGGACCAAGCGCTGAAATTTGGTATAATCATTTTTATCTTTATGCTGTTTATGCCATTTTAACACCAAATCTCCCACTGTGAACTCCCTATCATATGAGGACTTCTCATCAAACCATCTCTTTACCAACTGCTGGTGTTGATAAACCTTATTCTTGGATTTCTCCTTGTCCTCTTCCAACTTAAGCAATGTGTCAATTCTTTGCTGGAGGGGGGGAGAATCATCCTCTTGTATTGAATGAGATAACTGCAATGAAGGGATCATAAGGTTAGATGGTAATATGGCCTCCTTACTGTAAACCAAACAATAAGGGGAGTTTCCAATGGCGGATTTTGGGGTGACACGATATTCCCAAAGATCATTATACAATTGGGTGTGCCAATCCTTATGATGGGTGGCTACTGTATTCTTTAATATGTTAATCAGGTTTTTATTGGAAGACTCAGCCAACCCATTTCCTTGCGGATAATAGTTGGAAGAATATTTAACTATGATACCTTTTTCAAGGGCATACTGGGTAAGGTCGATAGAGGAGAAATAGGAAACGTTGTCAAAAACCAAAAATTTGGGTGCTCTGAACCTGGTGACTATATGACTCTCGAGAAAGGATGTCACTGAATTGGTGTTGGAAAGTCTGAGGGGAACTGCCTCTACCAACCTGGTAAAGTAGTTGGTGGCATTCAAGATGTATCTATGCTACAAGGAAGAGGCAGGGGTAATAGGACCAATGAAATCCAGGCCCCAATGTTGAAATGGAAACTGGATCGTGACTGGCTGAAGGGGAAATGTAGGCTTCTTGACTTTTCCTGCACATTTTTGAAATGCTTCACATTTCCTGGAAAAATCATATGCATCCTTGAATAAAGTTATCCAGTAGTAGCCTGCTCTTAAGATCTTGTGGGTAGTAGTTTCCCCTGAGAAGTGTCCTCCTGTAGGTCCTGCATGAAATTCCAATAAAATGTTGGCAGTTTAAGTTCTCCCCAAAGATCTAAGAAGCACACCATCATAGTTTTTCCTAAACAGTACACCATCAATGAACTAATATGGTGCATCCTTTAATATTAAAGCCCTACGCTTTTTAAAATCAAGGGTTTCAAGAGAAAACCCGTGTGTTAGAAAAAACTTGATGTCATCATACCATTCATACGTTTGAGTTGTAATGACATTTACAGAACATTCTGATGTACTTTCTTCTTGATCCCACTCGATTTGTTGCTATACAGGGTCATTGTACTGAGTGGTGAGTAAGCACAAACCTTGTCCTTTTACAATTTTAGCCGGTTTGATCTCAAGGTCATATTCTTGAAGAGATGTCATCCTGTGAGCGCGTTTCTCACCCAGATATTTTTGGATCAGAACATTCCTGATGTCTGCATAGGGGACAATAAACTTAGTCCAAGATTTCAAAAGGTAGGGTCTATAGTGTTTTACCGACTTATAGACCGCATAGGCCTATTTATCAATCTGGGAATAGTTTAGTTCAACCCCTTTAAACATGGATCTCATGAAGGAGATCAGAATCTCAACATCATCAGGATGTTTCTTCCTAAGAACAATTGCGTACAAGAAATCAATGGCGAATGTATATAAAATAAAATCTTTGGTGAAGTCGGGAGACATCAAAGTGGGAGCTTCCGCAATGGCCTTCTGAATTTCAACAAAGGCGTTTCTTTGTTCATCAGACCATTTGAATTGTGCATCTTTTTTAATCAGTTGTTGTAATGGTTTGAAAATATGTGCAAAATTAGGAACAAATCCTCTAACAAAATTAATCTTATCTAAGAATGACTGCATGGCTTTTTGAGAACTGGGAAGTCTGATCTTGGAAATAGCTTATATCCTCCCTGGGTCAATAATCATGTTGTGTTTTGAAATAATGAAACACAACAGCTTACCTTCAGTGACCGCGAAGATGGATTTCTTTAGATTCAATGAAATCCCGTATTTTCTGCACTGCTCAAATACCTGTTTAAGAGCAGACAAATGTTCATGCCTCTTTTTAGAATAAATCGTAATGTCATCCAAATAAACAACAACATAATTATGCATTAATCCCCTGAAAGCTATGTCCATAGCTCTCTAGAAAGTGGCACCTGCATTTATCAATCCAAAAGGAATTCGTATGTAAGCTAAAGTTCCCCAAGGGGTTTTGAAAGTTGTTTTCAATTGGTCAGTGGGGGAACCTAAAACTTGATTGTATCCTAAGAAGCCATCTAGCAGAGAGAACATCTTAGCACCTGCAACCTTTTTTAAAATTTTCTCCATGGGGGGAACAATATAATTGTCTTTCTTAGATGCTTTATTAAGGTTCCTGAAATCAACACACGGTCTAATTTTCCCATTCTTCTTCCGAACATGTACCAAGTTTGCAATCCCTTGTGTGTGTCTGACTAGAAAAACAATTCTTGCTGCTAGTAGTTTCTCAAGCTCTTTTTTGACAGATGGTTCTAGGATGGGATGCATCTTTCTCAATTTTTGCTGGTAAGGTTTAACATCAGGTTTCATGGGTATGTTGTGATACATGATATGGATGTCAAAGGTCTTGAGCTCATCATATGTCCAGGAGAACACATCTTTGAACCCTCTGCATAATTTAATGAAAGATTCCTTCTCCTCAGGAGAGCACTCAATCCCTAAATTGATTAACTCAGGGTTTTGATCAGTTCCCAGGTTGAAAGGTTCATAATTCAAAGATGAGCTTTGAGTTTTGCAGTTTGTCTTATGTTTGAATTTGTCTTGCAAATCATAGTATTTTTCCAGATTGATGACTGACTTGGGAATGAGATTAGAAGTGAAATTAGGATCAGATAAAGACTTCTCATGATCAGCCTCATCTATTGCTACGCCTTGGAATGTATCTTGGGCTATGAGAAAATATAATATATGTTGATCATCATAAAAAACCTTCCAACTAGTTACATTGTCAAGGATAGAAGGTCTGTACATTAACTCGATAGAGAAAGTATTAGGAGACAAACCTTTTGTAGGAATCAATTTGGAGGCAGTGTTGGCGAATAAGTCTGCATCAAAATTCTGGGACCTAGGGACTGACTTAATATTGAATGCAACAAAAGAATTAGTCAGATCCCTTACAAGCTTCTGATAATTAATCAAACAGAGAGATATACAATGGACTTTATTTCTCACCTATTTTACAATAATTTCAGAACCCCCGTAGCATTCAATTACCTAAGTGCCCAGATCAATTTCCTTCCTGAGTCCCTGTACCAGAGCCTCATATTCAGCAATATTGTTGGTACACTCAAATTCTAGTATGCATGCAATCATTATTTTGGTCCCCTTTGGGTATATTAAGACACACCCTACACCAGCTCCATCTTTAGATCTCGACCCATCAAAGAACAAAGTCCATGCATTTGAATCTATCTTAAAATTAGTATTCACATTATATACATTATGTACAACGGAACCAGAGAATGGGACAGAAGTAAGATTAACAATTTGGAATTGATTTTGAGCATTCTCAGCAAGTGATGAATCTCCAGGTAAATCCCCAAAAAATGTGTCAAAAGTGTAGTGTTCTACATGTGATCTAAAATAAGGAGCAGGATAACTAGAATCATTCAAATCAGTGACAATTTGTTTCATGTATGGTTCTCTGTTGATTTTGATTCTATTAGTTCTTCCATTATAAGGAAGCCACAAATGGGACCAGTCAGTAGCGAAATAGCCTTTAAGATTTTCTGACCAATCCCTACTTAGCTACATTCCATATGTCTTAGAGATATCAACCACAACTATGTTGATAGTTTGGTGGATTCTTGGATCAGTGGACAGTGTCAGAAGAACATTCTTGAAATCTCCTACTACCCTAACTTTTCATCGATCAAGTTGAACTATTTGGGTAGGGAAAGGTTCCCAAGATGCATTCATCTTTTTGCAGATAGATAAGGGCATCACATTAGATGAAGCCCCTGAGTCTATCATGCAATTATGGAAATTCCTATTGTAAATCTCAAGAGTAAGTAAGAAAGGAGGTGTTTTCCTTCCACCAGACCTTTGGTTAATAGGTTTGGAATATGTCTCTAAGTTATTGTTTTGAACTTCCCTAGGTTTGTTTACAATCATGCTTTTAGGCAGACTGTCTCTCATGGAAGGGATTTTCAAAAGTTCAAAAAGAGATATGTTGGCCTTCACCCTTTTCAAGTCATCAATTAAACTATATTAAATCTCAGGAATGACAGTTTCTTTCTGTGTTGCTTCTTTGCCTCTGTTTGGGGTAGATGTTGAAGGGGAAGCTTCCAATGTAGATTGTCCTTTGCTTCTTGTATTATAAGGATGTTGGACATAAAAAACAGTCTCAGGCTCATCCTCCTCTTCATCCATGGGGAGTTATGAAAAGTAATTGATAGTGTTGACCTGCTAGTCCTCTTCTTCATCTGGTGGTTCAGGATCCTGATTCTCTTTTGGATTTTCATCAGGGTGATCAGGAGGATTGTGAGATTCAACAACCAAAGATTTAAAAATGGAAAGAATTTCTTTAGAATTTAACCCCTCATCAAGATTAGGTGGGACTTGATTTTGTAGGAGTTGATAAGGTCTCCTAAAAGGTGGTCTATTGAATCCTCTGTTGTTGGTTTGGTTTTCAGTGTTAGTCTTTTTCAAGTCTACCATTTCATTAGAGATATTTTGAAGAAATTTTTTCATGTCATTCATTTCAAAACAATCCTTGTTTTCACAGTGGGTTCAGGAGGGTTATCTTGTTTCTTGCGGGAGGTAGAAGGTTGTTCAGATGAAGTGTCAGGGTTATCTTTTAAGAAAAACATGTCCTTTTCTACCTGGATGGCTTCAGCAAAAGCCTCCTGCAAGTTATCTTTGTGTGCTCTTTTGACCCACATAGAAATGGGGATAGGTAGACCTTTAATGTAATATGCAACCAATAGTTCTTCGGCAGGAAAAATAGTGGTAGGGATTCTATTCTTCAGATAGGAGAATCTCTGGTTGTAATCCTTAACCCTTTCTTTTCCCTTAATTTTCATTGAAGACAGATCTAAGACTAGATCCTCAGGGGTTTTGTCATCTCCAAATTTATGGATAATTTTTTTTTTCAAAATCATCCCAGGAAGAGATGGATCGAGCTTCTAGGGAAAAATACCAGGTAGATGCTTTCCCCTCAAAGGTGTAAGGGAACAACCTACAAAATACATCTTCATGTATGACACTCCTAAGTCTGATGTCCTGCATGAAGGTTTTAATATGGTCGAGTGCAAGTGATTTATCATCGGGATTAAATTTAGGAAGCCACTTTTCTGGGTTTTTAGGAAGTTTATGTTGATCCCCAACAATAAATAAAGCATCCTAGTCTAGACAAGGACTGTTTTGGCCTTCTGCCATGGGTATATCCTCTGATGAAGAACTTGAGGATGACTCATTGTGTGATGATTCCTCATATGAGGATGATGATGATGAAGGAGGTGTTGGTGGTGGTCCACCTGTTGCAACGTTGGGTTGTGGGATTTGCAGATCTTGATCTGTTTCTTGAAATAATGAATCGATGTTTAAGTCAGGAAATGGTTCCTGTCGAGGTGTGTTTAGATTACCGGTGTTCTGATTATCAGAATTTTGATTGTCGGTGTCAATCCAAGAATGGTTGGCTTGACGTTGTTGGGTTAATATTTGTCTCAAGGTCCAATGGTCTTCAAGTCTATCTTCAACCTGAACAGTGATATCATGAGTACTTTTTCTCAATTGCTCAAGGGTGAGAGGCTCTCTAGTAGGTGATATAAAGATAATTTGATGCCTATTTGTTTCTTGTCTTATTAAAGGAGTAGAAGGTATCACAATTGGATCTTGGACTGGTTGTTCCGTAGATGTGGATGCTTGAGTTTGGCTCTAAGTAACAACCGATATTCTTGCTGGAGGAGGTCTACTAGTGTTTTGTCTAGGCATGAATGGTCATGGCCCTCCTTCTAGTGCCATGTCACGTCCCCACCAGCCTACCTGGTTGACTGGAGACCATGATCCATTTTTTTTTCTCCAAAAACCATTGACTGAGTGCCCATACACACAGTTTGGAAAACTTGAATCCACAATCCCCATCTCGAAACTGACAACCCGAAATTGCGGATTCGGAATTACGGAAATCCCAAATATGAAATTATGTGCTCGGCGATCCCGAAACCCGAAATCCGAAATCCTGAAAACAGCTACTCCCACAACCCGCAACCCAAAACCCGAAACCCGCAATTTAAGATTTAGAATTGCGGAAATCCTCAACGCCTAATTTTCAAACTTGGAGATCCTACAATCCACAACCCGAAACCCAAAACCTGCAATTTTGGATTCGGAAATGCGGAAATCTTCAACGGCCAATTTTCAAACTTGGAGCTCCATCAACCCACAACCTGAAACCCGGAATTTTGGATTCAGAAATGCGGAAATCCCCAACGCATAACTTTTGAACTTGGAGATCCCGCAACCTGCAACTTGAAACCCGAAACCTACAATTTTAGATTTGGAAATGCGGAAATCCTGTCACTGCAAGGCAATTATCCTCAAATCTTCTAAGGGGAATAAATCCTTCCTCCAGCATCCAAATGGGGAAAGGTTGGTACCATTGGAAAGCTCTTGGAGAGATCTATCCAATGGTAGAATCCCCTTGCTTAGGTCTAGCATCTAACCTTCTCATTTCCTTGTCTGAAGTTCTTCCTATAACTCCCCTTAGACACTTCCAACCTTCAACCTGCCAATATCTTCCTCTCCCTCTGATCCATAGAGGTTTCCGAAACCACTTCTAGGCTTCACTTCTCTCCCCAGGGTCAGGTGTAAATATGCATCTTCTTCATAGGGTTAGTTATGCATAAACATTCATCACAAAACAATGAAACACTTTCATTCATTATAACATGTAGGATGCATTAACAGATTTAATCAACACATCTATCATATGTAAGAACTACAAGGCATTAAACTCATGCAATATAAGATGTACAAACAATAGTGAACTTAGCCTCTTACTCAAACCTATACATGACTGCATATCAATCATTTCATTTAACAAGTATTCATAATTCCAAAAGAGACATGAACAACCATTCCATCACAATGAACAACATCACCATATAACATAATACTTATCTTTCAATTCCGAAGCAAATGGCTAAGTGAGAGCAACGTTCCACCCAACCTTAAATCTCTATCCATCCTGTACTATTTCAGTGGAGAGATCACCCCCGAGCTGGGCATTGTATCCACTAAGGAGGGCTAACAGGTTCTCTCACAGTCAAGACTCCATTCTCATGCTAAAACAGTCTATAGTTGGGTTTATCAAGCATTCCAGGGCTCCTACCCATGCTAATCCAACCTAATGTGGTTATGAAGCAATTCAGGGATAACAGGGAAGGTGTTGCTAAGACAGTGAGTTCAACCACAATACTACAGGAATTTCAGCAATTAGTTGACCTAGCACCCACAATACCTACCACATCCAACACAAGGAAGACCTACTGCACTATTACATGGTCTCTCAAGGAATCTTCCCTTCCAGTGCTATTCCAGGATAGGAATAGAAAGGTCTAGTCGCTCTGAGCCGATCTGGCACCCATAATACCTACCACATCCAACACAAGGAAGATCCTATCACTGTTGCACAGCCTCTCACGGTCTTTCCCTTCCAGTGCTATTCCAGGATGGTTATTGAAAGGTCCAGTCACTAGTTTCTTGAGACTATAGCCTTCACTAGGTTTATCAAGCAACCCAACCCTTTTCCCACAATTCAACAACTGAATTGATTACTAGGCTTAGGGTTTTCTCACAAATTCACTGCCAAAACCACTCTGTAACATCTTCTATCAATACCACTCTATCCCTACAACTGGGGTTTACACATAGGGTGGTTACGACTATTAATTCTCCGGCCTTTCTAACACACCAGAAGCACGATTAACCTCCGGTTTCCCTTTTTCCCGGACTAGTTTGGTGCATACAGGAAACACAGGAATGGTTTCTTTGTGAGGGTCGATGGCTCGTGACAATGGCAAGCTTCGTGAGTGAGTGAATAGTCTGCAATGTCTATATTTCCTTGTGTGTGTCTGCATGAATGAATGAATTCCCCTCTCGGGTAGTCAAACAGGTTCAATGAGTTCCCCTAGGAGATTGAGTGTCTTTCAGCACAAGTAATCAGAGCCATGCCCTGCCATATGAAATCGCAGGCATGCTCCATACTCTAGCGGCCTCAGCCATCAAGGTTCTCAACCACCCATTGTAGTTGCATTAATGCCAACAGGGAGTTCGAACAAGTTCTCAATCATACATGTGGCAACATGGGAAACCAATCCCAAACCGCCTCACCTCTCCCTAGTGGATACACATGGCCCTTTCTCATTCATTGCCTCCTTAGCCAGCTTCTTGGTTATTTATTCATTCAATAATAATTACATCATTTACATTCCTTCATGGCTTAGCAGCCCATGAATAATCAAGATGTACAAATACTTTCCTAAGCAATAACTTAAAGATCCACTAGTGGGGCCTTGGCTTTGAGCTCCACACTAGGGAAAATACACATACTGTATATACACAGTATTTACATTGAAGCCAATAAAAACATCAAGGGAAAAATGGGGTATCACAACTCCCTCTCCCTTAAAATAACACCGTCCTCAGTGTTCTCAAAACTGAACAAAAATGGAAATGCCTCTTTCATGGCATCCTCCAGCTCCCATGTGGCCTCTTCTGGGCTAAGGTGCCTCCATTACACCTTTACCCGCCCTATGGCCTAGTTTCGGAGCAAGGTAACCTTTCTATTGAGGATGAATGTAGGCTCCACCTAGAACTCTCCCTCTGGTTCCACCTGTATCACATGCCAATCAATGATATGATTAGGATAGTGTACATATTTCTTAAGAAAAGATACATGGAAAACATTATGAGCTTTGATGTTAGCAGGCAATGCAATTTTATATGCAACTGGCCCTATCCTATCAAGGACTTCAAATGGCCCACAATATCTGGTTTCCAACTTGGCATAGCTTCCCAATTTCACGGAACTCTTCCTGGGTCTCACTCTCAAGTAGACATGATCCCCAATCTATACTCTCTTTAGATCTGCATAACTCTTCTGCCTGTCCTGTGTTGCCTTCAAATTCTGCCTGATCTTAGCAAATTCCTATTCCATTTCCTCAATCATCTCTGGTCCAAGCACTACTCTCTTCATTGGGATGTCCCAACTTATTGGAGTTCTATATCCTTTTCCATACAATACTTCAAAAGGACTCATCTTCAATGATGCTTGATGTCCATTGTTGTAAGAAAATTCCACTAAGTGTAGATAGTCTTCCCACTTAGATGACTTGTCCATCACATACATCCTTAACATATCTTCAAGGATCTGATTCACTCTCTCAGTCTAACCATCTGTCTGAGGATGATAAGTTGTGCTAAACTTCAACCGAGTTCCCAACTCTTGGAACAAACCTTTCCAAAAATTGGATGTGAACTTTGTGTCATGATCAGAAACCATCTCCTTGGGTAATCCATGCAACCTGAATATCTCCCTCATGAAGATAACTGCAATATCATTAGCCTTGTGGGTGGACTTGACTAGAATGAAATGAGCTACCTTTGAGATCTTGTCCACCACAACCATGATTGAATCATGCTTCTTCACTGTCATGGGCAATCCTGTTATGAAATCCATAGAAATCAGTTCCCATTTCCACTCTAGAATGGGAAATGGATGCAACAATCCTGCTGGATGTTGGTGCTTTGCCTTGAATTGTTGACACTTCTGACATCTAGCAATGTACTCAGCTATGTCCTTCTTCATACCATGCCAAAAGTACTGCTTCCTTGCTGCTATTATAGTCTTCTGATATCCCGGGTGCCCTGAGTATGGCTTCTAATGTATCTCATCCATTACCAACTTCTTCAAATCTGCACTATTGGGAATGTACAGTTTGGTGTTCTAATAAATGAGAACATCATCCTCACCCAGCTGATATCTTGCATACTTCTCCTCTATAACATTCTGTTGCAATTTCTCTTTCATCTGGATATAGACTTCATCGCTATCTTGAGCCTCTAAAATTCTTGCTTTCAAGTCTGATTCACTTCTACTTATTGCTGCAATATGGAATCTCTTGCTAAGTGCATCAACAACCTTATTTTCTTTTCCTTTGACATGTTTAATCTCCAAATCAAACTCACAAAGAAACTCCATCCATCTAGTTTGTCTTGCATTCAAATTTGGCTGGTCGAACAAGTACTTTAAACTCATATGATCAGTTATGAGCTCAAATATCCTTCCCAAAAGATAATGCCTCCATCTCTTGAGAGCGTGAATGATGGCTGCTAGCTCTAAGTCATGGGTGGCATAGTTCCTTTCATGTTCTTTCAGCTTCCTTGACTCATAACAAATTACAGAACCTTCTTGAATTAGCACTCCATTGAGCCCCTCAATGAAAGCATCAGTGCATACCACAAACTCTTTACTTGGATCTGCAATCTTTAACACAGGTGCACTAGCAAGTAGCTCCTTTAACTGCTGAGAGCTTTTCTCACACTTTTCAGACCATACAAACTTGATGTTCTTCTTCTGTAATGAAGTAATTGGATGGGCTATCTTCGAGAAGCCCTCAGTGAACCTTCTGTAATAACCAGCAAGGCCCATAAAAGATCTAACATCTTCTGCATTCCTTGGAGTGGACCAATCCATGATGGCTTCAATCTTCTCTGGATCTACTGCAATGCGCTCTGCTGATATAGTGTGACCCAAATACTGCACCTTCTCTAGATAGAAGTTACATTTACTCAGCTTAGCATACAGCTAGTGCTCCATAAGGACTTGCAATACCATCTTCAAGTGCTCATCGTGCTCTTCTTCATTCTTTGAGTACACAAGAATGTCATCCAAGAACACAATTACAAACCTGTCCAAGTACTCGCTGAAGACACTATTCATGAGACACATGAACGTAGAAGGTGCATTGGTAAGACCAAATGGCACTACTGTAAATTCATAATGACCATACCTAGTCCTGAAGACTGTCTTATGAATGTCTTCTTCCTTAATCCTCACTTGATGGTACCCTAACCTCAAGTCAATCTTGGAAAACACTCTAGCTTCCTTCATTTGATCAAACAAGTCATCAATCCTTGGCAAGGGATACTTGTTCTTAACTGTCACCTTATTGAGCTACTTATAATCAATACATAGCCTCAGTGTTCCATCCTTCTTCTCAACAAATAGCACTGGTGCACCCCATGGGGATACACTCGATCTGACATAATCCTTATCCATTAGTTTCTGCAGCTGTATCTTCAACTCCACCAACTATGGTGTGCTCGTTCTATAAGGAGCTTTGGAGATGGGTGCTACTCGTGGAACAAGATTAATGGAAAAGTCAATATCTCTCTTGGGTGGCAATCCTGGAACCTCATCTAGAAACACATCCTGAAACTCCTACAATATCTAGAAGTCTTCTACCCTGGGTCCCTTATCTTCTGCTAAACCTGATATGTGTACATCATATAACTGGAAACCCTTTGTATAAAACTTCCTTAACTGCAGAGCTGAAATCTGCTTTACTGAAACATGCTTTGGGATCCCTTTAAACAACCTTGGTTGGCCTTCATCATCAAAGCATTCCAATGCTTTCTCATAGCAATCCACCTTGGTTCTATGTCTTTCCAACCATTCCATGCCAATCAGGGCATCATATGATCCCAATGGCAGGACATTCAATTCAGCATGCATGATGAGTCCATTCAATTCTATAGGACATTCCTTCACTATTTCACTGACCTTTCTCTTTGTACCAGTGGCCAATTGGACTAGCCAAGTCTTGTCATGCTTTAATTTAACAAGAGAACAACTTCCAACTATCTTAGGAGATACATAACTATGAGTAGACCCTAGATCAATCAAAACAGAAATAGGCTGCTCAGCAATCTTACCTGCAACCTCCACCACTGCTGACTGATAGTCTGCTTGGTGATCATCCAGTGCTGCATAAATTCTAGGTGTTGCTCTTGCCATATCCCCTAGTGTAGTTGCTCCTCTAACATTGTGCAATATTCTGGGGTTCTTCTGTGTAGTTGGGAAATCTCTGAGCATGTGGTTCTCCCCACAACCCCAACACTGAAGTGGCCCTTTAAATGCTCTATCGGCTGTTACAGCTGGCTTGAATTCTCTTCTTGCTTGCTGGCCTTGTGGAAATATCCTAGGCTGATTCTTGAATGGTGGTTTAGACTCACCTTTCTTCTGATCAATCCTTCCCTTGGGTTTATCTTTCCATGCTGGTTGTGCCTCTGCTTTACCTTTATTCTGCTCATATCAATGCTCTTCCATCCTGATAGCTTCATCCAAGCTTGGTGGATTCACAAACTCTATCCTATCTCTGTCGATCTGTGGTAGACTACCAAGGAAGCATTGAATCTTCACTCTTTCATCCTTGATGTAGTCCACATACCTCAGCAACTCCAAAAACTTATGAACATGCTCATCCATAGTGTTCTGTCCTAGCCCGAGTTCATTGAACTCTTTCCTTTTGCTAGCATAGTACCTAGCTCATAGGTACTTCTCCTGAAAGTATCTTTGGAGTCTACCCCAGCTGACTCTTCTCTCACTAATTCCTTTCACTTGCATGAGGTGATACCACCAAATAGAAGCTCTTCCACTAAGGTTGTAGATAGCAACCTTAGCCTTTTCATTCTCTCATTATTCATGCATCCTGAAGTACTTCTTTATCCCAAGAAGCCATGCCTCTACTTCTTGACCTTCTTTGCTTTCACCATCAAAAGTGGGAGGCCTTGCCTTCCTAAGTTCACCTTTTCGGTGCTTCTTCCTACTCTTAGTCTTACTCGTAGTGCATCCTGGGCTCTCTTGAGAACCCTCAAAATCGGTTGACCTGCTAGAAGAAAACTTAGGAGAAGGTTTCATGTGCCTTCTTCCTACAGAACCTCTTCTAGGGATTCGAGTTCTTCTCATGGAACGACCCCTAGACTGACTTTCTGCATTCTTTTCTTCTCGTCCTTTGTGGCTCGGGTTAGAACCACTATTAATCCTTTGATGCAAGCCGGTCATACTCTGCAAAATGGATGCATTGAGCTGATGTTGCTCTTCCTGTGCTTTCATCATTCGCTCATTAAAGCTAACCATAGTCTCCACCAAGTTTGGGGTGTCACTTGCTCCCTTCTTCCATCAGACTCAGCTTCTGTATGTGCTTCTTGCACATTCTCACCCAGTACATCATCTTCTGGCCCAAATAGATCCTGTGCATCATTCAGAGTAACCATTCTTACACCGCTCTGCGCATTGCACTGTGATGCAATTTGTCTTACAACTGCTGCTAACTCTGTGTATATCAGATACATTTTATTAGACATCACAAGCATACAATAAGCTATATCTTACCCATTCAAACCAAGAATTATTCATTCGAACAATTAATTAATCAAATAAGTTCATTAAAAATCATGCCATGGCGCATTTCTCGACCAAAATTCATGCACTATCTGGCCCAAACAGCTTCCAGTGCTACAACTGAAGCTCTGATACCACTCTATCACATCCCCACTGACCTACCTGGCCGATTGGAGACCATGATCCATTTTTTTTCTCCAAAAACCATTGACTGAGTTCCCATACACACAGTCTGGAAAACTTGAATCTGTAATCCGCATCCCGAAACCCGCAACCCGAAATTGTGGATTCGGGATTGCGAAAATCCCAAATATGAAATTATGTGCTCGGCAATCCCGAAACCCGAAATCCTGAAAACAGTTGCTCCCGCAACCCGAAACCCGAAACCCGTAATTTTGGATTTAGAATTGCGGAAATCCTTAATGCCTAATTTTCGAACTTGGAGATTCCGCAACCCACAACCTGCAACCCAAAACCCAAAACCCGCAATTTCAAATTCGAAAATGCGGAAATCTTCAACGCCCAATTTTTGAACTTGGAGATCCCGCAAAATGCAACCCAAAACCTGAAACCCACAATTTTGGATTCGAAATGCATAAATACCCAACGCATAACTTTCAAACTTGGAGATCCCACAACCCGAAACCCGAAACCCGTAATTTCAAATTCGGAAACGCATAAATCCTGTCAGTGCAAGGCAATTATCCTCAAATATTCTAAGGGGCATAACTCCTTCCTCCAGCATCCAAATTAGGCAAGGTTGGTACCGTTGGAAAGGTCTTGGAGAGATCTATCCAATGGTAGAATCCCCTTGATCAAATGAGGCATCTAACCTTCTCATTTAATTCTCTAAAGTTCTTCCTATAACTCCCCTTAGTCACTTCCAACCTTCAACCTGCCAAGATCTTCCTCTCCCTCTAATCCACAGAGGTTTCCGAAACCACTTCCAGGCTTCCCTTCTCTCCCCAGGGGTCAAGTGTAAATATGCATCTCCTTCACAGAGTTAGTTATGCATAAACATTCATCACAAAACAATGAAACACTATCATTCATTATAACATGTACACTATCATTCATTATAACATGTAGGATGCATTAACATATTTAGTCAACACATCTATCATATGCAAGAAATACAAGGCATTATACTCATGCAATATAAGATGTACATACAACAGTGAACTCGGCCTCTTACTCAAGCCTATACATGACTGCATATCAATCATTTCATTTAACAAGTATTCATAATTCCAAAAGAGACATGAACAACCATTCCATCACAATGAACAACATCACCATATAACATAATACTTATCTTTCAATTCCGAAGCAACTAGCTAAGTGAGAGCAACGTTCAACCCAACCTTAGATCTCTGTCCAGCCTGTACTATTTTAGCGGAGAGATCACCCCCGAGCTGGGCAGTGTATCCACTAAGGAGGGCTAACAGGTTCTCTCACAGTCAAGGATCCATTATCATGATAAACCAGTTTGTAGTTGGGTTTATCAAGCATTCCAGGGATCCTACCCATGCTGTTCCAACCTACAGTGGTTATCAAGCACTTCAGGGATAACAGGGAAGGTGTTGCTAATCCAATGAGTTCAACCACAGAACTGTAGGAATTTCAGCAATTAGTTTACCTGGCACCCACAATACCTACCACATCCAACACAAGGAAGACCTATTGCACTATTACACAGTCTCTCAAGGCATCTTCCCTTCCAGTGGTATTCCAGGATGGGTATAGAAAGGTCCAGTCGCTCTCAGCCGACCTGGAACCCACAATACCTACCACATCCAACATAAGTAATATCCTATCTTTGTTGCAACAGTCTCTCACGGTCTTTCCCTTCCAATGCTATTCCAGGATGGGCATAGAAAGGTCTAGTCACCAGTTTGTTGAGACTATAGCCTTCACTAGGTTTATCAATCACCCCAACCTTTTTCCCACAATTCAACAACTGAATTCATTACTAGGCTTAGGGTTTTATCACAAATGCCCTACCAAAACCACTCTGTAACATCTTCTATCAATACCAATCTGTCCCTACAACTAGGGTTTACACACAGGGTGGTTATGACTATCAATTCTCTGGCCTTTCTAACACACCGGAAGCATGATTAACCTCCGATTTCTCTTCTTCCTGGACTGGTTTGGTGCTTACAGGAAATACAGGAACGGTTTCTCTACGAGGGTCGATGGCTCATGACAATGGAAAGCTTCGTGAGTGAGTGAATAGTCTGCAATGTCTGTATGTCCATGTGTGTGTCTGTGTGAATGAATGAATTCCCCTCTCGGGTAGTCAAGCAGGTTCAGCGAGTTCCCCCAAGCGTCTGAGTGTGTTTCAGTACAAGTAATTAGAGCCATGCCCTGCCATACGAAATCGAAGGCGTGCTCCATACTCCAACGGCCTTAGCGATCAAGGTTCTCAACCACCCACTGTAGTTTCATTAATGCCAGCAGGGAGTTCGAACAGGTTCTCAGTCAGACATGTGGCAACATGGGAAACCAATCCCAAACCCCCTCACCTCTCCCTAGTGGATACACATGGCCCCTTCTCATTCGTTGCCTCCTTAGCCAGCTTCTTGGTTATTTTATTCATTCAATAATAATTACATCATTTACATTCCTTCATGGATTAGCAGCCCATGAATAATCAAGCTGTACAAATACTTGCCTAAGCAATAACTTAAACATCCACTAGTTTCCACTAGTGGGGCCTTGGCTTTGAGCTCCACACTATGGAAAATACACATACTGTATATACATAGTATTTACATTGAAGCCAATAAACACATCAAGGGAAAAATAGGGTATTACACGCCATTTGTTGAAGCCCCGGGTATGTAGGTGGTGGAATGTTTTCCAAGGCAAGCAACAGAGGGTGACAACCCAATCTGAAAGGATTCAAACAACTCTGCACAAGAGCCGTTCTATCCCTAGACGGTTTGGTGTGGTTGACTCCCACAGATATTAGGCCTCTGCTAGCACTTAAGTGGATTGATCCCAATGGATCTGTCTTCCTGTGAAGGAAGATCGAAAGGTGTTCTGTGTCTAAAGGTAAGTAGTATTTGCTTAAGGAAAATCTAAATAAGTTAGATCTAAATTAAGGAAAAGGTATTGATGTGCAGAACAATCAGATCAATAATTTGGTTAAGTGTTTCACCAATAAATAGACATATGAATTAGATATGTATTAACCAGCTTTAAATAAAATAGTCAATGGCAATTGAATAATCTTATCTAAAGAATTAAGCACATGTGAGACTGTCTTGTTCTACCCTGCCAATTGAAAAACTAGCAGTAATGAAATTAAAACTATTTATCATTTGCATAAATAGATAAATGAGTTAAAGGAATAACACATAACAACATCTAAATTGTAAGTTCAAATAAATCCAACCAACACATCAGATGCATTCATTATATTTCAAAGATAAAGTAGAGTTGATTTAATAACCAAGGTGAAAAAAATCAGAAATTATAAAAGAAATATGACGAATTATAGAAAAAAGATGACGAAGAGAAACTAACTATGATTCATTAAGCTTGCAAGAAATTACAATGTCTCAATAGAAACAAAGTGTCTCCAGTTCTTCTCTGGCGATTTCTTCCCCCCCTACCCCTATGAGATCTCTACCCTTTAAATAATAATTACATCAAATTACATAGGATAGATCCCCCATAAAAAATGGATTTTCGAAATATTTCTAATCTAAGAATGGCCAAGGGCGATTCGCCACTTAGCCCATACATCTATCAGTTCTTCTAAATCCGGATACTTGGCCAATTCAAGTGCCAACTGAGTGTTACATGTAAAAGACTCGATCTCAGTTTTCTTGATTTTATGCCATGTACGTAGGAAAAGGTGGATATTTATCCCTTGATTGACAGTCTTCTTGATGAATTCTTCAACCTCTGAAATCTGAATGTACTCCAGCTATTGAATTTGCTCCTTGGTTTGTGCACATCTGGTATCAACCTGCTCGATTGTCAACTTGGGTGGACAGGCCTTTTCAATGAGGTCCATGGTAGAAAAATCTAGCATGACCATTATGTTATCTGCAACATACCATCTCCTGCCACACACTGCTTGTGCTTTCTGAATTGTTTCCTCAACAAATTCACAAGCATGTTCCCATGCACTTAAAGAAATTCTAATTCTTCTAAACTTAAAATTGTTAAGAACATGAACGTCCTCAAGCTTGTCCTTGATGTATTTCTTCCAAATCACTCACATCTTCTATAGATCTGGTTTCCTCTTGTCTTCTTTCATTATGTTGTTCCAGAATAGCAGAATGTTTGTTAAAGACAGTGTGTGTCTCCTGTATATCATTCAGGGACACAAATAGTTCAGTCAAGAGTTCCTTGTGATCTTCATTGATTTTAAAGGCTAACTCCTTGAAC
Organism: Larix kaempferi; assembly: GCA_027924585.1. Classification (NCBI taxonomy): domain Eukaryota; kingdom Viridiplantae; phylum Streptophyta; class Pinopsida; order Pinales; family Pinaceae; genus Larix; species Larix kaempferi. The sequence continues at coordinate 6,881,209 of BSBM01000031.1, read as the reverse complement.
TCTTCCTTGGAAAATATAAATAAGGAGGGAACATATGCCTTAGTCACTGAATCCTCCAACTACTGCTCAAGTAATGGGATATTCTAATCATAGCTAATGTTCAACACTTGTGCTTGTTGTAGCTGTTGCTAGAGAGAATCATTATGTTCCTGCAGGTTTCTCAGCTAAGTGTCATGCTCATTTCTGAACTCTTGAAGTTGATATTCATGTTGATCCCTGGCTTTAGACTGCTCCTGTTTGATCTTATGCAACCCTTCTTTCCTAGACTCAATCTCTTTATTTAAAGTGGTGACTGAATCATAATTAGCCCCTACAAAGGCTCCCATGGCTACTGCAGTTTCCAATGCTTCTAGTTGGGAATCGGTAGATGTTTTTTACCATATAACCTGGTTGGGAACTGGGCCTTTCATAACAGTCCCTCCCCTTTGTCTCTTAGCTCCTCTTTTTACCATATCCTTCTCAGATTTTCTATAGAAGTACTCACCCAAACAAACTACAACATCATCTCTAAACTATGCCACCATGTCCACTGTTGATGTTGATATATCAGAAGCTGAAACCAAAGGTGGAGTTTGGGAAACAATAGCATTTGGGATTGGGATGTTGATTTGGGTAGTGGAAATGGAGGGTGAAGTAATGTTGGAAACCAATGGTAAGGAGGAAGAAGTGGAAGCTAAAGAGATGATCTATGGGAGTGAAACAAAGATTGGAATGACAGGTGATTCTGGAAGTGAAACATATACAAGAATAATAGGTGGCTCTATAGATGTGGCGGGAAGTTGGGTTTCAACATCCTGTGTAAGTGCAACAGAAATTGGAATCAAAATTGGCTCTTGTGAAGTCACCACAGGGGTTAGAAGCGGTTCAGTTGTTGTGAGCAAATGATTTATGATATCATAGAATGAGAGGGAAGATGTAATGATTGGGAAGTCCAATGATGTAGGGGGTGTTGTAGTAATGGCAATGGTAACCTCTGGTAAATGAAGATCAGGGACAGAGGTAACAATATTCATATATCCCAAGGGGTTAGAAGAAGTTGAAGTGACAGAAATGATTTTAGGGAAAGTATTAGTAAAGGCAACAGAACATGAAAATTTAGAGGGAAGAATTTCCTCATCCTCGTCACTATGTTCAATGTTAAGCATGGTTACCTTGGGCATAGGTTTTTAAACCTTTTGCTTCTTTGATGGAGTGGTTACAGCAATAGTTTGAGTTTCCACAACTAAAGTTAGTGCTGCCAATTCTTTCTTCATCTCAGCAGCTGACTGAATTAGCGCATTGAAATTTTCCAAAGGCCTGGGCTGTAATGTGTCTTCAACAAGGGCTTTGCCTTTGTCATCAGTATGATAGGTTAACAGCAATGGAGACTTTCCTTTATGGGCTTCCTTTTCTGACCTATCTTTCTAAACTTTATCATCAAGTGACAATTCCTTTTCCCATATTTCAAGACCTTAGTTTTGAGCTCTTGCTGATATTGAAAGATGAAACTTTGTTCTTCTTTAGAAGCATCTCTGTTCATGACTTCAACAAAAGAGTCAACACCCTAGTATATAGAATCATCTGGTTTAGTCTGGTGGGAATATACATTCCTCATGTGCTCCTGAGCAACATGACTAACCATAAATTCCTTGGGATCATGCATCCTTTGAGGATCTTTCCCAAGCTTAAGAGCAGCAATTTTCTTGCCCAGTAACCCAGCATGAGTTGAATTCTGATATGTCAAAGGTCCAAGATGATGTGGGAACTTGGGCCACCATCTTCTCTTGGCTCCTGTGAGTTTGGGAAAAACACCATCAGAGACGGTCTGAAAATAAATCTCCTCCAACAACAGTCTGTCTGGCACTATTTTGGGTAGCAGATGTGCAGTGTTTCCACCCCAAATTCTGGCAAGAGAAAAATAATCTCCTATTTACCATTCCCCCATAGTAGAGACCCATGCCTTATAAAATTGAGAGAAAGTGGGAGCATTTTCCTTAAAGATCATCACATGAATTATACCAATAAAATGATCAAAAATCTCATATATCATAGGCATGAAATTGTCTTCCCATAATACAGAGCAATAGATATGCACAGGGGGTGCAGACAAGGTCTAGTTCCATCCCATGGAAAGAAATTGAAAAGTAGAAAAGAATATATCCATGATGTATGTTGAATAAAAGAATGGAGGATTTCTGGAGGTAGGAGTCTTCTTGTATTTCTCAATAGCTGACTTAATCTCCACTGATAGAATTTGAGCCCAGTTAAAGGACTCCCCTGTAGTGAGTACATGATGAGCAAGGGGTTCCCATTTATCTTTGAATACAGAACAATCCGATAACCCATATATTGTGCAAAGCATAGCTACCAGTAAGGAGAACGACTCTTCAAACCAGGAAATAGGGTAGGATTTATCATCCTTAGGCGTGAAGCTTTCTAGGTTATTCATCCAAGATTTAAGCATCTCATCAAAATTGAATTGGGTTCTGGTGGTGTTGAGGAAATTACCATTGAGTTGGCGGTCGGGTTGTCTCAAAGCATAAGCCCTAGCAAAGGCTTCATGTCAGAAGGAAGTTAACTGTGCCCCAGACTTGTCATTGAAATAACGGTCTTGAGGGATTGCATGGTCTATAATCCATTTAATGGAATCGGTATAAGGAATAAGGGTCGGGATGGTGGCAATGGCATGTAACTGGGAATGGCTAATGTTCTTGTAGAAATACTGGTTCTGCTGTATTTCCAAAAGTTCATCATTGTCAAAAATGGAATATACACTGGACCAATATAGGTGAAGAGTTTCACACACTTGGCCACTCGTATCAGAAAGAATGCTGTTGTTCGAGTCTTTTTTTTAAGCTCCCTCAAGGCAGTTTTCGAACGGGTAATTCTCGACATGTTTGAGAAAGGTTGGATAAAATTTGATAAATAAGCAATAAAGCAATTAATATGAATAATAAGAACCTTAAATTATAAAAAAAAAACATAACAAAGTGTTGGGAAACCAACCTGAGCCGAAGACGACTGTAAATTGGGAGAACTAATAAAAAATACGTAGTAAATTATTCGCTTATGAGGAATTTCCAAGTTTGAAAATGATAGAAAATAGTAGAAATTTGGAAAATTTAAGCACTACGCTGAAATAGATCTAGATCGTATAATTCAAAAGCAATCGATGGCTACGATTAAAAGATGGAAAGCGGAAAAGAAAATGTGGAAACAAAATTTGTAACCTTTGATTTTGGTTTCTGCAATCCGCAATCTGCAATGCAGGTTGCGGGTTGCTAAAGCACAAGTTTGAATTTTTAAAGTGTTTTTATGTTTGCGCAATCCACAATCCGCAATGGAAAAGCAGATTGCGGGTTGCGAATTTGAATCTTGCTTTCGCTTATTGAGTTTTCCAATTTCCTCAACCCGCAATGCGTAGTGCAGGCTACGGGTTGCGGAAACAAAAATGTTTATTTAGAACGACAAAGTGTTTTCCGCATTCCGCAATCTACAATGCGGGTTGCGGGTTGCGGAAACAAAAGTTATTTTTATTGAAAAAGGTTTCCCGACATCCGCAATCCGCATTTGTGGATTGCGAATGGAGAAAGTTTATTTTTTAAAAATTATGACTTCCACAATCCGCATTATGGATTGCGGATCGAAAGTTGCGGAAAGGACATAATTTCATGAAAAAACAAATATTTCGCAATTTTTCAAAACACACTAAGGAAATATTTTTTGGCAAATTTTATTCAATCCAAAGCATGGGAATGAGAAAATACAATGACAACAATAAAAAAACAACCCCCAAAATGAGTAAAGGAATTACAAATTACCTTCAAACATAGTAGTGGGGCTCTCATTTTATCAATAAAAATGGGATCTGTTGTGCCTACAACACCTCGAAAGCTAACACTCCCTCTTTATGAGGAAAGTGTTTTCAGTAACACTTGTTGACTCCCTTTGCAACTCCAAAAAACTTGCTATCTACAAATATGTACATGTTGTAATCTCAAAATCAACTATTGTCCCTTGAAAATGAATTGTTACCCATTCATTGGATGATGATATCACAACATTTTGAACCTACAAATAATGTTGAACACTTGTGAATATGAATGGAAATAACCTTGGATCATAAGCAATATGACAAACTCTAACTTCCCTCATTTCAACATCACAAGTCAAAATATTCAAGAATCACATCATGGGATGCTCAAAATTTCCTACAAGGAAAACCATATCTCCATACAAGAACAATAGAAGTGAATCACGTCTATCAAAATAACAAAGATATAAATATGCACAAGTCTACTCATTGATGTTGAAATGGAAATCTTGTGGCATAGGTAACAAACAATGTGAAGATATCAACAAATTTTGAACATGAGAATCCATCTCATGCAACTCAAAACATCCAAAAATAGAACCAACTTGATATAGCTCAACTCCCTCACCTTGAAAGAATATTGAACCAAGAGTAACATCATGGTCAACTACCTTTGTCTAAGAGAATCTAACAACCTTTTCTGGATTAACTCTACAATACTCCCATCAAATGCAATCTTGGAATCAATATCAACATCATCCTCTATTAAGATATTCCACCTCTCCCCCTCAAAACAAACTGAAAGCACACTGATGGAAGAAACATATGCAATATGACTAGGATATCTCCTAGGAGGTATACTCGCCATCATTGAATATCTAGGCACTCCTACATGCTCCCAATCCTCCCCAAATCTAGAAGGATCCTCCAACATCTCATTAGAATGGAAAAGTGTCATTGGATCAACCAAGTAGCTTATAAAGGTCACCCTTTCCCATGCATCTATCCAAATTACTCCAACTAGCTATACTACAATCACTAACGATGCATTGTTGTACCTTAAGTTAAACTCTCCACTATATATTTGTCATACAAGAAACTTAAGGTATTCTCATTCAAAACTAGGAAAAAATAGAACATCATTCAACTCGAAAACATTATCTAAGCACATCTAAAATGAAATGAAGCCAATTCCGCTCACACGATAAGAAGAATCACCACCAAGCTCCACACTCATGCCTCCCTCTTGTTCATGAAATCCATTGAAAGTGACTTGTCATATGTCACATGTCTTGAAGCTCCATTATCCACATACCATAAAAAACTTGACATAATCTTAGAGTTCAAACAAGAGTCTATGGAAAATAAAGTCTCAAACTAGGAGGAATCCTCTTCTACACCTACTACAATCTTGGCTACAACTTGTTTCGATCCCTTTCCATTTTTATTTAGTGACATTGGATAAGATAATGTTCCATCTCATGACATCGGAAATGCATCACCATACTCAAGTCTTTATGTATTGTATAAGTACCTCTCTTCTCCTTGTATCCTTTCTTACTACCCTTCTTTGTCTTCTCAAAGAGACTAATCACATCTACTTTCTATTATTTTTTTGATCAAAACAAGAATTTGATTTGTTCCAGCAAAATATCAATCTAAATATTTTAAAACTGTGGAAAGGTCTATTGAGAACAATCACCCTTAAAAAAAGGCTTGTAGGAAGGAACAAGTCCATTTAAAGAAATGGAGACCAACTCCTGATATTTCACATGTATTCCAAGGAATCCAATTGATGCTTAATTCAATGATCCTTATCAAGTGGCTCACCACATATCTATCTTGGTCATGCAAATGACTGAAAGCTAGTTTTGTGAGCATCTATCGAGAAGCACAAGAATGTGTAACAACTCAACCAAATCTCCAAACATGTCATTATTTATTTTCTTCTTTGCAATGTGAGAGATGAAATGATCCTAAACATTGAACCAATAATAATTCTATTAACCTTGGCTTCCTTCTTTTGATGAGTAGCCAATTATGTTGGATTGGTTTGTTCTAGAATCACTTTCCCAACATGCTCACTTTAGCTAGTGTTTTCATACCAGCCCATGCAAATGAGAACCTACTAAGGGTTATGGAACCCTTAGTAGAAGATTCAAATATGGATAAAAATAGAAAAATGAAAAATGATATGTATGAGTGCAAATAACAATAGAAAGTAAATCTAACAAACTATTGTAGAAAAAAGAACTAGTTGATCAGAACCCAGGAAATATTTTTTGTATTTTATTGCAAACTAGGGTTTACAAAAATGGTTACCTACAAATATGAGGTGATGGGGGCCCTTGCAGTAGTACAAGAGTAGCGCGTTGGATCTCCTGAGTTCCTTTCTCTTCTCCAAACGCTCAATGGATGGCTAGTATTCAGCTAGGTGGGCACAAAAGCTCAAAAGTGTAGGCTAGAGCCTTGTAGGAAATTTGGCAGCATAAGGGTATGAAGAGTGATCATTGATGAAATGGGAGGCCTCCATCACTTTTTATAGAAATTTTGGGTGGTGCAGTGTTGGCCCATGGTTTTGGGAAACCAATAGTATTGGCTAGTGTTATTTGATATTTTCCCTCTTTTTTATTTTATTTTGACTTTTCCCCCTTTTTCTTTTCTTTTTGGGGATTTTTGGACCCTTTTTGTGGGTTTTAACCTTTTTTGAAGGAATTTATTTATTTTTTTAGGGAATAATGATTTTTTCCCATTTGGTTACTGATTTAGGGTTTTGGAGGCCAAAAATGTAGTAAAAGTGGTCAAATGGGTTATGCGACTAGGGAGATGAGCTAGTGAACAATTTTTGGGTGTTAATAGATTGCCCCCTGATGTTTGAGGGCATAATCTCATCATATGGCCAATAGACATCGTAAGGTATGAATTTTTACATGGGTGTGAACATTGTGAGGGAGAAGAGAAAAAACTAGTTGGAGACCGAAACACATGCTCTAGACGAACTGCAAAGGATAAAATTAAAAATACATGACCTCAATAATGAATGAGGAATAATCTAAAATATATGTACGAGGCGGGCATACCCATGCTCGTATCAAGATATACAAATAATAATGAGGCCCAAAAGGGGACATGAACAATACATAGGGAACTATTGTGTACATCATAATGGTCCAGAGGGGACACATATCTGGGACATACTCATGGTCCAACCATGACTGATATGAAGAACTAGAATATATGGGAACAATGGCATATATATTGAATGCGGTACCAAAAAAAATGATGCTCGGCTGGATCTGAAGGTGTCCAACAACTATATGGACTCAACAATTGAGAGTTAGAATCTCAAAGGTACATTGGACTGCATCTAAACTGGATACTCTAGGAAGCCAATAGCTGGAGGGATTCTGAATACCGTCGCCAACGCAACCGGGATATCCGCGGGAACATATAGCTGGGGGGTTCCAAATAGACTCACCAATGTGCTAGAGTCAATGGACATCCGGGGTCTTCGACCAATAACTGAAGGGATCAATACCCTGTACAAATCTCAACAGTGAGATGAGGGAGCTGAAGTCGAGTACGTGAGAAACAACCATTCTAAGAGGCACCAAGGACTCCTCTTAGATGGTCTATAGGCACTCACCACTAATGGGGATGATTCCAAGGTACAGGGACCTCTGGTTCTATCATCTGGAATAGATGTGCTGGTGTCGACAGAGGGAAACCTGCAACTACCAAGGCAATGATGTTTCCTTGCGAGGTGTACAACCAAGATGTGATGGCATTGGACATGTAACTGACACATTGGAGGGAGGGATATAGAGGTCAGGGAGTGATGCGACTCAAAATTACTTTGTTTAGAGTATGACGGAAAGGCTGGCATGGAAGCATATGAAACTGACCTCGAGAAATGGGATCATAGCTTAAGGGACCAGGGACTGTGACTGCAAATGGGGGAGAATTTTGGGCAGGGGGCCTTGATGAGTGATATCAGGAGACTCGAAGTGTGACACATCGCAAAATACTCTGAACAAAGTTGACCATGATGGGGATGTTGTCATAATGGTAAGACTAGATGTGATCCGTCGGGGCGCCGAGAGGCACCATTTGGGCCTTCTTCATGGTTTAAGGAGCTCGAAGAAGGGATAAAAGTGTGCTCTAAATGGTACCGTCGTGTGGATTTGTACAAGCCCAGGATGGTGCATTCTCATGGATTCTTTCAATTTAAGGAGTCTGAAAGTGATAAGAAGACTCTGAAATGGTGGAAAGGTACCATTGTGTGTATTTATACAAGCCCAGGACGGTGAATGCTCGTGGTCGCTTTCAATTTTACAGAGTCTGAAAGCAATAAGAAGACTCCAAGGGGGTTCTTTTTCGTGTGTTAGTCCGCAAGGCCTGAAAAGCATAAAAATATGCAATGGAGAACTCTTCTAGTCGGTGTGACTAGAGTATTCATTTTTTGTAATTAGTCTACCAAGTCTGGAAAAGGGTTAATCTTATACCAGATAGATTCCCTTTCAGATACTTTTAGCGAGCATGTAAGGAAGCAAGATTGCTCATGATATTTTCATTCTTTAGGGAGTTAGAAAAGAGCTTAACAGAAAATCCCTGAGTGCCTTTTTCGTAAAGGAGCTGCTCAGCCCGAAAAAGGGATAAAAGTATGCCAAACAGATATGACATCCAAGCAAGGAGGAAGTGTTCATTCAAGGGACAAATCTGGGAACCAAGAGAGTGTAGGGGGGAACACTGATGGGGCCTCCTTGTGGGTAGATGAATGGTGGAAAAATAATACAATAAATGCAATATGGAAGGAGTGTAGGGCTCATGGATAGGCCGCGATAGAAAAAATGGTCAAAATTGGGAAAAAATGATTGTGGCTTGTGTGGCACGCAAATTGAGGCAGCAAGGGGCATGGGAAAAATTCCCGAATTTGTTTTGGGTGAGAGCGAGAAATGATCTCAAGCATCATCACAAGAATGGAATTTTGGATCTAAAGGTGCAAATGGTGCGGAAAAAGGAGGTCATATGAACCCAGAACGGTCGAAGCAAAAATTAGGGGAAAATGGCTATAAATAGCAAATAAGCCACCTCCACATGTCGTTTTCACTATGCAAATTGAGAGGAGTGTGGAGGGGCCCAGAAGAGGAAATTCATATTTCTCTCAATATGCCCGATGAAATCCAGTTCTGTGACTTGCCAGTAAGTCTTTAAGTGATTTTTGATGTTTTTGATGCATTTTGACTTGGATTTGGTCCACCGGGGAGTCATGCCAAGCAAGACTAGGGCACCACAACATGATTTTTGAGAGAAATAGTGTGCTTAGGGAAAAACTCTGAGCCATATAGCTGTGCGGTCGAGGCGCAACTGTGGGCCTCATAGTCTTGCTCTGAAGCGCGGATTTTCTTGGGAGAAGAGCGCTCCAAGTGCAACTGTGGGCCCCACAGGAGTGCTCGAGGAGCGCACTTTTTGAGGAGAAAATCATGCTCTAGGGCACGGCTAGGGGGAAAAAATGCATGCTTTGGAGTGCACCTTTTTGCCTCTGTTTGGGTATGACGGCCTGAAGGAGACTGATATGTATTTATATGGAGTTGATGGGGTTTTTTTTCTAGTTGACAGGATGCCGAGAGTTAGATGGAGAGAGCAAGAGCTTGGGAGGTTGCTGGATGATATCATGGATGATGATGATGTCCAAGATTCACTCGCATGCTGCGGTTTCCTGAAGTTCCCCAAGGTGCCCCTAATGCATTCAACAAAGTTGTTGCTGAACAAATTGGTTGAGTTTTGGGATGCCGATGTGGGGGCATTCGTGATACAGGGGGAGCGACTAGAGATATCGCTCACAAATGTGTATTTTCTGATGGGGCTTTAACAGTTGGGTATGATTTTAGGCACCCATCCAAGGAATCCCAGTGATGTGTCGATGGAGGACTTGTTGGAGTGCCATTTTTATGCCACAACATATGTGCATGAAAATGCTATACTGATCTGTGACATCAAGATTCTAGAGACTCGGGCTATAGCGGTACTGGTAGTTCGGATACTGGGGTCGAAGGCTCCCCACAGTATTTCTGGACGACAGATGATATTGGTGGAGTAGGTGTTAGAAGGTACCTACTTCGGGTGGGGGAAGATGTACCTAACTATTGTTCCGCGTAGGAGGGGATTTATGTTTCCCTTTGTTCTTATGCTCGTTCTTCTTTGAGCGAGTGCCGACACTAAGACCTCACAAGGAAGTGCGCGATGGTGGACCTACTAAGCCGCATATGCAGCGATGGGGCGAGATGATGAATCATGGTGGTGGGGGGCTAGTGGTTCGCTTTTTCACTTGAGATCTTTTCACGGAGTGGCTGCAGTTTCCAGTGGTGATCGAGGAATTACATTATGTAGGGATGGACTACAGGGGAGATGCAGAGCTCCCACGACCTCCTGGCCAGGCATGAGGACCAGATGGTATGTATCTACTCACTTTATAGTATCATGTTGTATCTAATTGATAACATATATGATAGCTAGAGGATTGTTATGGTATTGAGACTGATGATGTGCTTTTGTGTGTATATGTGGGTCCACGACCACCGACAGGGTACCGGTCTCGGAGGGGTCGAGTGGAGGGAGTGTACTCCCCTGCGCGTGGACACTGTCGAAAATGGAGTGCTTTGACGACACTGGAGACGCTATGTATAGGGATCGACTTCCTACTGGATGGGGTGATCGATGATGGTTGGCAGCATAGAGATCGGGACTTGATTGATATTTTCTAAAACGCTCCATGGGAGTGGAGGCCAGTGATGAAGCAGATTGCGATGGTATCCAAGGAAGTGAGGGCCATGGCGTGGGGTGATTCCCCTTACAATGATGAGGAGGAGTAGACTGAGTTATATTAGGAGGAGGAGGAGGGGAAGAGGAAGAGGAAGAGGAAGCAGAGGAAGAGGAGGAAGAGGAGGAGGAGGAGGAGGAGGAGGAGCACAAGGATGACTCAGATTAGGCAGTTTGATCGAACTGGCCCCCAATGTGATGAGCAAGGGGAATTTTTTGTACATGGCGACTATTTTTATGATGAGGATGTTGTTGGGGCTCCTCAATGTATTGATGTATATGTTATGATCGGAGCACTATGATATTTTGATTATATATATAAATGCACGTGGATGCAGTTTATTATGATGATGGTCCTCTTTTTCTTTTTTATGATGATGTATGCCTATATGATGTATGTATGCATGTGGATGATGTGATGGTGCATGATTGTGGTTTAATTCCTATATGTTGTGATTGATATACCATTCTAGAACATTATTAGCCATTTGTTATGCAACATTGTTATGATTTTGCGGGACATGGATGAATGTAATGAACTCAAACTGTCTAATCAGTTATTTTGTACATGGCGACTATTTTTATGATGAGGATGTTGTTGGGGCTCCTCAATGTATTGATGTATATGTTATGATCGGAGCACTATGATATTTTGATTATATATATAAATGCACGTGGATGCAGTTTATTATGATGATGGTCCTCTTTTTCTTTTTTATGATGATGTATGCCTATATGATGTATGTATGCATGTGGATGATGTGATGGTGCATGATTGTGGTTTAATTCCTATATGTTGTGATTGATATACCATTCTAGAACATTATTAGCCATTTGTTATGCAACATTGTTATGATTTTGTGGGACATGGATGAATGTAATGAACTCAAACTGTCTAGTCAGTTATTTTGTGCGTAGGAACTTTCTAAAAAGGAAAGGATCGTGTACCTGGTAAAAGTTATTGATTTGGGCGATAAGTTGATGGGATTTGAGAAACACACAAAGGTGACTTATGCCATGTTGGATAGCAGCGATCAGGAGACAAGTCACAACATTGTACTAAGCCTGGTTATTGGTGGTAGCACCTATACACACTCCATCGAGGTGGATAAACTCGTGTGAGGGGGAATACAATAGTCAAGTTGCTGAGTCGAGGTTTGGAGACCATCTACTTGTGCCATCAGCGGAACCAACATAGAGTGGTGGAGCAGTATCCATCTGTGGTTATGCGTGGAAACAAACTTGTGAGGCTTAGGATGCAAAAAGTGAAAAATAAAAAAGGAATAAAATTGTACAAGATGGACTAGTGGGTCTAGAAAAAGTGCTAAGGGTAAAATCATTTGAGGTACAACCCATTGCGGGGGTTGGATAAGGGATGTCCTTCAGAATTGGTAAGGATATATTCCCCCTTGCCGAGACAGGTTTGGACAATGTAAGGGCCTTGCCACATGGATTCAAATTTTCCTTTTCCGTTTTTGTCATGATCTTTGTCATAAACAAGCACAAGGTCTCCTTCGTGGAAGGTATGGGGGTGTACATGCTTGTCATAATTGGATTTGGAGTGATGTTTAGCAACCTCGGTGATTTGTAAAGCTGCTCGTCATTATTCTTCATCTTGTTCCAATAGAAGTAAGCGTTGCTCAAGAGGTGAGGTTTCCGGGAGAAGCTCAACGACAATGTGTAAAGCTAGGATTTGAGACTCGATGGGGAGAACAGACTCTACACTGTGAACCAAATGGAAAGGGGTAAAACCTATGATAGTCTTAGTGGAGTGCAGTAATCCCAAAGTGCGGGAAATAGAATATGGTGCCAATTGGACTTGTGTTGGTTTACTATTCGTTGGAGAATTGTCTTCAATATTTTATTGATAGCCTCAACTTGGCCATTCCCTTGAGGGTAGTACGATGAGGTATATTGATGGTCAAAATTCAAGAATGTTGACAACTCTTTCCACACAGAGTCTTAGAAATTTTTCCCATGGTTGGATATGAGTTGTTTCGGGACCCCAAACTGAGCAATGACATGGTTAAAAAATAAGCATGTGGCGGTCTCATCCTTGCAGTTAAATGTAGGGATGGCCTTAGCCCATTTGGTGAAATAATTGACAACCAAAATAATGTATTCATGGCCATTCACCGAGGGGGGGTTACACTCCATAAAATCGATGGCCCACTTACAGAAAGTGCCAACAGTGATGAATGGATGGAGAGGAGCAGGAGGGGTCCTGGATTTGGGGGAAAAGAGCTGGAAATTCCAGCAATGTTTCACTGTTGTAATATAATCATTGAAAAGGGTGGGCTAGTAATACCCAACACAGATGACCTTTTTGGAGGTAGAAATTCTCGAGAAGTGGCCATCGCAGGCTCCACTATGAAAATCGTTCAAAACTTGTTCGGCCTCATCATGTGTGACGCATAGATGTAAAATGTTGTCAATGCCACATTGATAAAAGACATCGTTGAGGAAGAGGTATCATGAAGTGTGATGGAGGATAGGATGACGATCATCATGACCGAGGTTGGAGTGAAAATTTTGTGTTCGTAGATATACCAGAACATTGCCATACCATGGGTCATCCAACGAAATGGTGAACAAGTGGTCATCGGGTAAGTTAATGATGATGGGGGGCGATGCTGACGAAGAGGGTAAGTCAGTCATGAGATGTGCCAAAGCGAGGGATTTGGTACTCTCTTGTGTGACAAATGTCAGGTCATGTTCTTGGAGGATGATGACCCATTTAGCCACCCAACATTGGAGGAGGCAGTGACTCAAGAGATAGACCATAGGGTTGGAGTCTGCCACAACTGTATTTCGGCTCAACAGGATGTAGTGGCAAACCTTAGGAACTGAGAAGAAGATGGCAAGGGACAACTTCTCCTGTCACGTTCCCTCCCATCATACCAGTGCGATGGAGAGGATCATGATGCTAAAACCGGGCATCTAGCCCCATGAACTTATTAAATAAGCATTCACATAATATAAAAAGACATATGGAAATGTATAATTATAAGAAACACAATGGAAGTAATTTCAATTACACATCCATCATACATTCAAGATATTCATCAAATAAATAAATGCAAAGTTAACACAAAAGAATACTTATCTTATAAGAAAGTAGTCCCAAGCAACTGGCTATGCAACTGCAACATTCCACCCAACCATAGGCCAGTTGTGATCATCAATATCTCAACACACTGCCACCCCCGAACTGGGAATGATCTCTACAAGGAATCAGGGAATAGCAGACTCACACATAGCCCAAAGATACACCAAATCAGCCAAGCCAAGCTACAGTTGGGTTTATCAGGCTGTTAGGTAATGGAAGGAAGAATTGCTAAGCTAGTGGGATCATCCATAGAGATATGGGCACCCTCTGCAAGATATATCTAGATTGGTCCCCACAATACCTACACACCTGGCACAAGGAAGTATTCCCTTCACTAATACATAGTCCCTCAGGCCATACCTTCCATTCTAGTGTTCTTCAAGGTGTGCATAGAAGAGAAACCAGCCCTTTTGATACTCTTGAGAGGTTACCTTCTCACTAGGTTTATCAAGCCAATTCTGGTCCACTTCCACTCCTAATTCTTGCCCATAATTTCCAACCAACACAGGGATGCACCCTACAACAAAACACAAGTGCTGAAATACGTGGGCAACCAAAATGAATTGGTAGAAGGGGAATAAACCCTGGGGGAGCAAATTCATTTTCAGAAAACATTTTTCTGCATTTTAGGGGCAAAAACGACCTCTATAAACCCCCAAAATGTGACTCCCTTTCTCCCGGCCACTGTGCAACACAAAAACGAGCTCCCAACTATGGAAAAATGCAGGAAATTGGTAAAAAAAACGTGATGCGGAAAGCCCAGCTAGCTCAGACTGCATGAGGGAGGAAAGACTCTGGTTTTAGAATGGCTTTGGACACCATTTCATGGGTGTTTTCTTTCCCCATAAGCAAAAGTGCGTTTTCCTAGGTTGATGGCTTGCCCATGCATGAAATTGGCTGCCATGCCTCTTCATTCCCATGGCATTAACTGCCTCAACCAATTTCTGGAAGAATTAAATGATTGGGTGCATAAGTCAGAATGGGTAGTTGAGGGTTTATTCATTGACATCTGTCTTATCACCATTGGCTCAAGGGTTTGAATAATTTCCCTCCCTATTCCTTGTAGAATCATGCCCCCATCTCTTTGTTGCATTGCATAGCTAGTTGTGGGTTTTTCATTAAAATTCGTATTTACATGATGTCTTAATTTACATTGTGGCTATCTAGCACAAGAACCATAGGAATCTATTTTTTTAATTGCTGATACATAAAATGATAAATCAATGGTGGGGCCTTGGCCTTGAGCTCCTCACCATGATTAAATAACAATATTTACATCATTACGATTTAATGCGAAGGTGGTCAAAATGGGGACGTGACATTCCCCTCCCCTTACATCAGCACTGTCCTCAGTGCTCATCAAAACTAAACAAAAATGGATATGCCACTCTCATGGCATCCTCCAGCTCCCATGTAGCCTCATCGGGACCGTAGTGCTTCGATTGCACCTTTACCTATCCGATGGCTCGGTTCCAGAGCAATGTTACCTTCTTGTCTAGGATGCGTAATGGATCGGTTTGGAACTCTCCCTCGGGTTCCACCTAGATCACATCCCAATTAATCACATGGTTAGGATCATGTACATATTTCTTAAGTAAAGAGACATGAAAAACACTATGAGCTTTAGTGCTAGCAGGCAATGCAAGTCTATATGCAACTGGCCCTATTCTTTCAAGCACTTCAAATGGCCCACAATATCTAGGTGATAGCTTGGCACAACTCCCAAGCTTCAAGGAACCCTTCCTTGGCCTTACTCTAAGATACACATGATCCCCAACACTGAATTCCCTATGGATCCTATGCTTATTTGCATAGCTTTTGTGTCTATCCTGGGCTGCTTTTAAATTTTTCCGGATCTTTGCAACCTCTTGTTCCATTTCCTTAAGCAATTTTGGCCCAAGTACAATTCTGTTCACTGGATTGTCCCAAGTCACCGGTGTCCTACACCTTCTATTGTACAAAGCCTCATATGGACTCATTCACAATGATTCTTGCTACCCATTATTAAATGCAAACTCTACCAGGTGTAGATAATCCTCCCACTTGGATGACTTGTCCATTACATACATGCGAAGCATGTCTTCAAGCACCTGATTTACTCTTTTCTGTTTTTCCATCTGTTTGAGGATGGTACGCGGTGCTAAAGTTCAACTGTGTACCCAAATATGTAAAGAGACCTTTCCAAAAATTGGAAGTGAACTTGGTATCCCTGTCAGAAATTTTTGCTCTAGGCAACCCATGTAATCTGAAAATTTCCTTCATGAAAATATTTGCAATGGCATCGGCTTTGTGTGTGGAATTAACCAGTATGAAATGTGTTGCCTTTATTAACTTGTCCACCACAACCATGATGGAATCATGTTGTCTCATAGTCATTGGCAATCCTGTAATAAAATCCATGGAAATTATTTCCCATTTCCATTCTATAATTGGCACTGGGTGCAATAAACCTGCAGGGTGTTGGTGTTCAACCTTCACCTGCTGACATTTCGTGCACTTAGAAATGTATTCAGCAACATCCTTCTTCATCCCTGGCCAGAAATAATATTTCCTTGCTGTAGCAATTGTTTTCTGATATCTTGGGTGACCAGAGTATGGAGCTTTATGGATTTCATCCATAACAATCCTCCTCAAATATGCCACATTGGGAATATAGACTCTATTTTTATAGGTAAGAAGTCCGTCTTCCTCCAAATGATAACCCTCATACTTCTTGAAAAGGTCTTTCTGCTGCAATTTGTCCTTTTTCTGCACGTACACTTCATCCTCAACAATATGGTTAACAATCTGCTGCTTCAAATCTGGTTGGCAAGTACTAAGTGCTACCACATGCATTTCATGTACCTTCCTGCTGAGTGCATCAGCCACCTTGTTTTCTTTCCTTTTTATGTGTTTGATTTCAAAATCAAATTCATACAAAAATTTCAACCATCTAGCTTGCCTAGCATTTAAAGTTGGCTGATCAAACAAGTATTTCAAACCACAATGGTTTGTCCTTAACTCAAATTTTCTTCCCATTAAGTAATGCCTCCACATCTTTAAAGCATGTACTATGGATGCAAGTTCTATATCATGAGTAGCATAGTTCTTCTCATGCTCCTTCAACTTTCTTGACTCATAGCATATCACGTGGTTGTCTTGCATAAGAACTCCTCCAAGTCCTTGATTGCATGCATCGGTACATACCACAAAGTCTTTTTTTGGGTTTGCAATTTTCAAAATTGGTGCACTTGTAAGAAGATTCTTATCGTTGAAAACTTTCCTTACACCTTGGTGACCATTCAATCTTTATCCCCTTCTTTTGCAAAGAAGTGATCGGTTTTGCAACCTTGGAGAATCCTTCGATAAACCTCTTGTAGTAACCAGCAAGGCCCATAAAACATCTCACATCAGTCACATTCCTTGGAGTTGGCCAATTCATAATGGCTTCAATCTTCTCAGGGTCTACAGATATTCCTTCGTCGGAGATGATGTGACCCAAATAATGAATTCTATCTTTATAAAAGTCACATTTGCTCAACTTTGCATACAACTTATGCTCCCTTAGCAATTGCAATGTCATTCTCAAATGTTCTTCATGCTCTTCTTCATTCTTAGAATAGATAAGAATGTCATCTAGAAAAACAAGAACAAACTTGTCCAAATACTCGTTGAAAACACTATTAATGAGACACAAGAATGTAGCTGGTGCATTTGTGAGACCGAATGGTACCACTACAAACTCATAGTGTCCATACCTCGTTCTAAAGGTTGTCTTATGAATATCTTCTTCTTTGATTCTTACCTGATGGTAACCAGACCTCAAGTCAATCTTTGAAAATACATTTGCTCCTCTCATTTGATCAAAAAGGTTATCAATTTGGGGCAATGGGTATTTGTTCTTCATAGTGACTTTGTTCAACTGCCTGTAGTCAATATATAACCTGAGTGTTCCATCTTTCTTTTTCACAAATAGAACAGGTGCTCCCCACGAGGACACACTTGACCTAATATATTTCTTTTCCAGCAACTCTTGTAATTGCATTTTCAATTCTAGCAATTCCGGTGTACTCATCCTGTAGGGTGTCTTAGACACTGGTGCCGCTCCTGGCACAAGTTCAATTGTAAAATCAATGTCTCTCTTTGGAGGGAGTCCTGAAATCTCATCAGGAAAAACATCCTTGAATTCTTGCAATACATGATAGTCCTCCAATTTAAGAGTTTCATTCTCTGCTGCCTCTAAAATGTGGGATGCATACAATTAACATCCCTTCCTACAGAACTTCTTCAGCTGCATGGCTGTAGCCTGTCTAACAGAAGTCACCTTTGGAATGCCTTTTACAACCCTCAGGTTTCCTTCTTTGTCCATGCATTCAAATGTCTTATTGTAGCAGTCAAGTTTAACCCTGTGTGCTTCTAACCAATCCATTCCAATGAGAATATCATAGGAACCCAGTGGTAAAATATTCAGATTTGCGTAAGTGAATAGCCCATCCATCTCTAATGGACGTTTCTCTACAATTTCACTAACTTTTCTCTTGGTTCCAGTGGCTAGTTGAACTAACCATGATTTAACATGCTTTAATTTCTTAAAAGCACAAATCTCAACAATTCTAGGAGTGACATAACTGTGAGTAGATCCAAGATCAATCAAAATAGAAACAGATTGCTTAGCAATCTTACCTTCAACTTAAACCACAGTTGACTGATGATCTGCCTGGCGATCATCTAGAGCTGCATAGATTCTAGGGATTGTCCTTGCCACTTGACCCACAGTTTCAGCTCCTTGGATGTTGTGAACTTGATTTGGATTCCCATTCCGATGTGGACAGTTCCTAAGCATGTGCTCTCCTCCACAACCCCAACATTGAAGTGGTTCTCTTGGCTCCTTTGGATCTCTTGGCTTGTCTCCCATCATCCTAGTTGGCTTAGTCACAACCTGTGATGGTTTCCTTTGCTAATTCCGGAATTAAGGAGGCTTGAACCCCTTCTTCCTTTGATCAAACTTTTCATTTTTCCTATCCTTCCATGCCTTATGGAATTCTAGTTTGCTTTTGTTTTGATCAAAGCAATACTTGGCCTTTCTTATGGCCTCCTCTAGAGTTTGAGGTTCATCAAACTCAATTCTATCTTTATATGACTGGGGCAGTCCACTCAAGATACGCTGAATTTTCACCTTATCATCTCGAATATACCTGACATACCTCAGTAGCTCCAAGAACTTGTTTGCATATTCTTCCATGGTCAATTGTCCCAATCTCAGCTCATGGAACTCTTTGATCTTATCATCATAGTACCTATCAGAGAGGTGCTTCTGCTTGAAGTATTTCTTGAATTGCTTCCACACAATCTTCCTTTCATTGATCTTCTTCACTTGCCTGATGTGTTCCCACCATATAGATGCTCTTCCATTCAAGTTGAAGATGGCTACCCTTGCCTTCATATTTTTCGAGTAGTCTTGGACATGGAAATACTTCCTCATCCCAAGAATCCAAGCTTCAGCTTCTTGACCAGACTTTATCTCTCCATCAAATGTAGGAGGTTTCGCCTTCTTAAATTCCCCATGTGGATTGTTCTTGTAGTGTTTCTTCCTCTTACACCTGCGAGATGAAGAGATTGAACCCTCAATGGATTCTTCAGAGTCAGATGATTCATTAGAAGATATTTCTGGAGTATATGTTCTGTCTGTAGAAACTCTTCTTGAGCTACTGGCCCTCTTACGGGAATTCCTTCTAGAACTACTCCCACCCCTTTCTGGATTTTATGTCTGATGCCCAGAGTTTATTTGCCTTTGGATGTCTGTCAAAATCTGTAGCATGGCTGCATTCAACTGATTTTATTCTTCCTGAGCTTTAATCATCCTTTCATTATCTTCTCTACAGCTTTGCAACTCCACTCTTAGGCTTCTCATGGTGGCTGCAATACCTGGAGGAGTCTCTTGATTTCTTCTCCCATTAGATTCTGTTTCAACATTTTCAACATGTATGTTCTCCCCCATGGCATTTGTCTCAGGCTCATAGGGATCCTTTGCATCATCCATGATGTTGATTTTCTTGGCCCAACCAAGATCCAAAACCTTCCAACTGTACTATCTAGAGTGTTGCCCTGATGTAACTGTGATTATGCAAAATGTGTTCATCAACACAAT
The DNA here is from genome assembly GCA_027924585.1 of Larix kaempferi. Taxonomy (NCBI): domain Eukaryota; kingdom Viridiplantae; phylum Streptophyta; class Pinopsida; order Pinales; family Pinaceae; genus Larix; species Larix kaempferi. Next base: position 6,861,361 of record BSBM01000031.1, on the reverse strand, counting down.
AGTTAGCTGCATTATATTCTCAGAAATTCATAAATTACTTTCATGCACGTGGGAAAATACAATTTCTCACAATCAACGACATATAAGGGGGACGACGGGGGTCAAGGGGGCTTGCCCCCTTGTGGCTCGTTTTTTTTTTTTTTTTTTTTTTGTAAATCTTTCCTTTCCGCACAATTTGGCGCATAAGTTCCATGGCAATTTTTTTCCATTTTCGGCACCTGAAAATATCCCTGAAAAATAGTTGAAATTTCGTGTTTCAGAGCAACTCATCTAGTTCTTCCGCCCTGTTGCGGAGCAAATCGCTGAGTTCTTCCAACCTGTTGCGGAGCAACTCGCTGAGTTCTTCTGCCGAAAACACTTAGAAAAATTTGAGATTTTTCGGACCAACTTGCCAAGTCCTTCCGCTGTTGCGGGCCAACTTGCTGAGTTTTTCCGCAATTTCGGGCCAACTCGTGGAGTTCTTCCGAAATTTCCCTTTGACGCTGAACACTTAGAAAAATTTCACTATTTCGGGTCAACTAGGCGAGTTCTTCCGTCGTTGCGGACCAACTCGCTGAGTTCTTCCGACCTGTTGCGGAGCAACTCATTGAGTTCTTCCACCAAAAACACTTAGAAAAATTTGATATTTTTCGGACCAACTTGCCGAATCCTTCCGCCGTTGCGGGCCAACTTGCTAAGTTTTTCCGCAATTTCGGGCCAACTTGTGGAGTTCTTCCGAAATTTCCCTTTGACACCGAATACTTAGAAAATTTTCGTTGTTTCGGGTCAACTCGGTGAGTTCTTCCGTCGTTGCGGACCAACTCGCTGAGTTCTTCCGACCTGTTGCGGAGCAACTCGCTGAGTTCTTCCACCGAAAACACTTAGAAAAATTTGAGATTTTTCAGACCAACTTGTCGAGTCCTTCCGCCATTGTGGGCCAACTTGCTGAGTTTTTCCACAATTTCGGGCCAACTCGTGGAGTTCTTCCGAAATTTCCCTTTTGACACTGAACACTTAGAAAATTTTGGTTGTTTCGGGTCAACTTGGCGAGTTCTTCCGCCATTGCAGACCAACTCGCTGAGTTCTTCCGAAATTTCCTTTTGACGCCGAACACTTAGAAAAATTTTGTTGTTTCGGGTCAACTCAGCGAGTTCTTCCGCCGTTGCAGACCAACTCGTTGAGTTCTTCCGAAATTTCCTTTTGACGCCGAACACTTAGAAAATTTTTCGCTGTTTCGGGGCAACTCGGCGAGTTCTTCCACTGTTGCGGACCAACTCGCTGAGTCCTTCCAAAACTTTCCTTCGATGCCGAAAAACACTTAGACAAAATTTTCAAAAACTCTTAGGAAAATTTGAAATCTTTCATTCTTTCAGTGATGACTGCTGCTCAGTAGGAGGTGATCTTACCTCTGTAATTTTATTCAACTTAGCCATTTTAGGCCCGATGCTGATACCTGTGGTAATTAGGAAGGGACCTTCCCATGTAACTATAATTAGATTTGGCCCATAGAGGTCCAATGCTGTAGCCTATGGCTCTGATACCATTCTGTCACGTCCCCTCCCATCATACCAGTGTGATGGAGAGGATCGTGATGCTAAAACTAGGCATCTAGTTCCATGAACTTATTAAATAAGCATTCACATAATATAAAAAGACATATGGAAATGTATAATTATAAGAAACACAACGGAAGTAATTTCAATTACACATCCATCATACATTCAAGATATTCATCAAATAAATAATTGCAAAGTTAACACAAGAGAATACTTATCTTATAAGAAAGTAGTCCCAAGCAATTGGCTATGCAACTGCAACGTTCCACCCAACCATAAGCCAGTTGTGATCATCAATATCTCAACACACTGCCACCCCCGAGCTGGGCATGATCTCTACAAGGAATCAGGGAACAACAGACTCACACATAGCCCAAAGATACACCAAATCAGCCAAGCCAAGCTACAGTTGGGTTTATCAGGCTGTTAGGCAATGGAAGGAAGAATTGCTAAGCCAGTGGGATCATCCATAGAGATATGGGCACCCTCTGCAAGATCTATCTAGCTTGGTCCCCACAATACCTACACACCTGGCACAAGGAAGTATTCCCTTCACTAATACATAGTCTCTCAGGCCATACCTTCCATTCTAGTGTTCTTCAAGGTGTGCATAGAAGAGCAACCAACCCTTTTGATACTCTTGAGAGGTTACCTCCTCACTAGGTTTATCAAGCCAATTCTGGTCCACTTCCACTCCTAATTCTTGCTCATAATTTCCAACCAACACAGGGATGCACCCTACAACAAAACACAAGTGCTGAAAAACGTGGGCAACCAAAACGAACTGGTAGAAGGGGAATAAACCCTGGGGGAGCAAATTCGTTTTCAGAAAACGTTTTTCTGCATTTCAGGGGAAAAAACGACCTCTATAAACCCCCAAAACGTGACTCCCTTTCTCCCATCCACTGTGCAACACAAAAATGAGATCCCAATTATGGAAAAATGCAGGAAATTGGTAAAAAAACGTGATGGGGAAAGCCCAGCTAGCTCAGACTGCGTGAGGGAGGAAAGACTCTGGGTTCAGAATGGCTTTGGGCACCATTTCGTGGGTGTTTTCTTGCCCCAGAAGCAAAAGTATGTTTTCCCAGGTTGATGGCTTGCCCATGCACAAAATTGGCTGTCATGCCTCTTCATTCCCAAGGCATTAACTGCCTCAACCAATTTATGGAAGAATTAAATGATTGGGTGCATAAGTCAGAATGGGTAGTTGAGGGTTTATTCATTGACATATGGCTTATCACCATTGGCTCAAGGGTTTGAATAATTTCCCTCCCTATTCCTTGTAGAATCATGCCCCCATCTCTTTGTTGCATTGCATAGCTAGTTGTGGGTTTTTCATTAAAATTCGTATTTACATGATGTCTTAATTTACATTGTGGCTATCTAGCACAAGAACCATAGGCATCTATTTTTTTAATTTCCGATACATAAAACGCTAAATCAATTTTGGGGCCTTGGCCTTGAGCTCCTCACCATGATTAAATAAAAATATTTACATCATTTACGATTCAATGCGAAGGGGGTCAAAATGGGGACGTGACATCTCGTCATGGGGGTAGCATAGTGGTGGGCCAGATAATGTTTGACTCACATAATAAATGACACTTTCTTGGCGCGCACTATCTTGTTTGAATAACACACTGGAAATGACATATTGGGATGCCAAAACATAAATGATAAAATGCTTCGATAAATTAGGAGGTCAAATCAATGGAGCAGAAGTCAAGGCTTGTTTGAGTGCTTCAAAATCTGCTTATGCTTTTTCTTCCCAAACGAAAGGAAAGTGGGTCCGGAGCAAGCGAAGGAAACCATGAAATTCCATTGCATAGTCAGGAACGAAGTGACGGAGAAAGTTGGCTTTCCCTTGAAGGCTTTGTAATTGGCGTAATGTACTTGGTGATGGGAGGTCAAGGATAGATTGAACCTTCAAAGGGTCTATAATGATTCTTTTTTGGGAAACAATTTAAACTAATAACTAGCTGACATGAACGCAAAAAGCACACTTGAGAGGGTTCAGGTGAATGTTGTATTTGTGACAACGTGAAAAGACTTTCTGAAGATCGTCTAGGTGGTTGTATCACTTTTTTAATCAAGCGGTGAGGTTTTCCAAGTATACAAAGATAATGTGGACCAAGTCATGAAAGAAAAAGGTCATGGCCCGCTGAAATGTGGCACCATCATTTTTAAGACCAAACAGCATAACTCGATAGGAAAAGGTGCCCCACGGAGTAGTGAAGGCAGTCTTATATTGATCTTATTTGTGAATTTGAATCTGAGTGTATCTAGAGAAACCATCCATGAAGGGTAGAACCTCGTGACCCACACATGCATCAATGAGTTGATCGATGAAGGGCATAGGAAAGTTGTCTTTGGGACAAGCTAAACTCAAATCACAAAAATCAGTAAAAACGCGAATGGTGCCCTGTTTTTTGTTAACTGACACAGGATTGGACACCCATGTGGTGTAAGAAATGGGATAAATGAAACGAGCTTGGCATAATTTTTCAATTTCGGCCTTCACTGCTCGTAGTTTGGAGGGGTGAATGGGCTGTTTCTTTTGGTGGAGGGGTGGGACATCAGGCCAAGTATTGATACAGTGCTCAACAATGGCGGGGTCGAGACCAGGCATCTCAGGCATCCAGGCATTAAATTCGTCTAGAGTACAGGAAGTGCCTAAAGTAATGTTCTCAACTACACTGGGTGTGACAGAAATATCAACATGAATTGTAGGCGATATGTTAGCCATGTTACCTTCCTCGAAGGTATCAGGAGTTGGGATGGGGCTCTTAAGCCAATCCACTTGGCTATGGATGAATTCCTTCGACTCGACCGAAATTTGGTTGGCCGCAATAGGGGTAGATTCCTCAGGAATGAAGTACAATCGATGATGCATATCATACCAAGGGAAGTCAGGTGCGGTTAATGCTTCGAGGATTTCTTTGTCACTACAAAAAAATTGTGTGGATAGATCGGAAGAGGTAAAGATGGAGGTAGGGGGCAAGGTTGGTTCGCAACTTGTGAAAACCATATAGATAGTGTTAATATCTATTGGGGAGGAGGATTCAGGTGGGTGAAACTCCTCGATGGTAGTAATGGATGACTCTAAAGAGGATTGATTCAGATTGTGGAGAACCAATCAATACTCAGGTAAGTCAGGACAATGATGTGAATAGTTTTTGTAGACTCCGCATATGGCACAGGGGTGGTTGGTGCGCAATGATTTTTTACGCCTTTGGGGGGTGGGTTGTAGTTCAACAACCAGAATATTGGGGTCATCGTCCAACATCTTCATGTGTTCTTAGAGGTTTGGTAATTGCGGACAATTATGGGTAGCATTTCCCAAGGCATCACACAAAGAACATTTCGGAGGTGCACAAAATGTAGGGGTGGGTTTCATGGGTTTAGTCGCATGTGGTGTAGTATGAGTGTGCGTGGCCTTGCCCCCATTGTTGATGGGTGAAGACATTGTTGCCACACCGGTGGGTGGACGATTGGTGGTGGTGATTGGTTGGACTAGTTGGAGGATGACTTGTGGCATCGAAGTGGGATTAGGAGCAGGTAAGTACCACATGAGAAGTCCTAGTGTTAGCCCGAGGAGATTCTACATGGCCATCACAGGCATACTTAATACTCTTGAGGGTGAGAGAAAGAACGAGATTGTGTGGATTGGTGTGACTCCGACGTGGTTGGGGACCGACCGCATTTGAGGCAATAGAGGGGGTTGAGGGGTAGGCACTGATTGTTTTGACGAAATGGTGCACAAGTCAAATATCTCAACGGCCGGCAGGGGAGTTGGTAAAGAATGAAAAGTGGAGACCATTGGAGTCTCTGAATAAATTATGGGGGATATAGTGGAAACCAAATAGGTGGGTGCACCAAAAACAGGTTGTTCAACCATGGGGAGAACATTTTCTGGTGTAGCGTGTGCGTTCGGGTCGTAATAAGTGACTTGGTCGATTTTGACAACCCATCCCTCATGGGGGAACATCATGATGCGGAACACCAATGACGCGACAAGCTTCATGGCGTACATGTAGCTTCATCCTAGGAGTAAGTTGTAGTCGAGCCGTGCATTTATGACTTCGATGTCAATCAGGACAGTTTTACCAACTAATTGGACTGGAACACTAGCCAGACTACCTTGTGACTAAGATGAACGACCATCATAAGATCGTAAGGAAGTCGTGGATGGATTTTGGGTAGGAGATCCAATATTCTTCCACACGAATGTAGGCACAACACATGTAGAGGAACCCTCATCGATGATGCATCGATGGATAACGAGATTCCATATTGAAATGGAGACTTGAAATGATAATGTGGAAGGCATGCATGGTTCAGATTGGTGTAAATTAAATGCCATCATCCATGAGTCAGAAGTGTCTATTACACCTATGGTGGACAATAGTGTTTTATGCTACGTTGGGCAGTTCTTTAAACTTCTAGGGTTGACATAGCAGCAGGGGACTATGATAAGTCATCCACGATGTTATAATTGGGGGAAGTACGAGCATTAGGGTTGTTATTAACATGCAACAGAGGGAATCGAGGAGCTTTGGAGCCCCTTCGAATGGTGCAGGGGTTATACGTAATGACTAATCGGTGGTAATAGTGTTAGTAGTATTATCCATAGGAATGGCTTCTGTGGTGGAACCATATTGGTTATGGTATTTTATAATATTGATATCAGCCTAAGTCATCATTAAAAGGTGGTGGGTACCTATGTCAATGTGTTGGTTTCCATGAGTTACGTAGGTAACTTGCTGTTGGTGTGTCGCGACCCCTTAAGGGGGAGCCAAAGCTTGGGTGGCTACTACCCCTTGCGTGGGTAGGGGATTCTGCAACACCATAGGTTGTGTGTTGGTTTGCGGGGGGTTAGGTGGTGCTGGAGGTACAACATGTCCTTGGAGTTGGGCTTCGTCAGTCCAAAGTTGGCGAGCTCGCTCCAGATGGGGACAATTGTGTGTGTAATGGCCATATGCCCCGCAAATAGAGCATGGGTGGTTTGTGCATAAGTTGGGGTTTTTTCCTTGCCGAGGTGGTTGATTATTATTTTGGTTAGCTGGTGCAGCACAATTATTGTTTGGGGGTTTTGGTGGTGGACCGCCTCTATCTGGAGTTTGGTTATTGCCTCGGTTATGACCTCGTCCCCTATTTTGTTGTACTTGTTGGTTCCATTGGGAAGGTTGGTTTTGCTGTTGGTTTTGTTGGGCATAAACTTTCCCTTGGGGAACAAGGGGGTTATACGGATTTGCAGGTGCTGGGGAAGTCTGCGGTGGATAATAAGAGGGAGAGGCTTGAGGTTGTGCAGGTGCAGGTGCATCCAGTTGATGGTAGTAGGAAGGGGGTGCAGCAGGGGGGACGTATGATGGCGGGGTGTGACGGTAGCAATTTTTCAGACACGAAGGTCCATGTATTTGAGGGGCTTGGCCCATTGGAACATACGAAGGTGTTGCTCCTAAATGAGTTGTGGCGCCTGAAAGGTTGGGACCACTCATGGCAGAATTAGGAGTTGGATTATACGTTGGGGCGGTGATAGGAGGAATATTGACATATGGATGATTACGAGATGAAATGTGGCCAATAATGTTGTCGGCAGTGTGGGATGATCCTGGTGTGTCCTTCATGGAGGAATCATCATGGGGAGCATCAAGTAAAATGGAGTAGAGGTAGCCCGATTGTGCATAAATGAGTTTGAACTATTGGGCTTTAAGTATGGATTCTTCTTTGGTTTGGGGCCGTTTGGATTCCACATCCTTGGAGAAAACTGGTATGAGGGATTTCAAGAACAAATCTAAAAATTACGGTTGTCTAACTTTATATTACACAAACTATGGCGTCTACGCCATTCATGAATATGGTCAGTGATATGGGTAGCCATGTTCTGTCTACAAGATAGTAAAATTTCAACACCAGCATCATAACGGATGGGTAACTGGAGTAACTACAGGAAAGTCGAAGGAAGAGATGTAAAATTGGAGTGTGTCCCATGTGGTTGTTCAATATACCACTTAGCTGCAGGGCCAGTGACGGTCCGTTGTAAAAGGCGTAGGAGGATCGAGTCATCCACTATGGATTTGTAGGAACACCATAAGTGGAAGGACATGATATGATTTTTGGGGTCCTCACCACCCTTCCCTTAAAACATGGGGATGTCCGAAGGAAGTTTGGTGGGCATGGGAGGCCATGTAGGGTCATGTCAGATCGGATCGTTGGTCAATCAGGCCAGATCAGGGAGGTTGAGGCTGGCCATGAATGGAAAAATAATAGAAGGATGTGACATGGTCGAAGGGTCCTACGTGTTATCCATGGCGGCGATCATGGGGCCACCTCCACCAAGGGGTGAAGCAATGGAATGAGTCGTGATGGGGATCAAGGGACCGCCAGTAAAGGGAGGGATTTATGTAGGAAGGGCCAGTTCCCCAAAGTGTACTACTGGTGACCAAAGGGATGGCGGTTGGAACAGATCCACTACCGATAGGTATGGAAGTAGTGACTGGAATTCCAGGTGTAGGTCTTGTAGATGGTATGGCAAGAATGGACGCGGAAATGGTAGCTGGGCTAGTGGTGGAACCACCACCAACAATCCCACTGTAAAAGGGGTTGGGATTCACGCCATCCATGGGGCTAGATGGAGATGTGTATATGGGTAAATGTGACTCAGAATCAGAGGTAAAGTGACGGGATTTTGGATGAATATCCGACGACGAAGCTATGCGTCTGTTACGAGTGAGGTCAAGTGGACTGTGTTGCGGGGATATGCCCTGTAGGAGACGAGAATATCTCAGTGAATCAATGGTGATAGGTGTAAAAGTGATGAGGGGTTGTGGTAGATAAAATTCTCAAAACTCCCAGTGTAACCGTGTGTGCAAAAGGAGAGCTCAAAAAATAAGTCACTCAAACCAACAACAATTCTCAAAAACGCGTGCTGCAACAATGTGCTACAACAAGCAGAGTGGCAATAAAACGTTCAAAATACCAACAAGTAGCACTCCTAGAAATAAAAAGGTAGACTCCCTAATCCAATGGGGTTATAGGAGAATGCAAACACCTATCTAAGAGATATGGAAGCTCACACAAATCGTATCCGATGTAGGGTGATGAAATCTATAGTCAGGAAATACGAAATGTAGAACCAAATGGAGAAAAGATATCTCTCTAACGAGAGGGACTCTGGGTAAAATATTCCTAGAAGAATGGAATCTAAGCTACCCCTCTCATGGCACATCCGAAAAGGTGTCTCGCAGCTTCAGTTCTTTGGTCGTCGCACACCCGACATGGTCGCTAGTATGCACGACGAGAAAAACAAGTTGGTGTCCTTAAGTATAGAATGGAGAGCAGTATTCCACTAAGACTTCCAGAACCAATCTTGCTACTTGGAATCCTAGGCAAGAGGCCCTTCGACAAATCGGTGTCAACCGTACCAATAAGTAATAGGAAATTTTGGTTCCCTAAAAGATAGCAGCTATGTCTCAAATGTAAATAACAGAGGGGGTGTTATTTGGATGCCTAACCCCAATTTCCTACCTAGCTACAAATTTGTTTTTGTGTTCCCCAAGTGGGGTTAAGGTGGGTTTAATTAAGTCAATTTTAAGACTCTCTTGAATTATGGGGAGAGTGAGTGTGCACAAGTGGTGTGAACCCAAGATTGCGAGATAGTAAATGCTTGAAAGAAACAACTGAGACAGAAATAAAATCTTTTTTTTCTTTTACTTTTCAAATAACAATACAACTACTATAATAGGTATGCAGGAAATAAACTTGCTGAACTATGATGCAAGAGACAGCAATGCAGGCAGGATGCATGCACACTGAAATGTCTCTATTGCTACAACAAGCAAAACAGTAGCAAATCTAATGGCAAATGGGTGCAAGTAAACAAGGGTTTGTGGGTGCAGCCAAAGGTAAGATAAAAGGAAAAAACAGGTGCAGGGTGTGGCTGTGTGAAAAAAAGGTGTGCTCTGGGTGCGACAAACTACAGAAAAATAGTGCCGAAACATAAAAAAACAAAAAATACGAAAACAGGGCGCGGGTCTGAGTGGAAAGGGCACAATTGGGGCGCAAATTTCAGACTAAGAAGTGCGCGTAGAACGCAGATTTTAGGAAGGTAGGCGCATGAAATGCGCGGGTTTCAGGTGACCAAGCGCGCACAGGGCGTGGCTTTTAGGGCCGAAGACACGGGAAAAGCGTGACTTCCGGGATATACTACACGCGGAGGGCACGAATTTTAGGCCCAAAGGCGCGGCTTTCAGGTCATACTGCACACGAAACATGTGGCTAGTAGATCATAAGGCACGCTTCAAGCACAGCTTTTTGGCCATACCGCGCACATAACACGTTGCCAGAGGAGCAGAAAACACGTAGAGGGTGTGATTAAAAATCACATATGTGCACTCTGGGTTGCGTTGCGGGCTGAAAGTTGCGTTGGGGAGCGCGGGTTTCAAGCTGGAAGTCACACTCAGGCCGTAGGTAAATGGCAAAAAGTCGCGGGTCGAGCGTAAAAATAGAGCTGAAGTAGGGATCTGCGAAGGAAAGGGCCGGATATGCAAGTATGGGGGAAAAAGGGTATCCCAAAATAGTAAAATGCAATGAAAATAATCAGTACAAACTACAAAATAACTTAAACCAAATATTGATGGGAGTCGACCTAGTGGAGTCACCAAATCTGTAGCTAATGTTTTCACACCAACCTGTGCAAATGAGCACCTACTAAGGGTTATGGAATCCTTAGTAGAAGATTCAAATTTGAATAAAAAACAAAAAAGTGAAAATTGATATGTATGGGTGCAAATAACAACAAAACTTAAATCTAACAAACTATTGCAGAAAAAAGAACTAGTAGATCAGAAGCCATGAAATATTTTTTGTATTTTATTGCAAACTAGGGTTTACAAAAATGGTTACCTCCAAAAATGAATGGGGGCCCTTGGAGCAATACAAGAGTAGCACATCGGGTCTCCTGAGTTCCTTTCTCTTCTCCAAATGCTCAATGGATGGCCAATATTCAACTAGGTGGGAACAAAATCTCAAAAGGGTAGGTAGAGTGTTGTAGGAAATTTGGCAACATAAGGGTATGAAGAGTGATCATTGATGAAATGGGAGGCCTCCATCACTATTATAGCAAGTTTGGGTGGTGGAGTGTTGGCCCATGGTTTTGGGAAACCAATAGTATTGGCTAGTGGTATTTGATATTTCCCCTCTTCTTTGATTTTATTTTGACTTTTGCCCCTTTTTTTTTAATTTTTGGGGATTTTTGGACCCTTTTTGTGGGTTTTAACCTTTTTTGAAGGAATTTAGTTCTTTTTTGAGGGGAATGATAATTTTTATCCCATTTGGTTATCAATTTAAGGTTTTGGAGGCCAAAAATGTAGGAAAAGTGATCAAATGGATTATGTGACGAGGGAGATGATCTAGTGAACAATTTTTGGGTGTTAACACTCACAAAGATAAAATTCCTCCATAAGTAATTTAAGCTTGATATTCCATGGAACAAAATTGGAAGCCCCTTCGAACCTATCAGACTCTCTATGACCAAGAGTTATCTTACACATCCTGAAAGAATCCTCCAATGCATAAATCAACAATATATGAGATAAAATAAATTCTTTCTAAGGTTCAAGTGTTTCTCCCAAGAAACCCAATTTATCACACCCAACAACCTCAACAAGTTCAAGCACCTCTCTCAAGTACACCAAAACTAAAATACCAACTCCGTCTTATAGTAGAGTGATCATAGCCACATAGTCTTTAACATCATGTAGAAAATTCTTGTAAGGAGTTTTCCAGGCCCTTTAATTTAGTAGCATTCACATTTCAACTAAGTTTAAATCTCTATTTCCTTTGGTTCTGTTCAATGTAAATCTTTTTTTTTTTTTTTTGCAGTTTGATGCACACGTACAAACCAAAAAAAATGTTGTTATATCCTATAGACACTTCCAGGTTTGAATACAGTTTCCAAATTTCATGCATCATATATATATATATAACAATTTTCTTTTTAACTCTGGCAGGTAAATAAATGGAAAATAACAAGTCATGAGTGGAAAAATACCTGTAGGTGAGTGATATTTGTCCAAATTTAGATTTTGTCGCTTCTACCATAATACTCAACTACCCAAATAGGTTTTTCCATCTTGCCAGCTAGGAACAACCTCGTTGGATCCCTAGCTCCAAGAAAACTGTGTTTCTTGGACCCTGTTCCCAAAACCCGAGTACAACTAGCTCAACCAATGCAATGTATTTCCCTATTCAATGAAAACATACATCCTCTGTTGTTTTCCAAAATCATGTTCATTCCTTTCATATATATCCTATCTTTCTCTACCGACTCCCTCTCGAGCCTTTACCACCTTATCCCCTTTATTAATGTCACAACCACCTTACTTATATATTATGTCAAGTTTCATTTACTTTTCAATCCAATCCACACTCGATATAAAGCCACATTCATTCAAAACAACCATAAAATAATAATTTTTTAATATTTATTTATTTAAATAATCACCACTCTTTTCACACTCAACCGACAATTGTTTCGGCATAAAACATTTTTCAACAATATATTTATTCAATATTATAACTTCACATTCTTTTATTTTCAAAGCAATAATAATAAAAATAATAAAATGTCATTTATTTACAATTACCATATACCACAGTCAACCATATCTTATAATTAAGACTCAATTAATATTTATTTATTACTAATTAATACTCTTTTGTCTTTAATGATTATTCATGTATCTATTTAACACATTCAACAATTGAACCTTAATTATAATTAATCCTAATCAATATTTATTTATTACCACATTCTAATTAATTATAATTAATTCTAATGATAATTCATGCAACTTTTACCAGATTCAACATTCAACTCTTAGTTAGAATTAAACTTAATTGATATCTTTAATACTTATTTAACACTTATCAGCAAGTTAATATTAGTCTTATTAACACTGAGAAACATCATTTTTGTTCATTTAGCTCCATTTCCATCAAACCCCTTAGCATATTTACTTAGCCATTCATTAAATAGACTTACATAAATGCATCAATTCATAATCAAAATAAGTAATAATTAATCCCTAACTATTTATAATGTATTTAGTCATAATCACAATCCATCAAGTCCAATTATAATAATATAATAAATAATTCATGCAAGCATATATAAACTAATTATGTAAGCGTAGCTACTGCTTACATATTTCGTGTAGGTACACTAGTAGTACTTAACTCACATAATGCATAATCACAAATGTTAATATCCACTGATACCTATTTAAATATGAATTTGCAATGTTTAACAATTTACTAATTTAGATCATAATAACCTATGAAAACCACATAGTGCACTTAGTTTCCATACAAGAAGCAATCAAAGATATTCAACAGACACATAATTAATTAAGTTTTTCTCCCTAACTTTAATGATACTCTTATGTACCTACTTCCTTCTATCTATTTCAAAACCAACTTCAACATCATATCCTTCCTTTGTTGGACTACCTTGGAGCATCAACGACATGACCTAACTTCAGTTATAAATCATAAGCGGAAGTGTCGACTACATCGACCAAGCTTCCCTAGCAGGAACCCACTAGTCATCATCTCACACCATGGGGAGCGCACCGTAGCATTGACCTCCGATGATTCTGGGTTTCAGAGGATAAACGGTGGTTAATTCCTCCACCCCTCCTAATGGAACAAGGGACTATGTCTACATCGACATAGTGACTGTGTTGTGATTGTTGTACTTATTGGTTGTGGAGCCAGATCTTCTAGTCTCATAGATGATATTGTCTTAGCCGTGCACCCCGAAGGACTGTACACCCATTCTGCATTTTTAGGGGTTCGGGGGAAACGCCCCCAAGAAACATTTTTGGGGTTGTTTTCGCCAACTGTTTTGCGGGCCCATGGTTTTGGGTATCCCGTTGTATTTTTCCCATTGTATTTTCCCTATAAAAGAAAGACATTGTAATATGGCTAGGGTTGATGTATTAGGTTTTATGCATTGTAAAGATCTCTGAGATCACAAGAGAGACAGTGAGACAGTGAAGAGGAAGTGCAGTGGTTGTGCTGCATGTTGTATCCCTTCACTTTGCTGGAAGAAATAATAATAAGGACTGGAAACTTGAGTGTGGATGTATCCCAAGTTGGGTGAACCACGATATATCTGCGTCTCTCTTGTAATGTGTGTGTGATTATATTTGCATTTATGTTTATTGTTATTGCTCTGCGATCCTGTTTTTCTAACAATTGGTATCAGAGCCAAAGGTCTATTTGGAAGATAAACCCGCAGGAAGCTAGGGCTTCTGGTTCGAGTGGGAGCAATGGCGGAAGAAGGAAAGTTTAAGGTCGAGAAGTTTAATGGCCAAAACTTCTAGTTATGGAAGATGGAAATGGAGGACTATCTGTACCAGAAGGATCTATTCCTACCGTTGGGAGGAAGAGCAAAGTAGCTAGCGGCCATGAAGGACGAAGAATGGGAGGTTCTTGACAGAAAGGCTCTGGGAACAATACGGTTGAGCCTGGCTTCATCAGTGGCTTTCAATATCTCAAAAGAAACGACAATGGAGGGTTTGATGAGCACACTGGGTAAGCTGTATGAAAAACCCTCGGCCTCCAACAAGGTATTTCTAATGAAGTGTTTATTTAATATGAATATGTCTGAAGGTGGATATGTTACTGATCATTTAAATGAGTTTAATATAGTTACAAATCAACTAAGTTCTGTAAGTGTGAACTTTGATGAGGTTAGGGCTCTTCTAATTTTGTGTTCATTGCCAGAAAGCTGGAATAGCTTGGTCATGGCTGTAAGTAACTCTGTCTCTAGTTCAAACACCTTCAAATTTGATGATGTTATTGGTGTTATTCTTAGCGAGGAAATGCAAAGAAAAAGCACAGATGAGACATCAGGTAATGCGTTGACCATGGAGAGCAAGGGAAGACAAAAGGAGAGAGGAAAGAGCCAAGGTAATCGTGGCAAGTCTAAAATGGGCAAATCCAAGTCCAGACTGGGAAAAATAGAGTGCTAGAACTGTGGAAAGAAAGGACATCTGAAGAAAGACTGAAGATCTCTAAAGAAGAAAGGAGATGCACAGAAGGAAACTACCCAGGAAGCAAATGTAGCAGGTGATGTGTTACAAGATGCTTTGATTATTGCATTAGATAATACTAGTGATTATTGGGTAGTAGATTCAGGAGCTTCATGTCATGCTACACCCCATAGGAAATACTTTCATGAGTATGCTCGTGGCGATTTTGGACATGTTTTATTGGGTGATGATGAGCCATGTAAAATTGTTGGAATGGGTAAGGTATGGATAAAAGTTAAGAATGGAACTGACTGGTTGTTGAAAGATGTTAGGCATATTCCTTCTATGAAAAGAAATCTGATCTCAACAGGGTAGTTGGGAGATAACGGCTATCTATCTACATTTGGAGAAAAGTGGTGGAAGATCACTAAAGGATCAATGGTAATAGCAAAAGGAGACAGGATAGGTACGTTGTATTTATGTCCTCATAATATCGACCATTCTATCTCTTTAGCTTCCACAGGAACAGATACAACATTGTGGCATCATAGGCTTGGCCACATGACTGAGAAGGGGATGCAGATTCTCCACTCAAGGAAGTTGCTGCCAGATTTGAAGCAGGTAAGTTTGGAATTCTGTGAAAACTGTGTTTATGGAAAACAGAAGAGAGTCATATTTCTCAGGGTTGGGAAACAGAAGAAGAATGAAAAGTTGGAGCCAGTGCATATAGATGTATGGGGACCGGCTCAGGTACAATCTCTTGGTGGCTCTCATTATTATGTTACATTCATTGATGATGCAACTAGAAAAACTTGGGTTTATTGCATTAGACATAAATCTAATGTGTTTGCTACTTTTAAGAACTGAAAAGCTTTGGTTGAGAATGAGACAGGAAAAAGGTTGAAGTGTCTCAGATCTGATAATGGAGGTGAGTACTGCAGCAAGGGGTTTGATAATTATTGTTCATACCATGGGATTCGTAGAGAGAAGAAAGTCCCAGGAACACCACAAGAAAATGGTGTGTCTGAAAGAATGAACAGAACAATCATGGAGCGTGCAAGGTGTATGAGACTGCATGCAAGGTTGCCCTTACAGTTTTGGGTGGATGCTGTAAATACTGCTATTTATTTAATAAACAGAGGACCTTCAAGTGCTTTGGATGGTGGTATTCCAAAGGAGGCATGGACAGATAAAAAGGTAAACTACTCATTTCTGAGAATGTTTGGTTGTGAAGCATTTGTCCATATTGATAAAAAAAATAGAACAAAGCTTGAAGCTAAATCCAAGAAATGTACCTTTATTGGATATGGGGTTGATGAATTTGGTTATCACTTATGGGATTATGAAAATAACAAAATAATCCAGAGTAGAGATGTGATATTCAATGAAAAGGTCATGTATAAAGATCAGTTGCATGGAAAGAAACAGGAAAAGGAAACCACAAAGTACACAGTACTTGATGAAATTCAAGAAAATGAAGTTCCAAAGGTGCCAGAAAATCAAGAACAACAGCAAGTACTTGAAACTCCTGCAACTACAAGAATATCTACCAGGTTAAGTAGACTCCCTGAACGATACTCTCCTTCAATGTATTATTTGTTGATGACTGATGCTGGTGAACCAGAATGTTATGAAGAAGCAATGCAGGTGGAAACTAGAAAGAAGTGGGAGCAAGGAATGAATGAGGAGATGGACTCATTGGTAGGAAACTAGACTTTGGATCTAGTTTAGTTTCCTGCTGGTAAAAAAGCATTGCAGAACAAATGGATTTACAAGTTGAAGGAAGAAGAAGGAGGCAAGAAGCGGTACAAGGCTAGACTTGTTGTAAAGGGGTTTGCATAGAAGAAAGGTATAGATTTTGATGAAATATTTTCTCATGTTGTTAAGATGACTTCAATTAGGACTATCTTAAGTCTAGTGGCGGTAGAAGATTTGCATCTTGAACAGTTAGATGTAAAAACAACCTTTCTCCATGGGGATTTGGAGGAAGAGATATATATGCAGCAGCCACAAGGGTATGAGGTCAAAGGTAAGGAGAATTTGGTGTGCAGGTTGAAAAAGAGTTTGTATGGTCTGAAGCAAGCTCCAAGGCATTGGTATTTAAAATTTGACAGGTTTATGACAGAACAAGGTTATAGTAGATGTCATTTTGACCACTGTGTTTATTTCAAGAAGCTAAACAATGAAAGATATATTATCTTGTTATTGCATGTGGATCGCATGCTTGTTGCAGGGTCTAACATGCAGGATATATATGTACTCAAAAGAAAGCTAGCTAATTCATTTGCGATGAAGGATTTGGGTGCTGCAAAGCAAATCCTTGGTATGAGAATAACAAAAGACATGAAAAATCGCAAATTGACATTATCTCAGAGCGAGTACACACAAAGGTGTTGGAGAGGTTCAGAATGCAGAATGCAAAACCAATAAGTACACCTTTGGCCAGCCATTTCAGTCTAAGAAGGAAATGTGTCCCAAGACACAAGAAGAGACAAATTACATGTCCAAGATTCCCTATCAATCAGCAGTTGGCAGCTTGATGTATGCCATGGTGTGCACAAGACCAGATATTGCACAAGCAGTGGGAGTTGTGAGCAGATATATGAACAATCCAAGTAAAGAACATTGGAAGGCAGTACAGTGGATTCTCAGGTATTTGAGAGGTACCACCACTCAGGCATTATGTTTTGGAGATTCAGACACTGTTCTATAGGGATATGTTGATGCAGATATGGCAGGTGATAAGGATAGCAGGAGGAGCACCACAGGGTATGTGTTTACTATAGGTGGAACAATAGTAAGTTGGATTTCGAGACTGCAGAAGGTTGTTGCACTTTCAACAACAGAAGCAAAGTATGTTACTGTTACAGAGGCTAGTAAAGAGATGATTTGGTTGCAGAGGTTTATGGAGGAAGTGGGTAAGAAGCAGAAGGATAGCAGGTTGTATAGTGACAGCCAAAGTGCCATTCATCTTGTAAAGAACTCAACATTCCATTCCAGGACTAAACATATATAGCTCAAGTACCATTTCATATGCTCTGTTCTGGAAGATGAACTGTTGAAGCTGGAAAAGATACATACTAGTTAGAATCCTACAGACATGTTCACAAAGGTAGTGACCAGAGAGAAACTGAGTTCTTGCTCAGTTTCAGTTGGCCTTCTAGCATGAAGGTGAAGAGGAGAAATTTTCCTAGTCAAAGTCCAGCAGCGGTGGAGTTGCTATGATCAGTCTCCAAGTGGGATATTGTTGGTTGTGGAGCCAGATCTTCCAGTCTCATAGATGATATTGTCTTAGCCATGCACCCCGGAGGACTGTACACCCATTTTGCATTTTTAGGGGTTCAGGGCAACGCCCCAAAAAAGGGAGTTTGGGGGCAATGCCCCCAAGTCACGGGGGTGCTGGGGTGGAGCCAGCTGTTTTGCGGGCCCATGGTTTTGGGTATCCCGTGGTATTTTTCCCATTGTATTTTACCTATAAAAGAAGTCCATTGTAATATGGCTAGGGTTGATGTATTAGGTTTTATGCATTGTAAAGATCTCTGAGATCACAAGAGAGACTGTGAGACAGTGAAGAGTAAGTGCAGCGGTTGTGCTGCAGGTTGTATCCCTTCACTTTGCTGGAAGAAATAATAATAAGGACTGGCAACTTCAGTGTGGACGTAGCCCAAGTTGGGTGAACCACGATATATCTGTGTCTCTCTTGTAATGTGTGTGTGATTATATTTGCATTTATGTTTATTGTTATTGCTCTGCGATCCTGTTTTTCTAACAGTACTTAGGTTTTGTCATCGAATAACCAATTTAGCTAGTTGTGTTTCCTGAAACCCTACACTTTCCCATACATCGTGATAATAAACTAATACTTATGTGAAACAATAATGTATCACTTGCATACCATTTATCTTTTGGAATTCATGTCCCCAATGTACTTCCACCTTTTAGGACCCAACTACCACTTATCTCTTTTAACCTATAGGTTAGTCTCCAAACACAATATCAAGAAATATTGTGTAATCATTAACATGTTTACTTATTTCATTACTAATGAACAATAATGAAATCATTTTTCTATCTACCATGAACCTGGTATCATATCCATCCATTCAACATATAAATTTAACTTGGTATCCACATACCCATCATCTATTAAATTTTATTTTTAGATACATAATAAAAACATGAACATCATTCATAATATTAACATCACACACACACACACACACACACACAGATAAATTCTACAAAATAATAATCCATATGTCTGCGGTGTCATCAAACTAAAAAAGTTCCATGATAATAAGGAAATACAAACAGGTAATGATAATTCAAGTGATAAAGTCAAAACAGGGTATTACATACACCCACTCTTCAGGAAACTTCGTCCCGAATTTATAATAAAAAAAGTGTGGGAAAATCACAATGCATGGTCTCTATGTCCTCCTAGGTAGTATAACTTGTGTTATACATGTCCCACTGGACCTTAACTTGGTCCACCAAATGGTGTTTGAGCTATCTAATCTTGTGGCCCAATATACGTAATGGTTCAAACTTGATGGCCCCCTCTTCCAAAACCTACGGTTCTTTCCAATTTAACTTATGAGACTCATCGGCTATATAATGTTGTAAAACAGATACATGTAAAACATTATGAGTTTTATGCAAATGGGGTGGTAGCGTAAGATGATATGCGACAAGTCTAACTTTCTCCAAAATTTCAAGGGGTCCTATGAATCGTGGCAACAAATTTGTCCCCTTCCCAAACCAGATGGTAATTTTATTAGGCCTGATTTGTATGAAACTGCATCCCGGCCACCTTATAGTTTCAGTCAACCCTATGTGCATCAACATAAATATTTTGTCTATATTGAGATTCCTTTAACCAATGTCTAATTTGAATCACCTGTTCTTCCATCTCCTAAATCAACTCAGGTCCTACAATCACTCAATCCTCTAACCTTTCCAAACTCAGTGGTGTTCTGCATGGCCTCCCATATAATTCTTGATACAACAGAATCCTGATCAAGATCTGTTAACTATTATCGTAAGCAAATTCTACTTAGGGTAAGTGCTTTTCGCAATGGGTCCGTTGATCAATAACATTAATCTTAAGCACGTCCTCCAACACCTGATTCCCTATTTCTATTTTCCCATCTATCTATGGATGGTAAGCTGTGATTAGGATCAGATGAGTTCCTAAGGTTGACTACAAACTTGTCCAAAACCTAGACGTGAATCAGGCATCTCAATCCGATATAATCTTCTTGGGAAACCCATGAAGATGAACAATTTCATTTATGAATACACGTGTTACATCTGTGATGTCATAGGTCTCCTTAACTAGAATAAAGTGAGCAATTTTGGTTAATTGATCAATGATGACCATAATGGAATCATTCCCATGAGAGGTAAGATGTAATCCAACCACAAATTCCATCGAAATAACCTCCCATTTTGACATAGGAATTTCATGTAGTTGCAACAGTCCTAACACTCAAGGAACTTAGCAACGAATTTGACCACACCACTCTTCATTCTTACCCAAAAGAAGAGTTTTTTCATTTCTACATGCATCTTCTTTACACCAGGATGCATGCAATAGATTTATCTGTGGGATTCCTTAAGTATAGTTTCTCTAATATCTCCTGCCTAGGGAATACACATCGTCCCTTGATATCGCAATATCCCATCTACTTCCAACTCATACCCTTCAAAATTAGGTTCCACCTTCATCCCATTTTGGAGTGCCATGAGACCTTTAGATACCAACTATCCTATACTAACTGTCCTAATATTCTTTCCTTCAAATCAACCCTTAAAGGTATGAGGAAGAAAATCCTTCATTTTTTGCTTAAGGAATCAACTACCACGTTCTCCTTCCCTTTAATGTACGAAATCCAAAAATCATACTCGCTCATAAATTCACTCCATCGCCTCTACCTAGCATTTAGGTCTCTTTGAGTGAATATATACCTCAAGATTTGGTGATCATATTTGAGATCAAAGCATCGTCCAACAAGGTAATGTCTCCAAAGTTTTAAAGCGAATATCAATGTGGCAAATTCTAAATCATGGGTGCAGTAATTCTCTTCATGTGGTTTTATATTCCTTGATGCATAAGCTATTACTCCACCTTCTTGCATTAACAAAACACCCAAACCCTACCTCAAGGCATATGTGCAAACTATAAAGTCATTATCCATATCAGGAACTCATAGAATCAACACATTTGTTAATATTATTTTAAGCTCAGTGAATGCGACGTCACATTCCTCGATCCATTCATATATGATTTCCTTACACTGTAAGGTAGTTATGGGTTTCACAATTTTTAAGAAACCTTCCACAAACCTTCTATAGTACCCTACTAAACCCATGAATCCCCTCACTTCATGTGCATTCCTTGGAACGGACCAATCCATTATAGCCTTCACCTTTCCAGAGTCCACTGAAATTCCCTCTCCAAAAATTATATGCCTTAGATAATGGATATCCTTTTGATAAAAAGAACATTTGGAAAACTTACCATACAACTTGTGTTCTCTTAAGCACGACAACACCATTCGCAAGTGTTCCTCGTGCTCTCTTTCATCATTGGAATAGATAAGGATATCATCCAATAAGACTTTCACAAACCGATCTAAGTACGTTTGAAATAAATACACTATTCATGAGGCCCATGAATACTGATGGCACATTGGTCAAACCAAAGGGTACCACTACAAACTAATAGTTCCCAAACCGAGTTTGAAAGGTAGTCCTAGGTATATTACCTTCCTGAATTTGAATTTGGTGGTAACCTGATCATAGGTCGATCTTCAAAAATATTTTATCCCCTTTCATTTGATCAAAGTAGTATTGATTCAAGGTATTGGGTACCTATTCTTCATTGTGGCCCTATTCAAATATTTGTAATCTCTGCAATGACACAAGGAACCATATTTATTTTTTTTTAAATTATTGGTGCACCCCATGGTGAAATACTTGGTCTAATGAATCCTAGGTCTAATAGTTCCTTCAACTACATTTGCAACTCGCAAATATCTGGGGCCGTCATCTTGTAAGATGTCTTTGATTTTGGCTCCGAATTCTGTTTAATATCAATGGAAAAATCAAGTTCTCTCTTAGGAGGTAACCCATGTATTTCCTTGGGAAAGACATCATTGAATTTTGCTAATACTGGTTGTTGATCTAAGGAGGGTCCCTTTTCATTACTTACTTCTTCAACAATATACAACTGACATCCTTTTCCTCATACATTGTTTTACATTCATCATGAAGATGAAACGTAGGGACACCTTTTGTTTGATACCCTAGATATCAATGGAGTTCTATTTGTCATTAAAACAAAGAACTCTCTTCCCATAACAGTCTAAGAAAGACCGATGTTCCTCAAGCCAATTCATACCTATGATAAGTTCATAATTCTTGAGCGAGGTGACGTACACTTCGACTTGTGATAACACACACCCAAAGAGCTATTATACATTTGTCAACACTAGGTCCTACTGCTTATTTTACCCCCAAAGCCATTTAAACTAAGTTGAAATCATCATGCTCGCATGATGCCAACCCACATTTACCCAATGCATATGGAGAAATAAAACTATTTGTAGCACCAAAATCAAACAAGATTATGAGTTTAACATTATTGACTTTGCTTTATGATTCCACCATAGTGGATTGGTGTTTATCCTGATGGTTATTCACTGAAGCTGAGATTTGATGCTTACTACCTCCACACCCCATCGAGGCCTTTCCTTCTGGATACACTGTACCAGATCATAACTCAGGATAGTCGTGCTGATAGTGTGTACCTCCACAACCCCAAAAAGAAACCTCGGATGGAGGAGGTGAGTTGAATTGTTCATACCTTTGAGAGGAGTTCCTTCCCCTAGAGCCCCTTCCCCTAGAAACTGATCCCTGATAATTCCTTGCACTTAGGTGAGTCCCTGCTGTATACTAGGATACTTTACTATCTTCCACTGATTTATATACTGCTACAACTATGGGTGTATACCTGTTTCCATAGGGAGGTGTCCTCGCATTCCCTCCCCTAGGTTAGCTTCAAGGGGCCCTCCCTACAAACCTTGACTGCTAAGAATTGAAAGATTTAATGGGTTTCACACCCAACATATCTTCAGTATAACAATCACATTTGACTACCTTGATATCTGAATCCGGTTTCCACATCCGTACTTAGTCCCTAATCTTAGGATTAATCCCGTACACAAAGCGCTCGGCCTGGCATTGATCGTTGTCCAATTATGGGACATACTTAACTAGTTCCATGGATATTTCCTCATATTCCTCCACTGATAGATTCCCTTGTAGCAAGGCATGAAGGAATCTTGCTTGTTCTTCCTAGTAGAAGGAAAGCAAGTAGTTCCCTCTAAACTTATCCACAAATAGTTCCCATGGAACAATGTCTGTGGTAAGGAACAACTGCCTTTCTTGGTTTCCCACCAGTTCAAAGAACTATCCTTAAGTTTAAATATGGATATTTTAGATTTGGATGTGGAAGTGTACAGTTTCTTTTTGAATTCCCCTAATTGTATAATTTATTGCCTCAAGAGAGCGAAAAATGAGAATGGTCTTTGGTGATGTTGTTGGTGCATTTTGTTTGTTAATTTTCTATCTTTAATTGAAAAATTCCAATAGTACTTGTCAATAAACATTTATGAGCATAAGCATTCACATTCAACACACAAATTTACCATGGGGAAACCCTCTATAACTTGAGGGATAAAACCCTAGCAAAATATTCCTTAGTATATTGATAGATGACAGAGAATGATTGCTTCACAATGAGCATATTACATCAAGAACCCCTGGTGCAATATCAGAGATAAAATATCAAGCACCCTTGGTGCAATTACAATGCAAGAGATATAGACAAAGAATAGAACTTAGAATAATGATCTCCACTCAACCAATTTGCTAACATTGTTCACCTGCACAAATTTCCTTTAAGAGAATTCGTTCTAAAGCTAGTTGCATCAATATTGCATGGAAAAGTGCACCATACTTCTCATGCATTTCCTTTAAATCTGAATTCTAACTTTAGGATGAACTTGCCATTCAATTGAATGCTATACCACTTAGTTAAGTGGCTAACATAAGTGTCATATTTTAGTTTAACTCAAGTGTCATCATGCAAGTATCACAACTCAAGTGTCGTATTTTAGTTTATCTCAAGTGTCATCATGCATAATACTTAGTTAAGTAAATATTATTTGTTAACACTTAGTTAAGTAAATCTTATTTGTTAACACTTATTTAACTCTTTTAACTGAAGCCCTTCTTGATAACATCACTGAAGTGAACAATTCAAGTTCTCCTTTAATTAACATAAGTCTTTCTTGTTAACATCACTGTAGTTTGACAATTCGAGTTCTTTCTTATTTAAATGAAGTCTTTATCACCAATGAAGTGAGCAATCAAATTCTCTATTATCTTTATCTCTTGTCTTATCTACATGGTTGACATGTTCCAACTTAATTATTTATCATATCAAATATACTAAGGATATTTTTCCAATAATGTGATCATCTCGTTCTACTCTCATTCCAAGTGGTCATATGCTAAAGTAATTCACTCTAGAGGTGGTTAGTCTCTAGAGGATATTTAATATCTCAAACATGGTTAGTAGTACATCGCACACCATTCATGCTTCGACATGCAAATCATTACCTCAACACACGAGGAACCACCTCAACACATGAGGATCTGTCTTGACACACAAGACCTTAGGCTTGAAAAGCAAGACTGCACAACCTTATCACTTTGACATACAAAACACTTACCTCAACACATTAGGCTTATTCATTCTTGATTCCAACTCAAGATTCTTCTCCAAGTTTCCTGAGTCTAACTGAATCTCCTATAAGGAACTACCGCGATACACGAGGCTCAATCTTGGAAGACAAGATTGACTTAGAGAAAGACTCATGTTGTTGTGACTTTAACACTCCCTCTCAGCGAAGGAGGCATTCTCTGCCATGCCAAGCTTGTATCGAAAGTACCTATACTTTGTCAATGACATAGGCTTATTCAACATAATATCTGCTATATGCTCATTAGTATCAAAGTATTGAAGTATTATGGCACCTCTCTGGACCATGTATCTGATGTAGTGGTATTTCATCTCAATGTGTTTCGATGTGTCATGAAACATAGGGTTTTATGAGAGCTTGATACAACTGTGATTGTCAGAGTGAATGACAATAGTCTCAATCTTCCCACCAAAAAACCCAACAAGTATCTTCCTAATCCACACAGCTTCTTGGAAGGTGGTACTAGTTGCAATATACTATGATTTTATATTACTCTAGGCCAAAGATCCCTGCTTCCTACTAGACCAAGAGATCATAGCTAATCCTAAGCTAAAACAAAATCTAGATGTACTCTTTTGGTCCACAATACTACCACCCCATTCAGAGTCAACATAACTAAGTAGCATCACTCCTCAACTGGAGGCATATCTGAGTCCATAAGCAATATTACCTCGAAGGTATCTAAGCACATGATTGGAAGCAATCCAATGTCTATGTTTTCTCAAACATGAACTAACTGAAGGTACTCACTGCATAACATAGGTCTGGTGTATTATATATCAAATACATCAAGGAACCGATGAATTGTCTATACATGGTAGGATCCACTAGATCCGATCTAGAATATGACTCGTGTAGTTTCTTCATATTATAAACCATTGGTGTAGACATGGATTTACAATCATCATACCAAACCTATGCAACACATCAACTGTGTTCTTTCCTTATGAAAGAAAGATATCATCTTTCCTTTACCAAAATTCTAGACCAATAAAGTAGTGCATAATACCTAAGACTTTCATTTCGAACTCATAAGTTAGCTCCCTCTTGCGCCGAGCTATCTATTGTTCCTCTCCAGTAAGGAAGAAGTCATCAACATAGAGAACCAATATCAGTGATTGGTTCTTCACAACCTTGAAGTATAGGTTGGGGTCAGCTTCACTTTTGGAGAATCCCAAGCTCTGAAGATAGTTGTCAATCCTTGAATACCAATCCCTCAGGGCCTTATTAATCCCATACAAGTCTTTCTTAAGTTTTCATACATGGGACTCCTTCCCATGAACTACAAACCCCTCATGTTGATATATTTATACTTCTTCCTCAACTTCACTATTGAGAAATGTAGTCTTCACATCCATATGTTGAATATTCCACCCCAGAACTGAGGTAAGTGAAATCATGGCTCAAATAGTAGTGTACCTGGACACATTAGTGAATGTATCATCATAGTATATTCCTTCTTTTTGTGAGAAACCACGAGGGACAAATACTGATTTATATTTTTCAATACTTCCATCAGTTGGATGTTTGATGTTATAAAGCCACTTGGAAGTTAATATAGACTTCCCTTCAGGTTTAGGAACCACTTCCCACACATAATTCTTCATTATGGATTTGTATTCTTCCACCATGGAATCTTTCCATACGTGCTACTTAGTAGCTTCCTCATAAGTAGTGGGTTCTGAATCACTGATGTGACTCATATGTGCTACATATCATGAATATATTTTATGTCTCCTTCGCTCTCTGGATGTGCCTGATGGTGCTCCATGCTTTTTTTCCTCTTACAGAATGTGTTGACACTTGGAAGATATCCTCTTAGCAGGAGGTTCATCAAGTGATCTTTCTACCAATTCTACTGGCTCTTAAATATCAAGCAGATATAAGGACTCTTCTAGATTCTCCCTCTCAACATCTGAAAGAGGAGAACCAGAACTTGGATCCTCCATTATGGGAGTATCATGCTCCTTAATATATAAATCACACTGAATTTCTTTAGAGCACTTGAGGGAAGATTCTTCATGAAATGTTACACCTCTGTTGACTTCAATGTTCCTTTGTCCAAGAACATATATTTTATAAGCTTTGTAGGATTTTCTATATCCAAAAAATGTTCCTTTCTTTATGTATAGCTCCATATTTTTCCTCTTCTCTTTTGGCATATGAACGTAGATAGGAAAACCAAAAATATTCAAGTGTCCAACATTTGTTTTTTCACCAGTGAAAACTTCTTCATCATTCTTTTCTTCAAGGATAGCATGCGGGCTTCCATTTTGAATAAAAACAACAATACTGGAGTCTTCTTCCCATAAGGAGGTGGGAAGATCCTGATCACACATCATAGCTTTTGCATCCTCACAGATTATTATGTTCTTTCTTTCAACAACCCATTCTACTAGGGGTTATAAGGTACAATCAGCTTCCTTCTTATCCCTGCCTCTCGGTAGAATTCATTAAAGTCATGAGACTCAAACTATCCTCCATTATTATATCTTAAAGCACAAATGTGCTTTTCTTTCAGAAAATAGATCCAAGACTTGTGAGAGAATTCATCTAAAGAACATAGTACAAATAACCACTCAAGGATGGTGATAACATAGGACCACATAGATTGGAATAAATCAAGTCCAAGGTCCCTTTGGATCTTGTGGTACTTCTTGGAAAGCTTTGATTTATTTTCTTGCAAAGAGAACAACCTCTACAAATATAATCATGCTCAGATCGAAATAGAGGCATACCTCTTACCATATTATACAAACCAAGTAGCGCTTTGAAATGAATATGACCAAGCCTCCTATGCCATATTTCACAAGGACTGATTGTGTCATGGATCATGGCTTGAATCATATTTCTAGGTGTAGAGACCTCCCTCTCTAACTCTAATTATAAATGCAGAACTCAAGTCTGAATTCTTAGGCGACAAGAGCGCTTTATTGTCCAGAAATATTAATTTGAATCCTTTATCTTCTAGAACCAAAACAGACAGGAGGTTCTTCTTCAAACTTAGAACAAATAGAATTTCATCAACATGCAGCACATCTCCTAAATTCAAGTGAAAATAAGTGGATCCAACTCCTTGGATCAAATAAGTGGTAATATCTCAAAGCTCCACATGATAGGAGAGCTTCTTTTCATTCATATTTGAGATAGTGCTCCTATATCCAGTCATGTGTTTGGATGTGATACTATCCACCATCCATGTCTCAGCACTAGTGGTAATGGATCCAGATAGGGATAAAACAAGATAGTACTCATTCCTTGTCTCCTGACCATCATAATAATTCTTTCTTGTGCGTTCATCTTCAGTAGCATTAAAAGTATGAAACCTATGCTTGAACTTTCCTCTTTTCTATCCAGTTCATTCTCTGCAAAGTGACCCTTCTTATTGTAATTGAAACATTTAACTTTAGACTTATAAAAGTTATTGTTGAATTATTTTTCCTTTTGATGATGAAACTTCTTTTGAGAAAATGATTTCTTTCCTCTCTTCATCTGTGCTGTAAGAGCAAGGTTCTGTTTTTTGGGGGGAGCATATTTGTTTTGAATTTTTCCTTCCTCTTGTATTCAATCATGCCACCATCTTTCAAGGTTCAGTTGCACTTGTCGACCATTTACAGTGGCTAAGAATGTCTCCCATGAAGATGGAAGACCATCAACAACAATTTGTATGAGATCATCATCATCATCAACAACAACAACATTTAAATCAGTACTCATGAGTTGATCTCTTAATTGAGAGATATTTGTGAATAAGGAAGCAACAAATTCATCCTTCTCCATCTTCAAATTATGAATATTTTTCTTCAATTCTCTCTTCTGATTGGGTTCCTTCTTCTCATAAATATTTTTCAATGTGTCGAAGCATCTATTTGCAATCTTCAATGGAGTAATCACTGGAATCAAATTGTCTTTCACCGAATCATAAATGATTCTCTTTTCTTTGGCTTGATTCTTCTTGAAATTAGTGTGCCCTTCATTAGTGGTATCTTCTTCAACAACACTGGATACGTATTCATCCAGATCATGCTCTTCTGGGATATTCAAAATCCTATCCTTCCAAGTATTGAAGTTCGAAATTACTTCAACTCTGTCTTCTGGTCTTACTTGTAATGTCCCCACCCTTGGACCCAATGCAAGGAAGGGAACTTGATGCTATTCTATGGGAGTTTTCATAAAAACTCAGCCAATTCATTAGATTTTCAAGCAAAGAAAATACATGTGTAGATGTAAATCAATTTAACATTCACAACGGAATGAAAACCTCATCCACACACATATTACATGAATGTTATTCAATTTAACACAGTCAACAAATTAACACATTTGCAGAAGTAAATACCCAATAAAATACTCATCTTGATGCAATGCTATCTCGAACAACCAGCTATGTCGCAGCAACGTTCCTCCCAGCCATAGGTCTCTGCTTAGCCTGTATTCTTTCAACACTCAGAGACCACCCCCAAGCTGGGCATGATATCTACAAGGAAAAGGGAACCCTCAATCTCAACTCATCCCAAAGCAATGGATAACCAACTCAACCCCAGCATTCTCTTGCACACCAAACTCAGATATGGGCTCGAAAACACACTTTTAGCAATGGGACATAGAAGCTAGATGGACATGGGTTTTCCCAAAAATGTAGGCACACTAAAAATGGAATTGTGGGAAGAGGGAACCAATCCCAAGGAAGAAAACTGATTTCTCCCACAGCTGTATGAGCATTCAGTGGGCCAAACGGCCTCAACAAAACCCCAAATCGTTTTCCCTTCTTCCCCACTGTTAGCCACAACAAAAACGCCCTTCCCAGCTAGGAAAATGAAGGTAAAAATAGCAAAACCAATGAGGAAAACGCCCAGGTAGCTCCAAACTCGTGAGAGGGAAAAGTGGGTTGATGGGTAATGGCTTGGGGGAAAATTCATGGCTCTTTTCTTTCCCAAGAAGCCAAACAAAAATTTCCATGCAGGGTGGCTTGCCCATACCCGAATTTGGACAGCCATACCTCCCATTCCCCAAGGCATTAACTACCTCAACCAACTCTTGGGAGAAATCAGTGATTGGGTACAAAAGTCAGCCTAGGTAGTTGAGGGTTCATGGGTTCTCTCATTGACATTTGGCTTGACTTGATTGGCTCAAGGGTTTGAATATTTCCCTCCCAATTTCCTTGTAACATCATGCCCCCATCTCTTGTTGCATTGCATAGCTAGTTGTGGGCTTTTATATTAAAAATGCATATTTACAATTTCCATGGTTTACTAGCACATGGGTAGCATAATATCAAATACTTGCCTCTTCTAGATCGAGCGTTCACTAGTGGGGCCTTGGCCTTGAGCTCCACGCTAGGAATCATACATAATATGCATACATTATTTACATTATAGCCCAAAATATTACAAGGGTCAAAATGGGGGACATTACATTACTAATATTGAAGCCATTATTATTCAAGTACTGATATCACCCAGGATCAACGTAGGCTCAATATTTAATGATGAACTTATCTCTTTCACGCCTCGAGATCTGATACCATGTTAATTTTTTTATCTTTAATTTCGGAACTACAATAGTACTTGAAATCAATAAACAATTATGAGCATACGCATTCACATTCGACACACAAATTTACCTCGGGGAAACCCTCTATAACTTCAGGGAGAAAACCCCAGAAAAATCTTACTTAGTATATTGATAAATATTAGAGAATGATTGCTTCACAATGAGAAGATTAAATCAAGCACCCCTCGTGCAATATCATAGATAAAATATCAAGCACCCCTGGTGCAATTACAGATCAAGAGATATAGACAAAGAAGAGAACTCACAATAATAATATCCATTCAACCAATTCGCTAATATTGGTCACATGCACAAATTGCCTTTAAGAGAATTCACTCTAGCATTGGATGCATCAATCCTGCATGGAAAAGTGCGCCATACATCTCATGTGTTGGCTTTACATCTGAATTTTGAATCCAGGATGAACTCGCCCTTCAACATAATTGTATACCACTTCGGTAGATGGCTAACATAAGTGTCATCATTCAAGTGTCGCAACTCAAGTGTTGTCATGCAAGCGTCACAAATCAAGTGTTCTTTTTTAGTTTATCTCAAGTGTCGTCATGCATAATACTTAGTTAAATAAATCTTCTTTTTTAACACTTAGTTAACTCTTTTAACTGAAGTCCTTCTTGATACATCACTGAAGTGAACAATTCGAGTTCTCCTTTAATTAACTGAATTCTTTCTTCTTAACATCACTATAGTTTAACAATTTGAGTTCTTTCTTATTTAAATGAAGTCTTTATCATCATGGAAGTGAGCAAATCGAATTCCCTCTTATCTTATCACATAATATCTTTATCTATTGTCTTATCTGCACGGTCCACATGTGCCAACTTAATTATTTATCATATCAAATATACTAAGGAGATTTTTCCAATGATGTGATCATCTCGTTCTACTCCCGTTCCAAGTGGTTATATGCTAAATTAATTCACTCTAGTGGTTCCCAGTCTCTAGAGGAGACTTAATAGCTCAACCATGGTTAGTATTACATCACACACCATTCATGATTTGACATGCAAAGCATTACCTCAACACTACAAAGCACTTGCCTCAACGCAAGTGTTTATTCATTCTTGATTCCAACTCAAGATTCTTCTCCAAGTTTCTTGATTCCAACACAAGCTCCAATAAGGAACTACCTCGACACACGAGGCTCAATTTTGGCACACAAGATTGACTTAGAGAATGACTCATGATGTTGTAACTTTAACACTGTTCAGTCATTGTTGTCGCCTGACCTACTTGTTTCGTTACCATACTTATCCTGTATCATGGCATAAGTTGTAATTAGTACAAGTTTGAGGTTTAAGCTAGGTCACAATTTAAACACATACCCAAACCTACAAGAGTGAGTAAAAATTTCTTTCTTTCTTCTCCCGTAAACAGGATTTACCTGATACTGAGGAAAATGCTTGAAAGGGGAAGGGTACGAAGGCACTACTACATCCCTATGTCACCGTCATCGTGAGTTGTGAGGTGAGGCACTTATGATTCACATTAATGCATGGCATCACCTTGTCCTCACAGCTCATGGAGTCATCTATGACCTCGTCAACTATGGGAGTCGCACTTATCATGATTCTTCACATGAAACCTACTATGTTACTTAATTTGTCCCAAATTCAAATTAACTCCATTCGTCTCCTAACCTTGTAACCTAGTTTAAATTAACTTTACAATTTAAACATATAAATTTTTATCATAAAATTTAAATTATAAATTTAATTAAGTAACCAATTAGAATTATAATAATCCTAACCAATGTTTTAATCTTAATCCTAGCATATAATTTAATAAAATTATATCTAAAATAATTTAATTTGAAAATACCTCAAATGCAAATAAATCAAATACACACACATGTGTGTGTTGGGGGGGTCAAATTAAATTCCAATTTACATTTGCATATAAATATTTAAGTTCGATTTAAAAATATTAATTAATTTAAATAATTAAATTCAAATATTAAAAAAAAAATTCTTTTAAATTTTTTTTTTAATGGAATATACCAAAATAAAATGCAGTTATTTAAACCTACTGTAGAGTTTTAACCATGGCGTATCCCTAACCCTAACCTAATATTCACTCGGTGAAGGTGTTCTTACTCGGCCTCTTGGCTTAGGTATGTGCCATAGCCGAGGACAAGGTAAAATTCTTTTTTAGCATTATGTATTTGTGATGTTGGTTTAACTAGGGGTTCTCCGGTTCATCTCGGGGGATCCGCCTCCGCCTCACATGCACTACTTCATGTAGTGTTGTTTCACGGGTGACTGTACTTAGGGGCATGCTTCATGCAAGATTCCCTCTTTCTTGTAGCTTTGTCTATTGAACTTATGAACATAGGACAGCCGCAGAGAGAACTCTTTGTTTTGTTTGTTTTGTTTTAGGACAGCCTGCACCCAAAACATTGATATTTTTATTTTAATTAATTTTTAATATATAATTTCCCATTCTTTTTTTCAAATATATATTATTATTATCATTATTTTGAAATAAACCAAAATCTCTCATAAGATTATATATAATCGTTTATAAAAATAACATATATAATATATATATGTTAATTATTATTATTATTTCTGGTTATATTTCATATATATATATAATTACTTTATTTTGTTGATTGTGTTTCCTATAAAATAAGGGTTTACTTACCATTTTAATCCGTCTTATCTTATTTTGCAGGTGTAAGACTTTTCTAAATAAGTTCTAGACACCAATCCCGTCTTTTGGGGCATTTTGTTTAAAGTTTTTCAACAATCCTTCTCACAAACTTTTTGTACCCAGTTTTACTTGTTATATATATATATATATATAATTAATTTATTTATTTATTTTCTATTTCCTAGTAGTGTCTGGCTTGCCTACCCGATAATTCGGTTCGATTAAAATCAAGTCTATGTTCAATACAAGTTTTCTATTTTTCGAATTTCTGTTGTTCTATTCCTCTATTTTCCAAATTTCGGCTATGTTTTATATGTTCTATTTCCATTAATGTAAGGCTTCTGGTTCCATATTTGGAACCATGAATCCGATACCATGTGTATAACTTTCACATTTCAACTAAGTTTAAATCTCTATTTCCTTTAGTCTTGTTCAATGTACATGTTTAAGTTTAAATCCATTTTTTTGTTTTAGTTCGATGCACAGGTACAAACCAAATAAAATGTTGTTGTATCCTATAGACACTTTCAGGTTTGCATGCAGTTTCCAAATTTCAGGCATCATATATATATACAGATATATAACAATTTTATTTTTAACTCATGCAAGTAAATAAATG
The DNA here is from genome assembly GCA_027924585.1 of Larix kaempferi. Lineage (NCBI taxonomy): Eukaryota > Viridiplantae > Streptophyta > Pinopsida > Pinales > Pinaceae > Larix > Larix kaempferi. The sequence goes on along the minus strand of BSBM01000031.1, from coordinate 6,828,108 downwards.
GAAAATAACAAGTCATAAGTGGAAAAATACCTGTAGGTGAGTGATATTTGTCCAAATTCATATTTTGTCCCCTCTACCAAAAGAATCAACCGCCCAAATAGGTTTTTCCACCCTGCCAGCTAGGAACAGCCTCGTCAACTCCCTAGCTCCAATAAAACTTTTTTTCTTGGACCCCGTGCCCAAAACCTGAAGACAACCAGCCCAACCAGTGCAATGTATTTCCCAATTCAATGAAAACATGCGTCCTCCGTTTTTTTCCAAAATCCTTCGAATCCCCCCCCAAATCATGTTCATTCCTTTCATATATTCTATCTTTCTCCATCGATTCCCTCCCGAGCCTTTACTAACTTATCCCCTTTATTAATGTCACAACCACCATACTTATCTACTGTTAATTTTTTATATTTTATTCTGAATTGCAATAGTACTTGAAATCAATTAAAAATCATGAGAATAAGCATTCGCATACGACACCTAAATTTACCCTGGGGAAACCCTCTATAACTTGAGGGAGAAAACCCCATCAAAATCTTCCTTAGTATATTGATAGATAGTAGAGAATGACTTGCTTCACAATAAGTAGATTACATCAAGCACCGTTGGTGCATATATCAGAACAAGAGAGGAGATGGAAGAATAGAACTCAAAATAATATCTTGCATAGAGAAAAGTGCATTGCCTTCAAGAGAGAAGAGAATCCGCTTCACATTGAATTCATCAATCCTATATAACACACACAGACACACACACACACACACACACACATATATATATATTCTTCTCATGCTTCCGCTTCTATTTTTATATTATGAATTCAGGATGAACTCTCCCTCCATCTAGATGCTAGACCACTTAGTTAGGTGGATAACTTAAGTGTCGTAACTCAAGTGTCGTCTTTTAGTTTAACTTTAGTGTCATCATGCAAACACTTAGTCAACTAGATATTCTTTGTTATCACTTAGTTAACTCTTTTAACTGGAGTCTTTCTTGACAGCATCATTGAAGTGATCAATTCGAGTTTTCTTTTAATTGACTAAAATCTTCTTTGTTAATATCATTGAAGTTTAAAAATTCGAGTTATCTTTATTGAATTGAAGTCTTCACTGAAGTGTGCAAATCGAATTCTCTCTCATCTTATCACATCATATATTTATCTCTTGTCTTATATGCATGGTCCACATGTGTTGGCTTAATTAATTATCATATCAAATATACTAAGGAGATTTTTCCAATAATGTGATCATCTTGTTCTATTATCATTCCAAGTGGTCATATTCTAAAGTAATTCACTCTAGAGGTGGCCAATCTCTAGAGGAGACTCAATAGCTCAACCATGGTTAGTAGTACATCACACACCATTAATTATTCGACATGCAAAGCATTACCTCAACACATGAGGATCTGTCTTGATGCACAAGACCTTAGCCTTGATAGTCAATATTGTACAACATCATCACTTTGACATACAAAGTACTTACCTCAACACATGAGGCTTATCCATTCTTGAGTCCAACTCAAGATTCTTCTCCAAGCTTCCTAAGTCCAACTCAAGATTCTTCTCCAAGCTTCCTAAGTCCAACTCTGGATCCTATAAGGCACTACCTTGACACGCGAGGATCAATATTGACACATTTTTGAGGGCTCGGATGTGCAGGGTATGCAAAGTGGTGGAATAAGGTTCCTAAGCTCTCAACAGAGGGGGAAAACCCAAACTGAAAGGATTCAAAAGGCCCTACGCAAGGACAGTTCTATCCCCAGCCTGTTTGGTGTAGTAATCTCCCACTGATATTCGGCCTCCGCTAGAACTCTAAGAGTTTCTAGGTTTTGATCCAAAGGATTAGTTTTCCAATGAAGGAAAACAAAGTGTTTTCAATCAGTTTGACAAATCTACCTAGAAAAGGAAATCTAAGCTAAGTCAGGCCTATTCTAAGAGGTGTATTGTTTGTGATGGAAGATTAACTTGATGCGGAAGACAAATAAGTGTGTTCATCAATCCCACAAAAATGCTTGATGGATTTAGTTTCTTATCAACTTAAGAAACAATCACTTAATAAAAATTAAATGAAAGTAATATTAGGTGTTATAATTCATTCAAGATTAACCTACAATAGAATGTTAATTGAAAAATTAACATGGATTATAATCTACTGTGAATCACTTGCAGAAATAGATAAACATTCCAGTTAAAGAAACTTAATTGAAATATTTAAACAACATAGATCCAATGTAAGAGAAATCCAGATCACAGATCTGTATGTTAAATAATAATTGCAAAAGATCCAATCAATATAAATAACAATCTAAAATAGAAATCGATATCTATTAGATAAACCTGATTAATAAACAAAAGATTATATGTGAGAACAACTTTATTGTATTAATAAAATTTTGTAAGAAATTACAAGCTTGGCATAAACAAAGTGTCTACATCCTTCTTCTGTCGATTCCTATCCAAATTCCATCCCCCTTTCTCTACGAGGAATCATCTTGTTAAATAAGAATTACAAAATAATAATACAAACAGCAAATTCCCACAAGATGGGATTACAAAATCAAAGATAACCTAATGGCCTAGAAAAACTTGCCATTTGTCCAAAATCTCTAACAATTCATCCACAATTGGATAATTAGCTGACTCAAGCCCCAGCTGGGCATTGCACTCGAATGTTTCCATTTCATTCTTTGCCAGCTTATGCCAAATGCAGATAAAGACTTGGATTTTTCGTTCCAAGGATACCGGTTTCCTGATCAAGCGCTCCACATCATCGATTTTGACCTCTTCGAGGAGATAAATTTGTTGTTGGGCTTCTTCCCATTTGCGCTCGATCTCCTCGATCTTCAACTTCAGTGGGAAAGCATCTTCAATGAGTTCCATAGCAGGAAACTGAAGATTGTCCATAACATTATCTGCTTCATACCATCGCCTGCTACACATAGCTTGTGCTCTCTTGAGAATATCCTCAACTGACTCATTAAGTTCGAGCCAAGTATTCAATATACCTCTAGCCTTATTAAATTGAAAATTGTTAAGCATAGGGAAACCTTATGGAATATCCTTGATATATATCTGCCACTCACTAACGTTTTCATTTTCCTTAGAAGCTTCCAATCTTCTGGATTTCTGCTCTTCGAGGGAACTATGCATCTTACCAAAAGTGATATGAGTCTCCCTGATCTCATCCAGGGTGCAAAATAGCTTCTCCAGAAACTCATAATACTCTTTGTTGACTTGAAGGGCCAAGTCCCTAAATTCCTGAGATGACACCTTACAGAAAGCAGATGAGGCTGCACTTGCAGTTGCATCCTCATATTGTTTTTGTAGTAACGCTATCTTCTATGTGTTAGTTGAATTCTCAGCTTGTACATTTCAAAGTTTAGCCTACAGAGAGATATTGCTTCGCTCCACATATCCTAACATGTATTCCCATATTCTCCTGAGATCATCAACATAAATCTCATGATCTTCCTTGGTCTTCCTTAGTTCTTCTGTCAACCTTTCCAATTCTTCTTTCTTCTGATCAATTTCCCTATTAAGTATCTGGACTGAATCAAGATTTGCACCAGCAAATGCTCCTAAGGCTATGGTTGTTTCAATTTCTCTTATATGGGGGTCATTTTCCTATTGAGTCCATACTATTTGGTTAGGGGTAGATACTTCCAATTCACCTTGATCCCTGATCCTCTTCTTAGCTCTCTTTACCACTGCTTTATTTTCCTTGTTGTAGAAATAATGTCCAAGAGGGACTACCTCATCATCTTCATATTCAGTTATTATCTCAGAATTAATTGAGATTACATTTTTTGTTGAAACCAATGAAGGATTTTGAGTGCCCATTGGATTAGGCACGGGCATGGCAACTTGAGGAATAGCCATAGGGGTAGAGACAGTCTGAGGAATTGATGTAATAGGAGTGAGAGAAAGGATTGAAGTGAAAGCTTCAAAAAGAGGAACCTGATCATCATTAGCAGATGGTAATAATGGAGAAGGGGTTGAGGGTGGCTCCTTCTCAATAGGTAATGATGAAGTAGATATGGGTAATTGCAGGATGACAGTCGAAGACTGGACTTCTGCAAAAATAGATGAGGGGGTGGAAAAAAACTGAGTTACCAGGAAAAGGGGTGGCTTTAGAAGTCAGAGTATGAAACAATTGGGAAAGGGAGAATGGTGGCATCACCCTTGTAGGAAAAGTAGAAAGATCCTGAATGGAAGAAAGTAACAGAGATGAAGTTGGAGCAGTAGGTGTAGTGGTGAGTTCCAACACCTGTTGATCAGGATCAGAATGATCCATTTTAATAGTATCCAACAGGTTTGTGATTGCTTGTGAGTTTTCAATCACTTCTCCAGTGATTTATTCAATAGCCTTGTCTGTCACCTTCTCAGTAACTTCTTTAGTCACTTGAAATGCAGGATGTGGCTCATATTCCACATCACTTTCAATGAGTTCAACAGTAGGGACTTTTGATGTAGAAATCTGAACTTTGTGTCTCTTGGCAGGGTTAACCTTAGCCGTGGTCACATCATCAACTACCTGCAAAGCTTGAGCAGTCACTTGAACATACATGGTGAGCTTAGGTGGTTCCACTGTTCGAGTGCCCAATACTGAAGTCAATTTTGCTAACTTCTGCTGTGAATCACGAGAGGTCTGCAATAAATCTTTAACCTGCTCAGTTGTTTTCATCCGAGGAGAGTTCTCCATGGGAGCTTTACCTTTATCTCCATCTATATAGGTAAGCATCAGAGGGGCATTAGCCTACTGGATTAGCTTTTGTTCTTTATCCCTTCTAACTTGGTCAATGAGATTCAACTCCATTGTTCTTTGCCTGTAGACTTTAGTCTTTATTTCTTTCTGATATGCCATTATCTGTTGTTGTTCATCTAAACTATTGGCCCTTGCCAATACTTCAGAAAAAGTATTCACTCCTTGATAGATGGAGTCATCTGGGAGTTTTTCATGGACATAGTCCATTTTCATGTGATACTGCTTGAAATGTGCATCCAGGAACTTCTTAGGATCATGCTTTCTTTTGGGGGATTAACCTAACCTTAAAGGATCTAGCTAATCACCAAGCACTGTAGCCCAGGTTGAGGTAGGGATAACTAATGGCCCAAGATTTAAAGAGAATTTAGGCCAACCCCTCTTTTTGGGACGAGTGAGCTTCTTGTAGACACCATCAGTGATAGTCTGATAAGAGACCTCTTGAATGACCAACCTATCAGGCACTATTTTGGGCAGAAGGTGAACAATGTCACTTCCCTAGACTCTGATGTATGAGAAGGACTCATAAACATACCAATCCCCAATCGTGTTGATGAAAATTCTAGCATCAGTTGAAAAGGCGGGAGATTCTTGTTTGAATATTTTGAAATAAATAGTGCCCATGAAATGGTCACATATGTCATAGAGCAGGGGCACATAATTACTTTCCCATAGTGCAGAATGGTATATATGGACTGGTGGAGCTTCAGTGGTCCAATTCCACCCTAAGTTAGGATATTGAAATTCAGAGCATAAGACATCAAGAATGAAGGCTAATAGGTAAAAATGTGGCTTTATTAAAGCAAGCACCTTCTGATAGTCTTGAATTATTGTTTTAAGCTCTAAATATTGGATAGATTCCCAAGGGAAAGATTCTCCTGTTGTCAAGACATGGTGAGCAATGGGAGCCCATTCAACTTTAAAAAATGAGCAATTGGAAAGGCCAAAGAGCCTGGAGAGCATGGCTGCCAATAAGGAGTAGGGTTCCTTGAACCAAGAAATTGGGTAAAGGTTGTCAGCCTTCAGCACAAAATTACTCAGTTTAATTATCCATGAATTCATCATCTCATCAAAATTGTATCTGGTCTTGGAGGATTGAATGAAATCAGGGCTAAGGATTTGTACATCCAGCTTGAGAGAAAAACCCTAATAAAAACTTCAGGATGGAAGGTTGCCAATTGTGACCCTACACTATCATTAAACGACCGGTCCTTAGGGTTATCATTTTCAACAATCCATTTGACAGGGTCTGTATAAGGTAGGACAACAGGGCGAGCAACAATGGCATGGATTTGGGAAGCCCTAATTTTTTCATACGTAGGTCGGTCTTCCTTGATGTCTGAAAGGTCATCATTGTCAAAGATAGCATATATTTTGGCCCAATCCATTTGATAGGTTTCAGTGACCCTTTCACTGGTGTTTGAGAAGATGCCAAAATTGAGTTCTTTGATCAGTGAATCTTTGTGAAGTGCCTTGGACCGGGTATTCCGAGACATTTTGGGCAAAGCTTGAAAATTCTGATAAATACAGAAAATAAAATCAAAACCAAATCATAGACAAAAAAACCGTAAATAGAAAATGCAAACATCACAGCAAACCAACCTATAAATGACTAAAAATTCATGAAGGCGACCCTGGTAAGAAATTGACAGTAAAATCCACGTAGGAGCATAAATTTCCGACAGTAAAAATGATAATGAAAAATAGAAAAAAAATGTGTATTTATGGTTTTTTTGGTCGGATCAAATATGGACCGTAGATTTAAAAAGAAACGAATCGCTGAGATTAGCCCCTATGGGAGACAGGATTGGGTTCATAAGTTTGAAAACCAAATTTTATTTAAAATTCCTGAAATCCTCAATCCGAAATTTTGGGTTGCGGGTTTCGGGTTTTACAAATTTCGCAAAATGAAAAAACGTGTTTCTGAAATCCGCAACCCGAAATTCCGGGTTTCGGGTTTCGGAAACGAAAACTATTATTAAAAAACAAATAACTTTTTCCCGCAACCCGTGATCCACAATTTGCGGGCTGCGGGTTTCGGAAACACACAACGCGGTTTATTGGCATAACGAGTTTCCACAATCCGAAATCCGGTATTTCAGGTTCTGGGTTGCGGAATCGAAATTTCTAAAATATTTACATGGTCTTTCCGCAACCCGCAATTTCGGGTTGACGAATTTCCAAATGAAAAACAAACGATTCCCGCAATTCGCAATTGCGAGATTTCGGGATTTGCAGTACGAAAATGATTTTTGGCAAAGAATCTAAGGTTTTCTGCAAATCAAGAAAACAACCAAAAACTTACAAATTTTCAAAGGAGGAAATGATGATAAGTAAACAAACCAAACAAAGGGTATGATGCCATACCAAACGAAAATTTAAAAACTTACTTCAATACCTTGATATTTACATAATGGGGCTCCCATGTTCAGAATGAAGCATGGGATCTGTTGTACCTACAACAAATGGCAACTGGTTGGGAAGAACCAGTTATCTTTGCAAACAAAACTTCTGTCAAAGAAAGTATGTCAGCCTGCTGATCTTCAACCTGAAATATTAGAAGATGCTTACAAAAGACAATCAATAGGAAGAATTAACAACAGATTGATATACTCCCATCCTTGATCAAATTAAAGATAATACAAATCTGATAAGGAGATTCAGGAAACAACAGAAAACCTTTTGCCAATATGTAACCACAGGAAGACAACTTTAGATGAACCTGGGGGAAAACTTCATAATACTCTAGATATCCAAATCATAAACCACCTTGACTTATTAAATCTTTTATTTATGTATAGACACATTATCACCAATCCATTCATTTTCCTTTTTTTTTTTTAGAAGGGACAGTTGTACATAAGACCTTATTGATGTATGACCACTGCCCTGACTTGGTAATCAGATTTTGGCAGTGCCATTCACAAACTTGATCTGGAACCTGAACAAGCTAGCTCAGTAATGAGACTCCTTGTCTTCCAGCTGTGATACTGAAAGCAATCATCATGGCTTGGTAACCATATGTAGATGATTTCAGTCCAAAATCAGGCCCATGATCATGGCAGGGATGGCTTGTGATAAGACCCCCTTGTCCTTACATGCAACATTGTCTTATAAAGAAAAGTAAAACAGATTTTATCAGGGTGTGGATTATAGGACACCACTATGGCTTGGTGACCATATAACAGTGGTGTTACTCACTAATGCTTTGCAAATCATGAATGGACCGACCTGTAATAGGATCTTCCAACTTTCAGTAAACTGAAAATCATCTTCCAAGTTTGGTGGCTTGGTGTGAAGATGTCATTCCACTCACATCTATGAACCTAATGGGCTGGCTCGAAATAAGACCCCCCATCCTGTAATTCACAATTATTAAGTAAATTTATTTTTCAAGGTGATTGTGATAAGATCCAGAGCAGATAAAGGTTGTCCAAGTTATTGAGATATGTTGTATTACACATGTGAAACACAAGACAAAAAGTTAGTCACCTTCTACAATCTCAATTAAACAAATGAATCATGTGTAAGATAATGACCAAGGTGGTAAGGTATCAATCAAAGTCCTGCAACTAATGAATGCCTATTCTTTGTAAAAAAAATTCTGACATAGGCTGAGAAAAACGAAAACTGACAAAACATCCTATAACTTCAGCTCAGACTATCCTTGAGACAATTGACCATCAACCTTAACCAAATGTATGAGGTTTATTGGAGGAAAATAAAAAATAAAATAAAAAAACATTCAAAACAAAGAAAAAGCAAAACAAACCAAACTTGTGTACAAAGTGCATCAGAATGTTTAGACAAAATACTTTTTAAGCAGTGAAACGTTCACTGGATAAGTGTCAATGACCCCCTCCAATGCTTATAACCGAATTGTACTTGGACCAATCTTTTCTGTAACAATGAAAGGTCCAAGCCAAAGGCGCTGAAATTTGGTATACTGATTTTTATCCTTGTGCTATTTATCCCACCTCAGTACCAAATAGCCTACTGAAAATTCCATGTCAGAAGAGGATTTATCATCAAACCATCTCTTAACCATTTGTTGATGATGATATAACTTATTTTCAGCCACTTCCCTGTCTTCCTCCAACTTAAGCAGAGTATCAATTCTCTGTTGAAGAGGGGAGGAGTCATCTTCCTGAATGGATTGGGCTAACTGTAATGAAGGGATTTTAAGATTTGATGGCACGATGGCTTCCTTTCCATAGACGAGACAATAGGGAGAATTTCCAATAGATGCCTTTGGAGTGATTCGATCTGTCCAAAGAGCATTATAGAGCTATGTGTGCCAATCCTTGTGATGAGAGGATACTGTCTTCTTCAAAATATTTATCAGATTCTTATTAGAAGATTCAACAAGCCCATTACCCTGTGGGTGATAATTGGCATAAAATTTCAGTTTAATCCCTTTTTCAAGGGCATACCGTGTCAAGTCAATTGAGGACAAGTAGGATGCATTATCAAAGACAAGATACTCTGTAGCACCAAACCTTGTAACTATCTGGCTATTGAGGAAGGAAGTTACTTGGTTTGTGTTACACTGTCTAAGGGGGATTGCCTCTACCCATCTGGTAAAGTAGTCAGTTGCTATGAGGATATACCTGTGTTGAAGGGACTAGGTAGGATTAATGGGACCGAAAAAATCCAATCCCCATTACTGAAATGAGAACTGAATTGTTATTGGTTGCAGAGGAAAAGCAGGTTTCTTGAATTTCCCTGCACACTTTAAACATGGTTCACACCTCCTGACATAGGAATAAGAATCTTTAAATAGAGTAGGCCAATAATATCCAACCCTGAGAATCTTGTGTGTTGTGGTTTCTCCTGAGAAATGACCTCTATCAAGTCCTGCATGAAATTGGAAAAGAATGTCATCAGTCTCATTTTTCTCCAAGCATCTAAGAAAGAATCCATCATAATTTTTTCTAAACAGAACTCCATTAATGAATTGATAAGGAGTAGAATTTAATCATAAAGCTCTACGTTTTTTGAAGTCTAAAGTTTTGGGAGCAAACCCATGGTTTAGAAAAAACCTGATATGGTCATACCATTCAGATGTCAGAGTATCTATTGCATTAACAAAACTTGTATGGAGTTCTCCCTCCTACTCCCACTCAGTCTGTTGTCGTATGGGGTCATTCGACTGAGAAGTAAGTAGGCACAAACCTTGCCCTTTTACAATTTTTGTTGTCTTGATTTCTAGATCGTATTCTTGCAAGAAAGTCATCCAATGGGCCCTTTTTTCACCCAGTTATTTCTGGATAGACACATTTCTTATAGCTGTATATGGCACAATTACCTTTGTTCTAGATTTCAACAAGTAGGACCTGTAATGTTTCACAGACTTGTACATTGTATAAGCCTGCTTATCAATTTGGGAGTAATTAAGTTCAGCTCCCTTAAATGTTGAGTTCATGAAGGAAATTGGAATCTCAGCATCACTGTCATGCTTCTGTGTCAAAATAGTTGCATAAGAAAAATCAGTAGCGAAAGTATATAAAATAAAATCCTTGTTAAAATCAGGGGACATCAGAGCAAGAGCTTCTGCAATGGCCCTGCGAATTTCAACAAACACATCTTTCTGTTCCTGTGACCAACAAAACTGTACATCTTTCTTAACTAATTGTTGCAAAGGCTTAACAAACTGTGCAAAATTAGGAACAAACCTACATACAAAATTGATCTTCCCAAGGAATGACTGCATGGCTTTGCGCGAGCCAGGAAAACCTATCTTTGAAATAGCATCTGTGCATTCCGGATCTATAATCATACCTTCTTTGGAAACAATGAGACCTAGAAGCTTACCTTCTGTCACTGCAAATATAGACTTCTTGGGGTTCAGGGATATTCCGTATCTCCTACAACATTCAAAAACCTCTTTCAAAGCAGATAAATGTTCATGTTGTTTCTTGGAATAGATAGTAATGTCATCTAGATATACTATGACAAAATTATGCATTCAACCTCTGAAATCTATATCCATAGCTCTCTGGAATGTAGCTCCAACATTTATCAGTCCAAAGGGCATCCTCCTGTAGGTGAAGGTACCCAAAGGAGTTCTGAAGGTTGTTTTTAGTTGGCCATCAGGGGCAACCATGACTTGGTTGTATCCTGAAAAACCATCTAGGAGAGAGAACATCTCTGATCCAGCTACCTTGTGCAGAATTTGTTCCATGGGAGGAACAGGGTAGTTATCTTTCTCGGAGGCTCTGTTTAGATTTCTGAAGTCGATACACAGTCTGATTTCCCCATTCTTTTTACGAACAGGTACTAGATTTGCTATCCATTGGGTGTGTCTGACATGGAATATAATTCTTGTTGTCAATAGCTTTTCAAGTTCCTTTTTTACAGAGGGCTCCAAACTAGGATGCATATTTCTATGTTTTTGTTGGTAAGGTTTCACTTCTGGCTTCATGGGTATGTTGTGATGCATAATGCTAGTATCAAAGATTTTCAGTTCGTCATAGGTCCAAGAAAAAACGTCCTTGTATTCTTTACACAGTCTAATGAAGACTTTTCTTTCTTCAGTAGAGCAGTCCACTCCAAGGTTAATAAATCTGGGGTGTTTTTCAGTACCAAGGTTGACTGGCTCATAATTCAATGATGAACTTTGTGTCTTGCAGTTGGTCTTGTGTTTAAATTTGTCTTGCAGGTCATAAAATGTTTATAGATTGATCACTTATTTCAGGATAATGTTTGAAGGATCAGCCAGGGATTTTTCATGTTCAACTTCATCTATTGCCATGTGTTGAAAGGTATCTTGAGCTGAAAGGAAATCCAGGATTTGTTGTTCATCATCAAACACTTTCCAGCTCGTAACATTATCAGGGATGGAAGGCCTGTACATGAGTTCTATTGAAAAAGTATTGGGTTACAAGCCCTCTGGTGGAATCAATCTAGATGCAGTATTTTTCTAAAAGATCAGCATCAAAGTTCTGTGACCTAGGTACATAGTTAATGTTGAATGCAGAAAAGGAGTTGGTGAGTTCTCTTACCATTTTTCGATAATTAGTCAAACGAGGAGAGAGACAGTGTATCTTATTCCTCACTTGTTTAACTATAATTTACGAATCACCAAAACATTCAATGACTTGTGCTTCCATATCAATAGATATTTTGAGTCCCTGAACCAGAGCCTCATATTCAACTACATTATTTGTACAATCAAATTCAAGCCTGCAAGCAATCATGGTTTTTGTCCCTTTGGGGTCAATAAGTACACAACCTACACCAGTTCCATCCTTGGATCTGGATCCATCAAAAGATAAAGTCCATGCAATGGGGTCTATCCTAAAATTGGTATTGACATTATAGAAATTATGTACAATGGTTCCAGAGAATGGAACTGTGGTATCATTAACAATGCGAGATTCATTTTGTGCTTTCTTTGGTGATAAATCAGCAGGCAAATCTCCAAAAAAGGTATCAAATGCAAAATGTTCAATGTGTGAGCTAAAATAATAGGCAGGTTCACTTGAATCATTTAGATCAGTGACATTTTGCTTCATGAATGGTTCCCTACTAATATTAATCTTATTTGGCCGACCATTGTAGGGTAACCACAGGTGAGACCAATCAGTGTCAAAATAGTCCTTGAGCTTTTATGACCAGTCTCTATTGAGCCACATCCCATAATATTCAAGGATGTCAGCTATAACAATGTCAATTGTTTGGCGAATCCGAGGATCAACAGATAGTGTCAGCAATACATTTCTCAATCTCCCCACTACTCTTACTTTCGATCTGTCGAGTTGAACTGTCTGACTAAGACAGGGCTCCCAAGTGGCATTAAGTTTTCTGTAGACAGACAGTGGCATCACATTGGAAGAAGCACCAGAGTCTATCATGCAATTATGCATGTTCCTGTTGAATATTTCAAAGGTTAGCAAGAAGGGAGGTGTCCTCTTGCTTCTACATTTCTAATCTTCTGGTCTAGCGAAAGAGTCTAAGTTATTATTCTGTGATTCTCTTGGTTGTTTGATTATCATACTTTTGGGTAAAGAATCCCTCATATAAGGGATTTTTAGAAGTTCAAACAAAGAGATATTTGCCTTAACTCTTTTTAAATCTTCAGCTAAACTATACTCCAATTCATGAATAACTGCATCCTTTTGAGGAATAGTTTTGTTTTTGTTGGGAGGTGGTGTTGAAGATGATGGTTCCTGAGCAGGTTATGGTCTTGACCTAGTATTATAAGGGTGTTGAACGTTAAACACTGTCGCAGGTTCTTCTTCTTCTTCATTCATCAAGAATTTAGAGAAATAACTAACAATATTGATTTGTGGAACCTCTTCTTCATTTCCTTCATCTGGTAACTGGGGATCTTGGCTTGTTTGACCCTCAAAATGTTCAGGGACATTTTGTGACTTAGTAGCTAAGGCTTTGAAAATCGAATAGATCTATTCAGAAGTTAATCCTTCATTAGGATTGGGAGGTGGTGGATTTTTAGGAGGTTGATAAAGTCTCCTGAAAGGTGGACTTACAAAACCTCTGTTATTGTTTTTATTCTCATTATTGTTCTTTTTTAGATCTACCATCTCATTTGACATTTTCTATAGGAACTTCTTAATGCCAGTCATTTCAAAGGGGTCTTTGATTTGGGTGGTGGGCTTGGGAGCATTATCGATTTTCTTCCTAGATGTAGAGGTAGAGGGTTGTTCTTCCACTGCATCAAGATTGTCTTTTAAGCAATAGATACCCTTCGCAACCTGAATGGCTTCAGCATAAGCTTCAAACAAGTTTTCTTTGTGTTCCCTTTTTACCCACATTGCGATAGGGACACAAAGACCCTTTTCATAATAGGCAACTAAAAGCTGTTATGTTGGAAGAACATTGGGAGGGATTCTATTCTTTAGGTAAGAAAATCTTTGGTTGTAATATTTAACCCTTTCTTTACCTTTCATTTTCATGGAAGATAACTCCAAAACTAAATCTTGCGGTGTTTTGTCATCCCCAAACTTCTGGATAAATAATTTTTCAAACTCATCCCATGATGTTATGGTTCTGGCTTCCAAGGAAAAATACCATGTGGATGTTTTGCCTTCAAATGTGTAAGGGAAAAGTCTGCAAAACACATCCTCATCGATGACACTCCTAAGTCTAATGGCTTGCATAAAGTTTTTAATGTGATCTAATGCATGAGACTTGTCATCTGGGTTGAATTTGGGAAGCCCCTTTTTAGGGTTTTTTGGCAATCTGTGTTGATCCCAAAGTATGAACACGGCATCTTGGTTGAGCCAAGGTCTATTCTGGCCTTCCCCAGCCATAGGTTGTTGTTCTTCTTCTTCTTCCGAAGAACTAGAAGAATTTTCACTCTCAGATGAGGAGGAGGATGATGAAGGAGGAGAGGGTGGTGGTCCACTTGAAGCAGTAGTGTGTGAGACTTGTTCTGTTTCAGTAAATAATAAATCAAGATCGAATTCATGGAGCTACTGTTGGTTTGATGAAGTATTTTGTTCAATATCCTGTTCAACTGAATTTTGATTATCTTCATTATCTTGATTATCTTGAATATTTTCCTGTGGATTAGTATTTTCTTGGTGAATTGCTTCTAATCCTTGATTTCTCTCTACAGAGAGTCTCTGTTGTAACCTGGTAGCACTATCATTAGACCTTTTGAGTATCTCTTCAAGTAAGATAGGTCCTCTGGTGGGTGATATGATAATAACGTCCCCTGTTCTAGGATCTCGGTGAGCTGTAGGGGTAGCAGGGATGGTATTAGGATGTTGCACCAGTTGCTCAACAGAAGTAGATGCTTGTGTGTGGCTATGGGTGACAATCGGTATTCTTGCTGGAGGAGGTTTCTCAGTATTTTTTTTAGGCATAGCTTACTATTGGCCCTCCTTCTAGCGCCATTTGTTGAGGCCTCAAACGTGTAGGGTATGCAAAGTTCTGGAATAAGGTTCTTAAGCTCTCAACAAAGGGGGAAAACCCAGACTGAAAGGATTCAAAAGGCCCAATGCAAGGATAGTTCTATCCCCAACCTATTTGGTGTAGTAATCTCCCATGAATATTCGGCCTCTGCTGGCACTCTAAGAGTTGGTAGGTTTTGATCCAAAGGTTCAGTTTTCCAATGAAGGAAAACAAAGTGTTTTCAATCAGTTTGACAAATCTACCTAGAAAAGGAAATCTAAGCTAAGTCAGACCTATTGTAAGATGTGTATTGTTTGTGATGGCAGATTAACTTGATGCGGAAGACAGATAAGTGTGTTCATCAATCTCACAAAAATGCTTGATGGATTTAGTTTCTTATCAACTTAAGACACAATCACTTAATAAAAATTAAATGAAAGTAATATTAGGTGTTATAATTCATTCAAGATTAACTTGCAATAGAATGTTAATTGAAAAATTAACATGGATTATAATCTACTGTGAATCACTTCTAGAAATAGATAAGCATTCTAGTTAAAGAAACTTAATTGAAATATTTAAACAACATAGATCCAATGTAAGGAGAAATCCAGATCACAAATCTGTATGTTAAATAATAATTGCAAAAGATCCAATAGTATAGATAACAATCTGAAATAGAAATCGATATCTATCAGATAGACCTGATTAATAAACAAAAGATGATATGCGAGAACAACTTTACTGTATTAATAAAAGTTTGTAAGAAATTACAATCTTGGCATAAACAAATTGTCTCCATCCTTCTTTTGTCGATTCCTATCAAAATTCCATCCCCCTTTCTCTACGAGGAATCATCTATTTAAATAAGAGTTACAAAATAATAATACAAACAACAAATTCCCACAAGTCGGTATTACAAAATCAAAGATAACCTAATGGCCTAGAAAAACTTGCCATTTGTCCCAAATCTCTAACAATTCATCCACAATTGGATAATTAGCTGACTCAAGCCCCAGCTGGGCATTGCACTCGAATGTTTCCATTTTATTCTTTGCTAGCTGATGCCAAATGCAGATAAAAACTTGGATTTTTTCATTCCAAGGATACCGGTTTCCTGATCAAGTGCTCCACATCATCGATTTTGACGTCTTCGAGAAGCTGATAAATTTTTTGTTGGGATTCTTCACATTTGTGCTCGATCTCCTCGATCTTCAACTTCGGTGGGAAAGCATCTTCAATGAGTTCCATAGCAGGCAACTTAATATTGTCCATAACATTATCTGTTGCATACCATCGCCTGCTACACATAGCTTGTGCTCTCTTGAGAATATCCTCAACTGACTCATTAAGTTCGAGCCAAGTATTCAATGCACCTCTAACCTTCTTAAATTGAAAATTGTTAAGCATAGGGAAACCTTCTGGAATATCCTTGATATATCTCTGCCACTCACTAACATTTTCATTTTCCTTATAAGCTTCTAGTCTTCTGGCTTTCTGCTCTTCAAGGGAACTATACATCTTACCAAAAGTGATATGAGTCTCCCTGATCTCATCCAAGGTTCAAAATAGCTTCTCTAGAAACTCATAATACTCTTTGTTGACTTGAAGGGCCAAGTACCTGAATCTTGAGATGACACCTTACAGAAACCAGATGAGGCTACACTTGCAGTTGCATCCTCATATTGTTTTTGTAGTAAGGATATCTTCTGTGTGTTAGCTGAATTCTCAGCTTGTACATTTCGAAGTTCAGCCTGCAGAGAGATGTTTATTCGCTCCACATCTCCTAACCTGTCTTCCCATATTCTCCTGAGATCATCAACATAAATCTCATGATATTCCTTGGTCTTCCTTAGTTCTTCTGTCAGCCTTTCCAATTCTTCTTTCCCCTAATCAATTTCCCTATTAAGTATCTAGACTGAATCAAGATTTGCACTAGCAAATGCTCCTAAGGTTGTGGCTGTTTCAATTGCTCCCTTCTGGGGGTCATTTTCCTGCTGAGTCCATACTATTTGGTTAGGGATAGATACTTCCAATTCACCTTGATACCTGCTCCTCTTCTTACCTCTCTTTACCATTGCTTTATTTTCCTTGTTGTAGAAATAATTTCCAAGAGGGACTACCTCATCATCTTCATATTCAGTTATTATCTCAGAAGTAATTGAGATTACATTTTCTGTTGAAACCAATGAAGGAGTTTGAGTGGCCATTGATTAGGCATGGGCATGGCAACTTGAGGAATAGCCATAGGGGTAGAGACAGTCTAAGGAACTGATGTAACAGGAGTGGGAGAAGGGATTGAAGTGAAAGCTTCAAAAATAGGAACCTGATCATCATTAGCAAATGGTGATAATGGAGAAGGGGTTTAGGGTGGCTCATTCTCAATAGGTAATGATGAAGTAGATATGGGTAATTTCAGGGGGACAATTGAAGAATGGACTTCTACAAAAATAGATGAAGGGATGGAAAAAGAAACTGAGTTACTAGGAAAAGGGGTGGCTCTAGAAGTCAGAGTATGAAACAATTGGGAAATGGAGAATGGTGGCATCACGCCTGTAGGAAAAGTAGAAAGATCCTCAATGGAAGAAAGTAACAGAGATGAAGTTGGAGCATTAGGTGTAGTGGTGAGTTCCAACACTTGCTGAGCAGGATCAGAATGATCCATTTCAATAGTATCCAACAGGTTTGTGACTTCCTGTGAGTTGTCAATCACTTCTCTAGTGATTTCTTCAATAGCCTTGTCTGTCACTTTCTTAGTAACTTCTTCAGTCACTTGAAATGCAGGATCTGGCTCATCTTCTACATCACTGTTAATGAGAGCAACAGTAGGGACTTTTGATGTAGAAATCTGAACTTTCTGTCTCTTAGCAGGGTTAACCTTAGCCATGGTCACGTCATAAACTACCTGCAAAGCTGGAGCAGTCACTTGAACATCCATGGTGAGCTTAGGTGGTTCCATTGTCTGGGTTCCCAATACTGAAGTCAATTTTGCTAACTGCTACTGTGAATCACGAGAGTCCTGCAATAAAGCTTTAACCTGCTCAGTTGTTTTCATCCGAGGAGAATTCTCCACAGGAGATTTACCTTTATCTCCATATGTATAGGTAAGCATCAGAGGGGCATTATCCTGATGGATTAGCTTTTGTTATTTATCCCTTCTAACTTGCTCAATGAGATTCAACTCCATTGTTCTTTTCTTGTAGACTTGAGTCTTTATTTCTTTATGATATGCCATTATATGTTGTTGTTCATCTAAACTCTTGGCCCTTTCCAATACTTCATAAAATGTATTCACTCCTTAATAGGTGGAGTCATTTGGGAGTTCTTCATGGACATAATCCATTTTCATGTGATACTGCTTGAAATGTGCATCCAGGAACTTCTTAGGATCACGCTTTCTTTTGGGGGCTTTACCTAACCTCAAAGGATCCAGCTGATCACCAAGACTTGTAGCCCAAGTTAAGGTAGGGATAACTAATGGCCCAAGATTTAAAGATAATTTAGGCCAACCCCTCTTTAACTACACAATATTTATTGTTTTGTAGATAAAACATGTCTACGTTGTTGAACCTTAGTCAATACCAGGAAATCTCATTCCTTGATTTGTTAAAATATCACAACCTTGGTTTATTCAAGCATGGATGGTATGTTGAGATGCAGTGAACCAAATAATTTGTACCTGGATTTATATATATTCTTCCTGGATGAGGAAGGAAATCCAACTCGAGCTGGAATATTGACATTTGCATATCCCATTTCTGACGATTTATTGTGTGTTTGAGTTGAAGTGGTCAAGAGCGACCGGTGTTTCGTTCTACGGTTTGATCTTATGGTTTGTAAGTTTCGACTATATCTAATGAAAAGTGGTCCTGATTTAGATCCGGTTTCCTGTCCGAAGCAATGGTGGGTTTTTCCCTCGTATGATGTTTCTAATCGGTCTGGAATTAATACCGCGTCATTTTTTAAGAAAGGAATTTTGTCGATATGGAAGAAAAGAATCATGGCTGCGAAAATTTCGTTTGTATTGTATTACATGAATATTGAAAAGAAGTTGACAAATGTAGACCATCAAAAGCTTATTTTCTACCTTAGAAGAATATTTCTCAATCATATTGAAAAAGATGTGACCAAATCTTCCTTCAAAGCACTCAAATAAAGTCCTTCTATAGCGATGATGCAAAAAGCGACTAAGAGCTTCGAAATTTCAAAAGAATTTCAACAAGAATAGATCAAATACTTTTTGTTCAATGAGAAAAAAAATTCTATTTACATAACAAGATGTGTTGTTGCGGCTCCGCATTTGCAATATTGAAAAGTTGATGAGGAGGTTGTGGCAAAGATGGTTTTATATCTTCTCTCAACTTTTACAATAACATTGAGAGATGTTATTATATTTCCTTTCGATAAGGAGACCACATTGGGATTTCTTCCTAGAAATGAAGACGAATTGATTTTCCTTCAGTAAATTTGTATATATTGGATGGGCAACATACTATTTATGTGTAGAAAAAAAACATTGAAACTGATAAATATCAATCGGTCCATTCAAGGTATTGACATCAAACAACTTGTCTTCTATATAAATATGTTCCTCAACACATTATCAACAAATTATGCAAACAATAAAATTTATCAAACAAGGAATTTGCAGACACTCCATTCATTTCTCAAGTTGTAAAAGAAAGGGAGAAATGGATATCCTTCGGTAGGCCATCCCGCCTAGGAAAGGGAAATGCTTCTAGTGATGATTGGAAGGCATAGAATTTTTCTTCTTATCAATCAAAGTCTTTAGATTGCTGCCTGTGCTATGAAATTAGAAAATTAAATATTATCTTCAATTTTATATGTTTACATTCTTTTCAAGGTGAATGTATGGATATCTTTGTTGTTCAAACAAAGGACATCCTTAAAGACAAGCTAACTGTTTTTTTGACATCGGATTGACTATGGAGAAAATGGATGTCTGTATTCGAGCTTTACAAAAGTGGTTCCTTGCCATGCTCACCCAAGAGCATCACTCAGGTTGATTTTGTTCAAAATAAAATAAAGAATCATGGATCTAATTTTTTTAGACCATTGCATGATCTTGATGAAGATGAATTGATCGGTGTGGCAGACAATATAATTAATGGATTGGTTTGGCTGAGCATGTCAGTCGATTAAAAAAATTGTGCGAATACTTTATATCAATATTGCATGCAAATCAAGGATGAGAGGTCAAACAGGCATTCGATCTTTAAATATTTCAAAGTTCATGATGTTCAAACTTTTCGATCACAGATTGTCACTGATGATAATGTCATTGAAATCTATAGAATTGCACCAAATCATCTCCAACAACTGTGTAGTATTTTATGCTCTGAAAAGAAAGCAAAATATCTAGGTAAAAAGAGAAAGAAAGAATCTGAAGAGGATAATGGTACCAAATTACCAAATGATGCTGAGAAAATATTGAACATATATACCAATAAAGAGGGGATGGGCATGTCCATTGACTCCATCAAAGATAGTTAACAATTTTCTAGTCAATGTTGGTATCATGCATCTTTGGTCAACACACTAAGATCCATTGCATTTTTTGGTGTGGCAATCAACTATGAATTTGTTGTTGTTGATATGTGTAATTGTGATAGTCCCTGGACAGAAGAATATATGCTTACGTTGTTTACTACTTAGAATCAAATAAAGTGGCATGTACTTATATTTTTTTAGCTGATATGGAAAACACTTTTTTGATTTCTAAAGCTTTCACACTTTTCAGCAAGAAATAAATAAATAAAAGTAACGCGGAATCCTACCAACGGAGTTTATAGAGATTTCTCCAAGGACTTATTTATAGGATTCTCTATTATACAGTGTCAGAGAATTGGAAGGGATGATGATAATTTGTCTACTTTTCAAATAGATATGGATTGGAAGGATGAAGGCCTACCAATGATTGATTTACCTTTTCCCAAGGTTAACAATGATAGTTCGAGAAGCCATGTTTTTGCAAAAGAAAGGATACAATAATTCGGGGATCACATAGTTTCTAGACTTGTGTCTTCTCGAGGTGCAGTTATTTCATTGTATGGATGAGGTAGATTTCTCCATTCGTTGATCAGGTCGCCGAATAGAATAGTTATTTATATTGTGGAGACAGTACAACAATAGATATTTATGAACAATTTCTAGCATGAATTGGGTCTAAACCAAGGTATGTGTATTAACATTTTCAGATGTCTTAATTCATTGTGTTTTACTTTTCTCGGTTGGTGATGTTCAATAAATTATTCAAATTCATATTCTACTACAACTTCAAATAAAGAGCACACTCAGTTATCGTCCAATAAAATTATATTATCCGATGACGACATTGAATGTGATGGAGAATCGACAAAGAACTACCAAACTGGAGAACAAGATGGACAAGAAGGTAAAAAATTATTTTTCAAAGACCGTGGTTAAATTAATTAAATTATGAATGGGGATAGTGACCTTGAATACTTGCAAAAAGTTATATAAAATCTATACCTGAAAATTTCCAGGTCAAGATGATTGTATTGCTATTCAACATGTGGATCATCCACTACCAGAGCTGGGATTGACGATGTCTGTGGATATTATCCAACAAATTAAATTGGATAATAATGAACCAGGTGAGAGCTTGGATAATAATGAACCAGGAGAGGGCTTGGTGTCAAAATGCGGTATCTCCAGCAATGTTACTCACCACTCAAATGATGGCCTAGCATTGATAGGTAAAAGACAAAGATTATTTTCTACTTAAAATGATAAAACAAATTTATTCTGAAATATATAATGAAAAACAATATTTCTGTGTAGCTCCCCATACAAAAAGGTTATATATAGTAGAAATGGAAAGTTTTCTATTTCACAAGAAATTCACAAAAAATGACTCCAAAAGAGATAAAAGGGAAATCAAAAAAATATCGTTGGAGGGAAAAAAGTAAAAATGGGAGAAGAAAGTACTATTGGTGAATTTGAATTTAAACACAAATAAACTTCATATGATTCGCGAACATATGCCTTACAATTTTTGGGATTATGTCTTTCCAAATTCAATGTTGGGATTTGGTCATCTAAATGTGGGGTCAATGAGGGGAAGTCAATGTTTACAAGAAATTTGAGGGAAGGTAGTGCAGAAAAAACATATGTGGAAAAAAATTGATTTTTATGGTTTCGAGAGAGATCTACCAACGATAAAGAATGGAATACACAAAAAAATATGGAGAATGCGTGGGAGGAGTTACCAATGAAATCTTCGCAAAGCAATACATCAATGATTTTTTTGGAGGGTGATTATGTGAAATCACATCCATGTGAAAACTGTATTTCGAGTAAGCCCTTTATTGCATCGTCCGCTAGGACATATAGTGAATTGGTACATCGAATCCGGAAGTGTCTTAGTAAAATGCATGAATCAACTAATATCAAGATTGGAAAGGGAAAATTTTAGAGTAATTTTAACATAAGAATATTGTTCTTGCATATCCAGAGAGGATTATTAGGGTGATGGAAATCCTTATGTATTTCTCGAGCCTTTAAACAAAGTTTGGGACATTTTGATCCATGGTTGGGATGCTACAAATATAGTGATTGTAGATAGCTCGAATGAAAAACATGTTTGTAATGAGGAAGGGAACTGTATTATAACAAAAACGTATACTTTCCAATATGTCAATGACACATTCTTGTTAGATCAATTATGGCCTTGCTTGTTGCACCTAAATGGCATGAGTGATGTGAGGTCGATTGTGAATAAAATGCAAATGTAAGTATTTTGTTAAATAATACACTTATGTTTGTTTGTACTAGTATGTTCAATTTCACTGTGATTATAATACTTGTAAAGTGTCGAGTTTGGTTTTCAAAAATGCAAAATCAGAGCTTGAAAGTGCCAAAATCAGTTTTCAAAATTGCAAATTTAAGTATTGGAAGTGTCAAAAGTGGCCCTCCAAAAGGGATAAATCAGGTTCTAAAAGTGTCATTATCATATTTATCATATCGGAAAAGCGCAAAAACCAATTTCAAAAGTGGGGATATCAGAAGAAAAAGTATGCTTTTGGAACCTGGATTTGGCACTTTTGGAACCAGATTTGGCACTTTTGTAACCGGATTTTGCACTTTAGAAACCTTGATTTTGGGGTTTAGAAAGGTTGTTTTTGACCCGTCGTCAAAGTGACTTGGACTAGAATATGTCCAAGTTTAATGAAATAGGTGTTAATTGCGTAAATATAAAATTGTAGTAGTTCAACGAGTGAATCATAAAATTCACACATATTTTGGAAACCTTTCCTCATGTTGGTCCTCACTAAATCATTTGTTGGCTCCTCTCCATAATGTGCTTCCTGTTAGTTTCATACGCCATTACCAAGCATAGATATAATTGAACTTTTCTTATTTTTCTATTAATTATAGAATTAGAGACATTATAAAACAATATAGATACTTACAAATTGTTCAATTAACCCTTGATACCCCAACATATAGTGACAGCCCTTACATATTCCAATGTCAATCAAATGATCGGATGGCACTTCACCATATGTTAGCACCTATTAAAAAATATCCACGTGTGATTTTAAATTAATTATGATATCAACATCATAGAAAATATGAAATATCAAGAAAACCACAAGTACTCACAAACTTTGTGATCAACTCTTTTTTTCCTTGTCGTCCCATATGATGCGTTGAATGGGTTCCATTTTATTTTCATTTCTTCTACAACAACACAATCGAAAATGAGTATTTCATGCGATAATTCAACTCTATGCACATTAAAATAAAACAATGGTTGCATACGCTTGATGCAAATTGTTGTTGGGATGGCTCCCCTTGCGATGCAATTATGTTCATTTGTTGACCATCTCATGGTACACCTTTTTTGAGCATTAACTAATAAGCATTATGAAAAGTATAGCTAAAAACATAGCATTAACTCATTTATCATGTCTATGAGTTAAACTAAAAATACAAAACAATTGTTATAAGAGGTTCTACAGTACTTGCAGTAGGTCAAATGAGTATTTTATCCATGATTTTCCCAAACAAATTAATCCAAACAAGATGAAAGCAACCAAAGTCTCCATGCGAACCAATATCTAAGGCTCATTATATTAGGTATGAATCTCCTATTCTCACCAACAAAACATTAGTTTAAATGAAAAACTAAACCACCAATCCATTCAAAAATACCTTCATTTCAAGCTTCAGTGATGTTTTTACCTATTCAAATAATAGGTCCTCTTATTGTAAATGTTTAGCATGGAAACTTAATCAACTTTCCCAAGCAGAAAAAAAAAAAACATGAAAATGTCGATATCAAATAATGCCCAACAATTTTATTCATGATTAAATCTATGCATTAAACATCGATAGCTTGTATAATATGTGTATGGTAAGCCATCTAAGTATAATAAATCCACACAAACATTGATCCTTTGACCACTTTCATGGGAAGTGCTCATGATCTTCAGCATTCAAAAAGGTGCAATGACAACCTTTGAAAATCGAATCCAATAGGTTTTTAATTTTTTTTCCAGAGGTGTCTCAAGCAAACGATGCTTAAATAAATTTGAATTGTCCATTTATTGTTGTTTACACAATCCGTTAATAAATTTCAGTTCTCCAGTGGTCCCGTGTCATTATATCCATCAATGCTAACCTTTTCACAGCTTGTTCATGGACTATAGGTTGGGTAAAAAATTCTGAGAACTGATCAACATCGACCACTTGGAAATATTACCATTCGTTTCCATGGAGAGGATTTCCAATAGTTAAGAATCTCGAAATAGAAAAAAATCTCCTGGATTGTTCATCGAGGAGGGCCTTCTATTATGGATTTGGTTGAGGAAAACTTGAATTTGCACTGAGAGGCATAAGGAAAGTACTAAGCAAATATGGAAACATTTCCAACACTTGCGTGCACTTCATCTTGGAGAAGATGAAGACGTCTTCGTGAGAAACATGTTGTTTTACCATTGTGGAGTGAATGGACGTGGGAATTTTGTTTGGGTTCCGACAGGGACTCATTGTTAAAATTTTATGTGTGAAGAGAATTCCCCTACATGGATTAATGGTGCTACTATCCTGTTGGGGTTCATTGTCACTCCTGCAACCTTAAGTTTATAGTTGATTTGCTAGATATATATGAGGAAGAATATGTAACCACATTCACATAACTAGCCTAGGGAGGAATAGGAATATGCATGAAAGGATTAGATCTAAAACATTCAATTTTTAAGCAAGTCCCTCTTATTTGCAAAATAGGTTATTTTTTAGTCAAGATCATTGCTTTTATTTTTTCATATAAGTTGCATGCATTTTTCTTGTACCTATGAAGTAATTTGTGCATTCCTTGGATTGTTAAATTAAAGTTAAAATCCATGATTCTGGCACTTATCGTTGATAATATGTGACCCACCACAGGCCTTGGCCTTGATCTCAACACTAGAAATCCATACTAGCATATCTACATCATTTACATAATTTGATTTAATACAATTGCAAAAATAGAAAAAAATCGTAAAAGAATATAAGCAACACATAAATAGCACGCAAAGGTGCAACATAAAGAAAGATGGGCCCAATTGAGAGAGGAAGAGGAGAAATGAAGACAAAATGAATTAGATTCTCAAGCTTCTAGTGGAACAAATCTCACCACCCCTGATCCAACAATAATGACTACCATCACCAGAGGACACTTTCCGCTACAAGACATCAATATTGGTTTGTACATGCCCTTAAAAGAGAAGGTGGTTGCTTCACTAAGTTCATTTCTTTTATAGGAAAAATAAGAAAATTGTAAAAAGGACACATAAAAATCTCAAGTTGTCTACATGTCCTGAGATGGAAGTCACCTTTGAGACTCAAGTATTCATGTCCACTAATAAATAACCCTCTATGATGGCCTCTTCTAATGTTGCTAGTGCCTTAGACATGGAATGGAATGCATAGAAACTAAGCAAAGAGTTGGAACAAGCAAATCAAGAAGATCATTTCGCTCAAACATGAAGTATTAGAAGCACATGGTGGAGTACTATAACTATGCCATGAGTACAAGGCTCTTCTCTAAGAAAATGAAGCATTGAACAAGGATGTTGAGAGCTTACTAAGTGAGAAGAACAGTGTATATGAGTTTAGGACGTACTCAACCACGCTACAAAGGGACATGTTTAAGGCACAAAACCATATAAAGGAATAGATGCATGAACTCCAGGACTTCATGGCTTATTAAATGTCATTGTCAAAGTAGCTAGGGATCAAGACCTTTCCACCAAAAGGGGAAAAATCAGTCTTGATAAGTTGGTCAAGTGGCAACAACAGGAAGGTGAGACACCTTCAATTCTTCCTAGGAGGACCCAATGTGAAATTCACCCTGACTATACCCAATCATTGTTAAGTGCATGATAGCCAATAGATCACTACAAAAGTACATTATGACCTCATTGGATAAATGATAACATGTTCACCAAGGGGCAATAAAAGTGATGGAAAGATGTCATCGTCCTTTGTTCAGTATTATGAATAATATGAGACCATAAGGATAGAAAACTATAGATCTAGAAGCAGTAAAAAGAAGTCGACACTTAGCAATTGGATCCATAATAGAAGTGACTATAGGATATCTAAAAGAGCATATGCCCATACCCACTCAAGACATTAATCTAATCACGTCATGTATCTCATCCCTCGGGATAGGTGCACTCACTATTGCTAGTAAGGAAATCAAGCATGAAGTTTCCCTTGAGACTGTTAGGAACCTATGTCAACCCTTCTCTTTACTATGTTAGTATATTGTTGTTGGACGCATATGCTTTGTAAGTCGTCCCGTAGTATTTGTTGATCCGTAGTTTATATTAGCCCATAGTATTGACCCATAGTATTGGACGCATATGCTTTGTAAGTCGTCCTGTAGTATTATATGTCCCATGGTTTTGACTCATAGTATTGGGCATAGACTTAGTATATAAGTGTGTGTTGAGGTCATTGAAGGCACCGTGAAGTTAATTGTATTGAGCTTGCTTAAAGGAGGTTGCCCCCTCGAAGTGGCCTGTGATCAATATAAAAGCAATTATGTTATATTTCTGATATCTCATGTATTTGCATTAATTAATTATTGCAGGTACATCACATCTGGTATTAGAGCACTTTCCTTGGCACAAGTGGGAAATTTTTTTCTTTTTCTTTTTTGGGCGGTGACTTTCAGATCAATTTCTGAAATTTTATGCAAAAAATCAGAAGAAACTGATTACATATCTGAATTCCTCTTTCAAAAATACGCAGTTTCAAAAAAAAAATCATCTCATTTGGAGTTCTAAAAGTGGAGATATTGCGGATTTAAAATCAGTAATTTTTCAGAATTTCGGTGACGGCCGCGGAAATTGCGGCAAGAAAATATTTTGACCGAGTGCCCAGATTTCTATTCCGCTTTCATGAGTAGAAGCAGAGTGGTTGTTCCAGTTCCGGAAACATGCTATAGTAGCGATTCTGAGCAATATAGATCCAGTCTTTGAACATTGGGTGGAATTTCTGCCCAAATTTTTTCTGTTGCAGGTTCGGATTTGAGAATAATCCCTATCCACTTAACTATGGGAAGTACTTGGGCATAAGCCCTAAAACTCATTGTGAGGAGTACCACAGGAACCCCGAAGTAGCTAGCCCATTGAGAGGATCTGCCAGCGAAAAGGGCAACGACCCCTACCTGATTGATTAGTTCCCACCCGTGAGGTAAACCAAGAGCCGTCGTTTGTGGCAAAGCGGTTATCAGTTTTACCTGAGCCGTGGAGTGAGGGGTACTGCCCCAATACGTAAGCCTTCAGACAGCATTGGTGGCCGAGTGAAAACCCTGAACTATTAGGAAGCCGCACATACCTGGGGTCCATATCTACTTTCAGCTGAACTATTGTTGATCACTGCTGCGTCGTTTCAGATCCATTTTGCAAGCCGTTCCAGATCCAGCCGTTCGGCGTTGTTCCAGATTCCTTCTGAGCTGTAGCCGCTCCAGTCTAAAAAAAAAAAAAATCTGAGCCGTAGCCGCTCGTCTGAAAAAAAAAATAAAATAAAAAATTCCTCCATATCTCCCTTGTTTTACCTCTGTTTCCCTTGAAATTTTCAGGGAACCCCTGTCATTCCATTCTGCATATTTCATTCCTGAGGACCCTATCCTCAATTCCCCTTCCTACAGCCCGAAATCTCACATTTGCCTATTTTTAGGGTTTGCCATAACTTCCTCAGATTTCACCCAATCACCTTCAAATTTTCCCACAAAGTTCCTTTCTGAATTCTGCTTCTTTGTTCCCCTCTGCCAAATTTTCCCATTCTTTCACCCCGCTTCTGAAATCCTCATTTTTGCTTCCCTGTCTATCCAACAGTGTCCAAAACCTAGTCAAACCCCAATTATCCTTCTGATTTTTTCCCAAATCCAACTTTTCCCTTACTGAAATAGTTCCTGTTTTTGTTTTCCTACCCAGTCAACCAAAAAAAAAACCTGGTTATGGTTGTCACCTGTGCAGGAGCACATACCATGGAGGAAGTACTGGCAGCCATCCAAACCAAACTCCAAGATCTGGATGAAAAATTTCTCAGCCTCCATCTACAACATTCAGCCATGAATAATACCAGACAGCCAGAATCTTTTGCAGCCACCGGGTTCTCTGCTTCTAGCAATTTTCGTGGGCCGAAGCTTGATTTTCCTCACTTCAATGGTATTGATCCGACTGGATGGATATACCGAGCAGAACAATATTTCAGTCTGCATAATACTTTTGATGTTCAGAAAGTTCCATTTGCATCCTTTCATTTGGAATAGGAATTCCTTCAATGGTACCGTTGGTACATCAAAGCTCATCCCGAGCCAAACTGGACAGATTTTTGCCAACTCATTTTGCCACGATTTGGTCCTAGTGCTTTTGACAACTTCACAGGAGCACTCACTAAACTTCACCAAACTGGCACAGTGAGAGAGTATCAGATGGAATTTGAGAAACTAGCCAATCACACAGAAGGATTGTCTGATGAATTCTACATGAGTTGTTTTATCAGTGGTCTCAAGGATGAAATCCGCTCAGTGGTCAAAATGTTCTATCCCAACACAATGATGGAAGTCCTAGGGTTGGCTAAATTGGCCGAGGACAAGATCGCAGCTCAACAACGCTCCAAACCCACCTTTGTTCCCTTCAGAAATATGGGTTCCCAACGACCTCCCATCACGCTTGCTCCTCAACCAACTCCTATCAAGCATTTGTCTGAAATAGAAATGCAGGCACACCAAGAAAAAGGGATTTGCTATAATTATGATGAGAAATTCACTCGGGGACATAGATGTGTTCAACAAAAGCTCTATCTCTTGGATGTGGATTCTCTGCCTACCTTAGAACTTGGTGAAGACCCTACAAATACAGTAGATGATCCGGTCGACATGCAACACCCGCCTGTTGACACCCCATCTCAGGACGACCCACCCGAGATCTCTCTCCATGCTGTAACCGGCGTCACCAACCCACAAACAATGCGGGTTAGGGGATACTTCAAGAAGCTCCCTCTTACCATACTCATTGATTCTGGGAGCACTCATAACTTCATTGACCCTTGAATTGCCAAACAGGCTGATTGTTTTGTCCATCCTTGCTCCAACTTTGAAGTCATGGTTACCAATGGGGGCACCTTACCTTGCAAGGGGAAGTGTCACAATGTGCATATCTCTATGGAAGATTATAACCTACGCTCTGACATGTTTTCCTTTCCCTTAGGCGGATGTGATGTGGTTTTGGGCGTTCAATGGTTACGCACACTTGGCCCCATCTTATGGGATTTTGCTGAACTTTGGATGCAGTTTAAAGTCAATGGGGCACAACACAAATTTAGGGGCTTACAACCAGGGTCTCTCTGCATCATCAGTTCACATCGCCTGGAAAAAATCCTTAAGAAGAATTCACATGGTGTCATCGCTCAGCTTAATTCCATTCAGATGCACCCATCAACAGTCTCCACTACTCCCTTGGATAGATATGCAGTAATCTTTGTTGAACCAATGAGCTTGCTGCCTTCAAGAGACCTTTCCGGTAAGAATGTAGCCACATCTACCTCTCAACAGGAAATGATGGCTATTTTGCATGCAGTACAGAAGTGGCAGCCATACCTATTAGGCAATTATTTTTGCATCAAGACTGATCTCCCGAGTCTGAAAAATTTTCTGGAACAATGGGTCTCCTCCCCAACACACCTGCAATGGATTATCCCTATGTGATCACTTACAAGAAGGGTAAGGACAATATGGTGGAAGATGCTCCTTCTCGCATAATTGATGACCCAGTTTCTCTTACAGCTCTTTCTCTGCTTGTTCCAAATTGGTTGCAATATGTTCAACAGGGCTATCTCTTCTATGAACTCCATGCTTCTTCATCAACAGGGCACTCTGGGTTCTGCAAAATGTATGACCAGGAACAATGTAACTTCTTTTGGCCGGGATTAAAAATGACAATTCAACAGATGGTGGCTAACGATGATACTTTCCAAGTCAACAAGGGGGAACCGACACTCCTTTCGGGATTGATCAAACCCTTGCCCATCCCTACACAGCTTTGGCCAACTATTTCTATGGATTTCCTAGCAGCACTCTGGTGGTACAATACCACATCTCAAAGGACACCATATGAAGCAGTCTATGGACAAACACCGCCAGTTCTTCTTCCATACACCCTTAGCATCTCCCCAGTTTAGGAAATTGACTCGGTTCTTCGAAACCGTGATCAGATTCTTCTCATTCTGCAGGACAATCTTCACATGGCCAGAATTCACCGGAAACAACAAGCCGATCAGCACCGTTATGAGCGCATTTTCCATGCAGCTGACAGGGTTCTTCTTCAGCTACAGCCTTCCAAGCAATCCTCCTTGACACTCCAAAGGCGTCAGTGGCCCGAAATGCAAACCGAGGATGCTACCGGGGAACCACTCCTTCAGATTCTGTAGCAATTTCTCCAACCAAAGCTTTGAGGACAAAGCTTTTTCTAAGGGAGAGGGGATGTTAGGAACCTATGTCAACCCTTCTCTTTACTATGTTAGTATATTGTTGTTGGACGCATATGCTTTGTAAGTCGTCCCGTAGTATTTGTTGATCCGTAGTTTATATTAGCCCATAGTATTGACCCATAGTATTGGACGCATATGCTTTATAAGTCATCCTGTAGTATTATATGTCCCATGGTTTTGACTCATAGTATTGGGCATAGACTTAGTATATAAGTGTGTGTTGAGGTCATTGAAGGCACCGTGAAGTTAATTGTATTGAGCTTGCTCAAAGGAGGTTGCCCCCTCGAAGTGGCCTGTGATCAATATAAAAGCTATTCTGTTCTATTATTTCTGATATCTCATGTATTTGCATTAATTAATTATTGCAGGTACATCACAGAGACACTTAGACCACAATGAATGGATATTATTTATAATGAATATTTTCTTTGAAACTCATACATAGAAACAAAAGTGGCCCCACCCACTTCAAAGTTTTCATGAAGTTTTAATTTTGTATATAACTTTAATTTTTTAGGGAATCGATTAGACTAAATGGAATGTGAAAAGTTTGTAACTGCTAAAGGGATGGTGAAAAGTCCCTAAGTAGTTACCCTTTTGTCAAAAGCTATAAAACAAAGAGCAAAAAGCAAGGGAGGGGGATTTTTCCTTGTGCATTTTGGCTAGAACTATTTATTACTATGTTAATGAGTATAAGTGACTGGATGGCCAAATTTTGAATAGGAATACCTTGCATGTGTTGGTTAACTGTGGTGAATTATTTCATGTTATTTGTAACTAGAAAATGTGAAGTGAGATTGTATGATGATGTTGTGACTCTTCTATGCAGTGGTGTTCTACTGTTTTAGATATTTATTCATATTCATAATTTTATTTATTATGAGTTGTAAAACCCGAGCTAAATAGAGAAGGAGTATTCTGAGATTTTATTTCATTATGTTATTTGTTTGATCTATTTTCTAGGACAACTATTTGAACTTGAAGATGCATGAAATGAGTGTTGTTTCATTGCTCATTAATTAAAACAACTCCTAGCTAGGATAAGATAGGATAAAGTAAGCTTCAATTTCCATCATTCTGCATTTAGAATAGGGCATTTGTTTCATTTTATCCCCTAAAAAGACATAAATGGTGATTCAAGCCGCAATTGGTAAAACCAAATAATTAATGGTTCTTGGGATAGAATTCGAACAAATTTCGTATAACAAACGATTTAAGGTCTATTTGGGATATTTCACCCAAACAAACCCTTACTGTTGATGCAGTACATTTCTGTGCATCAAAAAAAGGTCTCTTATAATTGTCATCAAAGTATATTCATCCCATGCTTCCATAACTACATGAGAAGGCTTTCCCACCAACCTCACACATGCATTAAACGATTAAATTTAATAATTCAAAAGGAGGTGAATGGTTCATTTAAGGCACATGGCATAAATTGATGAGCTCTAATGCTAACACTTGGCTAAACATGATTTGATCTCGTAGGCCTCATTTCGTCTTCCCCATTAGTGGAATCATAGCCCGTCTAGTTCCTTTTACACAACCATCTTGGACCATTTTATTATTTTTGAGGATAATATTTACATAGATTTTGAGTCATCTTGATAATCCCACCACATGACCCAAATAGAAATATTAGCATTGTACATGTGTGGCCATTCACTAGTCAGGCCTTAGCCTTGAGTTGTGGACTATGAATCTTTACTAGCATATTTACATCATTTACATAATTTGAATTAATACATTCCAAGGGTGAAAATTGGGGTTATTACATATTGTTCCTCCATGTAAAGCCCAAAGAGATAGGCTCAATTTCAACCAATCCAATATGTTCAAAATAATATAAGAAAAATTCAAATAACTTGTTCACCCTTCACCTAAATCCCCAAACATATTTAGAGCTTAATTAAGGTCATATTCAGTTCCCTCTCCCAAAATAATATTTCCATCTAAAAAATAGTCCAACTTTCAAATCTTGTTCTAGAAATCCATGCTTCCATCATATGGATGATAGATGTTAAGAAGGGACAAAGGTTGCTCCTTTCCTCTATTGAAAACAAAAATGCAAATACTTGTAGATATAATAAGGTAACTAGTCAAGGTACAACATGAATGCCAGCATGCAATGAATCCAACAGATAAAACATCATAATCAAGAGCCATAAAGTCTCGATCCTTCAATGACAACTTCAAAAGGTTCCCTTTCCCCATGGCCTCTTGGAGGAAAAGGAAATCAAGATTATCAATATCCAATAGTCTCTTGAGGGCCCATTTCTTGGGTTGTGCGCCCAACCCTCTAATGTAAACCACTAGTAGTAGAAACAATTGAAACCCCTTTAGGTAATAATGTAATAATTTTTTATATTATGTAAGAAAATTCTGGCATAATGACCCCAACCTTGTTTGTCGAATGTACTAATGAAGGAGATGGTTTTCCTACTTCTTATCTAGTTGTGGAATGAATACCCAAAATAAATTTGTCAAATATAGTCTCTGTGGAAGAGATCAATAATTGATTTGTTCCTCTTTAAATGGCCTCCGCATGGCTAGCTCCAACGTCAATATTATCAACCTTTGATGGAGCTTCTAACAACATCTATGATGTGATGGCTAGACCAAATTTGAAAGAATTAAACAAATTTTCGTTATGATGAAATAAAAACTAGGGTGTACCATGTCTTGAACCCTAAACGTGTGAGGAATTTTGATGGTTTTCAAAATGATTTGATGGTATTTGCACATGGTTTTCCACATTTAAATGGACTACATGTTTGGTTTACCTTCAACCAAGCATGGAAACAACTATGCATTTGTGGTTGTTTATCAATTCTTTATGATAGCCATTTTTTATGCCTTGTAAGAAGAGGACCACAATAGAGGCCATTGTTAGTCTCTTTGGTGGACTCTAGGGATGTATACCTTTTTGAGGCAGATATACCCGAAGTGTACTTTAAATATCGACTAGGGAGCGTACAAACTTGAGAGGTAATCAACACTGTATGTGCACTATGAGAGGATCTTTTTCGTTCTAAGTGTCCTATGTGTTCTAAAGAATGTTCTAGGGAAGCAGGAAATATTGTTGTAGGAAAACTAGAAAGCATAAAAATAGAAGCATGTAAATCCTATCTTATCAAGGCAAGAAATGAAAGCAGATCTATCTTATCAGAACATAAAATGAAAGTATGTAAATCTATTCTATTGAATCAAATGTTGGAAGCTGATACATCTATTTTATCAAATTGGATGTTGGAAACTAGTAAATCTATTCTATCAAATTGGATGTTGAAGATTGGTAAATCTATTCCATTTAAATTGAATGCTGAAAACTGAGAAATCTTATTCTATCAAATTGAATGCTGGAAAACTGATAAATCTATTCTATCAAATCAAGAAAGGGAAGCATGCATAACTCTGATTTAAAAATCTTGGATCTAATCTAAAATGGAAAATGTCCATTCTATCAGTAATCACAAACCATTATCTCAGAAGCGCGAAAACATAGATCTGATCTTTTTCTGGAAATGCTATAAAAACGTGGAAATTCAGATATGAAATTCGCCTATGTGGATGGCATGTACAGGACTACAGACAATGTATTACAAAACTACAGACACAGTGTTATCAAACAACAGAAGAAAAGTGTTTGTGCTGAAATCGAAATATGATATTTAAATGAATGCTAAAATTAATTCACGCTCAATGATAATAGAAATAATTAATAAAATGCATGTGAAATACCTGAAATCAAACACGAAACTTATGATCTACGTATTGAGGGGGCCCTCCCCAACACGTATTTCAGGAGGGAAAGAAACTTATGAACTTACAAGATTAATATAATGTTGGTCTTTCATTATCAGTTCATAAATCCATGCTACAGAAACTGTAAAACGAAACTGTCTTAACTGCAAAAATGCTGAAGATTGTTTTTCAGAAAATGTCACTAGACCCCCTGTTACTCAAGAGGTCCCTATTATTATTACTTCTAACGTAGCTCTACATAGAAAATAACGATCATCATTAACATGATTCTTTCCTATAAATCAGGAGGAAATGGGATCATTGTGTCTCCTACGATCTTTAGTTTAGAGCTTGGTCACTTGTTATTCTTCCATGTCACCTGCGCCCTGTCACACATGTCTTTATTCATATGATTAGTGATTAGAAATGCTAAAACATAAGAAAAGATAATCTCTAAATTAATTCATTTAATCATCAACCAAAATGCATTCTCCTTTACAAAAAGAGGTGCTTTCTTATCCTCTCTTTGCTTATGTGTGGCATAAAAAGCGTTTATGGGGTACCTATATCCTGGGCTCATCACTCTTCTTTGATCCCCATAGACCATGATTTAAAATCAATACAATAGGTTCTTAAGTACCTTTTGGTCTAGCATATGGTTGATAGCTACCTTCTACCCTCAAACCAATGGAAAATTATGGGTAGTCAACATGATGATTGTTCATATCCTAAGAATGTACAGCCCTAAATATCCACACACAAAGGATGAGATCCTTACTTATGTTCAACATAGCTACAACATATCCCTTAATAGTTATACTGCATAGTCCTTTTAAGGTGTGTAATTTTTGAGTTTTAATTTGTTGAATGAATTTAACACATCTAACTGAAGTTGTTACAACTAAGAGGGGGGGTGAATCAGTTGTAATTATACCAATAATCAATTTATCTTTCCTTTTAAAAAATTATTAGCATTCACAAAATGATTGTCAAGATAATGAATAAGATAAGTAGAGAACTAGTAATCATCATTCACACATATCATGTACACAGACACAGATATTCATGAGGAAACCCATAAGGGGAAAAAACCTCTTCTTCTTAGAATGATAAGCAGTCTTTAACTCCTATACATCAAATATATTTGAGCACCGACTCAAGATGAGGCTACAACCTCATCTTAACAAGCTGCAACTTGTTGAGAGCACCAAGTCTCATGTTTTTCTAGCACCCACTAGAAGGAAGCACCCACTCCCAATATTCAGGAATCAACCTCATTTACAGAGGAAATCAATCCTCCCTAGCACCTCCCTTCCACCCTATGTAAGAATTTTTCAATCAATTATATTTCACTGGTTTAGATATATCAATACATACGCTTTCATTTTTGTTATGTGCTGCTACAGCTTGGATTTCTGGGCATTCTATTCTTCATTAAATCGAGCCACACTCTTTCCTTCTTAATTGTTTTCTTCGAATCATAGCTTCATCTTCTTTAGCCAGCAACCATTCCTCTTTATCCTCTCCATTCTCTCATTCCTTTGTTCTACTCGATTGGTTTTTATAGATGTTGAAGTTATATGCCTCGGTCTCTTTAACTTCCAGATGTTCCAATTCTAAGATTGAAGCTGTCTCTTTACCTCCTAATTCGAAAATTGAACTGTCTCTTTGAATTCCATAACTCACACGCTGTAACTGACTAATTAATAACTAAATAAATGTTTGAATGAGTTTTCTTCCACTAAAACTTTAGAAAAACAATTCTTTTTATGCTCATTAAAAACTCCCTTTCTTTATTGATGAGTTAAATGCCCACAATAGCTTAAATATGCAGCCTATTTGAGTTGCAACTCACAGTTGTCTGAGTTGCAGCTGTCTGAGTCACAGTTTGTCTGAGTCCTAGTTTTCTGAGTCATAGTTTGTTTGAGTCACAGCCTTTCTGAGTCGCAGCTCGCAGCTGTTTGAGTCACAGTTTGTCTGAGTCGCAGCTCACAGCTGTCTGAGTTGCAGTTTGTCTGATTCGCAACTATTTGAGTCGTAGCTCGCACCTGTGAAGCTCGCAACTCGCAGCTGAAGTTGGTATGGTTTGAGTCACCCTCCTTATCTGCTTTCCAACCATCAATGACAATTGAATCATAGTGCCAACAATATCCCCCTTTGGCATTGATGGAAACCTAAAATTTATGATGCTGCAAGTGTAATCACCGACTGCTTGTCATCTGCAACTACCTGAACTTCTCCCCCTTTGACATCAATGTCGAAGAAAACATGAAAATACATCTCCCCTTATCAAGATGAAATCAAAAACTAGCAAAAAAAACATTATGGAACCAACTCAAAATTCCATCAGATATGCAATAAGCACAAACTCCTTCTACCAAAGTGAACAAGTTAGTTGGAATAAGATATGACACTCAACTTCTGGCGTAGATATTCAAACTAGATTTTGGATAAGGGTTTAGTAAATATATCAGCAATATGTTCTTTAGAAGGAATGAAATGTAATTGGACAACTCTGTTTGTAACCTGCTCCCTTAAAAAATGATACTTGATTGGAATGTGTTTGGTCTTGGAATGAAGAACAGGGTTCTTGGAGACACTAATGGCACTTGTGTTATCACAATGAAGAGGAATAGATTCAGCATATGTTACTTTTATATCTGCAAGAGTTTGAATCATCCATAGAACCTGTTTACAACATGTGGCCGCAGCAATGTATTCAGCTTCTATGGTAGACAAAGCTATAGAGCCTTGCTTCTTACTTAACCATGCTACTAGTGAATCACCTAAGAAGAATGCACATCGACTTGTACTCTTTCTTTCATCCAAACAGTTTTCCCAGTCAGCATCTGAATATGTTGTTAACTGAAAGTTCTGATTTCTAGGATACCAGAGACCATAAGTCATTATGCCTTTCAAATATTTGAATATCCTCTTAACAGCTACTAAATGGATTTGCTTAGGAGTAGACTGAAATCTACCTACCATACCAACAACTTGCATTATATGAGGACAAGATGCTATGATGTACAACAAGCTACCTACCATTGACCGATATGTTCTTTGATCAACATCTGGTTATACATCATCCTTGCTGAGTTTGCATCCAACAACCATGGGTGTGCTGATAGGTGAAAAATCTTCCATATGAAATCTCTTCAACATCTCCTTCAAGTACTTCTCCTGGGCGAGAAATAAACCTTCAAAATTCTGATTGATTTGAAGACCAAGAAAGAATGCCAACTCTCCTATCATTGACATCTAAAACTCAGATTCCATGGC
Source organism: Larix kaempferi (assembly GCA_027924585.1). NCBI lineage: Eukaryota > Viridiplantae > Streptophyta > Pinopsida > Pinales > Pinaceae > Larix > Larix kaempferi. The sequence continues at coordinate 6,790,429 of BSBM01000031.1, read as the reverse complement.
ATTAGCAAACCACTGAACAGAAGAATCATTAGTACATCCAAAAATAATGTCATCCACATAGACCAAAACAACTAATAAATCAACACCTTCAACCTTGATGTACAAATTACTGTCAACAATACCTTTCTTGAAACCTTTGTCCAGTAGATACTTATCCAATCTATAATACCAGTCTCTTGGTTCTTGTTTCAATCCATATAGCTCCTTCTTCAGTTTGCAAGCATAGTCAGGATTGTCTGTCAGTTGAAATCCTTCAGGTTGCTCCATATAGACTTCTTCTTCCATATTTCCATTAAGAAATGCTGATTTAACATCCATCTAATACACTTTGAATTTTTTGTGCCTAGCATATGCAAGAAACATTCTAATGGCTTCTAATCTTGCCACTGGTGCAAAGGTTTCATCAAAATCCTGACCCTCAATTTGTACATACCCTTTACAGACCAATCTGGCTTTATTCCTTACAACTTGTCCTCGTTAATTCATCTTGTTTTTAAACACCCATTTAGAGCCTATTACATTCTTCTTTGTAGGTCTAGGAACAAGTTCCCAAGTATTATTCTTCTCAATTTGATCAAGCTCTTCATTCATGGATTTAATCCAATCTTCATCTTTACTAGCTTCATCAAAGTTCTTGGGTTCAACCATAGATATAAAAGCAATCTGTGATTGCTCTGAAGCTTCAATCAATTTTCTTCTTGTCTGAACTCCTTTATTCTTGTCACCAATTATCTGACTTTTAGGATGATTCTCTTTAACAATTCTGGAAGGTTATTTTGTTTCTGTCTGTTGATTTGAAATGGCCTGAATATTTGCATCTCCATCATCTAACTCACAGTATTCTCTTTCTGATTCTTGGACCTCTTCATCTTCAATTTCAATTGTATTCTCTGCATCTGGTTCAATACTGCTTATCTGATCATTTTTAACTGAGATTTCTTCATCAATTTTAATGTCAATGCAATCAACTAATTTATGTAATCTTCAATTATAGCATCTATATCCTTTGTTGTTTGTTGCATATCCCAAAACGATACCTTCATTTGCTCGATCATCATATTTTCCAAGATGTTCATCATTATTTTTAATATAGCATTTACTTCCAAATATTTTGAAATGCTTAATAGTAGCAGGTTTCCCAAACAAAAGTTCATAAGGAGTCTTATTACTGTTTGGTCTTAGATGCGATTTGTTAAAAATTTGGACAGTTGTATGAATTGCTTCTACCCAATAAATCTAAGAAATGTTTTATTTCATTCATCATTGATCTTTCCATTTGATGAACTGATCTATTCTGTCTTTCCACTACTCCATTTTGCTGTGGAGTCCTTGGAATAGTATATTCCCTTTTGATCCCATGCTTATCACAGAATTCTTTAAAATATCCTAAACTAAATTCTCCTCCTCTATCAGACCTTACTTCCTTCAATCTTTTTCATGTTTGATTCTCAATCAGAGCCTTAAACACTTTGATTTTTTCAAATGCTTCATATTTTTCTCTCAGAAAAGCAACCCACGTGAGTCTAGAATATTCATCAATAACTAACATGAAATAGTTTTCTTTTCCTATACCTTCCTTCCTAGATGGTCCACATAAATCCATATGTACTAACTGAAGGGGATTATTTGTTGATGTAAAAACTTTTTTATTTAAACTGAGTGCAGGTCAGCTTTCCCATTTGACATGACTTACACACCGAATCATATGGCTTTGATATCTTTGGCAGATCCTTTACTGCCCTATTGTTACTAAGTTTGATTATATGATCAAAATTCAAATGTCCAAGTCTCTTATGCCACAACCAACTCTCGTCATACTTGCTTAGATGACATTCTTCCTTTTCTTCATTCAAAACATAAACATTATTTTCTGTCCTTGTGTCTTTTGCAATCAATTGTCCCGAGGGTACATATTTTATCATGCAACCTTTCGAATTAAAAACTACTTCACACCCTCTGTCACAGACCTGACTGACACTAAGGAGGTTATGTTTTAAACCATGTACAAACAACACGTCTTGAGCTTTTCCTCTGCCATTACTCAAGCTTACCATCCCTTTTCCTTCGATTTTTCCTGGAGCATCATTTCCAAAGGTCACATTTCCTTATTTACTTTCATTTAGAGACATAAATTTATTTTTATCACCCAACATGTGTTTAGAACAACCACTGTCAATATACCAGAGATCCTTTTGCCTTTGAGCAGAAAGTACTAATCCACATTTGTCACTTTCTTTCTTTTTCCAAACCTTAGCCTTTTCAAATGTATAATTTATTTTCGGATTTGTTTTGTACTTCCTTAAATGACAGTCTGAAGCTTTGTGTCCAAAATGATGAGAAACAAAGCATTCCGGATCATTATTTAATGCATCAAAAGAGTTGATATGTTGATAATCGGTTCTTGTTTTAGATGTGGACTGAATTGCGTGATATCCTTGTTTCCTCGCTGACTGTCCAGTTCTGTTTTGTAGTAGCTGACTCTTTGACTTTCGTAGTTGCATACTTCTAAATTTAATTCCACAATTTGAAATTTTATGACCAAAGTTAGAACAATAATAGCAATAACCATAGAAAAAATGTTGGTACCTGGATATTGGTCTTCTTTCTGGGATTTATTGCTTTGTCTCTTGTTGGCTATGTTCCTGATCAGATCTCAACTTATCTTTATTAATTTTGGTTAGCAAGGTATGATCATCATCTGACTATCTGCTACTTGAACCACTTTCATAACCTAGGCCAGTCTTTATCAATGGAGATCTTTGTTTACTCAGGATGATATTTAGTTCTTCTGAGGCTTTGATACTTGACAAATTTTGGTGATACAAAGCTTGAAATTTCTCCAAATCTTTTCTAGCTTTTACTACTTCTTCTTCCAGGGATTCACATCTCAAATTTTTCTCTGCTAATTGTTGTTTTAGAGTGTCTTCTATTTTCTTTGCTTCTTCTAATTCTAATTTTAACAGCACAAAATCTTCACTTGTTCCTTTACCACTCTTTTCAAGTTACATCAACAAATATTTGTGTTTTCTCTTCTTAAGTCTGAGTCTGTCAATCTCTTCTAAAGCACTGATTAATTCACCTTCCATGTCAATCATAGCTTCTTCATCATTAAGATCTTCTATGGCCATAAGCATAAAATCATTCATTCTGTATTCACAAGATGAATTGCTATCTATATCCTTTGAGGAGTCATCATCATTTGCACACAAACTTTTCTTTTTACTGTATTTCTTAAATTTGTATTTCTCTTCATCATTAGGATTCTGATATTTTTTCTTGTGAGGACATTTAGAGGCAAAATGACCTATCTTACCACAGTTAAAACATTTAAAGGGAAGCTTGTCTCTATATTTACCTGATCCTTTCTTCAATCTTCTTACAAATTTTTCCTCAATCTCATCTGCTCCAAAATCAATATTCTTATCTGCTTTAAAGGATTCTTCTCTAGTGATGAGTTTATCTGTACTAATCCTCATTTCGTAAGCAGTTAGAGTTCCTAGGAGTTGATCAATGCCTAGAGTTTTAAGATCATTTAACTCTTCTATTGGTGAAACTTTGGGGTTAAATTTATCAGGTACAGATTTTAAAATTTTATGAATTAAGGATTCTTCTTCAATTGTTTCACTGAGGCCCTTCATAGCATTCACAAGCTCTTCAAGCCTTAGAAAATATTTACTAACATTCTCATCCTCATTCATCTTTAGTTGTTCGAAGTTCAACCTGTATGTCTGCAATTTGGCATCTTTTACTTTCACATTCCCTTCATAACTTCTTATAAGTTTGTCCCACATTCCTTTGGCAGATTCAAGATGCATATCTTTTACAAATTTAGCTTCTGCAAGACCACTGAGAATAACATTCATTGCTTTTGCATTAAAGGTAAATTCCAGTTTGTCATCTTTGGTGGCTAGTACAATGGGCTTTACATATCCAATTTCAACTACATACCATACATCAGCACTTAAGGACATAAGATAGGTTCTCATTCTAACCTTCCAGAAAGAAAATTTTTTCCCATCAAATAGAGGAGCCTTATTGATTGAATTTCCATCATGACTAGTCATGTTTTAAGCTCACATATCTACCTTTAAATAAAAGGAACCCACTCTGATACCAATTTAAGTTGTTACAATTGAGAGGGGGGGTGAATCATTTGTAATTATACCAATAATCAATTTATCTTTCCTTTTAAAAAATTATTAGCATTCACAAAATGATTGTCAAGATAATGAATAAGATAAGCAGAGAACTAGTAATCATCATTCACACATATCATGTACACAGACATAGATATTCATGAGGAAACCCATACGGGGAAAAAACCTCTTCTTCTTAGAATGATAAGCAGTCTTTAATTCCTGTACATCAATTATCTTTGAGCACCAACTCAAGATGAGGCTACAACCTCATTTTAACAAGCTGCAACTTGTTGAGAGCACCAACTCTCATGTTTTTCCAGCACCCACTAGAAGGAAGCACCCATTCCCAATATTCAGCTATCAACCTAATTTACAGAGGAAATCAATCCTCCCTAGCACCTCCCTTCCACCCTATGTAAGAATTTTTCAGTCAATTATATTTCACTGGTTCAGATATATCAGTACATACCCTTTTCATTTTTGTTCTGTACTGCTACAGCTTGGATTTCTGGGCATTCTATTCTTCATTAAATTGAGCCACACTCTTTCCTTCTTAATTGTTTTCTTCGAATCATAGCTTCATCTTCTTTAGCCAACAACCATTCCTCTTTATCCTCTCCATTCTTGCATTCCTTTGTTCTACTCGATTGGTTTTTATAGATGCTGAAGTTATATGCCTCGATCTCTTTAACTTCCAGATGTTCCAATTATAAAACTGAAGCTATCTCTTTACCTGCTAATTAGAAAATTGAACTATCTCTTTGACTTCCATAACTCACACGCTGTAACAAACTAATTAATAACTAAATAAATGTTTGAATGAGTTTTCTGCCACTGGAACTTTAGCAAAACAATTATTTTTATGTTCATTAAAAACTCCCTTTATTTATTGATGAGTTAAATTCCCACAATAGCTTAAATATGCAGCCTGTCTGAGTCGCAGTTTGTCTAAGTCACAGTTGTCTGAGTCGCAGTTTGTCTAAGTCGCAGCTATCTGAGTTGCAGTTTTTTTGAGTCATAGCCTATCTAAGTCGCAGCTCGTAGTTGTCTGAGTCGTAGTTTGTCTAAGTCGTAGCTTTCTGAGTCACAATTTGTCTGAGTCGCAGCCTGTCTGAGTCACAGCTCACAGCTTTCTGAGTCACAGTTATTTGAGTCACAATTTTTCTGAGTCATAGCTGTCTGAGTCACAGCTATCTGAGTCGCAACTGTCTGAGTCACATCTTGCAGCTAAAGTTGGTATGGTCCGAGTCTCCCTCCTTGTCTTCTTTCCAACCATTAATGACAACTGAATCATAGTGCCAACACCACCAACAAGTTCATGATATTTGTTGAAATCCAATGCCAACTACAAGCAACACCAAATCAACATCAAGTTTCATACAAGTTTACAATGAGAGATAAGGTATGGTTTAATTTGTAGAAAGAAAACCTCACAAGATCCCATTTGAACTCCTCCCACTCCAATATGGGCACACCATCATCAAGAATTTGGGTCAGAATTCATTTCAATTAAGTATTCCCCTTTCCTTGGATTGCATTGTGCATTTATGGTGCAGCTACTTAGATGATATTTTCCACCTCTCCCAAACAACTTAGAGATGGTTGAGCACTTGGCCTCTATAGAACTCAATCCTAACTTCACTGAGTAGGTGATAGTTGACTAGATCATGGACACCAAGATAAAGGGAATATGCCAATAGAACATCATACTCTATTAGGTCCTCAAAGTAATCTAACTTATTCACTGAGGCAAGTAGCTCACCAAGAGTCACATTCACTAGAATGTTCTACATACAATGGAGAAACTTGACACAATGGGGACCATTAATTCCTAAGGAAGTATGGATCATCCTGGTGGATGATGGTGGCTATCGACTCATTCAAATTATTCATGATGGTTCCACATCTGGGTATTGTACTATATTTTTTCATATCCCATACTTATTATATGTTTTCCTAACATTTCCCTTATGGTTTTGGTAGTTGATAGTTAGAAAATATTTGACTGCAGGACCTACCAAACACAAGGGGTTCACTAGTGAGACAATATCATATCACGTCCATTCATATTGGGGGTTTGAATAATCTTAAAAACCTCAAAAATATATTGCCATGTATTAAGGGGTCAAGGGGGGTTTTTAATTTGACATAGTAATATAAATCATAGGGGGTTATTTTATTTAGGTGGGTTAAGGAATAACCTCCAAATCGTGGGATGGATTCATACCTCCAAATCATGGGCTCAATTCATACCCACCTAAAACTTAAGGACCCTCCATTTTTATTTGATATTGCTTATGATCATAAGTTTTGCATAAATCTAGTAATAGTGTATCAATGATAATATCGATGGAAGTCACTTTGGATTATTGGCCTTGAAAAATCCTCATTTAATATCTTATTTAGGCTTGGTTTGAATTGATTTTATATTGTTTTTCATCTAAGTTAAGAGATGTAGCTAATTGGGAGTTCCAGAGTTAAACAATTGTATTGTATTTTTTGTACGAATTCAAGTAAAAGATCTAACTCTTCATTTTTTAGGTCGACACTTTAAATGGGTATTGAGATTCAATCAAACCTTTCTCCATGAAAACTAAGAAAAGTGAGAGCAATAATTGTTGGCTCACTAGAACCAAGAAAAGTTAGATCAATCTTTCTTGACTAATTATATATTTCAACTTTTTGTATTCTTCTTTAACATTTTCACATTGCGAGTTAGGAATAGTTGTTAGATTGAGTTATATTTGGCACATTCATAATTGTAATTTCAATTCTCATATGCAAGGCATCCTTCTTAATGTTGTGTTTGAACTAACATAATTTAATGTCCCTAAAAATACACTATGTTTTTTTTGTATGTGTCTTTTAATCAGATAAATGGTCTTTATAAAATAAACTTCAACACTGAGAAGTATTTCGATGAGTTTTTAATTGTTCTCTTGGTTTGATTATTTGAAATGTTCCTAGGTTTTTTTGTTTATGACAATCCTTTAACTGATGTTTGCATGGTAGATACTTAGTTTAATTATTGCAAATGACTCTTTATATTTTTACTTTTATGGCAATATGTGAAAGGTTCTTGAAGGACCGAGTTTACTTATCTCGAAAGCTAATTCATTTATATCTTCTTAACTCTTCTAGGTTCCTAAAGACTTAGCTTGAATTCTAGTGTGCTAATAGGAGTGAATATAAAATTCTCACAAGTTGCAAGGATCCTAAGGGCAATCTAAAATAATAAACTCTATCTTAAGGTAAAAATTCTTTGGTTACTTTCTAAGGAAATTCCCTACCTAACCCATGGATCACTTCTATCCTATACATTACTTTCCACCTAAACTATGATAGTAAAGACCCATGCTATTGCGTTAAAAGATTTAAACTTTTTACCCTAATTCTCTACAAAGGTTGGAGTGGAGCATTGGAAGTGGAGGTTGGGTGAAGTATTTAATGTTTCCCATGTGATGGGCATGTTCCTCTTTGTTCCATGTATGCTAGGCATGTAGTTTTAGTCTCTAGTGGGGTTAGTCACATCGTAGAGTTAGTTTGAAGGAATGGGAAGCTTAGCGCTTCTCCTCTGTGATTTTGACAGAGCTTGGTTTTGGGTTTAGGCGCATCTGTCAACTGGTTCAGAGAGTAATGTGGAGACACCACTCAATGATGTTTGGAGGGAGCATGTATGGTGTTTCCAGGTCTTTTTAGTGGGCTTGAAGGATGGTCTCTTTCCTAGTTGGAGGCACCATGGTTGAGGAGGAATGCTCAGGTAATGTCTACAGAACTTCTACCAAAATTATTTTATCTTTGAAGTTGTTATTTGAATCTCTCTTGAAGGATGTTAATGCATTTGTTTTGGGATTGTTTGTTGTAGGTACAGGGGTTCAAATTTTGGGCGTTGGTATAAGTTGGGCATGTTGCTCTATAAGTGGTAAGCTCGTGTCCCTCATCCTTTCCATTATTGCTGTTGGGAGAGTGACCCTATCATGTTTTTGTTTCACAAGGGTGAATGTATTATGCCCCTGGAGTGACAAGGGTTTTAGCATTTAGCTGGGCGTTTTTGTTTTGTACAGAGATCTCGTTTCTGAGAGGCTCCTCATTTAATATGTTAAAGACTTACGGTCTATTTCTCTATTTAAATTTTTGGATTCATGACTTATTCATCTCATCCTGTGGAGGCGATTCTATGTAAAGCATGAGACTAGGAACGATAACCTTGTGCCTGTGTAAATTATATTTTGGAAGATCTATTGTTTTGGTAATTCTGAGTGGAAGTTTTAATATGGAATTTCTATACTATGTTTAACGTTTTTGTTTGTAATTGATGTGCAGGGTGAAATCGTGTTCCATATTTGATTCTCTGTTTATGAACAGTTCTTTTAATTTAGATTTAGGGTTTTGGCCTTTGTATGGTTTCAACTTATAATTAGTTTTTAATATTTTAGTAGCATATCTGAGCTCTAGCAATAGTGAGCTCTGCTAGAGAGATATCCTCCATGGGATTCGATCCTGGGTTGGTCGATGGTGAAAGTTGTGGGATAAACCCTTCGCTGTGATTTTGAATATGGAAAAGTCGTTTTGTTTGATAGCTAGCAATTTTATTTAATGTTTAAGGAAATGAAATAGGCCTTCGGTCTGCGCTGATAGTTTATGGGATTGTAATTTTGTTTGATGATTGCATGGACATATAGATTTAGGGCCATGTGAACAACATGTTAAAAATTTGGATGGCCAAGCTAGGCTTGGGTGAAAGATATATTAATTAATTTATTTTAAGATTTATATGTTTTCTATATGGATTTTTTTTAAATGTTTATGCATGGTTTTTGAATGAAAATGCATCTATGACAATTATAGCAAAATTCTTTCAAATATTTATTTAGATGAAGGGTTTAATTTTATGAAAGAAGTTTCGGTTATGTCTGAATCCTAGTTTTATTCTATAGCAGCATAATAAATTTATGGAACCCTTGTGCGTCATGACTAATCTGTTCTGTCAATGACCACATAATTGATGAAAATAAAAACTGATAAAAAGTTGCAGCATGATATTTAAATATATAACACTTTCTTTTCAAAATTATACCTATAACTTTCCTTATGAAAAACAAGACATAGAAAAAGATTTACAAAACTTACTTGTGGAAATACTACTTGGATTACCACTTTAACCTACAAAATACAAACAATGATTAATAGAAAATATTTATCAGTCCTATAATGATGTGGCCAACTAAATTTGGAACTACTACATTCCTCCCAGCCGTAGATCCTGAACCGTTCCTGGTTCATTTGACGAATCACCCCTGAGATGGATCGAGCATGAAATGAGACTAGAAGGCCTAGGGAAAACAATGTTGTTATCTTTCTTAGTGAGGACTTAATCTGTACTCTCCGGATGCAAGAATTGGAATATCCAATCTCATTATTCAGAACCCATCTCTTTGTACTGTCCTTCTATTTTATAAGTATTTGGTGAGGGGTGCAACCTAGGGTTTAGTTTACTTGACTTGATAGCTTTGTCTTAAGAAGACTTTTAGTGTCTTTACACTCTTAACTCTTAGTTATAATTTATTTAAATACATATATATTTATATAACTAAATATTACTTTAGTTATTATTCTCTTATAAATGCTTATTTCATTAAATTTGGACAAATTAGGCAAATTTTGGACTAAGAAAGTGTGAATTTAGACTCTGAAAGTGTCAATCTCAACCTTTCTAAAGTGAAAAAGCGGGTTTTGAAAGTGGCAATATTGGATTTGAAAAGTGTGTTTTTCCATTCGAATAGTGTGTTTTTTGACTACTTACGAACCTTAAAATTGCAGTATTTTTTTTTATGAAACTATGAATTTCAAATCAAAAAATGCAAATTTTGAGTTGAAAAGTGTGAATTTAAAATATAAAAATGCAAATTTTGATTTGAAAAGTGTGAATTTCAAATAAAAAAATGCCAATTTTGATTTGAAAAGTGTGAATTTAAAATAAAAAATGCAATTTCAGATTTGAAAAGTGTGAACTTCAAATAAAAAAACTGCAATTTTTTATTTGAGAATTGCAATTTTCATTTGTAAATGTTCAAAATTTTAATGTGAAAAATTCAATGTTTAAAATATCTAGTCATTGTTACAATAACAAGTCAATCCGCTAAGTTATAACATATAAAAATGGTTTGTCCCGACTTCTATTTTTCGACAAGAAGGATCGTCCGCCCCTTCTTTTCGTAGTTAATTGTGAAAACATTTATCCAACAATTCAGCTATATCCATAATGGAGAACACAAGAAGGATCGACCGACCCTTCTTGCAGTGTCGATCTATTATGAAAATCATATTGGGAATAAGAAGGGTCGGTCGACCCTTCAATTTCGAGGGAATTGTTAAACTAGAACACCTTCGAATTTATAACATATAAAAATAGTTTGTTCCAACTTCCGTTTTCCGACAAGAAGGATCGGCCGCCCTTCTTTTTGTAGTTAATTGTGAAAACCTTTATCCAAGAATTCAACTATATCCATAATGGAGAACACAAGAACGATCGGCTGACCCTTCTTGCAGTGTCAAAATATTATGAAAAGAATATTGATAATAAGAAGGGTTAGCCGACCCTTATTTCAGTGTTGAACTATTATGAAAATAATATGGGGAATAAGAAGGATCGATCGACCCTTCAATTACAAGGGAATTGTAAAAATAGAACACCTCGAAAGTTATATCATATAAAAACGGTTTGTCCCGACTTCCATTTTACGACAAGAAGGATCGGCCACCCCTTCTTTTCGTAGTTAATTGTCAAGACATTTATCCATCAATTCAACTATAGCAATAATGGATAATACAAGAAGGATCAACCGACCCTTCTTGCAGTGTCGAATTATTATGAAAAGAATATTAGGAATAAGAAGGGTTGGTCGACCCTTCACTTAGGAGGGAATTGTAGCAATAGAACACCTTGGAGAAAGAGTGGCTTCTCTTTCTCTGAGAATATTTCTACTTTCCAGCAAAGTACTTAAAGCAAAACTTCTATAAATTTTGCGACACGTGGAACGCTTATATTGTGACACGTGGCATATTTGATTTTTAAAATTAGTTTAAAGATTGTTTAAATGAATATTAAGGAAATTAATGGTACCATTTAACATTTGAAGACTATTTTAAGCTCCTGCGTTTTCTGAACCAGCAACGAGGATGTTATATGACCGGGCTCCAAATGAGAAGTATAGCTTGCAGTTTGCGGAGAAATGAGAAGTAGTTGGAGATGAAGATGGTGTAAGGAATTTATGGTAGAGTTGCTGAGTAGAAGTTTCTTAATGAAGTTTAAAATTGATACACTCCAAATCAGTTTTAAACTGATAATAGTTTAGTTGCCCCATTATTCCTCGAGAATGGGGCAAATCCCTAGTAGACAGAGCAGAGAGAATGGGGCAACTCCCTAGTAGACAGAGCAGAGAGAATGGGGCATATCCCTAGTAGACATGGAGCTACCCAAAGGTAAGGCCTAATTTGAATGCGTAGAGGGTCGAGATAGTAGAGTTGCAGCCAGCTAGCCGGTGAAGGGACTTGCGAGCGAAGAATCGAGAAGGAGCCATAAAGCCGCACATGTGAGGGAAGGCAAGTGGAAGCAAGGGAGGTGGTATATTGCATGGGGCACGCGTGCCATGTTATAGGCGCCTGGGTCGAGGCTCCTCCCCCACGTGCCCTCCTCGTGTCCGATACGTGGCCCCTTATATAATGGTGATTCCCACATCCATGGTTAATATATGGTATACTTGATTCACATAAACAATTTTGTTTCTTAAAAACAATCATGGGAAGTAATTGCATAATTTAATATATGGTATACTTGATTCACATAGGCTAAACTTACGATGAATATTATTCAGACTGCTGTAGGAGCCTACTATAGGCCATTTAATGCGATGGCAGCAGGTATGCTGGCCATTGGATTTTCAAGGAATCGATTGGAGTGATACGTGTACGATTAATCCAGCAAAATATTTTTAATCCATCAACACAATGGCCACTCACTATATATAGGCTAACCATGCCCCATATCACAGTAAACTAAAATCGTCCAGGAAGCCATGGAATTTTCTTTTACTTCCTCTATTGTTTTATGAGAAATGCTTGAGTCTTATGATCGCTCCCCAGTTGTCCTCATGATATATGATTTTTTACCGCGAAACTTTTCATTTAATTATTGTCCGTAGTTGATCATAAGTTTTTCCCGCGAACCTTTTTGTTTAATTATTGCCCGTAGTTGATTATAAATTTTTCCCACGAACGATGGAGCATTTCGTTTAATTATCTATCTCGATGACTGCTATAACTATTGACGACTGCATGTGACGACGACTCCATCCCATCGTTACATCCATCTATTGCAAATCTATCTCACCGGTCATGTTGTCAGGTCGAATTATTGCGCGTCGTCACATGTATTGGTCACATGTATTGTTCTAATTGCCCGTAGTTGATTATAATATTTTTCCATGAACGATGGAGCATTTGTCGAACCTATATTAGAAAACGACAGCTCCATTCCATCCATATATCCATCAATGAAAGACCTACCAATCTCTTCTGGTCATGTTGTCAGATTCCTAACATTCCAAGATGAGTAGTTTTGTGTACAAATGATGGTTCCTAACAGAGATGCAATGGGTTGCTTCACAACTAAGTTGAGTTTTTCATTTATTTTATTACCCGTAGTTGATATATGGGCATTTTGAGCCAAGTCCCTATACATGGATTTGTCATTATGTTCCTTGGAACCAATCAAATTTTCGTTCGTCACTCTTCTTTCAATAACTAGATTTGTCATTATGTTCCTGGGTATGCATGGAATTGTCCTTATGTTCCCAGGTATGCAACGAGGAGGGGATGGAGATATAAGGTTTGCGGGAAAAACTTATACTCAACTACAGGAAATAATTAAATGAAAAGCTGAACGTAGTTGTGAAGCAACCCATTTCATCTAGACTATTAAGAACCATCATTTGTACACAGAAATGATGATCTTGGAATGTTAGGCATCTGATGACATGATCGGAAGAGATTGGTAGGTCTACCATTGATGTATATATGGAGGTAATGGAGCCGTCGTTTTCTAACAGAGGATCTGAATTCGCCTGCAAAACTTATAATCACTAAAATCTAGCAAGAATATGCAACTATCGAACAATACATGTGACGACATGCAATAATTCGACCTGAAACCGTGACTAGTGAGATAGATCTGCGATAGATGGATGTAAGGATGGGATGGAGCGATCGTCACATGTGGTCGTCAATAGTTGTAGCAGTCGTCGAATGTTGTTTTAATACCAGACCATGCTATCAACTTCTTCTTACTGCACCAAGTAGAAGGTCTTACTGTGCCAAGTAGAAGGTAGAAGGACTGTGATTTCATAGTCAGCAATGTTATGTTCATTCAACTCTAGTTATTTTCTGATTTCTTTGGGATGAAGAAACGGATTGTTCGTGGGGGAGATGTTGGAGGATCTTAGGTCGGCCATCCGACTATGTCTTCCGTTCGACCACTTCAGAGAACATGTCAAATCGTCACGTCAATCAATGTTAAATTGTAATTAGAATTATAGTGTGTCTGGGAAGGCATGCATGAGTTGCTTGTTTTTGAAATTATACATGGAATGTGTTGAATATAATTGTACCACTGATGAAAAAACTATTCAGTAATGATAGTCTGTAAATTTTCTTCCTTTCTCTGTTAATTTTTATTTCCTGCAATGAAAGTCTGTAAATTTCCTTCCTTTCTTTGTTAATTGTTATTTGCAGTAAATTATGTGTGTCTGTAAATTTCCTTCCTTTCTCTGTTAATTGTTATTTCCAGTATATATTTTCCATTGTGTTATTCTTCATGCTTGGATGAAAGTAATATTAAATCAGAATTCATATGTTTATGCTCTGGTGTACTGCATCTAAGTATTCACCAATTTTATGCTAAAATTGATATTGGATTCATTTATGACCAATGCCCAATATTAATAGAGAACAAAAGAAGGATCGACCGACCCTTCTTGTAGTGTTCAAATATTATGAAAAAAATACTGGGAATAACCAAGGTCGGTCGAACATATAAAAATAGTTCGTCTCGACTTCCGTTTTCCGATAAGAAGGATCGGTCGCCCCTTCTTTTCGTAGTTAACTATGAAAACATTTATCCAACAATTCAGTTATATCCATAATGGAGAACACAAGTAGGATCGACCGACCCTTCTTATAGTGTCGAAATATTATGAAAAGAATATTGGTAATAAGAAGGGTCGACCGACCCTTCTTGCAGTGTCAAAATATTATGAAAATAATACGGGGAATTTTTTATTTGTAAATTGCAATTTCCATTTCTAAATGTTCAAAGTTTTAAGGTGAAAAGTTATACAATATAAAAACTATTTGTCCCGACTTCCATTTTCCGACAAGAAGGATCGGTCGCCCCTTATTTCGTAGTTAATTATGAAAATATCTATCTAACAATTTAACTATATCCATAATGGAGAATACAAGGAGGACCGACCAACCCTTCTTGCAGTGTTGAACTATTATGAAACGAATATTGGGAATAAGAAGGGTCGGCCGACCCTTCATTTAGGAGGGAATTGTAACAATAGAAAACCTTGGAGAAGAGCGGCCGCGCTCTTTCTTTGAGAATATTTCCACTTGCCAGCAAAGTCTTTAAAGCAAAAATTATATAAATTTTGTTGGTAAAATTTTTATATCTAGTATTCTAGAGTGACATGTGGAATGATCATATTGTGACACATCGCATATTTGATTTGGAACTCTGAGCAGACCCAAAAGTATATTGTTTCTATTTAAACAAAAAAACAAAAAGAAAGAATGTTTCTGTCTGGTTAATCGCATTTAGAATCATTCCAACTAATGGCATCACTATCTGCATTGTTGTCTGGGAATGTCCTTTTCCAACACAGTATCCTGCTTAAATTTTAATTAGCTTTATGGTGTGTCTGGGAAAGCATGCATGTTTTGCTTGTTTTTGAAATTATACATGGAATCAGTGTTGAATATAATTGTCACTGATTTTGTATCTACACCATTGCAATAAAAAGTAAAATGTTTCTATTTAAAAAAAACAAAAAGGAAAAAAATGTTTCTCTTTAAAAACTAAAATGTTTCTATTTAAAAAAAGAAAAAAAGAAAAAGTAAAATGTTTCTATTTAAAGAAAACAAAAATAAAGAATGTTTCTCTTTAAAAAGTAAAATGTTTCTATTTAAAAAAAAATGTTGGTGCATCCATCAAGTTGGAAAGAATCAAAATGGAAGACACAATTACTGAATACGATTACAAACGAGCACCCAACAGCTCGTGCCATAATGAGTATGGTCAAAAATCCAAAGTAGATCAAACTGAGGAGCATACAACCAGGCTAACTGCAGATAAAACCCGTGTTGACTCAACTCTTCTCGACAGGGGTTCTCACTGTCATCAACAAGCACCAACAATCCCTTATACACCATCCCGGAAAGGAGTTACCCTTCCCAGCAACACCTGCGGAGGGTGCTGCAGTAACCAAGTTTCCGCAATGGCATTGAGAATATGCTTTACCCACAAATATCTTATCGCAGAAAGTTAAGCAAATATCATCAACTTGACAGCATACTATTTACTAATCATTCGCATATTATGTAAGCAATTCGCAGATTCAACATAAAGTAAACATTCACAATAACATATCCATTCTACTTAATCGCATGAACCATTATCATTCAATCCACAACATAATAGACATAATGCAACATTCACCACCGCACAGAGACAAAGATAGAGACAGAATTAGAACAATAATCAAACATCTTCATGCATTCATTAAACTCTACGGTAAACTCATTGTAGGAACAGTCACAACATAATGTTGCAGATCCAATTTAGACCAAAAAGAGGATTTCTCCACTATCTCTCTCTCTTATAATCTGCCCTTAGGATTACAGTTCACTTCTATTTATATGCTATTCAATGGTCCATATTGACCGATTCTAAAAATTGAATATTGACCAAGTAGCCCCCATAACAAAACCACGCTAACATCTGGAGTCTGCACCAAGACTGAACTTCCGAAGACATGGCAAAATACACAGAAAAAAAAGCGAGCCACCAGCAAAAAATCCACAGAAAAAACAACGATCCACTAGCGAGCCGGACGCTAACCACCAAGACTGGCACGAATGCAGACCGGGAAGACCAATCAGGGAGTAGGGTGCTCCCCTCGTGGGGAAACTGGTTCTTCATGAGGGAAGTCCCTCGAGGTATCCATGTAATCTTTCATAGCAGACTTGAGCAAGCAAACACCAACCGAATGAGTTTGTTGGTTCCCTTTTAAATTTGGAGGGCTTCATGGAGTCCGTGAGCCAGCTGGTTCCTCGCTTGAATTTCACGAGTGAACAAGATCCTCACCGCCCAGTAGGGGTTGGAGATTAATTTTCGGTGGGTTTCGTATTACCGGAGAAGGGATAATTAGAGGTGTGCTATCTGTGCCTCTATCGAAGTAGGCCTCTCTGCTAGATACTGAGCCCCCCAATTGAAGGTCTGCGGGGTAGACTCTTCCATCCCCATGGTGTGCTATTGAGACGAGCCTTATCCCTAAGAGAAAATTTCCCCCCCAGGTCGTCAAGACCCTACACCCCTGCTAGATCCCCTACGTCTACACGCCCTCATACAGGCATCCATGATATACCAATTAAAAAAACTGAAGCACTAGAAATCCACCTAGAAGTTCAGCCAAGCTTTAAATTGAAGGTCTCTCGAATGGAGGTTGCCTACTCCATTGAAAATATTTATAGGAATTTGTATGGAAAGCAGGGAGGAGAGCCGACTTGACTTCCAGAGATTTTCACATAAGCCCATGCATACGAGAGGATTGCCAGTAATGGATTTTTAGAGATTGAATGACTCAAAATCCATGTAAAAGGCCATCTCGTACAATTGAAAATCAATTTGCAATACTTGCTCGGTAGCGCGGTACAACCAGAATTATTGCCTTCAGCACAGAGGCAGTTATGCATAAGGAAGCAATGATAGAAACGAATTGTGTAAACTGGCATTAGCATAATGATTGAGGGAATAATTTATTGGAGGCATGACCTTGCAGGGCGTCTGGCTGACCCCTACCCCGTGTCATCCCCCACTACCGTCCCTTCAAACTAGCCTGCATCTATCCAAATAGTACTGTCATGATGGTTGATAGAGGTGTAGACGGTGAAAGCTAAGCATTGAGCTGCATAGTATTAAATGTGGCAGCTCCACTACCGTCCCTTCAAACGAGCCTGCATCTGTTTGAATAAAAGATGCCGCCAACATTCAGCGACTGACAAGGACAATCGAAAACATTGAGAAACTTTAGTCTTTGAAAGTGTCAATATCAACCTTTCTTAAGTGCAAAAACAGGTTCTGAAAGTGGCAATATTGTCTTTGAAAAGTGTGTTTTTCAATTCAAATAGTGTGCTTTTTTACTACCTATGGACCTTAAAATTGCAGTTTTTTGTTATAAAACTATGAATTTCAATTTAGAAAGTGTGAATTTCAAATAAAAAAATGCAAATTTTGATTTGAAAAGTGTGAATTTCAAATAAAAAAATGCGAAATTTGATTTGAGAAGGGTGAATTTCAAATTAAAAAATGACAATTTTCATTTGGAAACTGTGAATTTAAAATTAAAAAATGCAATTTCTGATTTGAAATGTGTGGATTTCAAATCAGAAAATTCAATTTTTTATTTGAAAATTGCAATTTTCATTTGTAAATGTTCAAAATGTAAGGCGAAAAGTTATAAAAATGGTTGTCCCAACTTCCGTTTTTCGAAAAGAATGATTGGTCGCCCCTTCTTTTCGTAGTTAGTTGTGAAAACATTTATCTAGCAATTCATCTATATCCATAATGGATAACACAAGAAGGATTGAGCGACACTTCTTGCAGTGTCGAACTAATATGAAAATAATATTGGGAATAAGAAGGGTCGGTCGATCCTTTTAAGAGTGTCGAACTATTATAAAAATAATATTGGAAATAAGATGGGGCGGTCGACCCTTTAATTACGAGGGAATTGTAAAAATAGAACACCTTGTAAGATATAACATATAAAAATGGTTTCTGACGACTTTTGTCTTCGATCCTTGTTTTTCGACAAGAAGGATCGGTTGCCCCTTCTTTTCGTAGTTAATTGTGAAAACATCTGTCCAGCAATTCAACTATATCCATAATGGACAACACAAGAAGGATCGACCGACCCTTCTTGCAGTGTCGAACTATTATGAAAACAATATTGGGAATAAGAAGGGTCGTCCGAGCATTCAATTTCGAGGGAATTGTAAAAATAGAACACCTTGGAAGTTATAAGATATAAAATTGTTTGTCCCAACTTCCATTTTTTGACAAGAAGGATCGGTCGCACCTTCTTTTCGTAGTTAATTGTGAAAAAATTTATCCAACAATTCAACTATATGGATAATGGAGAGCATGAGAAGGATCGACCAACCCTTCTTGCAGTGTCGAAATATTATGGACATAATATTGGGAATAAGAAGGGTCACCGACCCTTCTTGCAGTGTCAAACTATTGTGAAAATAATATTGGGAACAAGAAGGGTCGGCCGACCCTTCAATTACGAGGGAATTGTAAAAATAGAACACCTTAGAAGTTATATCATATAAAAATGGTTTGTCTCGAATTCCGTTTTACGACAAGAAGGATCGGCCGCCCCTTATTTTCGTAGTTAATTGTGAAAACCTTTATCCAGCAGTTCAGCTATAGCCGTAATGGAGAATGCAAGAAGGATCGACCGACCCTTCTTGTAGTGTTGAACTATTATGAAACGAATATTGCGAATAAGAAGGGTCGTCTGACCCTTCATTTAGGAGGAAATTGTAACCATAGAAAACCTTGGAGAAAGAGCGGTCGCTCTTTCTCTGAGAATATTTCTACTTGCCAACAAAGTCTTTAAAGAAAAAATTGTATAAATTTTGTTGTTAAAATGTTGATATCTGCTATCCTAGGGTAACACGTGGAATGATCTTATTGAGACATGTGGCATATTTGATTTGGCACATTGAGTATAGCGAGGTTACTAATGCTGGTTTAACCACAACACAATCAGGAAATGAAAATTCACTGATAGTAGTTTTAAGGATTAGGCACATGCAAGATTACCCTGTAGTTGGAAATGCTAATTGAAAACTTAACATGAATTTACTAATTTATGTTAATCATTTGCAGAAATAGATAAATGTTTTAATTAAATAAATTCACTTAAAACATAAAAGACACACAGATCATTAGTAAAGACAAATCCAAACTGTAGATCAATGTATGGATTATTGATTGCAAAAATTAAACAGTGTTCATAAAGAATCTGAAGTGAAAATCAACATTCATGAACACTGTAAAGGAGATTAATTACTTATCTGCTCAAATTACTATCAACCAATTAAAGTTAACTGATGGCAAATTAAGGGTTCAAGTGCATTCAAGATTGACCTGTAACTGATATGTCAATTGAAAAATTAACATCAAGTATAATTTTCTGTAAAAACCATTTGCAGAAATAGCTAGAAGTTTTAATTGAATAAATTCTTTTAAAACATTAAGGATACACAGATCATAAGCAGAGAAAAATCAAAACTGTAGATCAATGTAATTATAGATTGCAAAAGATTAAATAGTATTGATAAACAACTTGAAAGTGAAAATCAATATTGATCAAAGAAATTTGATTAATAGACAAAAGAGTATACAAGAGAATAACATAACTGTATTACTAAAAGTTTGCAAGAAATTGCAAGCCTTGCATTAACCAGAGTATGCCCAGTCTCTTTTGCTAATTTTCTCCTCCAAATTCCATCATGATCCCTAGCCTACGATAGATCTACCCTTTAAATAATAATTACAATTTTTTTACAAAGGACAAATTCCCAAAAAAACAGGGATTTCAAAAATCGAACTAGGCTAATGGCCAAGAAAATCTTGCCACTTGGCTGCAATTTATAACAATTCATATATATTTGGATAATTGACCGACTCAAGCCCTAGCTGGGCATCACACGTAAAAGTTTCCAGCTCGTTTTTAGCCAAATTATCCCAAATACCAATAAAAATGTGGATCATTCCCTCAATGGCAACAGGTTGCTTGAATAACTGATCCACGTCATCAATCTTGATATGCTCGAGGTGTTGGATCTTCTCTTTAGCTTCCTCGCATCGACGTTCAACCTGTTCTAGCATCAACTTCAGTGGACAAGCGCTTTGAATGAGGTCCATGGTAGGGAACTGCAACTTCTCCATGATGTTATCCACAATGTACCATCTCCTTCCGCAAACACCTTGTGCTTTCTGGATAGTATCTCCAACCTTATCATTTAGATCATGCCAAGCACGCAACGCAGTTCTGATTTTCTTCAGTTGGAAACTAGTGAGAGTAGGAATATTCTTAGGTATCTCCTTAATGGACCTCTTCCATTCCACATTATCTTCATTGGCCTTAAAGTCATGTTGTCTTTTGGCTACCTGCTGATCAAGAGTAACAGACATCTTCCCAAAAACAATGTGAGTCTCATGGATATCATTCAAGGTGTGAAACAATTCAGTTAGTAGCTTACAGTGTTCATCATTGACTTGAATGGCCAAATCCTTAAACTCTAGCTGGGAAAACCTAGAGAATGCAGAGGAGGATGCACTTGCAGTTGCATCCTCACATTGTTTTTCTAGCACAACTATCTTTTATGTATTGGCAGCATTTACAACTTCTGCATCATGTAATTTAACCTGGAGAGAGGTATTTTTCAACTGTAGATCTTGAAACATATCTTCAAATACCTTCCTGAGATGAGTAACATAAGATTCATGTTCCTCATTGGTTTTGGCCAATTTCTCTTCAAGCTTCTTTAGCTCTTCTTTCTTTAAATCGATCTCCCTATTCAGTGTTGTCACTGAATCATAGTTTGCACCTGCAAAAGCACCCATGGCTGCAGCAACATCCAATGCTTCTTGTTGTATGTCATCAGACTGCTTGGTCCAAATTATTTGATTAGGAGTAGGTGCCTCCCATCCACCTTGATCCATGCTTCTCTTCTTAACTTTTCTTACCACTGACTTGGAAGCTCTGATGTAGAAGTAATCCCCAAGAGGGACTACAATGTCTTCTTCAAACTCAGTTACCAATTCAGTAAATGATGAAGTCACATTTACTATTGAAACTAATGAAGATGTCTGAGTAGTAGAAGGAGTAGGTATAGACATAGTTATTTGGAAAGTAGTTGGGGTGGAAGGGATATTTTGAATAACTCCTGGTACAGAAGTGGGGATGGAATTGAAGTGAAGGCTTCAAAAAGTGGAACTTGGATATCATTAGTTGGTAATGAAGAAGGAGGAACCGGAGTTTGCTTATCAGTAGCTGGTGGTGATAAAATGAATGGAGGTGATTGCAAAGGGACAGTCAAAGACTGGATCTCTGCAATAGTAGATGGAAAAATAGGAAGTGGAACCGAGATGGCTGGGAATGGAGCAGTGATGGTAGTTAGAGTATGGAAAAGCTAGGATATGGGGAATGGAGGTGCTACCCCAGATGACAAAGTTTAAAGAATTTGAATAGATGGAAGTAGAAGTGTTGAGGTTCTGGTGTCATCAGTAGGGCTAGTTTCAAGAAATTGATGGTCTGGGACAGAATCATCCACTTCAATAGCATTCAATAAATCTGTAATTCTTTGTGAAGTTTCAGTTACTTCCTCAATCACAGGCACAAAAGAATGTACCTCATCTTCAACATCACTGTCACTAATATTGAAGGTAGGGATTTGAGATGCAAAAGTCTGAGTTTTCTGCCTTTTGGCTGGCTTGGTGACAGTTTGAGTAACTGAAACACTCACTTGAATATCAGTAGTAAGATTAGGAGCTGCAACTACTTGAGTGTCTAGCATCGAAGTCATTTTAGCTAACTTCCACTTTGATTGTTGTGATGCTTGCATCAATACCTTCGATTGTTTAGCAGTATTTACCTCTCGAGCATCTTCCATGAGACCTTTACATTTATCCCCTTTACTGCAGGTTGGCATTAGTGCAACAGGTGCTTTTTGACCTTCTTTCTCCTCTCTATCCTTTCTTGCTTGCTCAATGAGGTTTAGTGCCATTGCTCTGCAGCTCAAAACCGTAGTCTTAAGGTCATGTTGATACGACATGATATGGTTTTGTTCATCTTTACTCTTAGCCCTTTCCAAGACTTCATCAAAGGTATTTACTCCCTAATAGATGGAGTCATCAGGAAGTTCTTCATGAACAAATCCACCCCTCACATGGTTGTGCTTGAAATGGATATCTAGAACACCTTTAGGATCATGTCTTCTTTTGGTCACAAAACCCAATTTTAAAGCAACAATTTTGTCACCCAACACTATATCCCAAGTTGAATTTGGGATGGCCAATGGCCCAAGGTTCAAGGGGAACTCAGGCCACGCCTTCCTCTTAGGACCACTTAGCTTTAAATACACACCATCAGTAACAGTTTAATAGGAAACCTCTTCAATGGCCAATCTGTCAGGAACTATCCTGGGTAGCAGATGAACAATATTGCCTCCCCAAACTCTGACATATGAGAAGGATTCACACACATACCAGTCACCAATTGTGGCAATGAAGGTTCTGGCATCAACTGAGAAAGCAGGAGCCTGTTCTCTGAAGATTTTGAAGTAAATACTTCCAAAGAAGTGATCACAAATGTCATATATGAAAGGCATATAATTGTTCTCCCATAATGATAAATGATAAATATGGACAGAAGGAACTGATGGAGTCCAATTCCATCCCATGTTGGGATATTGGAATTCTGCACAAAATATATCAACGACAAAAGCTGAAAAGAAGAAATGTGGCTTCTTCACAGCCGGTGCCTTCTGATATGCTTGAATGGTTGTTTTGAGTTCAAAAGACAAGATTGACGCCCAAGGGAACGACTCACCGGTCATTAGAATATGATGGGCTACAGGAGTCCACTCAGCTTTAAATACAAAACAGTTTGGGAGACCATAGAGTCTGCATAGCATGGTAGCCAATAGGGGATAAGGTTCTCTAAACCAGGAAACCAGGTACAAGTTATCAGCCCTACGGATGAAACTGTCAAGTTTATTCATCCATGACTTCAAGATTTCATTGAAATTGTACCTGGTCTTAGAAGATTCCATGAACTCAGCGTTAAGGGGTTGCATAGACCGTTTAAGAGCATAAGCTCTAATGAAATCCTTAGGGAGGAAGGTAGCCAATTGTGACCCTGCACTGTCATTAAATGACCAGTCTTTAGGGTTAGCGTGGTCCACAATCTAGTTAACCGCATCAGTATAAGGAAATATAGCGAGTCTGGAAGCAATGGAATGAAGCTGGGAATCCCTAATTTTCTCATATGCCAGCTGGTCATTCTGAATGTATGTTAGGTCATCATTATCGAAAATTGAATAGATTCTGGACTAGTCTAGCTGATAGGTTTCAGTGATTTTATTACTAGTGTTCGAGAAAATACCGAAATTTGGGTCTTTGTTCAGTAAATCCTTTTGAGCAATTTTACAACGTGTATTGCTTGACATGTTTGAAACTGGAGGGTTTCTGATAAACGAATGAACAAAAATAAAAAACAATTCAAAATCTTGAAACAGTAGATAACTGAATAAGAGGAATGAGCAAAACCAACCTATTTCAGCTGAAAGTAACAGGTAACAGACACGATAAAAACTTTGCAGTAAAATTCAAGCATGAAGGTAATTTTTGAAAGTAAAAATGACGAGGAAAAATAGGGAAAATCACATATTTATTGCTTTTCGAAGGGACAAATCTAGACTGTAGGATTAAAACGAATCAACGACTGAGATTAAACCTTCCGGGATGCAGGGTCAAGTTGCGGGAGTTTTATTTTTGAACTATGTACATTGTTCCCCCAATCCGCAATCCGTAATTGTGGATCGAGGGTTGCGGGATCACAACCTAAAAATCAACAATAAAAAGGTTCCCACAATACGCAATCCGCAAATTCCGATTGTGGGATGCGGGAGCACAAACAACCTTTTATAATTCAAATAATCTTTCACAATCCGCAATTGAGGGTTGCAGGTTGCAGGGCCACACAACACACCTTCTTACTTGAACCACTTTTCCACAATCTGCAATTAAGGGTTGCGGAACAAAAAGTTCAAAAGCCATTTACAAAGTCTTCCTGCAATAAGCAATAGGAGGGATTGCGGGATGAAAACGACTTGGTGGAAAAACTCAAATCTTCCCGCAACATCAGAAAAACAGTCAAAAAACGGACAAACTAAACATCATTTAAATCACCCAGTGTAATCTCATCCGTGGGATCAAGACAAATCAACGGTTAAAACTTAAACATGTAGGAAGGAAAAGAAAGGTTGTGGGGTTTTATTTCATAAATGTTCTAAATTTTAATGTGAAAAAATGAATGTATAAAATATTCAAGTCATTGTTAGAATAACAAGTCAATCGACTAAGTTATAAGATATAAAAATGGTTTGTCTCGACACCCATTTTCCGACATTAAGGATCGACTACCCCTTCTTTTCGTACTTAATGGTGAAAACTTTATCCAGCAATTCAGCTATATCTATAATGGAGAACACAAGAAGGGTCGACTGACCCTTCTTGCAGTGTCAAAATATTATGTAGAGAATATTGGTAATAAGAAGGGTCGACCGACCCTTCTTGCAGTGTGGAACTATTATGAAAATAATGTGGGGAATAAGAGGGGTCAGTCGACCCTTCAATTAGGAGGTAATTGTAACAAAATAACATATTGGAGAAAGAGCGACCACTCTTTCTCTGAGAATATTTCCATTTTCCAGCAAAGTCTTTAAAGAAAAACGTCTATAAATTTCGTTGGTAAAATGTTGATATCTAGTATCCTAGGGTGACACATGGAACAATCATATTTTGCCATGTGGCATATTTGATTTGGAACATTGAGTATAGCAGGGCCACAGAGACACAGGAAGGGCCACCATCGCCTTTTCCAGCAGAGTCGTCCTTGACCGGGCTTCAACTTACAATCACATGATGGCTCAAAGAGAAGGTGGCGTCGAGATTAGCTAGACTTTCATCCAGGGCAACGAGCTTAGCCCTAGTGGCCAGTATTTTGTTCTGAGTAGAACCCCAATTTCCCATCATGTCGTCTAGAATATTCCCCAACATATTCTTCATGAGATAGTAGTGATTTATTGAACCCCCATTAGAGCCGGACGCAAGTGATCAGCCACTATAATGGATAATACAATAAGGAATTCAGCTATAGCCATAATGGATAATACAATAAGGATCGACCGACCCTTCTTGGAGTGTCGAACTATTATGAAAAGAATATTTGGAATAAGAAGGGTTGGCTGACCCTTCATTTAGGAGGGAATTGTAACAGTAGAACACCTTGTAGAAAGAGCAGCCACTCTTTCTCTGAGAATATTTCCACTTGACAACAAAGTCTTTAAGGCAAAATGTCTATAAATTTTGTTGTTAAAATGTTGATATATAGTATCCTAGGGTGACACATGGAATGATCATATTGTGACACGTGGCATATTTGATTTGGCACACTGAGTATAGGGAGGTTACTATTTTTTATTTGATTTGGCACATTGAGTATAGCGAAGTTACTAATGCGGGTTTAACTACAACACAATCAGGAAATGAAAATTCACTCATAGTAGTTTTAAGGATTAGGCACATGCAAGATTACCCTGTAGCTGGAATGCTAATTCAAAAATTAACATGAATTTATTAATTTATGTTAATCATATGCAGAAATAGATAAATGTTTTAATTAAATAAATTCACTTAAAACATAAAACACACACAGATCATGAGTAAAGACAAATCCAAACTATAGATCAAACTAATCAGAGGTAAGAGGCGGGATATGATTAAACATGACAGTGCTTTGCAAAGAAAACTAATCAGAGGCAGGATAGCCACCCGCTCACAGTCAAAGAGCTTTTGTTTGGTGATTAAAGAAGAAGATATGAACAACCCATCAATATAGAGATTATGATAATGAATTCTATACCTACTTTAGTAGAAAATGGTAGTGGATGCTTGAAATGAAAGCAATAGAGCATAATATTTATGACTTCTGTCCCAATACAACACTTATCCAAGCATGAAAAAGCATAATAGTATGAATTAAACAGTGAGAGAAACATTCACATAAGAGAAGAAGTAAACAGACTGTAAGACGAATAACACAGGAATCTCTGATAGAAAACCTTGCTTGGCCTAGCTAGATTTTATTAAAATATATCTCAGAGTGCTTAATAACACAGGGAATTCACGAGTCCAACAAAAGTTTCCAACCCTTTCTCCTTCTATTACATTGCTTAAATAGATGCTCAGAGCCTTCCGGCTCGAGCTGCCTCAACAGGAAGTTGTTACAATGTAGGTGACACCTAGTCAAACAGGTTCACCACCCTCAGGAATTAGTTACTACAAAATGACAATGCTGGTAAAACTGGCTCAATTTCCTTTTACAAAATTACTGAGCATTTTTACCGAAAGACAACAGACTCTAACAAAATAAACAAAATGCTTCAGCGAATATTTCCTCCATGTTGCTATCCCACGATCATCGAATCTTCAGCGGTTCAATATCATCTTTCCCTTCCCATATTTCTCAATGAGCTTCCATAGCTCTACAGCTGGCAGCTCTGAGGTGGCCAACTCCTTCATTAAGACTCGGATTTCAGTGTGGTCCCTATAAGAGTAGCTTCACAGATGTGCACTAGCCTCCTTGAACATCATGCTTAACTCAAAATCCTTTGCCATTTTCTCCACCACTGTCTTCCCTGATAGCAACTGATCCATACCTGCAAAATTGTTGAAATGCACTTTACATCCTACCAATTTCTTCTGGTATTCTTCTTTTGTGAGAATTGTTCCATCCTCCTCCCAAAAGAGAGGTAACGCTTTCTTGAACAAAGGGTCAAACATGTCTTTGAAATACTTGACCTACTGTGCCATGCATCTACTTTAGCTTGAATAGACTTTACCTGCTGGTGCTTGTGCATCACTTTTTTGGAAACCCTATATGTTACACCAATTATCTTGATCTTCTCCTTAGATAAGCCGTTCAGGAATTCGATGGCATTCTCAGTATAGTCTACAGGTTTTTTGTTCAATTTCTCATTTGCTGCTGTCACACTACTCTTGGCTAATTTTATCATTGTTTCCTTGTCCAAGACAAAATCGAGGAAGGGCCTCAATTTTCCTGCTTCTTCAATAATTCCATCCTAGATGACCTTCCTGGTCTATAGCAAGGAATTTTGCCATGTAGCTTGTCTTTCCAACTCATCATATTTACCCTACAACTCCTGGTGCTTGGCTTCCCAAGCCTCCTTTTCTCTTTCTACATTATCCTTCAGGTTTTTCAGATTCACATTCTGCTTTTTTAATCTTGTTATTTCCACATCTTCCAGACTAGATTTGGCTATAGACCCTACCAAGGAGAAATCACCAACCTCTATGGATGGTGTGGCCATGCAATCTCTTCTCAATCTCTTCCACTCTGGCCTTTGATATTTTCTCACTTGCCACCACAGTGGCTATATCTATCTATCATTGTTTTTCCTTTGCTTCAAGCTTCAATAGCTTGGCCCTATAGTTCGTCAAGTTAGTCTACAACTTCTCCTTCTTTTCCTCCAATTCTGTTAGCTCAGAGATTGCTTCTAACTGGGTAGAGGGGTTTTTCAACCCCTTTTTTAGAGATTGGATGATGTTGTCTTTTTCATTGAGTAGGTTTTGAATAATGGCTCTTTAATCATGCTAGCCCTCACTGACCACTATGTCACCCTGCAATTTCTTGATCTTTTCCTTATGAGATTTGTTTTCCATCTTTTCCTGCTTGAGCTGGCTGGCAACCTTACTCTTACTGACATGTACCTTTGATAGCTCCAATGTTGTCCTCAACAGTTTAGTATAAATAACATCCTTGGTTTCTTTCTGCAAGTTTATTACATCTGGGATAGGGATGTCCTCTAAATTCATCCTTAGCTTAGTGGCCTTGCTCTTGGTGGCCAAGGCCAAACTTAGGGTGTTCTGAGTGAGGCTCCTGCTAGTCACTAGAGACACTTCTTTTCTTGAAATTTTCCTTTGTTCAGTATATAACTTGGACTCCTCTGAGGCTTCCCGTGAGTCCACCGTGTATTCATCTATCAACTCATCTCTAGTTTTGCTTAAGGCAACAGGATGAGTGGTTGTTGGGTTAAATACATACTCTTTGATCTCAAATGTTGGTAGCTTATCCACTTGTTTCTTTTTTCCTTTACGAGTCCCCACTAGTACTAGTTGTTGCTCAGATTCGTCAGTTTCCTACCTCTTTGGGGCTCTCTCAACTTCCCCTTCTGTGTCCATAGGGACACTATCAGCCTCCTTGCTGGAGTTTATTAAGTTGATGGTCATAGGCATGGCTGCTAGCACTGATAGGACTAGGCTAGAAGAGCCAGGCACTGTGGGTGTGTTCCCTTATGTCAGCAGGGAGGAGCTCTCAGGTGTGTCTATTTCCACCTGGCTCTTGCTAGGACATTCCAATAAATTTGCAGCTTCTGCCATGCCTGGAATTTTGAAATGCACAAAATCCTTCCTATTGCTTTCCTTCCTCCTGTTGGAAATGATGTGGTGGGGATCATATTTTAAGGGTGCTTCTGTTTTGAAACCCATCTCCTTTATCTTGCATTCAATGGATGTAAGAGCTCCTTTTTTTTTATTAAGAATGGACCTACAGTCCATGGAAACACAATATCAGAGCCCTTTCTATGATCTAGAAAGTGCTCAGCTTCTGCCTTCAATTTTTGTTTGATGAATTCTAATGCAAACATTCTGGGGGTCAGGAAACTTGGTAGCACGTATGGTGCATAAGCAAAACCATAAACCCTGATGATTGTGCCATGCTCTGAAAGGAACCAATCTCCAACCCTCTTCTCAGGAGAAAGTTGTAGTAACTCCTCCATTTCTGGTAATACTCTAGGCAGCCTCTTTTGGAAAATGACCTGATAAACCTCAGACATGAGCTCATCATGGAAATTGGTGTAATCAGTGTACATATCCTAATTAAGTAGTACCTCAAGCATTTGCAAGTTTTCCTCATTGAATGCCAGAAACATTTTTAGTAAGTAGGACTGAAATCTGAAAATCCTTGTTTCCTGGAAATTCTTTAGCTGGGAGTGTATACTTTCAACCAAAACTTCATCAAACCTGAGGCATGCACATTGGGTAGAT
Organism: Larix kaempferi; assembly: GCA_027924585.1. NCBI lineage: Eukaryota > Viridiplantae > Streptophyta > Pinopsida > Pinales > Pinaceae > Larix > Larix kaempferi. The sequence continues at coordinate 6,761,023 of BSBM01000031.1, read as the reverse complement.
TGGCTTGGGTCATCGGATTCCAAGGGGCATGTGCCTAGGACAAAAAGCAAACTTATTAGAGGTTCTATGACATACATATCAGAGTCTAGACCTAGGAATTGGATCATCATGGCGATAACACCTCTGGATTCTTCCGTGAATAGTCTGGCTTCAGCTGCGAAATGCTGCTCTTGTATTTGGACAGTAGGATTTAGACAGGACCTGTAGAAATTCTGTTTTACTTCAACAGGGGATTGTCTAAAAAACCGAATTAGGGCTTCCTCGGTATACCCTATAGCTTTCTGGCAATACTCTTTTGGGACTGGCATGGATTTTCTAAGGGTTTGGGTATCGATTTCGCAAAGGATATTGGACTTGGAAGCATCCATGATTTCCCTCTCGGTAGAAGAGTAGTTAGAGGCACACCATTCAACAAATTCAGGAAAAGCATGGGTTCGACCGACTATAAATAGATGGAAATAGGACTGGTGGACCTGGTACATGACTATACCTCGCTCCCTGACCAGTTTCAGTTTGTTTTTTGTAGTTTCCATGGGGTCATCGGTCATCATAGTGTCGTATACCTCTGCGTATCTATCTGTAAACAGTGTTTCTATGGGTTCTCTATCACTCAATTCAGCCATTAAATAGTTTACTGTAGAGCAGATAACCTACCTATTTTTTTGAGGTTGGCTTGGGCCCCTGGTTGACCTGTCTGTTTCTCCACAGCTTGTTCCCGTCGCTTTCAGATGTAGAATAGGAATTGAGCTCTCCGTGCAGGCCAGTTTTTTTATATTATTTATCCTTTGCTATCACCCCTAGATCTCCTGCGACATGGAAGATTCTCTAGACGTCCATTTTCCTAATCCTTGGTGGCCTCGAATCCCGCCACATGTCGCCTCGAATCCTGGCTGTCAAACATTGTGACTTTTACCAACTTCGCGGATTTGGCTTGTGTTGATGTTTGGTGCAAGTTAGATCCGCGAACAAAACCTTGGCCATAGAGCTCGGCCTCCTCAGATCTGCGCCATCCAAACCTGCGGGCCTCTACCAAAAGTTTGTGGATCCGAAAGTTTGTTTTCTTCGCGCATCTCGTATCGAAGAAGTAGTTCCCGATCGTCGATCTGCTCCATTGGCCGTTGATCTACTACTTAAGATGCTTGTGGGCTAAACCTCCTGCCTCTGTCTAGAACACCTCACCCTTTTTGCGTGAAGCGTGCTCATGATTGTAGATCTTCACCACTGCTGATCTAGACCGTTTATTTGCGCAGATATGTAACTGTAGGCGGACCTCGGCAATTTAATTCTCCTTGCAAAGTTTCGGGCTTGGAATTTGATCAGTTCACCCTTGAGGCCATCAATACCTACCTAGATGATTCTATTTTGCTCAAACCACCGAAGCTTTCTCCGTTCTTTTTAGAAATTGAGCCTCCCAGTTTCATCCAGGACAATGCTAGTCCTAACACCGATAAGCTAAATGGGCAAGCTAAACTTCATTTTAATCACCCAGTGTAATCTCATCTAAAGGATCAAGAGAAATTGACGGTTAAAACGTAAACATGCCAAAAGAAAAAGAAGGGTTGCAGGGTTTTGTCAAGCACTCTATATGCAGATAAATTGTTACCAAACACACAGAGCATATGAAATTTATTGTCAACTCGAGAAAGTCTTTTTATTTCAAAGGATAAGTGCACAATATATGCTTAAACACCAAACCATTAGAAGTGAATACTTTTATCTTCTATCATCCATGTTCATCCCAAGAATCTATGCAATCCCAATTGCCTTCTAACTGCTATACTACAATTCTTCTCTATTATGCATCAATAAGAAATGGTATCAGATCTAATCAACAATTGCAGAAAAGAAATCTCATTCGTATCCTAGAACAATCACTTGTCTGATCTAATCAATTTGGGAATCATAAAGCATAAACTGAACATTAATCTAGAATTTCAATTGCAAAAGATTGAAGCAACTGTTCTAAGAAATTGAATTGCAGAATGGAAGTCAATCAACACATAACAGGAAAGCTAAATTGTGAGAGCTCCTGGGATCACGACTCAGCTGTAAGATGAACACGGCAGTGTGAACAGAAATTGAAATGCATAAAGCAAACCTTACTCAGTCGACTGTTATTCTACACCATTCACCAATCTCACAGAAATGTAATCTTTTACTGAAAAATCCACACAATAAATATTGCTGCTGCGTACAAAGGAAAGAACAAAGCATCACACAACAAGAAAGATAAAATCCTATTTTAACTCAGCAATCTCTATGGAAGACGGGCCCAGTCTTCACACAGAGACGCTGGTTGAACAACACACTCTTTAGCTCAGAAGTAACCCCTTATATTAACAAAAGAATGAATACACAGTTTTTCTCGGCTGCTAATACAAATTGAATTAATTGTTTGTTGTTCAACCCCTGATTCGAGGCAACTCCCCCTATTTATACATACAAATTGTAACATCTAATCCCATAATTGGGCAGCCATGAAGATCTCTGATCTTCAGGCGCCCTAAATAATCTAGCTGTTACAATGCGTGGTAGAACATAAACATCCAAATATGAGAGGGTTATTAATTGACCCAAGAGTGGCGGTCCTTCCAACTTACAGCTAGACTCGAGCAGCAACATACTTAAGATAGCGAATTCTGTTACAGCTGCCCTGTCACGGCTGTGCTTTGATTGATGATTTTAGCCCCAAGGAACCTTCTACAAGGAACGAACATCCCTTTCTTTATGACTTGTTCAGCCCCAATCTTCCTGCAATCCATTTGTCTCAACTACCTTCATAAATCGCAACATGTTAGCACAATTTGAGAGATGCACAACTTTAATTATCACAATCATAAGCATTAATAAAATAAAACAATGATCAACCATACCTTGGTAATTTGGGGGATAAGGTAAGGACAATAGGTTTGATTGCCATGATAAATGGTGTAGGACAGGGGCAGGAAAGATGAATAATGATGACTAAAAAGGGCCAATTCTGGGCTCAACAGGTTTTATTTCATAAATATATACATTCTTTCTACAATTGCGGGTTGCAGGTTGCAGAAAGAAAATATATCAAAACCAAAAACCAAGATTCCACAATCAACTAAGTTATAACATATAAAAATCGTTTGTCTCGACTTCTGTTTTTCGATTATCCAGTCAATCGGCTAAGTTATAGCATATAAAAATCGTTTGTCTCGTCTTCTGTTTTCCGACAAGAAGGATCGGTCGTCCCTTCTTTTCATAGTGAATTGTGAAAACATTTATCCAACAATTCAGCTATATCCATAATGGAATACACAAGAAGGATCGAACCACCCTTTTTACAGTGGCAAATTATTATGAAAAGAATATTTAGAATAAGAAGGGTCTAGCGACCCTTCTTGTAGTGTCGAACTATTATGAAAATAATATTGGGAATACAAAGGGTCGACTGACCTTTCAATTACGAGGCAATTTTAAAAATAGAACACCTTAAAAGTTTTAACCTATAAAAAATGGTTTCTCCTGACTTCCATTTTCCGACAAGAAGGATCGGTCGCCCCTTCTTTTCATAGTTAATTGTGAAAACCTTTATCCAACAATTCGGCTATATCCATAATAGAGAACACAAGAAGGATTGACCGACCCTTCTTGCAGTATCAAACTATTATGAAAAGAATATTTGGAATAAGAAGGGTCGACAGACCCTTCATTTACGAGGGAATCGTAACAATATAACACCTTTGGGAAAGAGCGGCCGCTCTTTCTCTGAGAATACTTCCACTTGCCAGCATAGTCTTTGAAGCAAAACGTCTATAAATTTTGTTTTTTAAATGTTGATATCTAATATCCCAGAGTGACACGCGGAATGATCATATTGTGACACATGGCATATTTGATTTGGCACATTCAGTATTAGAAATATAGTTGGCTCGCATAGAATATTGGCTTGTATAGAATATTTTTTCCTATGAGCACCGCTGAATTTGGAAGTTTGAGTATAGCGGATCATATTTTAGTATTTAGGTAGTTACTCTAAGGATAATTACTTGATTTTAAGTGCAGCGGATAAACCACTTCTAAAGGACAATTATTCTTAAGCACAATTACAACACTTAACAATAGTTAGTGCGCAAATTACGACACTTATCACAAATCCAATTTTGTAACAAATAACCATCCATTATCAATCCCAATTGCTATAAGTTGTTGTTGAATATTGTAACTTCTAAGAATATTATATTTGTATATTATTTATTCCGGAGATGTTCCATACCTCCGATGTGATTATACTATGAATCCGGAGATGTTTATTCCTCCGAATTGGTTGTGGTAACTAGGGTTATTAGACCCACCATGTGGGGGTCGGCCCAGTCAGTTATAATAGGGTATGTAACCTAATGGTTAAATACGAGCCTACATGTACTTGTGTAAAATACATGTCAGTGTAGTGTATAAATAGAGGAGGTATGTTCCTCATTTGAAACAAACACACTTGAGAGAGGCGCACTTGTGGAGGAGAGGTCTGCTATGGTGGAGAAGGAGATCATGTCTTTGGTTTGCATCTTTGTATATTGCTGGTCATCTATATTGAGGAAGCTTTACTGGGTTTTCTACCCCATGAGGGTTTCCCAGGATAAATCTGTGTCTCTTGTGTTTATGCTATGCTTGTTGTTTCTTCAGTGATCCTGTATATGCTATTATTGTGAAATGGAATGTAATGCTGTTATTTTCTGTCTTAGCATATTAAATTTTAACATGGTATCAGAGCTAACCTGAAGGAAGACAAGGTATGGCACTTACGACACTTGCTTTACTTACGACAATTTGAAGGTTAGGGTTTTACATAGCAAAAACCAGTCATCGTGGAACTTTCGCTATAAATCCATTTTTGCAAAGGTTCAGGGTCTGAAAAGTTTACAGGTCGAATATAACATCCCCAGGTACCTTGTGTCCAAAGGGCACCCTCAGATTCGTTGTACTTTATGAGTTATGATCAGTACAAGTTAGGGTTTCTTCCTCTTCCAGATCTCAGTCAAAATCAGGTCACCTTGGAAAAAAGGTCATAACTTGGGCTAGGAAGCTCCAAATGAAATTTCATAAAAAGTGACAGGTATTATACAGACTGCAATATCTCAGAAAACTTTTTCAGAGGCCGAAGGTGAACCAGTGACACGTGGCACTTCGTACAAGTTCGCTCTCCTGAGTTATCCCATAAACAGGTCACGTTGCGACACTTGGAATAACTCTCTCTCAGAGAGTCCAATTGAGGTCAGACCTATCAATATGGAAAGATAACAGGGAGAGCTATCTCAGGAAAAGTTTTCAGAGGCCGAAGTTCAAACAGTGACACGTGGCACGCCGTACAAGTTCGCTCTCCTGTTTTATCCCATAAACAGGTCACGTTGCGACACTTGGCATAACTCTCTCTCAGAAAATCCAATTGAGGTCAGACCTATCAGGATGGAAAGATGACAGGTCAAGATACTGCAGAAAAAGTTTTCAAACCCTGTGGAAAAGAAATTTCAGAGTTATAGTAGAAACAATCAGGTGCATATTTCTGTAAAAACAGAATTATTTTTGGAGCACCTTTATTCATGGCTTCTAGAATTTAGGGTTTCGGAGAAAGTTACAATTTTTGGAATCGGAGTCCACAGCTGAATGCTACTCAGGAAAATTGAAATTTAGAGACCAAGATCAAATTTTTGGTTGGGTAGAAGACCGGGCTTCATCAAACCCTAGTTCGGGTTCCTGTCCAGAAGATCCAGAAGTTTCGAAGGCAATTTTGAGGGGTCAAATTTTGGAGATTTCAAAATTGGAGAATGCTAGGTTGATCAGCTCAGCAAGACACATTCTTCCATCCATTCAGAGATGTGAAAGTCAAAGATTGAATTTTTAGGGTTTCTCTAGCAAACCCTAATCAAGCTCCAGATCAAGTTTCAGGGGGAGTTGAGGCTAAGGCCTTACATAAGAAGACTACAAAAGGTCTCGACAGGTATGACTTAAGGAGGTTCAGGTATGCCTTGAAATTTGATTCTTGATTAAGTTCATAATATGTTTGTCTTCATGTTATTTATTTGTACAAATGTTATTAATTGTCTTATCACCCTAGTAACAATATGAATGCATGTGAATGATCGAAGACATTCATTGATTAGGGCTATATGATTGTACTTATGCATTATGGTGTTGTGTAAGGTTGATGTTGTCTGCTAAAAAGACACAGGTACATCACAAAAGACAAATCAAGTTCCATGACCATGACAACATGAATACAAAGACTCACGAGGTATGTATGACTTTGTTATATTATGTTTAACCTACGAGACATGCAGGTTCTAGCTCAGGATCTCTAAATCATTGAAGAGATTGTTTAGGTATGTTGTACATAACTAAGCAGGCATTCTAATCCAGGTATGTTTTCCTATGTCATGTTAGAATCTTACCTTGTGTAAGTATACTTGGTATGATTGGTTAGTAATCAAGGGTTTATGCATACTAGATCAAACAAGAATTTGCATGAGTAAAAGAAGACTTCCTTGAAACCCTGAATACTAATAATCATGACTGTACATATTCAAGATTATTTAGAATTAGAATGTTTTGATAATATTGAGAATATACTAATGAATGTATGTTTGTGTATGAGATCATGAGGATGACACTAGTGTACACTTGAGCATGCACAGTGGTACAGAATGAATAGAAGTTCAGAAGACATACAGAAGATCAAGCGGGAGACAACCACACAAACATAAAAGATAAGTATTTGAGTTGTTATTAGAAATAGTAAATGATATTGCTTATATGCATATTTGTATTCCTAGGATATATCATGCTGAGTGTAAACATTCATAAAGCATTGAACAGTATACTACTAATATGCATATGATTGGTAAATTGGACAAACATTCCATTGTTGCTTCTCTAGAATGAAACCTCTTTGCTGACATACTGAGAGCTGTGCACACTCTCGATAGTATGTTCTGGTAGAGATGGAAGGCATCTAGATAGCCACTGTATGCATACAGGATATGGGAAAGTGTTGTGCCAAAGTATTGGTCAAAATAGTTGCATAACTATGTAAATGATATCTGTATGCATAGTAGGTTATCATGTCAATATGATTTGATGATTATGAAGTATTACTAATCATGTACTTAATTTTGATTTGTAGGAAAGATCATGATGAATGATGAACTCTGAACAAGCAATGGATGTTCAACAAAATATTTACAAATCAAACACACTATAGAAAGCTTGTGGTTAAGAGATTCTCTTAGAGAGAGGAAGAGAATCATGATGAGATGTTTTGCTCCAAGGGACTAGATAAGACCATTCTCTTAATAATGTAATCAGGTTCTGTATGGGTTCCCAGGATCGGTAGTCAATTGATGAGCTTAATGATCATCATGGGTGATGTGGATCTCAACCTTTTCTACAAGGTTGAATATGGGTTCTATACACATATGACATGGATGCAAGAAGGAACTCACCATAGAGTTCGAATGATTTTGAGGCTCATATTAGTAGACCCATCTAACGAGAGATGGCACAGATAGATATGCAGAAGATCACTCAATGCTGAGTGTGAATAATGGACATTTGACAGCTTCATGACAAAGCTTGGGCTTTACCAGAAGTAAAACTGTTCCTAACCTTTACCTTAAGGTTGTGGATGATGAACCTATCATACCATTATTGTATGACAATGATCTCTTTCTGACAAGGAATGAGAAACAGGTCATGAAAATGGCTGCAGAAATGAAAATGAAAGATCTCGGATTAATGCACTACTTCTTAGGTCTAGAAGTATGGCAAGATCCAAAAGGAATCTTTTAAATCAAGGTAAGTATGCTGTGAAGTTTCTAAAAAGATTTGATATGTTGGAGTATAAAGCCATGGCCACTCCCATGGACTCCAACTTGAAGTTGTTAGTTAATGACTCATCGTATTTAGTGGACCTAACCCTATATAGACTAATCATTGGGTCATTGATGTATTTAACAAATACTAGGCCAGATATATGCTTTGCTGTAAATACCCTAAGTCAGTATCTAGTAGAACCTAGAAAGGTTCACTTAATAGCTACAAAGCATGTAGTGAGGTACCTAAAAGGTACATTAGATTTTTGGTCTATGTTATCTTGGAGGTCATGAACTCCGTTTACATGGTTACTCAGATTCTGATTGGGCAGGAAGTGTCTCAGACAGAAAGAGTACATCAGGTGGATGTTATAGTCTTGAATCTGCCATGATCTCATGGTTCAGCAAGAAACATTCTAGTGTGGCTCTCAGTACTGCTGAAGTAGAATATATGGCTGTCTGCTCTGCCAGCTGTGAAGCAGTATGGCTTCAGAAGCTTTTATATGGAGTGTTTGACTTAGAAATGGATCCCACTGTGATTATGTGTGATAATCAAAGCTGCATTAAGATGTCTGAATATCCTGTGTTCCACGATAAGTCAAAACACATTGAGATCCGATACTTCTATATACGAGACATGGTGCAGAGAGGAGCTATCAAGCTCGAGTATATAAGCACTGAGGATCAGATTGCTGATATCTTGACTAAACCTTTGTCTCGAGTAAAGTTTGAATACTTCCGAGACAAACTTGGTATAGTCCAGAAGGACCCTCCTCGAAAGGGGGAGTAGTATAGTACTTGATAACAAGTTTGTCCCTTAAATTTTGTTTTGTTGCACTTAGTTACTTAGAATTATTTAGATTTAGAACTCCTATATATCTTTTATTTTTGATGTATACATGTTTTTGATGTGATGTATACATGTTTTGATGGGATGTATACATGTTTTGATGTTAGATGTATTAGTGAGAATACATGCTTTGATGTGATGTATACATGTTTTGATGTCAGATGTATTAGTGAGAATACATGCTAGATATATACATGTTTTGATGTGATCTATACATGTTTTGATTATACATGCTAGATGTATACATGTTTTGGTGTGATGTATACATGTTTTGATTAGTGATGTATACATGTTTTGATGTGATACATGCTCTTGGATATTTGTACCTGTATAGATGAGAATACAGATGAGGATTGGATCATCCTTGAACTTAAGTTCTAAAGTGAGCCGTAGACGTGAGGTCTCCGAAAATGAAGTCCTTAGTGGACAGTTGAGGGGATTGGATCATCCCTGGACTTTCAGTCATAAAGAGAGCCGTAGACGTGAGGTCTCCGAGAATGAAGTCCCTGGTGGACTTGAGGGGATTGGATCATCCCTGGACTTTCAGTCCTAAAGAGAGCCGTAGACGTGAGGTCTCCGAGAATGAAGTCCTTGGTGGACTTGAGGGGATTGGATCATCCCTGGACTTTCAGTCCTAAAGAGAGACATAGACGTGAGGTCTCCGAGAATGAAGTCCATGGTGGACTTGAGGGGATTGGATCATCCCTGGACTTTCAGTCCTAAAGAGAGCCGTAGACGTGAGGTCTCCGAGAATGAAGTCCTTGGTGGACTTGAGAGGATTGGATCATCCTTGAACTCAAGTTCTAAAGTGAGCCGTAGACAGGTGTCTCCGAGAATAGAGGATAGGACTGCATCGTCCCTGGACCTTGGTTCAAAATGAACGTGATTGGATTAATCATCCTTAGACAATAAATCCAGGAAGGATAGTCTTAAATGCGATTGTGGTTGGATTAATCATCCTTAGAGAGTAAATCCAGGAAGGATAGTCTTAAATGCGATTGTGGTTGGATTAATCATCCTTAGACAGTAAATCCAGGAAGTATAGTCTTAAATGTGATTGTGATTGGATTAATCATCCTTAGACAGTAAATCCAGGAAGGATAGTCTTAAATGCGATTGTGGTTGGATTAATCATCCTTAGACAGTAAATCTAGGAAGGATAGTCTTAAATGAGATTGTGGTTGGATTAATCATCCTTAGACAGTAAATCCAGGAAGGATAGTCTTAAATGCGATTGTGGTTGGATTAATCATCCTTAGACAGTAAATCCAGGAAGGATAGTCTTAAATGCGATTGTGGTTGGATTAATCATCCTTAGACAGTAAATCCAGGAAGGATAGTCTTAAATGCGATTGTGGTTGGATTAATCATCCTTAGACAGTAAATCCAGTAATTCCGAAAGGAAGGATAGTATTAAATATGATTGTGGTTGGACTAATCATCCTTAGATAGTAAATCCAGTAATTCCGAAAGGAAGGATAGTCTTAAATATGATTGTGATGAGATTGATCCAGTAATTCCGAAAGGAAGGATCATGTATATAGATGACGATGCTGCTGATCATGTGATGACGATACTGATGATCGTGTGATGACGATGCTGCTGATCGTGTGATGACGATGCTGATGATCGTGAGATGACGATGCTGCTGATCGTGTGATGGCGATGATGATGATCGTGAGATGACGATGCTGATGATCGTGTGATGACGATGCTGATAATCGTGTGATGACAATGCTGATCGTGCGATGATGATGTTGATGATTGTGAGATGACAATACTGATGATCGTGCGATGACGATGCTGATGATCGTGAGATGACAATGCTGATGATCGTGTATTAACGATGTTGATGATCGTATGATGATGATGATGCTGATCGTGATGGTCTAGATGACGATGTTGATGATCGTGAGGATCCAGACGTTGATGTTGCTATAGTTGTTCGAGTGCTGCAGAAGATAAAGACTCAGTACTGAAGATGTTGATGTTCCAGTAACTGGTTGAGTTATTGATGATGTTAAGAAAGCTTCCAATGATTTATAGATGTATCATGTATGATGTATGACTCGTTGCTCCTGCAAATGTTGTTATAATATCCTTCTCGTTAAGGGGGAGTGTTGAATATTGTAACTTCTAAGAATATTATATTTGTATATTATTTATTCCGGAGATGTTCCATACCTCCGATGTGATTATACTATGAATCCGGAGATGTTTATTCCTCCGAATTGGTTGTGGTAACTAGGGTTATTAGACCCACCATGTGGGGGTCGGCCCAGTCAGTTATAATAGGGTATTTAACCTAATGGTTAAATACGAGCCTACATGTACTTGTGTAAAATACATGTCAGTGTAGTGTATAAATAGAGGAGGTATGTTCCTCATTTGAAACAAACACACTTGAGAGAGGCGCACTTGTGGAGGAGAGGTCTGCTATGGTGGAGAAGGAGATCATGTCTTTGGTTTGCATCTTTGTATATTGCTGGTCATCTATATTGAGGAAGCTTTACTGGTTTTTCTACCCCATGAGGGTTTCCCAGGATAAATCCGTGTCTCTTATGTTTATGCTATGCTTGTTGTTTCTTCAGTGATCCTGTATATGCTATTATTGTGAAATGGAATGTAATGCTGCTATTTTCTGTCTTAGCATATTAAATTTTAACAGTTGTATCTTTCCTTCTATAAAAATTTAATGAAAGTGAGAAAATACAACTTTTTGTTGACCAAGTGGAAATTTAGAAACACAACAATTTTGTTGTTTGAAACTGCCACATAGAGAAATTTAGAAACCAATTTTGTCTACTATCAACCCTTGAGAACATCCACCACTTTGAACACTATTCCCCATATTTTCTCGTTGTGCCTTGACTGCTGCAAGGCCCTTCTCATTTATTTTATTTTTTTCTACTGCAAGGCCCTTCTTGGTGACCATGCCCATATAATGCTATTTACATCGATCTTCATGTTTTCTTCTGCACCATCAACCCATTGTTGTTGTCTATCTAAGCATTTTTTAAGTATATATATTCCCTGTCCAAAAATGGTCTAGTTTAAATTTTTCCCTTCAGCAAATAAAATAATTACCTGTCCATAGTAAATTTATTATTAATATATATTTTAAAATTGATTAAAATTTCACATTTACATAGAAAATAAAAGTTTTAACTATATAGAAAATGCTCATGGTTGAAAATATTTCCAATGTGTACATTTATTTCCAAGTATGATATTCATAGAATGATCCAATGGTTATGTGTCAAGTTAACAATTTGGAATTTTATATTTTAATGCCAAGTTGTTTATGTTAACTTATCAAACAAATTAATGATCATGGAAAAAAAAATTAACAGAAATTAGAAAGCTTAGTTGTAAAATGTAAATACAAATTCTGTCAAGAGTGACCCACAAAAATTATTGACGGTTTAGAGAATAAAGTGCTCATCAAAAATAATTTTTGGAAAAAAATGTGACAGTTTAACATGACGGTTCCAATATGATAGTACTAGCATCTGACTCCTGATAAATATCATCAATCGCCTTACCCAAAGTGCTCTTTTTTATCTGATGGCATTTATACCATGCATTTTGACAGACGTCTATTGTGTCTAATCTCATTGTAAACAAGCTTCTTTTTCTGTCATCTCCTTCTTTGGCCACAGGAGCATTTGATCCTATAGAATTTATAACATTCAACTATCAAATTTCTTAACACATTCAACTATTGATCGAAGTGGAATTTTTGATATACAAAAATTTGAGCAACAATGTTCGATGCCAATGTTTGAAAGGTGTGCACCCTGATTTATTGCAGGCCTGTAAGGTAATGATCTTGAATTTCATTTGGAAATTTTAGAAGAAGCTGGTATATCCACTGCTCACCCATGGACAACATGCCATACAAGAAAACACCACTTCATCAACCAGAATACCAAAGGAGATGTCACCCAAAAATGGTCCCCCAATAAAATCAATCTCACTCACATTTGTTACAAAACCTATGGAAATGCAATCCTTTCTTTCTGAACACTTATGTAAAAACTTAACTTTTCTCATAATAAAAGAAGATTTATTCTCAGTTGTTGTGATATGTGCTACACTCGTCGAAGTAGAAGCTGGTATATCATTCACCTCATTGTCAGTTGTTATGATATGTGCTACCTCATTTACAGAATTGTATGGCCTTGTTCGATTACCTTTAACATGTGTATATTCACAATGGGGAGTACCTGGAAGGACCATATGTAAAGGACATTCTTCAAAAACATTCCAAATGTATAACATCCAAAGGAACATTATCGAGGTCAAGCAAAGTGTTTGCAGGCCATATTATAATAGAGCCTCCAAATACAACACAATCCTCCCAATTGCGGAAGACTTTATGAACTAAAATACCAAACTCACCAGCATCTAGTACTTTGAATTGTACAATGTCTCCCTTAAAAACAGTTGACACTATTCCCCGAGCAACATACTGTGGCTTTAAAGAACATTGATGTATCAAATTAACTAGTAGATTCAGATTGATTATTGTTGAAAGCACTTGGAACAGAAAGAAATGTTTATGTGTTAAAATCAATGATTCTTTTAATCGTTCATACAACAAAAGATCCACTGCCCACCCCTGGAAAACATGCCATACAAGAAAACACCACTTCATCGACCAGAATACCAAAGGAGAAGTCACCCAAAAATGTTCCTCCAACAAAATCAGTCTCACTCACATTTGTTACAAAACCTATGGAAATGCAATCCTTTCTTTCTGAACACTTATGTAACAACTTAACTTTTATCATAATAAAATAAGTTTTATTCTCAGTTGTTGTGATATGTGCTACACTCGTCGAAGTAGAAGCTGGTATATCATTCACCTCATTCTCAGTTGTTATGATATGTGCTACACTTGCCGAAGAAGAAGCTGGTATATCATTCACCTCGTTCTCGCGAAGAGCGGACTCAATTTGGTTAACGATCTCAGATACAGGCCATTGAATATAACCACCAACATCCTCTGACAATGTATCTGCACCTTATGATCGATCGGGCAATGGAAGACTTGCATTCAAAGACTTGGTAACATTTACAATGATACATCCTTCATTAATGTTGATATTATGCAAAAATGTTCTTTCTGGAAACGACATTCCTTCAGCAACTTTCAATCCATTCAAAAGTAGGTCCACACATTGTTGAGTACCAAAATCCATTTCATAAACAATATCTGAAATATAAAATAACAACACACATTGTTCAGAACCAAAATCTAGTTCAGAAGCGTTTTATGAAATATAAAATAATAGGAGCACATTAACAATCATATTTATTTTAAACAAAGATATAACATAAATTATAATATATAAAAAATGGCTGTCTGGACTCCCAATTTTTTGAATGGTAGGATCAGTCGCCCCTTCTTGTAGAAGAAGCGAACACAAGAAGGATCGAATGACCCTTCTTGCAGTCTAGAAATATTACGAAAAGAATTCTGGGTAGAAGAAGCGTCTCCCACCCGTTCATTTATGACAGAATATTAAAAATGTTCAACCTATGAATGCTAGGCTGTCAATACATCTATTTCCAAAATTGTGAACAAGGAAAGAATACTGAGCACAACAAGGGTCGGTCAACACTTCATTTACAAAATAAATTTAAATATATTTAATCTACGAAGGCTATGTTGACAATTCTCGGCTTCCAACTTCTGCTGTAAATAGTAGGGACTCGGACATCATCTAAGTTCTAACATATAAAAATGTTTTTCACGGCTTCCATTTTCAGAAGAGAAGGATCAGTCGCCCCTTCGTTTAGGATATAATTGTGAACAATTATATCCAACAATTCACCTATATCCAGAATGGCGAAAGAAAGAAGTATTGACCGACCCTTCTTGCATTCTATAACTATTATGAATACAATACTGGGCAGAAGAAGGGTTGGCCGTGCATTCATTTATGAGGGAATTGTAAAATTATTCAACCTACGAAGGCTAGTATGTCAATTCATCTATATCTAAAATGGTGAACACCAGAATAATACTGAGCATGGCTAAGTTATAATATATAAAATTGTTTTCCCTGACTTCTGTTTTTCGAGAAGAAGGATCAGACGCCCCTTCGTTTAGTAGATAATTGTCAAAACCTTTATCTAGAAATTGAACGATATCCAGAATGGTGAAGACGAAGAAGGATCGACTAACCCTTCTTGCAGTCTCAAGCTATAACGAAAAGAATATTGGGAAGAAGAAGGATCGTCCACCCCTTATTTTACGAGGGAATTCTAAAAATAGAACTTGGAGAAGCAGCGACCGATCTTTCTCTTTGGATATTTCCACTCTCCAGCAAAATGTGCGAAGCAATGTTCCTATGAAATATGTGTTTAGAGTGTCGATATCTACTTTAGCCGCTCCGAAAAATCATCCCTGGAGGAAGGATCGGACGCTCTTTCTCCTCAGCATCTACTTCCAACACCCCGAAATGGAACAACCTTACGATAGAGCGACCTCGCTTTCATTGACAAAATTTTGACTTGACGACAAACTCTTTGTACCAAAACGCCTGTAAATTTTTTCGTTCAAATGTCGAAATCTAGTCTGCAGGGTGACATGTGGAATGTTCAGATTGTGCCACGCGGCTTTGATTATTCCAGAATTGATCTGTGCTACACTCGGCGAAGTAGAAGCTGCTATATCATTCACCACAGTCTCGGCCCAAAAGTATGAAAGAATGTTTCTGTCTAGTTAATCGCAGTCAGAATCTTTCCAACTAATGGCATCACTATCTGCATTGTCATCACTGTTAAATTCATTTTCCAACATGGTATCCTGCCTAAATTTTAAGAACATTTTTATCAGCTTTATCTCTGAAACTAAATGCCTTGGTATCGTATGCAAGACTCACATGTGTTCTCATTGCATCCAACAATTTGAGTCATACACCACGTCCAACTACACAGTACGTGGGACTCTTCTAGCCAAGATACTGTATTGGCAAACAATCATACCTTAATATTGTTTAAAGCTATTTCATTGCTTAATTTTATTCAATTAAATTAAATACTTAAATTATATATATTTATATTAAAAGAAATGTAATCAATATTATATAAATTAAGACATAAATTATCAACCAAATAAAGTATTAACGTTTACATAGATCAGTATACTATAGTGAATATTAACTGCAAAATGATATTAAAAAGAAAAAAACATGTTTCAATTTTACAAGTTCATTTGTCGTTATCTTTTTCCAACAAACCTAGCCAAAATTAATGCTAGAGGATTTGCAGAAAACAATATGGAATATATGAAAATAATACGCAACATCACTAGACAGAAAACGTATGCAAGTTGGCGGGAATCGACATTAATGAGTAACGCCCGATTTTGCAAATATAACATTGTGAATTCATATTAATGGACTGTAAGAAGATAACTACCCGAAATTGAAGGAAATAAATTCTGGAAATCTGAAGAATCTAAAACGTTGCAACTTTAAATTACTGTGAACTTCAAACTGTCATTGCATGATTTTTGACAACCATGGAAGATATGGATTTTTAACCCGGAGGCTAAATAAGCATGCTCTGTTACAGATTTAGATTTATGGTTTGAATAATATAAATACCTGCCAATTGAAAAACTAGCAGTTGATTCTTCAAACCAATCTTACTGCTCTACCCGCCCAACACTCTTCTCGGTTCCACCTTAGCAAAAGAAAACCTCAGTCCTCAGAGAAAACAGAGCTCCAAACTGGCAAACATAGAGAGTTTGAACTTTAAGTTTCAATGTAGGCAGTGGGCGGGAAGAGCAGTGTGGTAGGATAAGTTTCAATGTAGGCAGTGGGCGAGAAGAGCAGTGTGGTGGGATATTAATGCAAAAAAGTTCGTGACATTTATTATCACAGTGTGGAGGGATATCAACTGTACGTCGTGACACATAAACACAATCCATCATAAACGGGTGCCTCATAAATGTGATGAGATTATTCACACAAGTGATACAATCCATCATTTACCATTAGCGCTGTAGAAACCATTTTAAATGGTGGAAAAGATCAACTCCATTCCAACGTACAAACCATTTTAAATGTTCGAAAAGATCACCTCCATGCGAACATACAAACCATTTTAAATGGCGGAAAATATCACCTCCGTGCGAACGTACAAACCATTTTAAATGGCGGAAAAGATCACCTCCATGCCAACGTACAAACCATTTTAAATGAAGGAAAAGATCACCTCCATGCCAATGTACAAACCATTTTAAATGGCGGAAAAGATCAATCGGATGGCGAAATATCAAGGGTCCCACTTCCATTCTGCATCCCCAACATGCATGCTAGGACGAGGGGATGGGTGGTTGCGGAATCTGAAACTGCTCTCCACATGGAAGCACCACATGATTTCGCAAGTTGGAAGGGAGGTAAGGAAAACTACCATCCTCCATTTGCGAAACCACCTTTGCCCATCCTTCATGGTCGCTGGTACGTGTGGATATGATGTGGCCAGTCCACATCACACCTTCTTCCCACGCAAATCCTCCACATCGGGGCTTCTGCCAATGTGTCTCCTCTGCACCAGACTTCCTGCCCACATGGCTTCTCCACGTTAACTTGCACATGCAAAGTGGAAAACACCTTTCAATTACACAATCACAACATAATTAAAAACCTTTCAATTACACAATCACAACATGCAAGAATGAAATAAAAACGCATCAGAATCAAAGGCATAAGATTACTTATCTGTATCCAATGCAGCTCCAAGCAACTGGCTTTGTAAGAGCGCTTTTCCACTTACTAGCATCAATATAAGTGTGTGGTTGTTTATCAGTTGCAGAAAATTATAGATAAAATGAGTTAAACGAAGAAATTCATTTAACACATAATAACACATGAATCGTATATTAATAGAAATCCAACCTACAAATCGATGTATTCATTAAATTGGCAACATAAAACATAGTTCAAAGAAATTTGACAAATTAATATCCAAAAAAGATGGCCAAGAGAAACCCACTGAATTTCATTAATTATGCAAAAAATTACAATGAATCAATACATAAACATTAGAA
Organism: Larix kaempferi; assembly: GCA_027924585.1. NCBI lineage: Eukaryota > Viridiplantae > Streptophyta > Pinopsida > Pinales > Pinaceae > Larix > Larix kaempferi. The sequence continues at coordinate 6,743,268 of BSBM01000031.1, read as the reverse complement.
TAAATTTACCTAAATTATACATAATCCAAATTGAATCGAAATCCCCACAACTTGCCCTGATATTCTTCTTCCTGTGTCCTTGTGGTGCCATCCTCCTCCCAAAAGATAGGAAGTCCCTTCTTGAATAATTGATCAAACATTTCTTTGAAGAGTTTTACTTGATGTGCTAAAATGTCTATCCTTGCCTTAATCGTGTTCATCTCGTGATACTTATTCACCACCTTCTTTTCCCAAATAATACTAGACACTCTATCCTAAGTTTATGCTAGTTGTTTTCACCTCATCCTCTGTCAACCCATTCAGAAATTATATGGCCTTTTCTGCACAGTCCATGGGCTTCTTGTTGAACTGTTCCTTGACTACTGTTAGGATTTTCCTAGCTAACTTTATTACACCCTCTTTGTCCAGAATGAAATCGAGATATGGCCTCAATTTCTCTACCTCCGCAATAATGTCATCCCAAATGACTTTATTTGCTTCCTACAGGGAGGTCTCACCTGTAACCTGCTTTATTAATTCATCATATTTCACCTGTGGCCCTCCTAGAGAGGTCGACCCGCTTAGGGTAAAAGGAAAGTGGAAGACAAGTATAAATAAGTGGAGGAGGTAGGGTTATTAGACTTTCTATTTATTCATTCATTCACTACCTCATTCTCTCAAGTGAGTAGTGCACACAAGTGGAGGAGGAGAAATACAAGGCAAGGTTTGTGGATCGTGGCTTCTCCCAAAAAGAAGGGATAGATTATGAAGAAACTTTTGCACCCGTAGCCAGATACACTTCCATCATAACAGTACTTGATTTGGTTGCAGTGATGAAGTGGAAGAATTACACCAGATGGATGTCAAGACAACTTTCTTGAATGGTGTAGTCGATGATGAAGACTTGTGCTAAAGAACTGTGTCGAGAAATACCTTCCTAGTTAAGAGGGAGTGTTGATGTATTTGTAACTTCGGAATGTATTTCACTTGTATATTTTATATTGTATTCATATGGAATTGTACTTCCGACGGAGAGGTTTCATTCCTCCAATTAGAAAGGTCATCATTGTATGTGATATGGTTATCAGACTCCCTAGTGGGGTCGGCCCTGAGTATATTAGGATGTTAGAAAAAAATTGCATTAATGAACAAGATACTACTTATATGCAAGTAATGGGTAAGTGGTCGATGGTACTGTACAACATTCCATGTTGGAGTAGACTTGCACACTCTTAACAATGTTCTGTTAGAGATGGAAGGCATCTAGAAAGTTACGGGATATGGATAAATGTTGTATTGAAGCATGATTGGCTAAGATAATTGCATGACTGTATGACATATGTCTTTATGTGTAAGAATTTGTTCTGAATACTATGAGATGTTTCTAATCATGCAATTGAACTTGTTTCGTAGGAAAGACCTTGTACCATCACCTACAAGAGATACTTGTTTCGAAGAACAAGTGACGATGATTCAGCAAGAAGATTGATGAAATCAAGAAGAAGACTTTGAAGAACCAGAAGCACTCAGGAATCGATATGCAACAATGAATGAAGTAAAACCAAAAGATAATGAAGATCGTGAAAAGGAAGATCATACACCAGATGGATGTCAAGACAGGATTCTTGAATGGTCTAGTGGAAGAGGAAGTATATGTGGAGCAATCACTCGGGTTTGAGACACATGACAGGGAGACTCATGTGTGCAAACTGAAGAAATCCTTGTACGATCTGAAGATTATGGGGTGACATTAGGGTAAACAAAATTTTGCAGAGATAGTGTAATCGGTCCTGAGAGATTATGGGGTGACATTAGGGTACACAAAATTTTACAGAGACAGTGTAATTAGTCCTGAGATGTAACTACTTGATGGCTTGCTCGCAGAGATGATGAAGAACTACATGGATGAAGACCTATGATGATGCTCCAGTATTGAAGACTTGTGCCTATATGTATTGATGCCTATGTCAAGAGAATACCTTCCTAGTTAAGAGGGAGTCTTAATGTAGTATCTGTAACTTCAGAAGATATTATTCACTTTTATATTGTATGTATTACATTTGTACTTTATTGTATCCCTGACGGAGATGTTCTTATTCCTCCGTTTGGAGGTGTCGTCATTTGTATTTGCAAGTGTCACAAGTTTTATTGTAAGTGTCGTAACTTATATTTGATGGGTTATTAGACCTCCTTAGAGGGGTCATCCCAGTATGTGTTAAGTGGAACGGTTATTAGACTCCCCTAGGGGGTCGACCCAGTTAGGATAAAAGGCAGGTCAAGTTAATTTAAAGTATAAATAGAGTGGTTGCACCACTATATTTTCTCATTCACTCACACATCCAAATCGCATAGTTGAGAGAGAGGAGTGTGCACAAGTGGAGGAGCCTGGAGGAAGAACTGCTGGAGACATCTATCTTTTGGGGTTTCATCTTTGTGATCTTTGTATTGGTGCTTATTCTATCTCTGAGGAAGTTGCAGGGTTTTTCACCTTTATGGTTTTCCCCGGTGAAATGCTTTGTGTCTCTTGTCTCTTGTGTTTGACATGCTATACATGTTGTTCTCTTAGTTAAGATCCTAGATCATATTGAATTAAATGATGAAAAGCTAACAAAACGAGGCTACAACCCCTTGGTTTTCATAATTTCCAACCTATAGATAGGATTCCATACCTCAGTAAAGTCCAACTCAATATTTTTACTAGCACCAACTGGATGGAATCCCCAACTCCCTGAGATCACAAGCACTAAACCAAAGGAGACTTCAATCTCCTATCCTTGCTCGATCTTGCCACCCTAATATGAATAAGAAGAACAATACTCCCCTGCCATTGTATCACTGTTTCCATCAACCTATACATGTATCTATGTCCTTGTACCTATATGTCATTATCCATGTATCATTGTATTGATGTCACTATCACAATCCATGTTCGGCCCCTACCCTTGGGGGTTTTGAACCTCGATTTGACTAGTAAAATTCCCCAACTTCTCCTGAAGTTAAATGGATGTTGCAGAAGTATTATGATATTAGTCTATAATCACCGATGATATTCCTTTTTATTTCTTAATACCCTCCATATACCTTTAGATCCAATTCAAAATCCTTTAAAGAGTCTTTTGAAGCCATCTACCCTTGGGGGCTTCAACATAGATTTTCCTAGTGATTCTTCCTTTCATTCTCTAATTGTAAATGAAAGTGGTTGAAGTTTATTGGAAGTTTCCATGCCTATAATAGCTGTATAAATGTGTCATATTACACCTCAATCCACTCTAGACATAGTTCGAAAGCATTTGGGAGCATTTGGGACATTTTGAGGCTCCACTAATCCAAGTTTTGAAAATTGATCGAATTGGGAAAAGTTCCAAGTTGGGGACATTACACAAGAATTTAATGTAAAGAGTGTCTTAAAGGCCAATTGAAAAACACAAGAAAGTAAGGCTTACTAAAAGCATAAAACCCTGCAGTTGTCAAAAGCACTTTCTAAAACTGTCTAAAGGCTTACGAATTGGCTATAGCTTTAGCTTTGGTTAAGGTTACCTTAGCACTTTGTCTTCCACTTTAAATTTTTCAAAGGGCTTCAAAGGAGTGGTCTTTGTTAATGAAGTGATTCAAGATAATAGGTTTTGTATTCATGAACATATTTTTTAGATTCACTCCCTCTTTTGTGTTTATCGATCTCTGTATTCATTGAAAATTGCATAGATTGTATTCCATTTGCATCCAACCTTGGTTTTTCTATTAGAAGTTTGATTACTTGTCAATTCAATCTCAACGGTTATGAATATTTTTCAAATTGTTAGGTATTTTTTATGTTTCTAAAATTTCCTCTATATGGGTTCTTGGTTTATCTCGGTTAGACATTGCTTATTAAAAGCCGTAGGGAGGAAGAATGCAAATTTTGTCGCTTTTTATGTGTTAATACCTTTCAATCACCTTGAGACCCAAATCAAAAGCATTTGGAGCCATTTGGAAGCATTCGAGTTATTATAGTCAAACATGAACAATATAATTATGGAGCTAATATGAAATGGGTTGTTTAAAAAAACAACACAACCTTAGATGTTATTGCTACGACATTTGATCTCTCCTTCTTTTCCTAATTTAATGTTTCATCTCAATGCCATCAATGCCATCTTGGAATATTGATCTTGTTGTTTAGACTTCTCTTATCTCTTATGGTCATCTCTCCCTCTTCTTCATCAACTTCTTCCCATGTTACACTAGATCTTCTACAAACCCATCTACAAACAATGTCTAGAATTGGTATTATTCATCAAACAAGTGATTTCTTCATATTGCTAGCATTTTTGTCTTTATGTTTTTTAAATCTATTCTATATGGATTCTTAGGTTATTAATGTTTATAGAGAGGAACAATGCAAATATTGTCACTATTCTAAGGTCTCTACATAAGGTCTCTCACTTCAAGGGCGGAGGTGGAAAAGGCGCTAAAAATTTGGATGACTCACACCAAAAGTTGCAAACGTGTAGCAACATGGCAGACACACCCAGATAATCGACTGTGGAAATGGGTTCCCACGCTAGAAAGTGCACGATGATTAAACTTGGAAAAGGTAGAGAGGAAATTAAATCGCTTACCACGTGGCAAGCGTTGGTGGAGTCCGCTATGAAAAGCGGTTAAATTTAAACCGCTCATTGCAAGTTCAGAAACCACCTAAGCATATGTTCTATAAAAAGTTTGTTTGAAGTTTTAAAAAATGTTTTTTTCTCTTATTACCTGGGGGAAAAGAAAGGTCCGTGGGAAACACGTCATTGTCTTCGTCAACTAGAACAACACCCAAGAATATCACTTCACAGTTCACAGGTAGCTCGAAACCCTCAGTGTTTAGATTTTGTGTCCCAAATGGCGAAAACCCAAGACCTTCTTCCCTTCAATGAAAATTCAAATGAAAATGAGAAGCTTGTATTTGACCATGTTTTCGACCCTATTTTGTCTGTGTGTAGTATTTTGCAGTCTAAGGAGAAATTAATGGAGTTTAAGTTGCAAGGAAATGATGTATTTAATGTTTTTGGTTGTTTTCTGTACTATTTTTGTGTCGAACAAACCCTACACTTCCCCGAATTTGTTTGTTGGTGTGCGACGAATCATTTGCAGGGTGAAAGGGTAATCATTAATGTAAAAATGACCAAAATTCTATGCCCAGTAAATGCGCAGACTATCCGTAAGGTTCTAAGTTTACCCGAAACATTTCCCAAAATCCCTGAGTCGTTTAACAAAGAAAACTTGGCAAATTTTATAGAAACAATAGTCCTACAGAAAAAGACAAGTTTTTATTACAAGTCTTGAAAGATGGTCAGTTGCATGAAAACCTATCATTCCCATTGAGTATTGATGTCTTTCAACGAGATACCCAGTTAGTTTTGTCCTTGTTGAGTCAAATTTTAGGTCTAGATAGTGATAAGTCGAATCACAGAAGTTATGTTAGGTTTCCTTCTCCAAGTAATTTCACCAGAGTCACAGTCGAGTCCGGTGTGTTGTTTTAATTTTGATGAATTCCTAGCTAAAGCGATTCATGTCCATTTTGTGAATGTCAACCAGTTGAACCATTTCAAGTATTAGTCATATTGTTCAAACATTTCGAAATCCAAGTTTCTTGGTACCATCTTTTCTCATGACCTTAATAAACAGGTCAATATGTTTGAGTTCACCCATAAAATCATGGCATAAATTTACAGAATTATTTTTAATGTTGAAATGCCCCGAGTGTTAGAAGAAAAAGAAACTTTGTAGCCTACACCAGAAGGCCAAACAGATGATTGGTTCTTGTATAGAGAACATACTATAATTAGGGTGTATAGTTTTACTAGAGCACCGTATCTATTGCCAGCCTTTTTAACAGCGAGGGTTTTTTCCTTGGAATTTATTAGACAAAGGTTACATTCAGAAGAACATTTATGTGCTTTCAAAAAATCATCTAATGTGAAATTCCCCCTTAAAGTTGGTCCATTCGTCATTAAGAATAAGGCATCCATCTCTATAGTAGAAAAATTACTAAAGATTATGGATTTCCAAGAGGCTGAAAGGATGAATTATGATCCTCATCAAATTATATCGCAAAGGAGACATCTAAATGGAAACAAGGCTTTTGATCATCAAACAATAGAATGATTGAAATAAATGGCAAATTTATTCAAATTTGAACAAGATAATAAGGGTTGGATCAGAGAGATTTCTTTGAAATTTCTTTTTTTAGCGATGATTTCAAAGATCATTTTGTATAAATTTTGATTTTACAGAGTAATAGGGGTTGGATCCGAGAGCAAAAAATACAATGATGTAATATTTTTTGAAGACTTTGATGAAGAACATAAGTAAAAGTATATCCGAAATAGAGATTCATATGTTTTTACTTTCTTCACTCTTTTAATTTCTCTTTTATGGATGTATTTCATGTTACACCATCTTATCGCTTTGCCTCATAGTTGACTATAATACCTGGGTTATAATTCATTTTATATGCTCTGATCCACACATTTAAATATTGTCAATGTTCTTTCTTCCAAATTAATGTAGAATTCATCCTAGAACTAAGATTGGCTAAGTTATAACATATAAACAATATTTATCCTGACTTCCGATCTCTGACACGAAGGATCGGCCGCCCCTTTGTTTATTATAAAATTGTGAACAACTATAACCAACCATTCACCTGTATCTAGAATAGTGAACACTAGAAGGATCGACTGACCCTTCTTGGAGTCTAGAACTATTTTGAACAGAATACTAGGCAGAAAAAAGGTCAGCCGACACTTCATTTACGAGTGAATTGTAAAAATATTCAACCCGCCTAGGATGGGACAACAATTCCAAACTTCCGACTTCCGTAATGAAATTATAGTTGGGATCGGTATATTGGCTAAGTTATAACATATAAACAATATTTGTCCCAACAGGCGACAAGAAGAATCGGCCGCCCATTCGTTTAGTAGAGAACTATAGACACCTATAGGTTACAATTCACCTGTATCCGGAATGGTGAACACAAGAAGGATCGAATGACCCTTCTTGCAGCCTAGAACTATTTTGAACAGAATACTCGGCACAAGAAAGGTCGACCGACCCTTCTTGCACCCCACATGAGGATTTCATTGCCTTTACCGAAGACACAAATATGTTGCGGATTACGGATACCTAGATTTATTAAAACGTTCCATCAATACCGCTATCATGCAACCCAGAATGCAGATTGCGGGATGGGACAACAATTCCTGACTCCCTACATCTGTTGTAAATAGTGGGGAATGGAGATTGGCTACAAGAAGGATCGGTCACCCTTTTTTTTAGTATAAAAATGTGAACACCTATATCCAGGAGTTCACCTATATCCAGAATGTTGAAGACAAGAAAGATTGGCTAACCTTTCTTGTAGTCTAGAACTATTATGAAAATAATACTTGGTAGAAGAAGGGATGGCCGCCCCTTCATTGCATGGCAATTTTTAACAAAGGCAAGGTAGCCATTTAGTTACTGTCAAAATGATTTGGTCTGGTGGGAAAGAAGAGATAAGAAACAATCCAATCAATACCCTTTAATAATTTTTATTTGTTATCTTTGTATGATTTGTAGAGCTTGTTGTCCAATAATTGTCCAAGCTTAATTAAGGTTGCCATCTATTCAATGAAGCCAAATTCCATTCTTAATACCATAAATCTTTTCAAATTATTGGGTGGCCTGCAAATACTTTTGTCCAATTTTAAGGCTTAGCTCATTTGATCTCATGGAGGAAGAACATACCTATGGATGTGGGAAATTTTCTTGCAATATGCATGGGAGCAAGATTAAACCCCTAGATTAATTTTGTTTATATTATATCAAAGATTCAAAATTAATATAACTTTGTTCCATATGTGTAATGTGCCATTCCATTGTATCTTTCTTACCTGATTCTTTGAATTTTTCTTTGAGCTAGTTGTTTAGTTATTGCATCAATTTTGTTGGACTTGGTCCTAGATAGAATGTGCATTCACCAAGGTGCTAGAGTCTATTTGAGTCTATCTAAATTAAATTTCCCCCTTGACCTTGACCAAGGGAGGAAGGGGGAAACCGAATAAAACAGTACTCAGATCCCCGTGCATTCCTTTTTTTATATTATCTATCCTTTCCTATCATTCTTGCACCTCTAGGGATAAAGGAATTTCTTTGAGCCGTCCATCTTGCATGATCGATCTGGTACCATTGATCTCCTTCCATGCTTAGCCACACGGCCTTCCGTAGTATTCAATCTCTCAAATGCTACCTTCCTTACACCTTGGATCTGCGTAGTTATTATCAACTGTCGATCTAGCCCCTGTCCGCATCCTGACTCCCGACATCTGGAAAGAAGGATCGGCCACCCATTCCTTTAGTAGAGAATTGTGAATTCACCCGTATCCAGAATGGTGAACAGAAGAAGGATTGACCGACCCTTCTTACTGTATTGAACTATTACAAAACGAGTCCTGGGTACAAGAAGTTTCGGCCTAACCTTCATTTACGAGGGAATTGTAAAAATATTCAACCTCTAAAGGCGAGGGTGTCAATTCATGTATATGAAGGATGGTGAACACTGGACGAAGACTGAGATAAGGTTCGACCGACCTTTCAGCATCACCTTGTAAACAAGTTGAAGTCTAACCTGAAGTGAATATGGGGGTTTCATAATCAAGATTCTCTTAACCGTGGCGATGCACAGATGTCGTTACCATCTTCGCATAACATTCTATTTAACATCAACTAGAACACCAGATGACTTTGCACTTGGCAGCTATCGCAGTATACAGAACTACGCTGAATCTCTAATGTATTCACCAGTTTGCTACAAATTCGTCAAACTATGTGCTTCTTCTTCACAATCACGCACTTGTATTCCAATTAATCAATGTGCAATTACCATTCACATACATATAAATTAAGCACAAAAACTCAGATAAACTCGAATAAAAAACATGTGATAAACTCTTACACATAAACAAGAAGGATCAACCGCCCCTTCTATGATGATCGCTCATTCTATGATCGATCCTTATCCCAAATGACTCTATAAAATGTGCATTCTATCTCTTATGGATAATGCTAGCAGATTTGATCTTAATCAATCAATTGATTTTGAAAATGAGGGGTCGTTCCCTAACCATCAATCATTAGCATGAACATTTGCAAGTATAAATCTAATATTAAAACACTAATTTATAATTATAGACATTATATGCATTCTTATATTGACTGTTTTGCAGATAAAGCATGGCTGATTTGTTGAGCCTCAGTAACTACCAGGAAATCCATTTCTTTGAATTGACAAAAGATCACTACCTTCCACCATTCACAAATGGATGGTATGTTGAGATGGAAGAACCAGATAATTTGTACCCAGATATATATTTATTCTACTTGGATTTCGAGGGAAAGCCGATTAGAGCTGGGATATTGACATATGAGGAACCCGTTGATTCTGATAAAAAATTGCGAGTTCAAGCTGAAGCGATCATTGGTGAAAAGTATGGCCTTATATAGTGTGATCTTATGGTTTCTAATTATCGACCAGATCTATTGAAAAATGGTCCCGATCTAGATTTGATTTCCTATGTGAAGCAATGGTTGGGTTTTCCCTCGTATGTTGTTTCTAATCATTCTGGAATTGATACCGCGACATCCTTGAAGAAAGGAATTTTGTCGGTATGGAGGAAAAGAATGTTGGTTGGGAAAAATTCCTCTGTATTACATTATATGAATATTAATAAGGGGTCGATAACGATATGCCATGAAAATATTCTAACGTACAACAGAAGAGCATTTCTCCAAAATATTGTAAAAGATGTGGGGAGATCTACCTTGAAAAAACTCAAAGGAATTCCTTCTAAAGCGATGCTACGGAAAGCGACTAAGAGATTCGAAACTTCAAAAGAAGTTCAACAACATCAGATCAAATACTTTTTGTTCAATGAGAAAGTTTTTTCCATTGACGTAACAAGATGTGTTGTTGCGCCTCCGCACTTACAATATCGAAAGGTTGATGAGGAGGTTGTGCAAAAGATGGTGGTATCACTTGTCCATACATTTACAACAACATTGAGAGATGTTATTCTATTGCCTTTCAATAAGGAGACCAGATTGCCCTTTCTTCCTGAAAATGAAAAAGAAATTGATCTGCCATCAGTAAATTTTTATATATTGGATGGGAAGCATACTATTTCTGCGCAGAAAATAATCATTGCAGATGATCAATATAAACAACTCCATAAAAGGTTTCTGCATTGAACAGCTCATCTTCTACATAGAGACGTTCCTCAGGACATCATCAGCAAATTATGCAAACAACAAAATTTGTCAAACAAGGAATTTGCAAACACTACATTCATTTCTTCAGTTGAAAAAGCAAGGGAGAGATGGTTATTGTGCGGTTCTCCATCCCGCCTGGGAAATGGAAATGCTTCCAATGATGCTTGGGAGGTATAGAATTTTTCTTCTTATCAATCAAATTCTTTAGATTGCTACTTGTGTTATGAAATTAGGAAATTAACTGGAATATTCAATTTTATATGTTTGTAGTCTTTCCAAACTCAATGTATGGATATCTTTCTTGTTAACCGGGAGAGCCTTAAAGACAAGCTAACTCTTGTTTTGACATCAGAACGACTGTGGAGAAAATGGCAATCTGTATTCGAGCTTTACAAAAGTGGCACCTTGGATTGCTCACCGAAGAGCATTGCTCAGGATGATTTTTCTCTAAATAAAATAAAGAGTTATGGTTCTAATTTTTTCAGACCATTGTGTGATCTTGATGAAGATGAATTGATCGTTGTGGCGAACAATATAATCAACGGATCGGTTTGGATTAGCACATCAGTTGATAAAAAAATTTGCGCATAAACATTAAGTCAATATTGCAAACGAATAAAGGACGAGAGGTCAACCAAGAATTCGATTGCTGAATATTTCAAAGTTAATGATGTTCAAACCGATCGATCACAGAATGTCGCTGACCATAATGTCATTGAAATATATAAAATTGCACCAAACCATCTCAAGCAACTGTGCAATATTTTATGCTCTGGAAAGCAACCAAAATCTCCGAGTAAAAAGGGAAAGAACAAATCTGAAGTGGATATCGGTACCAAAATACCAATTGATGCTCACAAAATATTGAATTTATATATCAATAAAGAGATGATGTCCCTTGAAGACATCAAAAATAGTTCACAATTTGTTTGTCAATGTTGTTACCCTGATTCTTTGGTCACCACACTCAGAACAATTCCATTTTTTGGTGAGACAGTCAGCTGTGAATTTGTTGTTGTGGATATGTGTAATTGTGCTATTCCATGGATAGAAGAAGACATGCTGGCGTTTTTGTACTACTTAGAAACAATTCAAGAGGCATGTACTTGTATTTTTCTAGCTGATATGGAGAACTCTTGTATGATTTCTAAATATTTCACAAGTTGGAGCAAGAAATCAAAAAAACATGTTACGACGAATACTACAATGGGAGTATATAGAGAATTCTCCGGGGACCTATTTATAGGATTCTCTATTATACAATGTTGGCGCATTGGAAATGATGAGGATATTTTATCTACCTCTGAAATTGATATGGATTGGAAAGACGAGGGCCTACTGATGCTTGATTTACCTCGGCCCAATGTTAACAGTGATAGTGCGAGGAGCCATGTGTTTCCAAAAGAAAGGACACAGGAATTATGGGATCACATAGTTTCCAGACAGGTCTCTTCTGAAGGCATAGTTCTTTCGCTGTATGCAGGAGGTAGGCTTCTTCGTTCGTTGACCAGGTCTCCAAAAAGAACAGTTATTTCTATGGTGGAAACAGTACAACAAGACCTATTCATGAACATTTTCTATCATGAATTGGGTATAAAACAAGGTATTTCTATTAACATTTTCATATATCTTTGATTTTATTTTACTTTTTTCTCAGAAAAGGTATTTCTATTAACATTTTCAGATGTCTTTGATTTTATTTTACTTTTCCAGGTCGGTTATGTTCAATAACTTCTTTAAATTCCTATTTCTAATACAGCTTCAAATAAAGAGCATACCCAGGTATCCTCCAATTGAATTACAATATCCGATGACGAAACTGAAGGTGATAGACAATCTACAAAGAACTACAAAACAAGACAAGAAGGTAAAAAATTATTTTTCACAGATTGTGGTTAAATTAAGTAAATTATGAAAGGGGATAGTGACCTACAAAAAATTATATAAAATGTATACTTGCACATTTCTAGGTCAACATGTGGATCATCCACAATTATAGAAGGCATCGACGATATCCCTGGAGATTGGCCAGCAAGTCACATTGGAGAATAAGGGACCAGGCGAGAGCTTGTACAATAATGAACAAGGTGAGAGCTTGAACAATGCAGCACAAGAAGAGGTCTTGGCCAGTATTGAACCTAGAGAGGGCGCCTTGGTGTCAAAATGCGGTGTCTCCAGCGATGTTACTCACCAATCAAATGTTGGTCTGCCATTGATAGGTAAAAGACAATATTTTCTACTTAAATTGATAAAACAAATTTATTCCGAAGTATATATAATGACAAACAATATTTCTGTGCAGCTCCCCATACAAAATTTTTATTGATATTAGAAATGGAAGGTTTTCTATTTCGCAAGAAAGTCACATAAAATTGCTCCAAAAGAGATAAAAAGGGGAAAGAGTAAAAAAGCGGGAAGAGACTACTCTAATAAATGGTGAATTTAAACATAGAAAAACTTCATATGAGTCACGAACAAATGCCATTCGATTTTTGGATTTACTTCTTTCCAAATTCAATGTTGGGATTTGGTCATCTAAATGTGGTGTCAATGAGGGGAAGGTACTACTTACAAAATTTTTGTTGGCATGCGGTAAAGATAAATCATATGAGCAAATTTTTTTATTTATTTGGTTTTGAGAGAGATGTACCTCTGATCAAGAAGGAAATACACAAAAAAATATGGAGAGTGTGTGGAAGGAGTTCCCAATGCAAATTCAGAAATTAATACATCAATGATTGTTTTGGAGGGTGATGGTGAGAAAGCAGTTCCATTTCAAAACTATATTTCATGTAATCCCTTTATTGGATCGTCCCTTTGGACAGATACTGAATTGGTACATGGACTTTGGCAGAATTTGAGTAAAATGCAAGAATCAACTGATATCAGAAACTATCAAATGTAACCTATCATTCCCTATTTATAGATGTAATCTATCATTGCCTATTTTAAACCATTCAATGTGTTTTTTGTTTTTTTCCGGAGACATTTCTATTTTCGTCTGAATGTAACATATTATGAGTTCAGTGTGATGCTTTTTTTAAATCAATTGAATCTTTTGTGATCATTAACTTCATGAACAAAGTGTTGTTGTTGTTGTTATATATATAGTCACTGTTCTTGTATGCAATGAGGATATCACCGCAAAAGAAACTATTGGTCTTGCGAGTAGAGGGATTGCTCTTTGGAGTGCGGATGTTATCCAACATTGAATATTCTTCCAAACAACCTCATTTTGTCCATAAATGCTATCGTTATTATACACCCATGTTCAGCTACAAAATATCAGTGTTTCCAGAGAGCATTTCCACGTTGCTCTGTGGTTTTCCTGGCTCAACAACATGGAAATTAAAAATTTCTTGGGTGTATTTGAATGGTTTAAAAATGAAGAATTTGTATTTATTTGGGGTCGAGAGCAATGCGAACCTAGTACTATTTATAATCACTCAATGTCTGCATACTATAATGTTGGTGAAGTACCGAACATATACAAAAATTCCTTCAAGGATGTACTTATCCAATATGGAGATATATATAAACAAATGGACATGTTGTTTATAGATGAAGGGCAATATCAATCAACAGATAATAACAAGGAAAACTGCTTGAAAATGCCAACTAGTTGGAAATCTAACGGTTCACAAGAGAGAGATATAACTATAAAAACAATGTTGTGTGCTCTGTTGAATTATCTCCGGCCTCGTTCAAAAATGGGGAATTGGTTAAACACATTGAATTTGAGATGACAGTCATATTGTACAAAACAAATTCATTTAGTGATTTGTATATTTTTTACAGTTACTCCTACATTTAATTGATGTAAGTTTTATTGCACAGTTCTCATCTTATTTATCGACATCGTACCATGTATCTGGTAATGTGTTTAAAAAATTGTTGAACATGAAAGTAATATACTTAGAAACATTGAACCATAATATTTTATTGACTGGTTTGTGTGTGTGTGTTTTTTGTTTGCAGATAGTACTAGAATATTTGTTTCTAGTAAACCATTGATCATTTTTTATTTCAATGGCGTTTTGTTACACACAATACATAGAAAACATAAACTCAGATTGCGACGACCACCGGACATCGAAAAATCAACAAAGTATTATTTTATACGCCCAAGCTTAAGGGAAGTTTTTGAAAAATTCTTTCGTATTTTTGAGGTTGGTGTATGGACATATGCTCAACGAAAAAACGTTGACAAGTTTTTTCCTAGATTATTACAAAGAACAAGATTGAAAAGGGAACAATTTAGATTAATTTTAACACAAGAAAATTGTTCTTCTGTAGCCAGAGAGGGTTTTCAGGGTGTTGGAAATCCTAATGTATATCGCAAGACTTTAAGTATAGTTTGGGACACTTTGAACCATGGTTGGGATCGGACAAATACTGTGATTGTCGATGACTCCGGAGAAAAACATGTTTCTAACGATGAAGAAAACTGTCTTATAACAAAAACGTATAATTCCAACGATGTCAATGACACATTTTTGTTAGATCGGTTATGGCCTTGCTTGCTGCACCTGGATGGCATGAGTGATGTGAGGCCAATTGTGAATAAAATAAAAATGGAAGTATTTTGTTAAATAATACACTTGAATGTTTGTTTGTACTAGTATGTCCAATTTCACTCTAATTATAATTCTTGTAAAATGTCGAGTTTGGTTTCTGAAAATGTAACTCTGTTTAAATTGTATTGTTAAATCATAAAACATATAAATCTGTGCACTCAATTTATCATTCATATGATTTATATGCAGGTTATGCACCAGTAAATTTATTTACTTGATTCATATTGTTTCACATTCTGCAATTACATAATAGTCATTAATATCATCATATTAAGTTAATTTGCTAAGTTAAGTTATTAAGCATCTAATTAACAGCTTCATAACTAGGCTTATGCCTATCATTCTAAGAACATACAGGAGGCATCCATCCATCAATGATGTTGTGACAGCATAAGCATACATGTATTACATAAATGGAGTTTAGCCATTCATCATTCACATACAAAATTAATACAGCAGATAGCTTATGCAATTGAAAGAAACCTCATTCATGAATATATATTAACCTTCTAACAGGCTTAACATAGCATATTCATGGCTTACATTTATTTACACATAATTTCATTCCATAGATTGAACATATCAAGCATAATTAAATACATGAACATTATAATCCATTTTTTTTCAAAAGAAAAAATCATACTATTGTTATTCAAAACTGAATCAAATAGTACATGTTGTTCCATGAGTTTACTTGACTCACTAGAGATCCGAAGTAAACCAGATATTGTCAAAAAGACTTCCTGGAAAATTACAATAATTTCTCAAAAACAGTCTGAGAATTTCATCCTTCTGCCAGAAAAATAAAAAACTTTCAGCTATTTAGAAACTTATCCCTTCTAGGTCAAAAAGCAGTCCAAAATATGGCTTATTCAAGGAACTTTACTGATCCCTTATCAAAACATAAGTGATCAATAATTTTCTCCCAAAACAAATAACCAACTTCTTTTTTCATTGCATCTTTTGAAAGATTATCTGCATCGATGTTGTGCTGCCTATATATATGCTCAAAGGAGATGGTTTTGAAAAATTGGATTTCTGAGTGGATCATTTGACACCAATGCTCAAGTTCGAGGATGTTTAGCATTATTGTTACCCTCTACCAAATTTTTAAAAAATTGCAATCAGGCTCCTAACTGCGATTTTCACCTTTGGCCAAATTTGAAGTCATAGTCATTGATCCGACAAACGGTTAACAAGATTTTATATTAAAAAGAGAGAACATATTACATAGCATAGGGGAGACTGGTCCCAAAAAAAAGAGCTGTCGAAACAGTCTCTTCATATTTCAGTTTATGATCTTAAAAAAAGGCCTAATGCCTGCTATTACTGAAAATTTTAACAAACTGACCCAAGAGAAACTTACAAGGGTAATACATATAAGAAGGATTACAAAATTCAAGCCCAAACAGAGCTGCTAAAACACCGAGAGGAGAACACAAAGAAGGAGTCAGTTGCCATGATGGAGACGAGCGTTCTTATCCTTGCCTCCTGCTGTTGTACCTGTATTTTCATCGTCAATGTTCAGGATGACGGATGGGCTATTTCTGCCACTGGTTCTAATACAATCAACTTTAGCTTCCACGATCCTGAGGCAGCTATGGAATGAATCTAACTTGCCAACCAGCTTCTCAAAGTAGTCTTTAATCTTGCCATTTCTATTCTGGAATTCAGCATTAGAAATTTGAATGAAGGTAGCAAGGTGAGATATGGTTGTCTTCATCTCGGAGAAGTCACCCCGTAACCAACGGACCTGGGCTTCCAGGTCCAAAACTTGCATGAGAATTTTTGGGGAAGGGCTGTCGTTCCCACGAGGAGAATCAATGTCAAACAGACCACCATTATTGGCTAATGAATGCTGCCAATTTCTCGGGCTAGTACCATGAAACTGCTACGTAGGACCACTTTGATTGCGGCCAGCTTCATAGGGGGTCAAGATAGACCCAGAATCAGGAGTCGAGAGGACCTTCCAATTCCTACTTCCAAAGTCAAAACCGAAGCCAGAATGCTGCACCGGGCCCCTGATTCCCTGACCCTGACCAAAGTCGAGAGGAACCCATCTTTTACTGCTGCCAAAGTCATCAGCATGCTTTGTCAAGCCACCATGAGAGAGATCATTACCACCGGTGTTGTGCCCATGAAAAATATCAGAGACGTATCGCTTCGAGCCAACCCCCCCGTACTGCCCTTGGGCAGACTTCCTACGTTTGCGACTTTGCAAAGCAGATAGACACAAATTTCTCTCCTCCATATTTAGACAGAACAACTGACTTCGGAGAAAATTGCAGGGAGAACCTTCGCAGAGAGGGACATGCAAGATACAGAATGCGCCACCTTCGTGCATGAAATAGCCGCTGCAAACCTTGGGACTAGTCCGCATTAATCTCCCATATGAAAAACAGATGAAAATCAATGATAAGTTGTTTAGATTTGACATCAAATCATGATACGTGATATAATTAAAATTGTACTTCATCTTAATCCAAATTTTGTTGGCGCATGCTATATGTTATTTCGTTACAGATGTAATAATTGCATTTCTCAGACCGAAAGGTTCTAATCAATTGCCTAGAAATTCATTACAGTTAATCATTATGGGATCTTTAATGCTCTTCTTAAACACAAAGACCAATATGGGCAATTTGTTAGTCATCATATTCCATAGAAAAAGTGTTGCTATTCAATTTCCAAAGGGTAATCTTGCTATGAGTGAATTTTCATTTCCTGGTTGTGTTGTGGTTAAACCCGCATTAGTAACCTCGCTATACTCAATGTGCCAAATCAAATATGCCACATGTCACAATATCATCATTCCACGTGTCACCCTAGGATACTAGATATCAACATTTTAACAACAAAATTTGTAGATGTTTTTCTTTAAAGACTTTGCTGGCAAGTGGAAATATTCTCAGAGAAAGAACGGTCACTCTTTCTCCAAGGTGTTTTATTGTTACAATTCCCTCCTAAATGAAGGGTCGGCCAACCCTTCTTATTCCCAATATCATTTTCATAATAGTTCGACACTGCAAGAAGGGTTAGTCGATCCTTCTTGTATTATCCATTATGGCTATAGCTGAATTGATGAATAAAGGTTTTGACAATTAACTATGGAAAGAAGGGGCAGTAGATCCTTCTTTCCGTAAAACGGAAGTCGGGAAAAAACCATTTTTATATGATATAACTTCCAAGGTGTTCTATTTTTACAATTCCCTTGTAATTGAAGGGTCGGTCGACCCTTCCTATTCCCCGTATTATTTTCAGATTAGTTTGACACTAGAAGAAGGGTCGATCGACCCTTCTGATTACCAATATTCTTTTCATAATATTTCGACACTGCAAGTAGGGTTGATCTATCCTTCTTGTGTTCTCCATTATGGATATAGCTGAATTGTTCTATTTGACGTCCATGAATTTACATTTCCCCTCAAAAATTTTAATGCTTGTTATACTATACCCTATACCCTGTACTTCTTAGTAATTAATCTTGGCCATTATGTTGTGCCGCTCTTGCACTACTAGCAGGTCCCTTCACCGTCTATCTAGCTACAAATCTAGTACCTCGGCCCTCTACGCATTCAAAGAAGCCCCATTCTCTCTGCTCCGTGTCTACTAGGGATCTCCATGTCTACTGGGGAGCTTCCCCATTCTCTTTGCTCCGTCTGTAACTGGGGAGCTGCCCCATTTTCGAGGAATAATTCCTCCCAACTCATTTATGAGAGAATTGTGCAAATATTCATCCTATGAAGTATAGGATATCAATTCATGTATATCCTGAATGGTAAAGACTGCAAAAATACTAAGCATGAGAAAGGTCGGCCGACCCTTCATTAAATCTGGAAAAAATGGCGAAAATGACCCCTGGGAAAAACTCGTAGTAAAATCCACACAACAGGTAATTTTCGAAGATGAAATATAATAAAAGGAAACAGAAACAAAATCAACATATTTATTAATTCCGTCGGGTTAAATCTGGGCTGTAATATTAAGACAAGTCGACGGCTAAGATCTAATCTGGGGAATGCGGAAGATGAGTTGCGGGGGTTTAATTGTTTGGAAATATATACAATGTTTCCACAATCCGCAATTATGGGTTGCGAGACTACAACTAGAAATAAAAACAAACCAAAGTTTCTGCAATCAAGAATGGTCAAGAATGGAAAAATATAAATCACAAGAAGAGTCGGCTGACCCTTCTGGCAGTCTCAAACTAGTATGAAAATAATATTAGGTAGAAGAAGGGCCGGCCGCCCCTTCATTTATGAGGGAATTGTGGAATAGTCAACCTACGAAGTATAGGCTTTCAGTTCATGTATATCCTGAATGGTGAAGACTGCAAAAATACTAAGCACAAGAAGGGTCGGTCGACCCTTCCACTAAAAGAGAAATGAAATACAATTAATCTACGAAGGTTGGGACAAAATTTCCCCACTACCAAATTCCGCAGTATGTGGTGGAGATTGGGACATTGCCTATGATATAACATGTAAACAATATGTTTCCCGACTTCCGACTGCTAACAAGAAGGATCGGTCGCCCATTCTTTTAGTAGATAATTGTGAACACCAATATCCGACAACTCACCTATATCCAGAATGGTGAACACAAGAAGGATTGAACCACCCATCTTGCAGTCTAGAACTATTATGAAAATAATAGTAGGCAAAAGAAGGGTTGGTCCCCCCTTCATTCCACTACTACATATGGCCAAAATTGCCACGTTTTTTTGTTGTAATAGCCACGATATTTCATCCCTATTGCAACGATCTTGGGTTCATTTTTTTGTGGATACAACTTCGTGGATATAGGGACGAAGATTCCCCGTCGTGGCAATAGAAACGTTTCTTAGTGGCCACGTGTCACCTTGGCAACAGTCAAATTTTCAGAAAATTAATTCTTCCACGAAGTTTTGTCGCAATAGAGATGATTAGATTCACTAATTTTCGTGGCAGGTTCAGCATCTGCATGGAAACATTTTGATAGTTCCTCGACACTGCGTCTCTGTATCCACGAAACTTCATCCCTGTATCCACAACAAATTGTGGTAGGTTCAGCATCTTTGTGGGAACATTTCTATAGTTCCTCGAAACTGTGTCTCTGTATCCATGAAACTTCATCCCTGTATCCACGAAAAATCGTGGTAGGTTCATCATGCGCGTCGAAAAATTTCTATAGTTCCTCGTCACTGCATCTCTGTATCCACAAAATTTCATCTCTGTATCCACGAAAATTCGTCCCTGTAGCCAAGAAACTTCGTCCCTATATCCACGAAAAATTGTGGCAGGTTCATCATGTGCATCAAAAAATTTTGTTTGGTTCCATGGTTGTTCATCTCTGCATCCATGAAACTTCGTGACATGAATCCGTCAATATTGCAACGCTACCTGGAAGTGTTAAAAAAAACAAAAAGCCTAAATGGAGTTTTGATATTATTCTGCACGTGGTTTCATTATGCAAAAAAAAATGATATCAATATTGTTGAACATCATTTAAAAGTACACCAATCAACAATAAGTATTAAGATTTTCATCCAAATCAGCCTGCTAATTGTACATTGACCCTACTTTATCAGTTCTCCTCTTTTTTATTTCATTTATATTTCTTTTTCAGAGTTTTTATTTCTACAATTAAGATTATTTTGTTTTTATTTCTACAACTAGATTATTTTCTTGTTGTTTACTTTACTGCGACCCTATAGCTATTAGCCTATTTATACTGTTTCGGTTGCAAAAATATGGATGCCAATTTTAGATGAAGCAATTCTGCATATAAAGAATGCATGAAATACATTAAAGACTTACAGTAAAAACTTGATAACTCGAGTTGATAATAATTCTTCACCATATGCCCTTGATAGAGTTGTAGATTGTCAAGGGTAGGTAAAGAATCAAAGAAAAGTAATTTGTGATTCAAGTGTTATTGATATGTAAATGAGGACTTATAACCTACTTGCTTCACCAATACAGATCCTCTGCGGAATTAAATTTTTGTTCCTTGTTCTCCAACTTATGCAGAGATATCAATCTTCAAACTGGATACAAGGTCTCTGTTCTCAGTTCAGTTCTGAGTGCAACTACTTCGCAACACTATTCAGGATTGGTGATATGGCTTGTTTTGCGGTGTAAACTGCACACAAGCAACCAGTTGACATGCCAATAAAATCCAAGGCTCTGCAAATACTCTGTCACTGAGAACTCTATCTTTAGTGCAACTCCTTTGCACACTGATATCCCACTGAACTAGATCTCTCAAGGTGCTCAAGGCTAAGACATCGCCATAGTTTCGAGTGTGTTCAGTTTTGAATGTAGTGCTCTGTTTCCATGCCAATGCAAATACAAGAAGAAGCAATTATAAGTGGTGCTTGAACCCAATACTCAAGCTTCTTATTAATCATCTCAAAAAGGAATTATGGTTTTATACTCCTCTTGTTAGAAATTTAGAATTTCACTACTCCTTCAAGGCAATACTATCCAACCTAAAGTTGGGTGCTTGCAAGTTTAAATGCCAAATTGGGTCTACTCGTGATCTCTGGACTTTAAAGCTTACTCATTAAGAGAACAAGCTCCATTTCAAGCCTTGAGCGCCTTTCATTAAAACATATATGGGCTAGCCGTTATTCAAACCATCTATATGAAATGGCAATAAATGAATACATGTATAAGATGGTATTTGATTGAACCATGTGAGAAATGGCTTCATGAAAAGGTGGCCATAATAGAAAAAGAACTCACACAATGCTGTATGCTTTTATGCAAACACCATTCACCAAAATTCAAGTGAAGGCAATTTTTTAAGGTCTTATGATCTTTTTTTAAATGACATGGGAAATAACCATTTGTAAGAGACATGTACCAGGCAGCACTATATGAGAAGGAGATCGTTCATATGACCATCACCCAATGCCATGCAATTAAACCTTGGCATGCTATGCTCGAATGAAATTTAGAGACCAAAGCATGAGAGAGGAATAATCTAATAAATCAGATTTAGGTTTGGAAGCACAAATTGCCACTTCACTCACTCCAAACTATTATGCCAACTTTCCAAGATGCTCACATGCGCAACCTTGAGTTGTGTAACCTTCGGGAACATAAGACAACCCAAATCTATGCTAGTATGGACTGTGGCCTATGTGTGGGCTCAACCAGCTGCCAAAGACTGCGTGTGACTGCTTAGGGTGCAACAAGCCTGTGCACCACCTCTCTCTCTCTCTCTCTATCCCAAAAATGCACATGATCATGGGGGTGATGAGTCTATGTCTTCAACAGCATAAGTATTAATAGATTTGGAAACTATCTGGAATAATGCAACAACTTACTAATGGTTTCCATAGATTTCTAATCTCGAAATAAAATGAACCGTGGAGAATAGACTGTTGTTGGTATTCTTTAATTTCCAAGGGAGAGTGGAACTATGAAAGAAAACCTCATATTACAACTGGGAATGAGTGTTCCCACCATTAAAATAACCGGACAACAATTAAATACCTAGCAACTCCAAAACTATCTTACAAAAATTGGCACAACATTTACACAACATAGAGAAATATTCAAACCATTCAAGAAATAATTGACACTATGTTTACCCTAGAAATCCAAATTGGAAAACCAACGTTTGAATGGATGCTCAATCTTATTTCAGCTATCCTACATAGAATCTTTAATACTTCTCAATTTTGATTTTGGCTTTTATCCTTATTGGGATAGCTTGATATTTTTGGTGGGAGGAAATTTATAAGTGTTGGATATCTTGATATTACTTCTAAAAGAAAGTTACAGTTTTCCCTTGAACAAGAGAGAGTGGGATTTGGTATCAAATAGGTTTACAGTGGAAAAAGAAAAAGGGAAATGATAGTCTCCGAACCAACAATTAAGAAAACTACATTGGAACCTGTTTCTGAGCTTGCAAACATAGAAGTGGTTGAACCTTCAAGCAGTCAATGAAGCAAGAAAATACAAAACAAAATTCAAAAGGACAAATATAAATTGCAGCAAGAGTATCCACTCAGAAATCCCCATACTATGCCAGCTAATAAATTCAGGCTAAATGCACAATCTATTTTTGGTCCTTCATTAAAGAAAGATATAGTTATCGATATTTAGGATTCTCCACCAAAGAAAGAGAAAAATATTGAAGAGACAGAGCTATTAAAACTAGTCCCTAAAGCAATTGCAAAGAGGATAAGCTCCAAAGAAATTGAAAGTTACACCGGAGCCAAAGATATCTAAAATTTTTGAACCCAGGAAAGAGACAGAGATGCCTGAAACTGCTCTTCTACACCAATTAAAGGACTAGAAGACCAAGACAAGAAAGATACTCAAGAAATCCAAAAGTCTGGCTAAAAGCCTGCAACAAGAAAATGAGAAACTACAGCGGGAGAATGCCAAGGTCAAAAGAAGAATGAGAAAACTTGTAGCAAAGCATACTAAACTTTGTAATTTGTATCATAACTTTCCCAAAGATAATAAGAAGCTATACAGACAGGTAAAATTGTGGAAGGTGAAATGGCTCTAGGGAAAACAGAGAATTCAAGAAAGTGACAGTTAGACCTACAAGCAAAAGTAGTGTCATGAATTTGAGAAAGTACACTACAGATTTTGATGATCAAGGCATAGAAGGGTTTTAGGAGACCATTTCATGAATGCTACCAATTTTGGAGACAAAGTATGTTTCTACATCAATTTGTATTGTTTTGAAGCTGAAAGAGTTACCGAAGAGTAGCACAATTTCATATGCTAGTTATAGGATTGCTACAAGAAATCCATAAATGTTGTTGCTCCTTACCCACATCAATTTGCAGAATCACTACAAAATTTCCTGTAACCTGATTTTTCACCCTATTTGACAAATTTTGGCTTTCTTCGATATTTCTAAGGATATTAATTCCAAAGTAAATTCTCAATTATGTTTTCTTATGTTGGTAAACTCAAGTATATGCTTATATTTAGATGAAGTGATGAGGATAGGGTTGGTCAAAACATCCCTAAAATGTTGGATCTAAGTTGAAATTAGATTTATACTTTCAGTTATAAAATCTATATATATCAATGTAAATGTTATCATGAATCCCAAGATAGAAATTGATCCACTATTATTGGATCTAAGATCCAAATATGATGTATTTTTGTATCTATAAGAAAGGTAATGTAAAGGGTAAGGGGGGTTCGAGTAGTAAGTTCATATAGAGTCCATGAAGTGTTACTTTTTCAATTAAATATATTCTTGATATTATATCCATGACACCCATCCTTTATGACCTACTTGACCTACACCAACCAACCACACTAATGCAACAAATGAGGTGCCCTATCTTTGTGCTATAGCAGTCTAGTGCGAACTTTAGGGATAACATCTTTTGGTGTCTTTGTCGGGGAACTAAGTAATGATTTTTTTTTTACCTATGATGTATTACAATGACTAGATCTTATAGCAGTCTAGTGCGAACTAATTTGTTTCTTCTTTCAGCTTGGAATAGGAGATTAATAAAATTAAAATTGCAATTCCTTTAGCATAATTATTAAAGAAGCAGTCTTATAAATATTCAATTTTGATGTTCTTACAACCTCCTCCATATTTAACCCCTTCTCATATAGTAAATTTACATGATAGCTTGATATTGTTGGTGGGAAGAAATTTATAAGTGAATAGGGATGAACTAAAATATTTAGAAATACACCGGCAAATATCTCAAAATTGTCCACCACTAGTGTAGGTAACTTCAAGTAGATAAACACCACAAAATAATTTAACACTAGATCCTTAGGGCATGATCTAATCAAGTATGTCAATCTGGAAATTATGTTCATTAACATATAACAACATATTTCAGGTTTGAAGCTTCATCTCAAGCATTCTAAATCATGCAACATTTCATCCTTGTTGTTCCAATAAATCAATCAAGATTTGAAACAGCTATGAAATTTTCTCAAAATACACGAAAACAAGATCTAAAAACCATATGTGTAATAAGAGAATTAAGGAGAACAATGGTACAAATCCTTATTATCACAATATGAAGAGAAATTACAGAATGTCAGCTTTGCCAAAGCTTGGTACATTAAGTCCTTCCACTTTATCCCAAGTAAGGACTCTTTCAAAGCTTTACAAACCCTATCTAGGGCATCCATAATTATTGAAAACCCTAACCGACAACAACAAGATGAGTAGGGCATCCCACCAAGATACACTAGCCTCTCCAAGGAGATCAAGAACAACTAGAATCATACCAACTATCCAACGCTAATCACTTGCATAACACAATCTTCACACTCTTCATTTGCATCTCACAATACAAGGAACCCTAGCACATGCATCACACAAGAACTATCCTTGTTACAAGAGTAAATTCATGTTCTTCCAAGATCCATATCTAGCATCGTGCACAAACTAACAATCTCTAAGACATACTCTCTAAGAGTGATTCATTACAAAGACATTATCCTTCCTTTAAAGAGTAGGTGAGGTAGGACATAATAATAATGGATCAAGTCCACATGTAAACCTTAGTCTAATGAATGAAAAATCTCCAAGTGGAGAGTGACACTAAGCATGATGGCCACATGGCACAATAGGGTTCGTACAAACTCCAATTGTTAATTTTCTAAACCATGGTAGTCTGATCTGCACTTAAACACAAACCCTAACCCTAAGAAATTAAATCCTTAACCTTCATTTAAAACTAGTGTGACTTAAATACAAATTTTTCCACACATGCTGTTGGGAATTACTAACAACAACACACAGTAGAACATGTGTCGGAAATCTGAATTCTAAAATGCAACTCTGTTTATTCATGAAATGAAAAAACAATAAGCCACTACACTCTCATAGTAATAATAGTCACATGATTTCCGTGGTACACCCTCTACCTCCTTTATATACTTGGATAATGGTGAGTGCATTGAATCTAGATGCATGCACAATGGTGCCTACTAGACTAAGTCAAACCCTACTTAACTAGTGTTTTTCTCTGCATCGATACAAGAGCCAATGAGGAGTGTGCCTCAACAAGTGAATCGAGAATAATCCTCCAAGAAGAGCATTCCACATGTTAATGAAATATCTCTAGGAGAAATACATATTCTGGCCTAATAATAGTAGAGATAAAAGATTGATTGTGAGCTCACCAAGATGTATTTCCTCTGAATCAATCAAACAGGCCAAAATTACTTTCCTAGAATCCAGCAAGATGACCAGGAAAGGTGTACCTTGATATATGCATTGGACAGTAAGATGCCAGAGTGATGGCTAAGCTTTGATTTCAGTACTTCTAAGATGATGACTAGGAATGGCCTTAACCAATTGTATAACTCTGTGCATGTTACACCCTGAGGCTCGATAGATTATAACTATGTATTTGATCTCAGCTAGCTAGATCCTTTCCGATTTTTCGAACCATTTCCCTGCTTCTTACATTCTAGATGGATGCATTTTTACATCTTGTGGCTGGATAGAGAGTAACTATTTAGTTAGTACTTTGATCCAGTTGTTTGCCGCCGATCCCCATGTGAATGGTTGGCATAGCATTGTTTGGATGTTTCTTATCTGGCACTTGGTTTTAAGGATGGGTATATGACGATCTCATGAATAGAGTTTTTTTTATAAAATATTGTTGATAATTTTCTTATAAACCATGTTTGCATGTAACCCTAGTGGTCTCTGCCTGTAGTCAAATTATATAGGTGACTCTACATATGTATCGACATAGGGATCTCTGTTTGTAGACAGAGAGTATTATTTAATACCTCTATCCACTAACTGCCATATGGCCTTCAAATAGACCTCCATAGGGTACCTTGTTGCCTCTCAAGTATAGTCTCATCTTCCACCAAAATAGCATTTACTCTTTATCATACTTCATACTTCATCATGCTACTAGCATCATCTAAAATTATAAAAACCTAAATCGACAGTCATGGTTAAGGTTTATAACTTTATTGTTATCAAGACAAAACACTGAATCAGACCAACACAATTCAAAATTGTCTGTTGTACGATATGAATTCACAAATACATCATATACAATCAATGCATTGGTAAAATTCACAAAGTAGTACAAACTTTATTACAACCATTGCAACTGGAAAATCGGGTACTGAGACACTATTTGCTAAAATGCACGTTTCTTGAAGATGAGATACTGCACCATATATTATAACAAATGACCAAAGATTGCTTGTATAGTAGTCCTACACTATGGTTTCCAATATAACAAGGGAAACGACATACATGGAGGATGATTTTGGGAAGAATCCATGGATTCAAGACATGACTGCAAAACCTAATCAATATAATAGAAAATACTTGCCAAAATAGTTGACAAAAAATCCATATCGAAGCTATAAATTAAAGATATTTGTGATATTTCACTTACTTGAAGTTGCATCTACATCCTTCAGCATCATCTCTAACAGCTTATGCACAGCTACACAATCCTTCAACTTCCATTCTCCTACTAGTGCACCATATCTAAAACAAATACCAAAAAGGAATTTTATGTATTACCTCAAGATAGGAATAACTAAATCTTATCAGTAAATTTTCATCAACGCCCATCAAGAAACCACATAGATAGGAAGCAAACCTTGGAAGAATATTGTTCACTGCATCCTCAATGAGATTGATTGCTTATGCACTCTTCTCAGGTGCCAAAAAGTAAAGCATCTCTGCCGCAACAACTCTATGCAACAAAGAATCTGATACCTACTTGAATTAGAACAAGTACTAAAATATGTTAATAAACACATGAGATAGAAAATATGTCAAGTTACCTATATTCAAGAAAAAGAAAACATCAGAAACACTACCATAGCATGATATACAAAACACCAATATGCTCAAGGATATCACCTTCTGTTATTTGGAGTGAGATAGATCCCACTCCTAGAATTGGATATGTGGCATAATCACTAAGTTCCACATGCATACTTACCTCCTATAACCAAAAACTCCAAATGTACAACCAGTAAGTTCTTAACAAAGGTTCTTTGGTATATTCATAACTTCCATATCAACAGATTATAAATGCTTACAATGACAATCAAACTAAAACGATAAACTAATATTTAGTAGCATGTAATAAAATAAACATGTATATCATATAACAGAAATAGAGATATAGTTGAAGATACCAACCAGCTGGGTGTGAAACCATTATTGAAAATATACTCAGAAGTGTTACTTTCAACAAAGACTGATTGTGCCTCGGAGAGGCCAGTCTTATCTAGGAACCAGCTGCCCCTACAAGAGGGTGTGTACAAGCCAGAGAGAGAGAGAAATGACTGGAGTTGATTAGGTTAATGGAAGTCAAGCACAGTACATAACTCAACATAAATTAAGTCACAAAAATTCTAAACTTCGACAAAGTCAAGTACTGTATAAAACCAAAACTTCAACAAGGTGGTATAAAAAAAATGGAGGGTAAATGACCGCATTAACCACAAGTCTTAGGGAAGGTACCACAAGTCCAATAATAAATCAATCAAGGTGGGGAAGGTACAACAAGTATTTAATAACTCAATCAGTAACAAGTAATAAAATAAACATATCGATCATATAACAATAAGTGAGTCATAGTTGAAGATCACCACATCAACATTAAACCAAAAATCAGATCTGAAGTGTGGGTGCACATATAAACAATGGTCATAACATAAGAAAAAATATAAACAACGGTCATAACATAGGTGTGGGTAGTAGAATACTCATGACCCTTAGAACCAAGGGTATGCTCCAAATGTCACCAAACAACCATAGGACTCTATAAGAGCAAAACTTCAACAAGGTGGTTTTTAAAAAGTTACTCAAGTAATCAACAAGGTGGTTTTTAAAAAGTTACTCCAAATGTCGCCAAACAACCATAGGACTCTATAAGAGCAAAAATTCAACAAGGTGGTTTTTAAAAAGTTACGAGACCAATCATAGCTCAATCAAGGTGGGGAAGGTACAACCAGCCATATCTCTCTCAAATGTACAGATGTTCCATATAACCTAAAAGTTCATCATCATAGTATAAGGGTGGTGGGATGCCAAATAAAAATATCTATCATTTCTCTCTATGCAATCCTGATAGAATCACATAACAGTTAAGTACCTTGTACAATAAAAAATAAAAGCCATATGTTTAACCTTTAAATTTAGGAATATGGTCTACAAAAGAAAATTTTCATCACAATTACCATCCAAATTTCTGACTAGTGCCAAAGCAACAGTAAAAGATTTAATAACATAATTTTGATCTCTATCAACTTCAACACTCCTCTTTGGTCCCTGTGCTAAAGTTGGTCCTCGAGATGTAAAGTTAAGTACAGACCTCAAACAGGTTTACACAGTCCACATACTACAACAATTAAGCACACAGATGATGAAAGAAAGGTACAGTAACATAACAGAATCAATGTTTCAGAATTGTGATGACATTTAAATTTAAAACTCAAATTCTAAGAAAATAAAAGATATAAATGGGAAAATTCCTTAGAGCATCAAATTAAAGATAAGTACCACGTAACTATACCAAATAAAAGTTATCTATGTATCATACTAACAATGTTTCATACTAACAACATAGACATCCATCAAAATACAAATCATGAATTTATGTTGCATCTACTTTTTCGTTGTTTTATGTTTCTTTGCATGTAAAAAACTTGCTAGTGGGGTATCACAATCATCCAATGGCGCAGTATTTACTGCGATATCTCCTATTATTGTTTGTGTTTCCATGCCCTCATTTATGCCACATCTTGTACGTCGCTAAGCAAGGCGTGGAGGCAGTTCTATAGGGGTGTGAACTGCAACAACGAAAATGAGCATATATATATATATATGACGTAGAACTATTATTGAAATAAATATTTCATTTTTTTTAATTTAAATTACAATATTTCTCTTTACCAGTCGTTGTAGATGTGACAACTGGGGTGTTAATTGGAGGTATAGTTGCTTCCTCTTGCAGTTCATGCTCTTGAGCTGCATGGTCTTTCATTGAAAGAAGAAAATTTATAAGTGTACGTCAGGAAATATATCTATCTAATCACAATAGATATTTCTATTTCCAAAGCATACATACCAGAATGGACAATATGCTCCACACTATCATGGGACATGTGCACCCCAACATCAACTGGTACTTGTTGTGTACCGCTAGATTCACTGCTGCGGTTGCATTGTTGCTTAAAAACAAACATAAATTTTTAGTTATGGGTGATATAATCAGAAGTACTGAATAGACTATAATAGTATACTACCATTGGTGATATACCTACATTTGTGTCATTGGGGAGATTGGAGTCTGCCCCAATCTTTTCTGATATTCAACCACACTTTTAAAACCAAACTTGAAACCAAGCTTTAGGTCTTCCTCGGTGGCAGCATCTTGGAACGTATTTCCCTGCAATGCATGATAACACATTTTGAAATTTCCAATATCAAAATCCGATATTTGTTCGGTATTGTTAAATAAATATTCCCAACAATTAATCATTTAATACTTACGATTCTTGCTCTTAGTTTTCTATAGCCACCCTGGCCTAGTCTATGTTGCCCGTGCTTTTCCATTCTAGACTTGGTTGCTTTGGAGGTGTTAGTTAGCCTATATATGAAAATTTTGAAAACCTTCGATATCAAAAATCTCACTTAAAACAAAAAAGAAAAACATAATTGAGCTTATTTTAGTAAAAATATGATATATGTTGTACCTTGCTTTACCAGGCCGTGGTTGTTTTCCTTGTCTTTTAAGCAAGTTCTCCTTTGCGTCATCTATGAGTGCCTTCCACTCTTTCTCCGGAACCATGGGAGGGCACTCATGCTTGAGGTCAGCTTGCAATCTTTCCCTATATTGGGCCCTGGTATATTTCAAATTCTCACCGACTAACCTTGCAACAACCTTCTTGTTGAAAGTATTGCCAAACAAGTTCACCATGTGGTCCATCAATTCATCTCTCTTATTGCTATCTTGGCTATTCCACTGTGTGCGAATGGTGGGGCCAAACAGATCCAAGGCTTTGTCATTCAAATGCCTGTAGAATACATTGTTTTCTGCAAATTAAATATGTAATCCATTAATTTAAAATAATTTCAACGTATGACTATTTCAATTTCATGATTAAAATGAATAATTTAATTAATAAATACCAACAATATTTTGGATCTTGATAGGAACACAAGAGTCATCCACCAGAAAGGTGAGATCGAGTGATCTAGTGCTTTTAACTCGTATTGCTCCAGGAAAACAATCCTGGTTGTCTACAGTACGTTCATCTCCAGAGTCATGTGGAGTGATAGGCTCCATCTCATCATGCTGAGGCATAGCATCAAGCTCCGGCATGGCATCATGCTCTCTCTCATCAATGGCATCATCAATGGATTCGAGGCCATCCACAGGAGTGTCAAAAAGCATCACTGGTACATTGCTTCTTTTTTGCTTCATTGGACCATCACTGCTACCTATACCTATCGGGGCAGGTTCTGTAGTCACGGGTTTTAAAAACTCCTAAAAACAATAAACTTTACTTTATCAGATCACTTGGAAAAATAAAAAACATAATATCAGATATGAAATCACAACATAGCTTAAATATTTGTGAAGATGCCACTTACCCCATAAGAGTGTATTCGATCTTGCAGCTCTAGAATCCTTGCCCTGGCCTCCTATGTCAAAGGCCTTTTGTGAGCCAAGGCAAGCATTTCTATGTTTTCCTTTTTCAAGGCTGTTCTAAAATTGTGCAGTGGGTCAGTGGAATAGAAAATTTCCTCAAACCCCTCATCACCCAGATCGTGTGCACGTGACTAAATTCATCAAACAATAAATTAAATTAAGCAATATAATTTTAACATCATTCAAATATTGATATTGTAATGAAGACTAAGTCACTATTATGCACTAACACTTACCTGGCGTGGTGTTATGGCCAGTGAGTGTCCACAATGAACCATCGCCGTGGAAGCAGCAGGTGCCTTTCGACAATCCTGAATGAACCAGTAATCCATCATAATGTCATAAAAATGAACTAGTAGTCCATCATAAGCTCAGAAAAATGTGATTTTCAATAGTGGACATTAAATGTTAACATACTAAATCGAAAAATTTAGTTATTTTACTAAACAATTACCTTACGGGCCATAGAGTGTGACCTTCCACGCTCACCCTCGACCATGGAAGCAGCGGGTGCCTTTCCAAGGGCACGACACTGACACAATCAATCAATAAATAAACGTTTACCTCATACTAAATAATTGTAACATAAAGAAAAATGAGATATTGCATTAATATTAATTTTTAACCTTAGAAGTGGAAGATGCATGTTCTGCTCCATGGCCATGAGCAGACTCCTGCCACAATTTAATAAGCATGCTTTCATATGGTAATATTAACAATAAGCACTAAAAAAATGAATGGATATCAGTAAGATCATTGAAGATCCATCACAACTAGATTTTAAGCTTCCAAAACCAAAACAAAACCCTATTTTTTGACCATTCACAATCATTATCAAGACAATGATATAGTTAATTGCAGTCTACATAACAGCTTGAATTCCATACTTCTATTTGAGGATGGCATGGTCCTTTTTCCTTCCTCCACCAAGCATTGGCTTTTGATTGCTCCATGAGTGTTTTCACAAAGCTAGGAGAGCACTTCATGGGGATGTGATAGGATTGTGGTCTCCTATCCCTGTTATTATTTTTTGAGTTACATTTGGAGAGCTTAGATTTAATGTATGCTTGCCTTGAGATCAATACTAGGGAGGTATACTTCTTAATGTGGTAGTTTGCACAAGTGGCATATTTGGCATCTTCTGCAAGGACTCACTTGTTAAGGATGATGAGCAATTGGTGCATCTGGAGTAACCACCTTGAAGGAGGATGTCAGGAACTTGAAGGTTGGGTGCTTAGCCCTAGGAACATGCAACCACCTTACACAGTTTGAGGAATGCTTGAGTTCAGGAGCATTTATTGGAGAGTGCACCATATTGGAGGAACAATTGATATGTGTACACCTAACTGGGAAGACACAACAACTTAGGGTTGGACAAACCCTAGTGTGATAGGTGGGCACCTTGCTTTGAAGACCACACCATCTGGGGCTTTGTCTGTTGACTTAGCCTAAGGTTGCTTCTTGACTTAGTCCATGTTCTATTGTTGGCCTCCCTCACCTTAGTCTATGACTCTATATAAAGAGAGGAGAGTGTTTTTGTAATAAATCACTCTTCAAGAGCATATCTTAGAGATTGATAGTTTATAGTTGGAGAATCTTGGAAAATCATGTATAACTCCTATAACAAGGATTAGTGTTAGCAGTAGGATTCCTTGGCTTGTGATATGCAAGTGTTGAGTACTGTAGCTTGTGGTTTGCAAGTGTGTGAATGTCCTTCATAGCTTGGTTGATGCAACTGCAAGTTGAAATCTTGGGGTAACTCTTGTAACAAAGATTAGTGTTTGTGGAATGCTACCAGTAGGGTTCCTTGGCTTGTGATATGAAAGTGTTGAGTATTGTAGCTTGTGGTTTGCAAGTGCATGTCTGCTTCATAGCTTGCTTGATTGGTGCAACTACAAGTTGAAGATCTTGGGGTTTGACAGTTGGTATGATGATGGCTTGTTTGGAAGATCCAATGGTTGGATTGTAGAGCTTGGTGGTATCCTTGCTTGGCATTTGTATTGTTGGCTAGGTTTTCTAGTGAATGTGGATTCCCTAGCTATGGTTTGGGTCCTAGGATGCACTAAAAATAGCTATCTTTGCCTTAACGGTGACAACCTATGCCTTTGGTGTTGGCTTTCGATCTAGGCCTCAATCTAGGTGTTTAGTTTTTCACTTAGAGGAATTCCACATGCTTTAGAACATATTACTATGGAAATATATCTAGGTCGTCTTTGCTTGGAATGAGCTGAAAGGACTACTTGTACCAGCTTGGGATGAGCTGGTGTATTGAACTTTATCTTCATATTCTGGTAATAAAAAGTTGTACCATTGCCGTCCTAAATTCTCTTATTGTAGATCTGGTTTTCATGTGTTCTGAGGAAGTTTTCATTGTTTTTTTGATATGCTGAGTTATTGGGACATAAAGGGTGAAGTGTGGAGTGATTTGTCATGCCTTAGATGAAACTTCAAATCTGAAATGTGTTGTTATATTTCCACTGCTAATGAATGTAATTTTCAGATCTTCATACTTGATTGGATAATGCCCTAAGGGTTGTATTGATCTAGTGTTGAAGTATTTTGCAGTATTATCTCCCTGAACTTGCCTAGACTAGTGGTGGACACATTTGAGATATTTTCAGAGGTATTTCTAAATATTTAATTTCATCCCTAAAGCTGAAATTTCTCTGATAAATCCATGACCTCATTGAGGTGAGGTGAAATTTCTGATTAGGGTGAAGAATTTTTGGTGACAATTACCTTGTTCACAAAATTTCTACACCAAGGGCCTTCAAAGGTGATTAGATGCTCTCGCCAGCTTTGTGATCTCAAGTAGATAGTGGTCAACCTTAGCAAAACTAAGATCATGATTTTCAACACCTCCAAATAAATCTCTAGCAGATCTTCACTTCTTCCAGGGGTCAAGGCTGTTAAATTTTCAGAATTTACTTCAATCTGATCTAGGATCTTAACTGAGAGAACAACATGTAGAGCAAATCTACAGCATATCATTCATGGACACAATAATTCAAGCATAGAAGAGACACCGAGTTTACTTGGGGAAAACCATAAAGGTGAAAAACCCCAATAACTTCCTCAGAGATAGATAGAGCAATGATACAACCAAAATACAAGAGATAGTCTTCTCCTAGTAGCAGAGCCTCCTCCTCCACAAGTGCGCCACTCTCCATAGTGTGAGTGAGAGAATAGAATGTGTAAAATGAGAGAGATACGCTCTCTATTTATACACTAACTTGACTTGACCTTTACTCAACTAGGTCGGCCTCAACTTAACCACTTAACATAATGCTGACTGGGCCGACCCCCACTAGGGTGGTCTAATAACCCTTTGACCCACATGGCTGACCCCCAATAGGGTGGTCTAATAACCCTTTGACCCACATGACTTATACAGGGCCGACCCAACAAGGTGGTCTAATAACCCATCAAGTATAAGTTACGACACTTACAATATAAATGACGACACTTCCGTATAGAGGAATAATAAAATCTCTATAGGAATACAACCAATTCCGTATAGAGGAATAATAACATCTCTATAGGAATACAATATACATATATGTGAAATACATTCCGAAGTTACATATACATCAACACTCCCTCTTAACTAGGAAGGTATTTCTCGACATAGGTCTTCTAGCACAAGTCTTCTTCTCTGGATCATCATCACTGGATAATCATCATCGAGACATCATCATCATCACTGCTGCTGCTATCTCAATCAATATCTGAATCTACTCGTCATAGGAAGTTCTACAGAGCCAGTCCTTTTTCATACTGGATGTAGGCCCACCACTTGCAGGTCTTTGTCATCACTAGCCATACTGTGGAATCCTCAGGACTTATTACGTGCGTCACAAAACCTCGAAAGAGCATCCCAGGATGTTACGAGCACACGGCTCTACCTATAGGATCTCCCAAGGCCATATTATATGTGACCTCACCACAAAACCTTGCAAGAGCATCCCAGGCTGTTACGAGCACGCAGCTCTACCTATAGGATATCCTAGGGCATGAATTACATGTGGTCACCATAAAACCTCGCAAGAGCATCCCAGGCTGTTACGAGCACACAGCTCTACCTATAGGATCTCCTAGGGCACGAATTACATGTGGTCATGGCAAAACCTCGCAAGAGCATCCCAAGACTGATTACGGGCACACAGACCAACCTATCGGATCTCCCAGGGACAAATTATATGCCATAGGACAAAACCTCGAAAGAGCATCTGCCAGATATCCCAGGGAAACAAATTACATGCCATAGGAAAAACCTCGAAAGACTATCTGCAGATCTCCCAGGGCCAAATTATATGTCCTCCTAGAGCAAAACCTCGAAAGAGCATTTGC
This sequence comes from Larix kaempferi, assembly GCA_027924585.1. Lineage (NCBI taxonomy): Eukaryota > Viridiplantae > Streptophyta > Pinopsida > Pinales > Pinaceae > Larix > Larix kaempferi. Next base: position 6,707,436 of record BSBM01000031.1, on the reverse strand, counting down.
CAGATATCCCAGGGAAACGAATTACATGCCATAGGAAAAACCTCAAAAGACTATCTGCAAATCTCCCAGGCCCAAATTATATGCTCATCTGCACAACCTAATCCACGGCCATAGAGTACCAACCTGATACTCACCATACATCATCCTGATGTACACATGATCATCCTGATCATCATCACTGCAACATCCTGCTGCATGTCATTTGGAGCAACATCCTGAAGCTCGTCATCCACGATCATCCTGATCATATAATGCATCTACCTGATGCATACCAAGTATCTACCTGATACATATCATCATACATGATCCACCTGATCATATGATGTATCCACCTGATACAAATACAAATACATGATACATATCACCATACATGATCCATCTGATCATACAATGTATCCACCTAATACATATACAGATACATGGTCCAAGAATCCAACATGATGCATACAAAATACATACAAATGATCCTACTGATCATATCCAGCATCCAACATGATGCATACATACATATACATATAAATGATCCAACTGTTCATATTTAGCATCCAACATGATGCGTACATACATATACATATAAATGATCCAACTGATCATATCCAGCATCCAACATGATGCGTACATATATACGTATAAATGATCCAACTGATCATATCCAGCATCCAACATGATGCATACATACAAAAATGATCCAACTGATCATACAAAGCAGAAACTAGAACATCATCCTAATGTTCATCATCCAGCACTTACATCCACAGCCATGTGAAGGATCCTCCTTCCAACATGCTTGGAATGGCTTCAGCAAATGTGTCCATCACTTCTTCCTCGAAGTGTCCTCGATCTGAAGAACACCAAGCCTCTCCCCGAAGTACTCGAACTTCACCCTGGCTAGTGGCTTCATCAGCACATCTGCAATCTGCTTGTTCGTCGCAATGTACAGGAGTTTCACAACTCCTGTCTGCACCATATCCCTAGTATAGTGATATTTGATCTCTATGTGTTTCGACCTGTCATGAAACACTGGATTCTCGGACAGCTTCACACAACTCTGGTTATCATAGAAGATACCAGTAGCATCCAACAGAAGATCAAATAACTCAGACAGTAGCTTCCGTAGCCATACTGCCTCACAACTAGCTGAACAGGCTGCAACATACTCTGCCTCAGCTGTACTCAGTGCTACACATGACTGCTTCCTGCTAAACCAAGAGATCACACCTGATCCCATACTGAAGCAGCACCCATATGTGCTCTTCCTATCTGCAACACTGCCTGCCCAATCTGAATCAACATAACCCTGCAGGTTAAACTTTTGATTCGCTTCATACTTGAGCCCATAATCCACTGTACCCTTCAGGTATCTCAAAACATGCTTTACAGCAACCAGGTGAACACTCCTCGGATCCGTCAGGAACTGGATCAATGTGTTCACTGCAAAGCAAATATCTGGTCTCGTGTTCGTCAGGTACATCAAGGACCCAATCATCTGACGATGCATAGAGACATCAACTGGATTAGATGAAGCATCACAAAGAAGCTTCATATTCGATGTCATAGGTGTGGCCATGGCCTTGCAATCCATCATCCTGAACCTCTTCAGGATCTCTACTACATACTTCCCTTGTCCAAGGAAGATTCCATCTGCACTCTGCCACACCTCCATGCCAAAAACAAATAGTGCATCATCCCCAAGTTCTTCATCTCGAACTCGGCAGCAAGCTTCTGCTGCGTGTCGGAAATCAATCTATCTTCACCTGTAACAAACAGGTTATCCGCATACAAAAGTAGTATCACTGGATTTCCTTCATCAACCTTGTAAAAAAGGTTGTAATCCGCTTTATTCTTGGTAAATCCCAAACTTGATAGAAAGTTGTCTATCCTACCATACCAAGTTCTCCACATATATGACTACACCATGCTGTCTTGAAATCCATCTAGTGCATCTTCTATTTCATCACTTTTATATTTCTCAATGCTGCCATCTGCAACATGCTTGATCTGATAGTTCCATTTGGAAGTCACAACAGACTTCCCTTCAACTCTTGGAACCGTATCCCAAACATCGTTCTTCATGATCGACGGATCATGGCATCCTTCCCGTATCCTGGGAACTTCAATATCTTCAATAGATAATTTTGTTGCTGAACAAATGTTGTAGTTCTTCTTTTGTAGGTGATGGCATACGATCTTTCCTACACAACAAGTTAAATTGCATGATTAGACAACATCTCATAGTTTTTAGAAAAAATTCTTACACATAAAGAAATATGTCATACAGTCATGCAATTATCTTAGCCAATGCTTCAATACAACATTTAGCCATATTCCGTAACTTTCTAGATGCCTTCCAATCTCTACCAGAACATTGTTAAGAGTGTGCACAAATCCCATCATGTCAGCAAAGAGGTTTCATTCTAGATAAGTAGCAATGGAATGTTGTACAATGCCATAGGCCACTTACCCATGCATATTAGTAGTATACTGTTCATCAATGCAACTATTCTAATATGCATAATACACAATCATTATATACATTATTGAATAACATTATGTAAGAAATGACAATTCAAATACTTATCTTTGTTTGGTTGCTGGGTGGACACCCTCTGAGTCTTTGCTTCCTTGCAGGAGCTACTGAAGTAGCTTCTTCTACACCTTTCTATTGTGGAATGTAGAAACATGGTCAACTCCCTCTGAATATCTGCATCCTTGCAGAAACTACTGAAGTGTGCTCCTTTTCTTTCTTGCAGGAACAACTGGAGTGTGCTCCCTCTTGATCTTTGCGTCCTGGATTACCTGTCCTTGAACTTACATCCATCCTTAATCACTATGCATAATCTCATACATAATCACACATTTATTAGTATAATCTTAATACTATCAAAACACAATAATCTTAAACATGTATATTCATGATCATTCACAGATAATAAACATTAATATTCAAGGTTTCAGGGAAGTCTTCTTTTACTCATACATTTTCTTATTTGATCATAGGAATCTTCTGGTTAGTTGAATCATCAATCAAGATAAGAGATATAATATGCATAAAACCTGTGATTATTCAAACCTATACCTTCATGATTCTTCTGGTTAGTCATATCATCAATTATGTAATGCATACAACCATGATTATTCAAACCTATGACTTCATGAATAATCATTATCAACAACACAACAGTATAAGATCCTAACACAAGGTAGGATTCTAGCTTGATATAGGAAAAACATACCTAGATTAGCATGCTAGCTAGTTATGTCTAACATACCCACATAATGTCTTCTGGTTCTCTTCAGTGACTTGTGCTAGTAACCTGCATGTCTCATAAGTTAACCATTGTATGACCAAGTTATACATACCTCGAAAGTAGATCTTCTATGTGATCCATGACAATGGATGAATCTTTGTCTTCATGTCACCATGAGCATATGTTCTTGAAGTAGAACATGATTTGACTTTCTTGGTGTACCTTTTGTGTTAGCAAACAACATAAACCTCATACAACATCACAATGCATTAGTACAATCATAAGTGTCAAAACCTTAATCAATGAATATATTCTATAAGGTAATACAACAAGTCTAGTAATTAATCAAGATTGTACTATAATGATATGAAGACAAACATATCATAAACTTAATCATGAACAGAATTCGAAACATACCTGTAAGCCATACCTGTCAAGATTGCTTGTAATCTTCTTATGGAAGGCCTTAGTCTCATCTCCCTCTAAAACAGGAACTTCTTCACTTATGCAGGTGACCAATCCATCCTCTTCTAGGATTAACCCAATCCACTTGATTTGCAGGAACTGGATCTTGAGCTGTAATAGGGTTTGTCAGAGAAACCCCAAAAATTCAAAATTTGAATTTCAAACTTCCAAAATGATAGAAATATGCGCCTTGATGAGCTGATCAAGCTGGTATATTCAGAATTTGAAAACTCAAAGTTTCACTCCTCAATTTTGCCTTTGAAACTTTCGGATTCGCTGGACATGACCTCGAACTAGGGTTTGATGAAGCCCACTCTTATTCCCAATCAAAAGATCTGATCCAAAGCTCTAAGCTTCTATTTTTATGAGGAGCTTCTAGCCGTGGTCACAGATTTCAAAAATTCCCATTTTTGCAGAAGCCCTAATTTTCCACTTTTCTAATCAAAGTCCCGAACTAGGGTCTGATCAAGCCTGGCCTTCTGCCCAACCAAAAATTCTGATCTTGGTCTTTAAATTTTTATTTTGATGAGTAGCATCCAGGCGTGGTCTCCGATTACAAAAATTCCAACTTTCTCCGAAGCCCTAAGTTCCGGAAGCCATGAATGAAGGTACTCAAAAATAATTCTATTTTGACATAAATATGTACCTGCTTGTTTCTGGTGTAACTCCGAAATTTTCAATCCATAGGGTCTGAAAATGCTTCTTGAGATATCCCGACCTGTTATATTTCCATCCCGATGGGTCTGACCTCAATTGGATTCTTTGAGAGACAGTTATTCCAAGTGTCGCAACGTGACTTGTTTATGTGATAATACAGGAGAGCAAACTTGTACGGTGTGCCACGTGTCACTGTTTCAACTTCGGCCTCTGAAAATTTTTCTTGAGATAGCCCGACCTGTTATATTTCCATCCTGATAGGTCTGACCTCAATTGAATTCTCTGAGAGAGAGTTATGCCAAGTGTCGTAACGTGACCTGTTTATGAGATAATACAGGAGAGCGAACTTGTACGGCGTGCCACGTGTCATTGGTTCGACTTAGGCCTCTGAGAAATTTTTCTGAGATAGTAAAGTCTGTGTACTACCTATCAATTTTTACGAAATTTAATTTGTAGCTTCCTATCCCAAGTTATGACCTTTTTCCCAAGGTCACCTGAGTTTGACTCAGATCTAGAAGAGACCGAAACCCTATATTGTACAGATCATAAATCACAAAGTACAACGAATTAGAGGTTGTCCTTTGGACAAAAGGTACATGGGGATTTACTCTTCGACCTGTAAAGGTTTCCTATCTGAAAACTTTGCCAACACAGATTTATAGTGAAAGTGCTACGATGACTGGTTTTTCCTATATCAAGCCCTAGCATCGTAAGTGCAACAAGTGTCATACATGCCATATCATGCCTTCTTTCAGGCTAGCTTTGATACCATGTTAAATTTTCAAAATTTACTTCAATCTGATCTAGGATCTTAACTGAGAGAACAACATGTACAGCAAATCTACAGCATATCATTCATGGACACAATAATGCAAGCACAAAAGAGACACCGAGTTTATTGGGCGAAAACCATAAAGGTGAAAAACCCCAATAACTTCCTCAGAGATAGATAGAGCAATGATACAACCAGAATACAAGAGATAGTCTTCTCCTAGAAGCAGAGCCTCCTCCTCCACAAGTGCGCCACTCTCCACAGTGTGAGTAAGAGAATAGAATGTGTAAAATGAGAGAGACACACTCTCTATTTATACACTAACTTGACTTGACCTTTACTCAACTAGGTCGGCCTCAACTTAACCACTTAACATAATGCTGACTGGGCCGACCCCCACTAGGGTGGTCTAATAACCCTTTGACCCACATGGCCGACCCCCAATAGGGTGGTCTAATAACCCTTTGACCCACATGACTTATACAGGGCCGACCCAACAAGGTGGTCTAATAACCCATCAAGTATAAGTTACGACACTTACAATATAAATGACGACACTTCCGTATAGAGGAATAATAACATCTCTATAGGAATACAACCACTTCCGTATAGAGGAATAATAACATCTCTATAGGAATACAATATACATATATGTGACATACATTCTGAAGTTACATATACATCAACAAAGGCGAAGGTTACCACATCCTACACATATTGGGGGTTCCAATTCACAAGCTCTCATTTCATCATGAGGGTTTCTTTACAAGCAATAGGTATGTTTCCTTAGCATTTCCAAGGAACCAATGTTTACACTTGCATTTTAAGGACATCCCTACAAAGATGTACATTTTTGACACCATCATGAAACACAGTTCTTTATGGAGTCAAGGTTTGGGGGTCATTTTGTCCTCATTGGATTGCTGGAAAGCATGTACTCTGACACTTGAAAGCTACAGTTCATTATGGATTGAGGTATGTAGGGGACGGTGAGGGGACCTTGCATGATTTTGTTGATTTTGATTGGGCAAGAAGAGATGTAGGTCTTAGGAAGAGCACTTGAGGGTTTTGTTTCAGATTGGGTCAGGTATGATATCCTGTTTCAGCTAAAAACAGGAAACAATTGCATTCAATTCAATGGAGGCAAGGTATATGTCAACCAACTTACTAATTGTTAATCCATATGGCTTTTCAAGTTGATTGCAGAGTGTTGATCGATCAGATGTTGGAGGTGTCTGTGGTTTAACGTAACAATTAAAGTTTAGAATCCAGTGTTTCATGATTGTTCCAAGCTTGTAGATATCCAGTACCACTTCCTTAGAGACAAGGGGTTCAAAATGGATTAGTGGTTCCTGAGTATGTACCTTTGTATCCACAAGTTGTAGACATTTTGACAAAGACCCTGGCTAAGGGGAAGTTTGAGATGCTAAGGGAGAAACTTGGCTTGGTGGAGAGCACTTTCCTCGCAGAGAGGGAGTGTTACAGCTTACATGTCTTGTTTAGTCTATGTTAACCTTCAGCAGAGGCACCCCTATAGTAGATCCTTGTTCCTCTTTAATATGTGCAAAAGTTAAAACAATGTGGATATGGGTGGTGCAGCAGCAGAAACAGAGGCATTTTATTAACGATGAGGAGGCACGATTATGGAATGAGGCTGCATCCATACCTACATCATGCATGTACCAGCCTTAGACCATTTCCAGTTTAGCTTTTTGTTGTTATTAGAATGTTCAGATTTAGATTTTGCCTTAGTTAGAAGTTTATTACACTTATTTTAGCTTTTCCAGATTTAGGAAAAGGACCAGCCTTTGGGAGTTTTTCAGAGTTTAAATAAGGCACATAGGCTCGAGGGTTTTCCAAAATTAAAACAGGGCACTCTATTCCAGGAAATTTGTTCGTACATGCAAGGCACACTTACCTAGGCTAAATTTAAGGTTCAGGGTTTTGCTTCTAAACTTGGGAGCTCTATTTTGTAAAACCCCTGCCTTCTTCATCTATAAAATATAGCAGAGTGGGTGAGTGTTGCTCATTAATTTCATAGTTTTCTACTGATTAGCAAGTGTAGTATGTAATTTTTTGTTTGAGTTAATAAAATAGAGGAGTGCCAGATTGTTGCAATTCATAGCTTGTTGTTCAGATTTTCATTTATCCATGTGTTTGTAGATATGTCATTCTTTATTGTAATTTTGTGATAAGCTAACTAGGGTTTGTAAGGGTCAAGTCTACTTACCACAAAATGAATTTAACAACCCCACCAATACCACAATCTACTTTGACTGAGAGTACACCGACTCCTACACCACCTACCTTCAACAATGGCTCCTCGCCTACTCCACTTCTAGTCCCTAAAGATAATCCCATTACTACTGCCTTCTCAACATCAACCGCAAAATTCTATGTGGGTGTAAGTAAGGTCTTCAGCGAATCTCTGAACCCTAATATGGTGAGATAATTTCCCTAAAATTTATGCCCAATTGCGTGAAGAGAACATGGCAAGGTGTGAAGAGAACAAGGTATATTACAAGGTGTGTTTGTAGAAACATGGCATCGGATTTTGAATGCACCACTAGTAGATCCTTCATCATATTACAACATTACAGGGTATATTAAGATCTAAGATGGTGATTTTGCTACCTAAAATAATGTTGACCTGTAGCATGATCTGTGCATTTGGTTAATGATATGATGGCAGCTGGAGGATAATATTGACAGTCAGCTCAGCATGATAAAGTTTCATCACTTCAACAGAAAAAAAGTCAACATTTAATCCATCAGTATCATGTGTAGTATGGAAGTCAGATGAAAGGTTTTCAGACTACCCTATTGGCTATTTTTATTTCTAGTGTGAGGGTCGATCCAGATTGAATATCCCTGTAGATATGTAACTACACCCATGGAGAGATAAAAATAAACTTTTCTCATATCAAATTTCAGTTCAAGGATTCAACAACTAGCTTTCCTCAAAGTAAGGGTCCGCTCTAAAGTTGCAAGCAATGGTTGAATCCCTCTTTCCATGGTTATAATTGTCATTATTATTTTTCTTTGTGTGCAGTGGTTGAATCCCTCTTTCATTATTATAGGCCCTAAGGAACATTTGAAAGATCCAAACATTAGGGGGAATTGTATTTTGGAAGGTCCCATCTATGATGTGGATAGTGGCATTTTTCTCTCTTACCATGTTCTACTTGTTGAGACATGTCAAATAATTTTCCATTCTGTAGGTGGGGAGGAGCAATACAACGTTCAATAGAAGCAATGTGGCATTAACACCTTAGTAACCCAACTCAATGTCATCTTCTATGACTCAAGCCTTTGAATTTGGTAATCCTTTCCATGCATTTGGTTCATATCCATGACATCATGATCCCTCTAGCACAAGACCTTTTCAACTCGCCTAAGAAAATCCAAGTTTTGATTTAGCAAAAGAGTATCTACATGAGGAGGATCTTGCCCATAAAAAGAGGTCTTTGATGGCAAGATGATAGGGAAAAAAACTAATAAGTTTTCAAGGGCTAGTGCAAAGTCTAGGGAGAAGAGTGAACATCGCCAAAATCAATCTAAGAAATATGTTAAACTTAATCCTAAGCAGATGAAAAATATTCTATAAGAGGATGTTTCAATGACCCAGATTATGTCATTTCAAGAAATTTCCCTGGTTGGTAAGTTTTATAATAGGTTGATTGCCAAAAAACCCTTCACTTATGGATGAGTGATGTATAGTTTCCTGTATTATGATACATTCCATAATATTGTGTTTTGTCTAAAGATTGGCTTACCTTCATATATAAAAAGGGAGATAATGTTGTTCAAATTTGTGAAGAAAAATGGCTTTGGGTGAACTCCATTCTCTCTCTAAAACCTTGGTCTTCAAGGTTTGACCCCATAAGAGAAAAATCCACCATCCAACCAATTTGGGTCAAACTCCCAACCCTCTTGTTGAATTATGGAATGCCCCAATCGTCAAAACATTTGGGAGTTCAATTAGTAGATTCATTTTCTTTGATGTGAGAATGGAAGTCTGTTGACTATCCTAAAATAGCAGAGCAACATTTAATGGATTTCAAGTGAAATTAGATTATGAATTACAGTTGTTGGTCCATCACATTGCATGACCATTGTAAGGTTTGTCTAAGTTTCAATTACATGACCATTAATTTGGATATCAAGTGCCGAAAATGGAGATAAATTTGGAATTCCCTGAAATGAGAATATTATGCATATTTAGGGTTTAAATGCCAGAAGCTGTACCATTTTGTGCATCTCTTGCAACTGTGTTGATGGTGCCTCCTATGTGTGGGTTTTTCCAAGATTTTCCTTCTCCTCCTCGTGGGTTTCTCCAGGTCTCGAGCGAGCTAGTGGGCTGCCTCCTCTGCGCGGGTTTCTCCAAGTATCGAGAGGGTTGGTGGGGTGCCTCCTCTGCGCAGGTTTCTCCAAGTCTCAAGCGGGCTGGTGGAGTGCCTCCTCTGCACGGGTTTCTCCAAGTCTTGAGCGTGTTTGGGCCTGCAATATCTAGTTCTCTTAGGTGCCAGATGGGTGAGCGGGTGAACAATGGCGTTTGGATTTTCAATTTATGTTTATGCTTTGTTTTTGTTTTATTTATTTTTAAATTTTTTTTATATAATACATTACATAAAATTAAATTATTTTATATATGTTTTAATTTTATAATTTGTTTATTTAATTTAATGTATTTTCTATTGGATTGAAAACTAATAGCAAGTTTCTTTGTCACTCTAATTGTGTACCCTACTGCATAATTGAATGCCAATGACAACAATATATGTTTTAATTTTTCATTCAACACTATGAATGCCACACGTACTTGGGATAGAATAAGTTTAAGCACTCCTTACATGTTACATGCTATGTTATGGTTTGAGCTAAGAGAACTATCCGACTCTAGTCAACTTTTGTTCTCAATAGTTGATTAAGGACCCTGGATGCTTCTTCTTTATATCCCTCCCCCTAGATCTCGTTATACATATTAAATCTATCGTATGATGGAGAAAGGGAAGGGTTGTGAATCATAAGTAAAACGTATGTAGACCAAGTAGAGAGGAGATTCATAGATGGTTGAAGTTCTTTTGATATGGTTGAAGTTCCTATTTTATTCCAGACTAGCCAATAAGGGCAACAAAATAAAAAGGTAAAGTAGCACTGTCATTTTAAAAATAAAGATTACAAAAACATTTTTGTCCCATTTCGTACAGTCGAACGCAGATTGTAAGTGTAGTAGCATCGGTGGTCTTCATATTAATAAATACCAAGAATCTTAAACCGTGTACTAGAGGAAGGTGTCGATTCGACGACTGAGCAATTGGGGAAAATAGCTCATGTAATCGCAAGTGTCTACCATATTGAGGATAATATGGTACATACCATGGTTTAATCCTAACAGAAGGAGTTATCGGAAGTGATTTATGGATCTAGGTTATTAACGCTCAACTTTTGAGAGGTTTTATATGCCACCTTTGGAGGAGCGTACCCTTTGAGATCTCATTGCATGGAGTAAATAGCATTCAAGGGAACCCTAGCATTGCACATTTAGCTTTATAGAGCACCTACACATGAGTGCATGGAATTTTTGTCATAACATTTAACCTAGAGGTGTTATATCCATTAATTTGTGCCTTTATTTGAAGAACGTTCCACTTTGTATGGTTTCTATCCTACTTTGTGGAGGATTCTCACCCATTTGAAGCCAAATCCCACCTAAGGAGGTTTCTTATGCATGATTTATGGAGAGGAATTCGATTTTTTGGGGTCTTATTGAGCACTTTGTGGAGTTTGTTTGTATTTGGTGGATCCACTTGCTATAATGCCCACTTTTTAGCATGACTTTGCATGCATTGGAGTTCTAGCCTTTGGAGGCTATTTTGAGACTTCTTAGCATTACTTTATCATTTCTTGAAGGAACCCCCTCTTTCTTGGGATTTTATGGATCTTTGAGACTATACATGTATCATTTACCTCGACATTCGTCCCTGTTGCCACGAAAACTGAAACCTTTATTTTTCATCCCTATATCGACGAATGTTTGTGGAACTTTAAAAACGTGGATATTGCCACGATTTTTCCGCCCTGACAAAAAAAGGGTTAAAAAATCATTTTTTGAACCCATGAATGTTGAAAACGTGGAAAATTTTCGTGGAACAATCCGCCCATATGTAGTAGTGTTCATTTATGTCGAGCCTCATTCAAAAGAAAAAGTATGGTTTTGGAACCTGGATTTTGGCACTTTGGAAACGGATTTTGTAGTTTCGGAACCGGTTTGGTCACTTTCAGAACTGGATTTTGCACTTTGAGAACCGGTTTTGTCACTTTTTGAACCTTGATTTGGCACTTCCGGAATCAGTTTTGGCAATTTTGGAATCGGTTTTGTCACTTTTAGATCTGGTTTTGGCACTTTTGGAACCTGGATTTGGCAGTTTTGGAACCGGATTTTGCTTGATTTTGGAGTTTAGAAAGGTGGGTTTTGACCCGCCTTCAAAGTGACTTGAATATTTTAGACATTGATTTTCTCACCTTAAAATTTAGAACATTTACAAATGAAAATTGCAATTTTCAAATAAAAAATTGCATTATTTGATTTGAAATTCACTTTTCAAATCAGAAATTGCATTTGTTTATTTTAAATTCACACTTTTTGAATTGAAGTTCATAGTTTTATAACAACAAACTGCAATTTAAGGTTCATAAGAAGTAAAAAAACACACTATTCCAATAGAAAAACACCCTTTTCAAAGCCAATATTTCCACTTTCAGAAGGTCCTTTTCAATTGCATTTTTTTATTTTAAATTCAACTTCAGAATAATTTAAAGTCACTGAACGTTTTAGATTCTCCTTATCCTTAATCAAATCATCTCCTTTGAAGGAGTAATAAAAGACTAAACTTTTATTGGAGCTTCGACTTGTAGACTTAGAAGCACTAGACTCATTCCAGAGATGAAGGAATGTACTAAAACAACATTCGATGACTGCTGGAAATGTCTTTCAAAGAATAAAACCAAATCATTCACTGGATACATCATACCTCCTGCACAAGGGGGTAGTATAAGATATCCTTCAAAAAGTGTTGAAAATCCCATATTCATTCAAGGATTTCAATTTCCATCCCATTAACTTGGCCTAGTTACTCTTGGATGCAGGCACCTGGAGAAACTTTAGAAAGCCTCCTACCCTGATGATTTTCCCACCTTCAGCTACAAAGGGAATATTCTTGCAAAGACTGGTAAGCTCTCCGAGCGCGATGTAGTTATTTGTTGATGAATAGTGCAAAAAATGTGCGATGGTGATAACAAGTTTACTATCTGTTAAGTTTGATACTACATCATCAAGCTCTAATAATACATCATCACCAAGTTTAGTATCAGTTAAGTCTGATACTACTATCTTAAGTTGGTGAGCTGAAATTCATCGAGGAAGAAACATAAACGATTGATAACATTCTGTTTTTTCATTCTACGAAGCTGGAAAGTCTCGAGATTGCATACTGTCTCATGGGACTGACTATAAAATGTAGTGGAAATGGGTGAGGTGCACATCTTTGAATCAAGTGAAACAAATTATGCGCAGTTAGAAGAAGCTGACAACATGATCTGGAGGCACAGAGATTCGAAGATAGCCTAGACACGGCGGTATTGCATCTCTCTCAAATAACTGCTAGAAAACAAATAACTTTTTATCACGCTGCCATAAAAAGAAACCATTTCCAACAAATGCAAAAATAATCATTTTATTGTAGCCAACGCGTGAGCACACATATCATCATGCACAATAAAAACAAAGAAACTATTCCTAAATTGCCAAGTGCACCATAACAGATGGTCTGGGCATCCCGCTTGGACGGGTTAGCTCCTAACACAGTTGGTCTGGGAATCCTGCTTGGACGGGTTAGCTCCTAACACCCTAGTTAGTGGAAGCAAAGGCATTCAACCAATGAAATATACTTTTCAAATGATAAGCAAACACTTAAATTAGACGTGTGTATAATAATGACTACAAAAATTCTTTCTTACCAAGAAAAACCTTTTGCGGATATGTAGTCTTTCAAGGTTAGGAAGTTGCTCCAATAAGTTGAGAAGAGGAAGAGGCTTTGGAATATGGATATCGAGATTCTTCAATGATTTCAAGCTACCTATTATCTCCCCAAATTTCTCTGCAGTAAAATGGTGCATTAGATCCATTATATGATAATGTTTATTCATCTACCTAAATGAGAACGTTTCTTAATCTCCCTGTGTCCCCTCCTAGTTGCAGGAACATAACGACAAATCCATGCATACCTAGGGAATATAAGGTGAACAAACTGAAAAATTCCATTTCAGTTTGCTCTGAGTGGCCACTGTGTTGATGGATTAGCCTATATATAGTGAGTGGCCACTGTGTTGATGGATTGAATGGGATGAGAGTCTGGGACGGATGGGTAATGGTAATTATCACAGTATGGCGGGATCATGATGGTCAAAGATATCATCTGTAGCGACTACAAATTTTTCTAGAGTAATCGTACCTGTATCACTCCAATCGATTCCTTGAAAATCCAATGGCCAACATGCCTACTGCCAATGCATTAAATGGCCTATAGCAGGCTTAATAATATTTGTCGTAAATGATGGATTGTATCACTCATGTGAATAATCTCATCATGCTTTCAGTCCACATAATGTTTATGTCTTGTCACCAACAAAGTCTCTGGATGGGGTCAATAGTAATTATCACAGTATGGCGGGATCATGGTGGTCATAGATATCATCCATAGCGAGTACAGATTTTGCTGGAGTAATCGTACACTTATTACTCCAATCGATTAATTGAAAATCCTACGACCAACATTCCTGGTACCATTAATATCCTTAATATTTGTATAAAAATATTTAAACTAATTTTAAAAATCAAATATGCCATGTGTCACAATATAAGCGTTCCATGTGTCTCCAAATTTATAGAAGTTTTGCTTCAAAGACGTTGCTGGAAAGTAGAAATATTCTCAGAGAAAGAGTGGTCGCTCGGCCGCTCTTTCTCTAAGGCGTTCTATTTTCACCATTCCCTCATAGATGAAAGTTCGACCGACCCTTCTTATTCCCAATATTATTTTCATAATAGTTTGACACTGTAAGAAGGGTCGGTCGATCCTTCTTGTGTTCTCCATTATGGATATAGGTGAATTTATGGATAAAGGTTTTTACAAATAACTACGAAAAGAAGGGGCGGCCAATCCTTCTTGTCGAAAAATAAGGATCAAAAACAAAATTACTCAGAAACCATGTTTATATGTTATAACTTACAAGGTGTTCTATTTTTACAATTCCCTTGTAATTGAAGGGTCAGCCGACCCATCTTATTCCCAATATTATTTTCTAATAGTTCAACACTACAAAAGGGTCGAGCGGCCCTTCTTATTCCTAGTATTATTTTCAAAATAGTTTGACACTGCAAGAAGGGTCGATCGATCCTTCTTGTGTTCTCCCTTTTATGATATTTCATTCTATTTAAAAAAAGAAAAAAGAAATAATGTTTCGATTTAAACGAACAAAAAGAAAGGATGTTTCTATTTAAAATAAAACAATTAACCTGTTACGACTCTAGAATTGATGATTTGGAACGGAAACATGTTGTTCACCCAAGCATATTTAAAACATAGTGTTTAATAGAGAAAAAAACGTAGCATGGATTTAGTGGTGCTCAGAGGAGAAAATATTCTATACGAATCAATACTATAATTAAACTATATTTCTAATACTCAATTTTCCAAATCAAATATGCCACGTGTCACAATATGATCATTCCACGCGTCACCCTGGTATACTAGATATCAACATTTAAACAACAAAATTTATAGACATTTTGCTTCAAAGGCTTGGTTGGCAAGTGGAAATATTCTCAGAGAAAGAGTGGTCGCTCTTTCTGCAAGGTCTTCTATTGTTACAATTCCCTCATAAATGAAGGGTCAACCGTCCCTTTTTATTCCTAATATTCTTTTCATAATAGTTTGACACCGCAAGAAGGGTCGGTCGATCCTTCTTATTGTTAGTTTTTCAGAATTTACTTTAATCTGATCCAAGATCTTAACTGAGAGAACAACATGTATAGCATATCTACAACATATCAATCATGGACACAATAATGCAAGCACACAAGAGACACAAAGTTTACTTGGGGAAAACCATAAAGGTGAAAAACGCCAATAACTTCCTCAGAGATAGATAGAGCAATGATACAACCCAAGCATAAGAGATAGACATCTCCTAGCAGTAGCTTCTCCTCCTCCACAAGTGCGCCACTCTCCAAAGAGTGTGTGTTAGAATAGAATGATGAAATAGAGTGACTCCTGCACTCTATTTATACTTGACTTGACTTTCCTAATAACCTTTACTAGGTCGGCCTCAACTTAACCACAACACAATGCTGATTGGGCCGACACCCAATAGGGTGGTCTAATAACCCTTTGACCCACATGACTTATACAGGGCCGACCCCAACAAGGTGGTCTAATAACCCAACAAGTATAAGTTACGACACTTACAATATAAATGACGACACTTCCGTATAGAGGAATAATAACATCTCTATAGGAATACAAACACTTTCGTATAGAGGAATAATACCATCTCTATAGGAGTACAATATACATATATGAAATACATTCTGAAGTTACATATACATCAACACTCCCTCTT
This sequence comes from Larix kaempferi, assembly GCA_027924585.1. Lineage (NCBI taxonomy): Eukaryota > Viridiplantae > Streptophyta > Pinopsida > Pinales > Pinaceae > Larix > Larix kaempferi. The sequence continues at coordinate 6,691,614 of BSBM01000031.1, read as the reverse complement.
AACTAGGAAGGCATTTCTTGACACAGGTCTTCTAGCACAAGTCTTCTTCTCTAGATCATCATTAGCGAATCATCGTCATCATCACTACTGCTGCTATCTCAATCACTATTTGAATCTACTCGTCATAGGAAGTTCTACAGAGCCAGTCCTTTTTCATACTGGATGTAGGCCCACCATCTGCAAGTCTTCATCATCACTGGCCATACTGTGGAATCCTCAGGACTTATTACGTGCGTCACAAAACCTCGCAAGAGAATCCCAGGACTGATTACGGGCACACAACCCAACCTATCGGATCTCCTAGGGAGCTATTACATGTGACTGTCACAAAACCTTAAAAAAGTCTCTTGACTAGCAAGAACCCTAAAGAGCATCTGAGGCCTTTTTCATCCTGTCCAGATCTCCGGGACTTATTACATGTGACCCCCACCATAAAACCTTAAAAGAGTGTCTTGTCAAGCAAGAACCCTAAGAGCATCTGAGGCCTTTTTCATCCTGTCCAGATCTCCAAGACTTATTACATGTGGTCATGGCAATGCCTCGAAAGAGCATATGAGGCCTTTTTCATCCTATCCATATCTCCCAGGTCTACTTACATGCCATAAGAAAAAACCTCGAAAGAGCATTTTCCAAATCTCCCAGGGCGCTATTATATGTCCTCCCAAAGAAAAACCTTGAAAGAGCATTTTCCAGATCTCCTAGGGAGCTATTATATGCCAGTGGTAAAACCTAGCAAGAGAATCTGCAAACCTCCCAAGGCGCTATTATATGCTTATCTGCACAACCTGTCCACGGCCACAGAGTATCAACTTGATACTCACCATACATCATCCTGATGTACACATGATCATCCTGATCATCATCACTGCATTGTCCTGACACTTGTCATCTAGGGAAACATCCTGAAGCTCATCATCCATGACCATCTTGATCATACAATGCATCCACCTGATGCATACACAATATCTTCCTAATACATATCATCGTACATGATCTACCTGATCATACAATGTATCCACCTAATACATATACAAATACATGATCCACTTGATCATACCTAATACATATCAACATACATGATCTACCTGATCATACAATGTATCCACCTGATACATATACAAATACATACACATGATCCAACTGATCATATCCGGCATTCAACATGATGCATACATACATAAATGATCCAACTGATCATATCCAGCATCCAACATGATGCATACATACATAAATGATCCAATTGATCATATCCAGCATCCAACATGATGCCTACATACATAAATGATCCAACTGATCATATCCAGCATCCAACATGATGCATACATACATAAATGATCCAACTGATCATATCAAGCATCTAACATGATGCATAAACATATACAGAGCAATAACTGGAGCATCGTCCTGATGCTCATCATCCAGCACTTACATCCACGGCCATGTGAAGGATCTTCCTTCCAACATTCTTGGAATGGCTTCAACAAATGTCTCCATCACTTCTTCCTAGAAGTGTCATCGATCTAAAGAACACCAAGCCTCTCTCTGAAGTACTCAAACTTCACTCTGGCTAGTGGCTTCGTCAACACATCTGCAATCTGCTCATCTGTCGCAACATACAGAAGCTTCACTGCTCCTCTCTACACCATATCCCTGATATAGTGATATTTGATCTCTATGTGTTTCAACCTGTCGTGGAACATCAGGTTCTCAGACAGCTTCACACAAATCTGGTTGTCACAAAAGATACTAGTAGCCTCCAGCGGGAGATCAAATAACTCAGACAGTAGCTTCCTAAGCCATACTACCTCACAACTAGCCGAACAAGCTGGAACATACTCTGCTTTGGCTATACTCAGTGCTACGCAGGACTGCTCCTGCTAAACCAAGAGATCACACCTGATCACATACTGAAGCAGCACCCAGAAGTGCTCTTCCTATCTGTAGCACTGCCTGCCCAATCTGAATCAACATAAACCTGCAGGTTAAACTTTTGATTCGCATCATACTTGAGCCCATAGTCAACCGTACCCTTTAGGTACCTAAGAATATGCTTTACAGTAACTAGGTGAACACCTCTGGGATCTGTAACTGGCTCAATGTGTTCACTGCAAAGCAAATATCTGGTCTTGTGTTCGTTAGGTACATCAAGGACCCAATCATCTGATGATACAGAGTGAAATCAACCAGATCAAATGAAGAATCACACAGAAGCTTCATGTTTGATGCCATAGGTGTGGCCATGGCCTTGCAGTCCATCATCCCGAACCTTTTCGGGATCTCTACTGCATACTTCCCTTGTCCAAGGAAGATTCCATCTACACTCTGCCACACCTCCATACCTAGAAAGTAGTGCATCATCCCCAAGTCCTTCATCTCGAACTCGGAAGCAAGCTTCCGCTGCATGTAGGCAATCAATCTATCCTCACCTATAACAAACAGGTTATCTGCATACAAAAGTAGTATCACTGGATTTCCTTCCTCAACCTTGTAGTAAAGGTTGGAATCTTCTTTACTCTTGGTAAAGCCCAAACTGGATAGAAAGATGTCTATCCTACCATACCAAGTTCTGCACATATATGACTCAAACCCTAGTGGCTGCTCCACATACACTTCCTCTTCGACTACACCCTTCAAGAAAGTTGTCTTGAAATCCATCTGGTGTATCTCCCATTTTATCACTGCAGTCAGAGCAAGTACTAATGGAAGTGTATCTGGCTATAGGAGCAAAAGTCTCTTCATAAGCAATTCCTCTTTATGGGAGAAGCCACAAGCTACAAATCTCACTTTGTATTTCTCTATGCTACCATCTGCAGCATGCTTGATCTTATAGATCCATTTGGAAGTCACAGCAGACTTCCCTTCAGGTCTTGGGACTGCATCCCAACCATCATTCTTTATGATTGACTGGTACTCCTCAATCATGGCATTCTTCCCGAATCCTGGGAACTTCAATATTTTTAATATCTTCAATAGATAACTTTGTTGTTGAACAAATGTTGTAGTCCTTCTTTTGTAGGTGATGGTATACGATCTTTCCTACAAAACAAGTTAAATTGCATGATTAGAAAACATCTCATAGTTTTTAGAACAAATTCTTACACATAAATAAATATGTCATACAGTCATGCAATTATCTTAGCCAATGCTTCAATACAACATTTATCCATATCCCGTAACTTTCTAGATGCCTTCCAATCTCTACCAGAACATTGTTAAGAGTGTGCACAACTCCTAACATGTCAGCAAAGAGGTTTCATTCTAGATAAGTAGCAATGGAATGTTGTACAGTGCCATAGGCCACTTACCCATGTATATTAGTAGTATACTGTTCATCAATGCAACTATGCACAACCTAAGTATAGGAACATCATTATATACATTATTGAACAATATTATTTAAACAATCAAATATGCAAGAAATGATCATTCAAATACTTATCTTTGTTTGTTTGTTGGGTTGACTCCCTCTCAGTCTTTGCTTCCTTTCTGTAACTCCATTCTGATGTGGATTGTGAGAAGTGGTCAACTCCCTCTGAATATATGCATCCTTGCATAAACTACTGAAGTGTGCTCCCTCTTGATCTTTGCTTCCTGGATTACCTGTCCTTGAACTTATATCCATCCTTAATCACTATGCATGCTTATTAGTATCATCATTGTGTTATCCTCTAGGTCTCATACATAATCACACATTCATTAGTATAATCTTAATACTATCAAAACACAATAATCTTAAACATGTATAGTCATGATCATTTCAAACACAGATAATAAACATTAGTATTCAAGGTTTCAGGGAAGACTTCTTTTACTCATGCATATTCTTATTTGAGCATAGGACTCTTCTGGTTAGTCAAATCACCAATCAAGATAAGAGACATAATATGCATAAACCCTTGATTACTTACATTTCTAACTTTATGAATAAACATAACCAATCATACCAAGTATACTTATATAAGGGATCCTAACACAAGGTAAGATTCTAACTTGATATAGGAAAAACATACCTGGATTACTATGTTAGCTAGCTATGTCTAACATACCCGCATGATGTCTTCTAGTTCTCTTCAATGACTTGTGCTAGTAACCTGCATGTCTCATAAGTTAACCATTGTAGAACCAAGTTATACATACCTCGTAAGTAGATCTTCTATGTAATCCATGACAATGGATGAATCTTTGTCTTCATGTCACCATGATCATATGTTCTTGAAGTAGAACATGATTTGTCTTTCTTGGTGTACCTTTCATGTTAGCGAACAACATAAACCTCATACAACATCACAATGCATTAGTACAATCATAAGTGTCAAAACCTTAATCGATGAATATCCTCTATCATGTATTCATAATTTTATTAAGGTGATACGAAAAGTCTAGTAATTAATCAAGATTGTACTAACCATAATGATATGAAGACAAACATATCATAAACTTAACCATGAACAAAATTCGAAACATACCTATAAGTCATACCTGTCGAGATTGTTTGTAATATTCTTATGTAAGGCCTTAGCCTCATCTCCCTCTGAAATAGGAACTTCTTCACTTATGCAGGTGAGCAATCCATTTTCTTTTAGGATTAACCCAATCCACTTGATTTGCAAGAACTCGATCTGGAGCTGGATTAGGGTTTGTCAGAGAAACCCTAAAAATTCAAATTTTGAATTTCAAACTTCTGAAGGGATAGAAAGATGTGCCTTTCTGAGCTAGTCAAGATGGTATACTCAGAATTTGAAAACTACAAAGTTTCACCCCTCAAAATTCTTTTTTAGTTTTTCGGATTCACTAGGGAGGACCCTGAATTAGGGTTTGAGTTTCCCGGAGCTTCACCCAACCAAAATGTTTGATTCAAAGCTCTAAGATTCTATTTTTCTGAGGGGCTTCCAGCCGTGGTCACATATTTCCAAAATTCCAACTTTTGCAAAAGCCCTAAATTCCCGAAGCCATGAATGAAGGTGCTCAAAAATAATTTTGTTTTGATAGAAATATGCACCTGATTGTTTCTAGTGTAACTCCGAACTTTCCAATCCATAAAGTCTGAAACTTCTATCTATGGTATCCCGACCTGTCATCTTTCTAACCCCACAAGTCTGACCTCAATTGGATTCTCTGAGAGAGAGTTATGCTAAGTGTCGGAAAATGACCTATTTATGGGATAAAACAGGAGAGCGAACTTGTACAATGTACCCAATGACATTGGTTCAGTTTTGGCCTCTGAAAAAGTTACTTGTGAAAGTGCAGTCCATGCACTACCTGTCACTATTTATGAAATTTCATTTGGAGATTCCTAGCCCAAGTTATGACCTTTTTTCCTAGGTCACATGTTTATGACTCAGATCTGGAAGAGGCAGAAACCCTAGACTGTACAGATCATAAAACCCAAAGTAAAACGAATTAGAAATTGTCCTCTGGACACACGATACATTGGGATCTTATCATCGACCTGTAAAGTTTCAGATCCGAAAACTTCGCCAAAATGGATTTATAGTGAAAGTTCTACAATGACTCGTTTTTTCTATATCAATCCCTAGCATCGCAAGTGTAACAAGTGTCATACATGCCATACCATGCCTTCTTTCAGGCTAGCTCTAATACCATGTTAGTTTTTCAGAATTTACTTCAATATGATCTAGGATCTTAACTGAGAGAACAACATGTACAGCATATCAATCATGGACACAATAATGCAAGCACACAAGAGACACAAAGTTTACTTGGGGAAAATCATAAAGGTGAAAACCCCCATAACTTCCTCAGAGATATATAGAGCAATGATACAACCCAAGCATAAGAGATAGACATCTCCTAGCAGTAGCTTCTCGTCCTCCACAAGTGATCCACTCTCCAAAGAGTGTGTGTGAGAATAGAATGATGAAATAGAGTGCCTCCCGCACTCTATTTAGACTTGACTTGACTTTCCTAATAACCTTTACTAGGTCGGCCTCAACTTAACCACATAACACAATGCTGACTGGGCCGACACGCAATAGGGTGGTCTAATAACCCTTTGACCCACATGACTTATACAGGGCCGACCCCAACAAGGTGGTCTAATAACCCATCAAGTATAAGTTACGACACTTACAATATAAATGACGACACTTCTATATAGAGGAATAATAACATCTCTATAGGAATACAAACACTTCCGTATAGAGGAATAATACCATCTCTATAGGAGTACAATATACATATATGAAATACATTTCGAAGTTACATATACATCAACACTTGTGTTCTCTATTATGCATATAGATGAATTGTTGGATAAAGGTTTTCACAATTTACTACGAAAAGAAGGGGCGGCCGATCCTTCTTGTCAGAAAACAGAAGTCGGGAGAAACAATAATTATATATTAAAACATCCAAGGTGTTCTATTTTGAAAATTTCCTCGTAATTGAAAGGTTGGTTGACACTTCGTATTCCCAATATTATTTTCATAATAGTTTGACACTACAAGAAGGGTTGTCGACCCTTCTTGTGTTCTCCATTATGGATATATTTGAATTGCTGGATAAATGTTTTTACAATTAACTACGAAAAGAAGGGGCGGCTGATCCTTCTTGTCAGAAAATAGAAATCGGGACATACCATTTTTATATGTTATAACTTAGCTGATTGACTAGCTATTCAAACAATGAGTGAATATTTTAGACATTGGACTTTTCACCTTTGTAGGTAACTTCATTTCTGAAGCAAGGGATTGTTTAGGTACCTAAAATTCATGACCATTAGAGGTATGTACAGGTTCTAATTGTGAGGTTGTAGATCCTAGTGATTGTTTGTTCACTATAGAAATTGAATAACTATTACATTGAACAATACATGCATCAACATTGAATAGAGTTCCCACACAATCACCCTTAGCAAACACCATAGATTACTAGACCATTTTACACCCTTTGTGAGATAAAAGGAACCTAACATGAACATGAATAAGTTTTCTTAATAATACTAGGTTACACGCAAAACCTGGAATGCGTAAAGCTCCATTGATCCTCTTCACTATACCACCAAGGAATTTGATCAAGACTCTGCAATGACAAACTATGTTGAGAGGAGAATCGAAAATCCATTATTCGAATTATTCCCACAATCTGCATTGCGGGTTGCGGAAATGAAGAACGCAAACATTTACAATAATCTTCCCGCAATCCGCAAATGCAGGTTATGGGAATCAAATATGAATATCTAGTAATTCACCTGTATCAAGACTGGTGAACACAAGAAGGATCAGATGACCATTCTTGCAGTCTAGAACTAGTATGAAGATAATATTGGGCAAAAGAAGGGTCGGCCGCCCCTTCATTTATGAGGGAATTGTTTAAATATTCAACCTATGAAGTATAGGCTGTCAATTCATCTATATCTTGAATATTGAATACTGAAAAAATACTAACGTCACAAGAAGGGTCGACCGATCCTTCATTTAAAAGAGAAATGAAAAAATATTAAATCTACGCAGGTTGGAATGACAATTCCCCACAACCGACTTTCACAGTATATGGTAGGGATTGGGACATTGCCTAAGTTATAACATCTAAACAATATTTCTTGAGACTTCCGACTGCTGACAAGAAGGATCAACCGCCCCTTCTTTTAGTAGATAATTGTGAACACCAATATCCAACCACCTGTATCCAAAATGGTGAACAAAGGAAGGATTGTACCACCCTTCTTGCAGTCTAGAACTATTATGAAGATAATAGTGGGCAGAAGAAGGATTGGCTGACCCTTCATTCATTTATCTCGAGCCTCATTCAAAATGGGGTGTCGGTTAATGAAATTCAACTTCAAATGACCATCATATTATACAGACACCGATTCATTTGATAATTTGTATATTTTTTACTACTTCAAATGACCGTCATAATTATCATATCGGAACATCGCAAAAACCAATTTCAAAAGTGGCAATATCAAAAGAAAAAGTATGGTTTTGGAACCTGGATTTGGCAATTTTTGAAATGGATTTGGCAGTAAAATCCAAATAGCAGGTAATTTTTGAAGATGAAAAATAATAAAAGGAAACAGAAACAACATCAACATATTTATTAATTCCGTCGGCTAAATTCTAGGCCATAAGATTAAGACAAGTCGACAGACGAGATCTAATATGGGGAATGCGGAAGACGAGTTGTGGGGGTTTAATTGTTTTGAAATATATACAATGTTCCCGCAATCCGCAATTGCAGGATGCAGGACTACAACTCGAAATAAAAACAAACCAAAGTTTCTGCAATCCGCAATCCAAATTATGGGTTGCGGAAGTACATGTTGCAAATCCATTACTCAAACAATTCCCACAATCCACAATCATGTATAACTATATAGCCACTTCAACAAGCTATAGCATGATATGATGGTGCATGCATTTTTCTCAAACCATGAATTATGGCGAGCATTCTCTCAGAGCAGTTTTGACTACTTTTTCCATTGTCAATTTCCAAATTTTCACAAACTTTCCATACTTTTCCATAATGATGCCACATTGCAACACTGACTTAATGATAACACCAGAACACCATCGTGTGTCTTTCGATGCCATGTCATCATACATTCCATGTCATCATCACACATTCCATGTCATCATAGATGCCATGTCATCATACATGCCATGTCATCACTTCCTATGGCATCAATTCTCTTCTTTAAGGCTCACACGTGTGATATTTTTGCCTTCCAAAATAGAGATCAATTCATGTATAACCATAAGGGTCAAGATTGGATAAATATAAATCACAAGAAGGTTCGGTCGGCCCTTCTGGCAATCTAGAACTAGTATGAAAATAATATTGGGAAGAAGAAGGGTCGGTCGGCCCTTCTGGCAATCTAGAACTAGTATGAAAATAATATTGGGAAGAAGAAGGGTCGTTCGGCCCTTCTGGCAATATAGAACTAGTATGAAAATAATATTGGGAAGAAGAAGGGTCAGCGGCCCCTTCATTTATGAGGGAATTATCCAAATATTCAACCTACGAAGTATAGGCTATCAATTCATGTATATCCTGAATGTCGAAGACTGCGAAAATACTAAGCACAAGAAGGGTCGTTCGACCCTTCATTTAAAAGAGAAATGAAGAATAATTAATCTACGAAGGTTGGGACAACATTTCCCCACTGCCGACTTCCGCATTATGTGGTAGGGATCGGGACATTGCCTATGCTATAATATGTAAACAATATTTATCCCGACTTCCGACAAGAAGGATCGGTCGTCCCTTCTTTTAGTAGATAGTTGTGAACACCAATATCCAACAATTCACCTATATCCATAATGGTGAACACAAGAAGGATCGAACCACCCTTCTTGCAGTCTAGAACTATAATGAAAATAATAATGGGCAGAAGAAGGGTCGGTTGCCCCTTCATTCATTTAGCTCAAGCCTCATTCAAAAATGGGGTGTTGGTTAATGACATTCAACTTTAAATGACCATCATATTATACAGACACAAATATCAAAAGAAAAATTATGGTTTTGGATCCTGGATTTTGGCACTTTTGGAAACGGATTTGGCAGTTTCAGAACTGGTTTGGTCACTTTCAGAACCGGATTTTGCACTTTTGGAACCGGTTTTTGGCTATTTAGGAACCGGTTTTGTCACTTTTGGAACCTTGATTTGGCACTTTCGGAATCGGTTTTGGAAATTTTGGAATCAGTTTTGGCACTTTCGGAACCAGTTTTAGCACTTTTGGAATCGGTTTTGGCACTTTTGGAACCTGGATTTGGCAGTTTTGGAACCGGATTTTGCTTGGTTTTGGAGTTTAGAAAGGTGGTTTTAGCCCTGTCTTCAAAGTGACTTGGACTGGAATAAGTCCAAGTTTAATGAAATTAGCGTTTATAACTTAACTCTTAGTTATTTATATATTTATGATTGTAATAGAACTCTTGGTTTATTTATTTAGTACACACACACACACACACACACACACACATATATATATATTTATCTTTTATTACATACATATATTATATATATAATAATGTGTGACTCTTAGTTTATTTATCTTTTATTAATACATATTTTATATATATATATTTCTGACTCTTTATTAAATCATAGGATTCTTTATCTTATCTTCTAGTTTATTTGGTCGGTCAACTAATAGGTTGTTCTAATCCCTTTTTATGCTCGGTCCCTCATTGAGTGACAGTACCAGTCAGTATTTGATGATAAAGAAAAGATGATTAATTTAATCAATTGAAAAAATATGATTACTAATTCTCTAGAGTTTTTGGCTCAACATTAGTAATGTGATGAGTTTTTTTGCTATTCAGATTCTTTCAGGCTCAACACTTTTAAGTGGGAGTTACACTAGTGCAATTCCAGAGATTGTGCTCAACACTAGTACTAGGATGCATACAAGATACACCTAAGGATACAATTATCAAGGATCCGATGCTCCATAGCTTATGCTCAACATTTTTAATGGTTGGTGTGATCCAAGGCTTATGCCCAACACTTATTAATTATCTTGTGGGGTTATCTATGATCTCCATAGCTTACGATCAACACATAATACGGTAACCCATGTGCTCCAGGGCTTATGCCCAACACATAATAAAATTCATCCATGTGCTCTAGGTTTTATTCTTAACACATAACAATAGTCATCCATGTGCTCCATGGCTTATGCCCAACACATAACAATAGTCATTCATGTGCTCTAGGGCTTATTCCCAGCACATAACAATAGTCATCCATGTGCTCCAGGGCTTATGCCCAAAACATAACAATAGTTATCCATGTGCTCCAGGGATTATGCCCAACACATAAAAAAAGTCATCCATGTGCATCAGGGATTATGCCCAACACATAACAAAGGTCATCCATGTGCATCAGGGCTTATGCCCAACACATAACAAAGGTCATCCTTGTGCATCAGGGCTTATGACCAACACATAACAAAGGTCATCCATGTGCATCAGGGCTTATGACCAACACATAGCAAAGTCATCCATGTGCATCAAGGCTTATTCCCAACACATAACAAAGTTCATCCATGTGCATCAGGGCTTATTTCCAACACATAACAAAAGTCATCCATGTGCATCTGGGCTTATGCCCAACACATAAAAAATGTCATCCATGTTCATCAGGGCTTATTCCCAACACATAACAAAAGGCAAAGTCTCGGGATATTACACATGAACATCGGTGAAAATATAAATTCTTATTTACGTACCCTATGTGTTACCGTTACCATGAAATGCTATCATATAAGTTTCAACATTTTTGTATCTTTATAACTATTGCATGCTTGAACCTAACAATGGATATTTTTCCCTCTCTCCTGTAAATATAAAAAAAATAGATATAACCCAAGAAAAGGTAACTAAATGTTGTTAATTCCATCGATTGCAAGAATGAATGTAGAGGAAGTGGAGGAAATTCATATATTGCATCTTGTGTATGAACCAAATCCGAGCTATGCACATGATCATATGGTGTTATTGGAAAGTAAGAGGAATTTTTCTATGATCATTTGGGTTCAAACATCAATGATGTTTGTTTTGATAGGAAGGTAGGGGAGTGCATCCCAAAAAGTGTTTCAATTTTGCATTTTTATGGAGTTTAATTTGCTAATATTATAAAAAACATGAGTTCTCTATGGCTATACTTATATTTACATGATATAAAATTGGTAGATTGGCATGTTGTGCTGTGAAACATCTGCAATTCTCATATTTTCTAAGCATTTCACTAACTATTGGACTATCATCCCTTTACATTCTTTTTTATGTTGATCTCTTGATTGGGTTTCCTTTTACGCATTTTGCCTTCCCAATACTATTTCGTTGGGTATTCCACTATCGAACGCTACAAATAGATCAATCGCTCCTACAATCCCGGTGGGATCATTATTAGCATTATAGTGTTATTTTATTTAGCATCATGTTTGCTTATACTAATATGTGTTAGGGATCCTATTTGTTACAACTTCATAATATGATATAAAGGGGTATTAAAAATGGATTGATAAAAATGGGTACATACAATATCTGGTGAAACTAGGGGTTTTCTTAATTGTAAAGGCATATTGGGAGGGGGGTTCAACAATAGAATTTTAGGAGGAATTTTCCAATATTTAGTGAAATTAGGGATATTCTTTAATATCATGTGAACAATCATGTTGTGTAACAAGTTCATTGAGTGACCCCCCGTGCTACCAAACTCATAGAACACGAATAAATATTATTAATGGTAAAATAAATAACCTAAATAGAGTCTATACATACAAGTTGTGCCTCACATTCCTTTTGGCACATCATTTATTAGGGTTATGGTTTGGATCTTTAGGGTTTTTTCATCCTAGAGCAACATACTTTATGCTAAATGACACTTTTTTCCTCTTGTAATGTCTTCCAACAAATGAGTGTAGTTGACACATATCTCTTCATAGATAAGTTACCATCATTCTAGCTAGTTTGTATTGTTTTGTATTTTTTCAATACCTTGTCTATATTTCCATTTATATTTCTAACTTCATTTTGATTCCTACATAATCCAAATCAATGATATCATAAAAATTAATTTAACACTATTTTCACAAAATTTATAGTATTTTAGTGTTTGAAGCACATATCAATAAACCGCCTCCATGTTAAGATATAACTAACCAAGAGATGGTACTTCTCCGAGCATCAATGGATTCATTCTCCCTGCCATGAGATAATTTTGTAGTAGCTCACAACACAATAAAAATCAATTATATGTGTATCAATATAGTATCAAACCCTAGTACCTCATTTACTATAATCCATAAACTAGCCCAAGGAAAAATAGATTAGTATAGGCCGAGGGAACTATGCTAGAACAAGAAGTGAGTGGCCAATATCAAACTAATGGCCCAGGAAAATGATAAACATAGTGTTACTCACAATACAAATATATTTAACCACATCCAAAAAGTGACTTAATTACTTTGTATCAATGGCATCCAATATCGAGCTTCTTAAATTGTCATTCACTGCAAAGCTTCTTAGACTAAGGTTGTGTTAATCTATCATGCATTCTATATGGTAAATTATTTCCATGACACCTTTGGAAGTGACCTTCTTGGCATTCCTTGCCTTGTGATAAAAAGTGTAGAGGACGACAATATTCCAAATATTTGTAACCTACATTTCTAATATCTATATACAATATTTGACATTTACTTTGCGATGATGACTAGAATATGCAAAGTGAGGAAAACATAGAAGGTGTGAAGGTGTGAGAGTGCATTAGCTCATAACTAGTCATGGATCTACATTTATACCATTTATCCAGCTTCTTATACATGAATATATCTAGTGTATAATGCATTATCTTGATGATCGGAGTTTAAGAAACATTAGTTCTTAAACTCTAACACAGTGAAAATACAAAAGTAGTAATAACACAATTATTTTGATGTTATTTATTAGGTTGCAAGTATTACATGATTACAACAACAAATTGATTTTTTTGAGAAATCTAGGGTGAAATTGATGAGTATGATTGGTAAGGAAAAGGCCATCTATTATGTGGTTAAATCCATATTTTAGGGTCACAACAAGAAACAATGATTATCTCATTAACTATCTCTTTCATGTGTTTCCTATAAGAGCTTGTTTCACACCACGAGAGTTTTAGGAGCAACAGATAGTGGCCAAGACACTAAGATTACAATGAGTAAAATGCCTATTTGATGAGATAAGAATGAGTTCTAATAGGTTATGAATGGTATGGTGCCAATACAAATATTGTTCAGCTTAGGGGCCCATAAGCTTGTAGGAATCATACAACTGAATTCCACGACTCATAGCATCTTATGCTCATGACCTAAGCCTCATGACTTGATACTTAGCAGTGTTAGCCAATCTGGCTTAAATTATTTCGATCTCAAAGAAATAGATTCCAAGTTTGAGCCATGGGAAATGATAATGTGAAGCTGGTGAACACATTCTAGATGTGCAGTAGATCCATGAAGCAATGGAGACCGATGGAAATTGTGGTTGTAAAGAGAACAAGTAATTTTGGATGATCAAATTTTGAACTAAAAATTATTAAAAATGATTTTAGCATTATTACTATTATTATTATAGAAAAGTAAAAAATTTATTAAGCTTTAATGATAAAATAGTATCGTTTTATATTTTTAAAGTCATATTCATATATAAATAATTTATTTAATCAATAATTTACATTTTTAATAATATGAATTTATTATTAATGAAGAAACATGTATTAGTGACCTAAAAGTATTTAAAGTGGAAGTTAACCTCTTTAAATGAATTATTATAAATGCCATGTTTTATTTTAAAATATATATAGAGGCACTTTAAAATATATCTAAAAAGTTAAAAATATATAACCTTTTCTACTCTGAAAAAAAATATTAAGTTTAAAGTTGCAACGAAAATACCAACCAATTTGTTATTTGTAATTTGATTTCCCTAACCAAAAAGATGATAATGAAAAGGATAGATTACCATGAAAAACAAGCTTTCTTATTAAAATACTTGAAAAAAAGTGCTTGGTATCATGCCATGATTGGTTTATGATTTACGATTCGATTAAAATGTTTTATTGTTTGGATTTTTTTACTATTATTGTAATTTTAGAATGTTAAAGATAAAAGTTGATATTTTAAAAGTTTATTAAAATCTGTAAATTTAATTCAGTTGACAAAATTACAAAATCAATAATAAATTGTTAAAATTTTATGAATATATAGTTTATTTAATTTTAACAAATATAATTTCTTTCTTTCAATGTTATTGATGTAAACATTGAATTTCCTTAAGTGCATGTACATCTAAAAGTATGATGCTAGATTAAGATTTTGGTCTCAAGTTTTAACCTTTTCAAACTAATTCTATGAATTTTTTATATATATATAAATAATTTATTTTATATAATAATAAAAAATATATAATATATTAAAAATGGTTAAAATTAAATTAGAAAATATTATAATACAAAAGAAAATTATGATACATCTTACTACTAAAAATAGAACTTATTGTTTTCAAAAATTCTTAAACATACCTACCTAAATCTCATTATATCTTTATAATCATTGCAAATACCTTGCAAACTAATGAGTCTCAATAGTATTGTGCCTTGAAGGGCAAGACATCTACAATGCGCCAATTTTGGGTGGGAAGTGTCCATGTTGTCTTTTCCAAAGAAATGTTGTAGGAAGAGGATCCCCTTACAAAAAAGAAAGAGTAATTAAATGGGGGTGATAATATCACCTCTCGGGGAAATGAAGGTGGGTCGATATACTAAGAATTAGAAAAAGTATAAACAACCAAGTTTAGATTCTAACTCTATATAGTTTTACTTTTGAATATGTATAAATGTTATGATTTTTTATTCCAATTCCTTAAGTTGTAAAAGTTTCCTCAACAAGTTTACACTCATAACACTTAACCCATTATTTAACCTTTTCCAATTCACACAACTTGTAGCCTCAACAAGCTTACACTCATAACACTTGACCTCTTGTTTAACCTTTACCCACTCACAAGAATTGTTCTTAAAATGACAATTAGCCATTTCTTTAAAACACATGAATGCCACACCAAAATGACACCAGCCAAATTACATATGTTGATGAATGAACTCCTTAATTTATGAAATATAACCCCATTTATCTTGTGTAAATTTTTGTTGAGTAGTGGTGCTCTTTATTATGGGGAGATGTCATTAATTTCAGTTCTCAAAATTAAAAATTAATAGTAAAAGTTTTCTCTGTCTACTCATAACTCATCAATAAAAACTAATTAAAAAAATTTATGTTGGTTCATAACTCATAAAAATTAATTAAAAATTGATGTCCAATCATAAAATAAAAAAATTAAAACCAACATAGTTTTATCTTAAACGTGGATCTATTAAGGAGCAATAAAGATGTATAAAATTACACTTCAAGAAATTGAATTCTTCTCTATACATAATAAATCCGAGTTCGAGAGTCAAATTTTTTCACCACCTTTCACTTTACGTTTTTTTATTATTATACATAATTTTATTAAAATGTTAAAAAAACAATATATCTATATATATATGATACCATAATGCATATCCCATCAATAATATATAAGTTTTTTTTATATTATGCCAAATACCATTACAACATTAATTGACAAATCCATTGAATACAATAAACCTTAAATAAAATTGAGAACAAAATATTGATAATTATAATTAAAACTAATTGAAAATAGATAAATCAGAGTAAATATATATATAAATTAACAACAAAATATTGATAATTATAATTAAAACTAATAGAAAATAAATAAATCTGAGTCAGTATATATATATAAAAGAAATATACATATATCCGTCAATATTAAGTTTTGAAAATTTTCTTAACCGTCATGATCTACGTTTTATAGTTATGCATACCTGACAACTACGGCCTCGAATCGAAAATACATCCTGTGGAACATCAAATTCCAGGAACTGATCTTCATGTAAATCGCGTCGTTTTAGTCGGTGAGAGCTATCCAATGAGCTGCAGAGTCTTAAAGACTCTGTCAGCTCAATGGATCATACCCTTAGTACTCCGTATTCATCTGTGCATTGTATTTTCTGGTGAGAAAATTTCGGGCTTTATCTGTTGGTTCAGTCCCATATCCATGATGTATGGGCTCAATGCCCATGACCAAAATATGGCCGAAACCCATGCGGATGGCCCATACGAAACAGGCATGTGGATAAGACCAGCATGATCCGCATTAATGGTAGGCTCTTTCGAAATTTTAAGTTGTAACCCGCGCATTAGGATTTTGAAATTTCAAATGGCCACACTCCATGCATTGGCTCAGTATGAGTGATGGCTGCTCACACCAATTCCTCCGCATTGGCTCATGCCATGGCTGCTCACACCAATTCCTCCCTTTCTCCACCATGGCAGAAGAAGCTGTCCTTGCCATTCTCATTCTCATACGTAGAGAGAATAGACCAAACAGAAAGATTCATGTGTGACAGCTCTATTTCCCAAACCAACATGGAGATGTTCCGGTAACTACAGGTGGATTGTAGATATATATTGCCGGAAAGTTCACGTTGTGCACGAAGGCCGAGAGCATGACAGAGCCCTGAAGCATATAATAGGATGCTCTTGCGACATATAAGAGTGGAGAAATATATAATCTCCAACATTCTGCTTATTCATTCCTCAGATCTGGAAGCTTTTCACCTTTGACTTGGGAATCAGAGGAATTATGTCGAATGGGAATTTAGCTACCAAAGCGTATGGAAATAGGTGAGGATTGTAATGCGGAATAGTGGGTAATACCCATCACTCACCATTCTCTCTTGCACTAATCTCAGAATGCTCGAAATGGCTCAGTACACTATGTCCCTTGTATAGAATAGTGATAATATTTAAAATTTTATTACCTTTAAATTTAAGGAGAAGATGTAGTGAAATAAAGAGGTATATGATAAGAGAAAATTAAGATATTATAAGGAGGTGATCATTTTAACTAGGATGAAGATGAAAATCAACATCACGAACTCTCATAAGCTCTATGGATAATGTACTCTCCAAATATTTTCTACAATATTTATCTTCTTAACCTTTAACTCATCACAAATGATTTAGGAATGCTTTTCTTAAAGCTTTTCGAGCATAGAAATAAAATTCTAGAAAAAACCTAAGTGACTCATTACTTTTTTATGGTATACATAAACTATCAAAACTTGTTAAATTATTACATCAAAACTGATTTGTCATCTTTTACAATAATTTATTTAAATTAAGATTTAAACTATACATATTCACACTACTTTAGAAACAAAATAGAATAACCAACTCTAAAATCAAACAAAAAT
Organism: Larix kaempferi; assembly: GCA_027924585.1. Lineage (NCBI taxonomy): Eukaryota > Viridiplantae > Streptophyta > Pinopsida > Pinales > Pinaceae > Larix > Larix kaempferi. The sequence continues at coordinate 6,673,787 of BSBM01000031.1, read as the reverse complement.
TTGATTAATTTTAAAATCTTAATGTCATCCACTCTTATCATGTGTATTTCATTACATTTTATTATCTCATATATATGTATTATTTTGTTTATTTAAATATATATAACTTATTTTAAAGATTAAATTTTTTTATTAATATTTTTAACACTTATAAACAATGTAAGTATAATATTATATAATTCATTCATATTTTTAATATTATAAGTAATGTCAATACAATCTTATATAATGTTATCCCATGCTTATGCACTTCACTAAAAAAGAAGAGACTAATTTTAAAATATCATTATCTTAGAGCTAATTCATTTTTTTAATAATTCTATAAGAGATATGATAAGTATATAAGTTTTTAAATAAAATTAATAATATTTAAATTTTAAAATAATAATTTATATTATTTTAATAAATTGGTTAGAAAATTTCTTATTTACAATACCAGAGATATTTAAAATATAATTAATGAAATATGACTTTTAAAGTTCAAATTATATATATTGTATTAAAAATTTGAATATATGGTTTTTTATAAAAAAATACTATATTAATTATTAGACTTAATCAAACACTAAAAATTTATAGTTAATTAGTATAATTATTACTTTGGAATAATGTTTTTCATCTTCTTCATATTATTAAGTTGGTGTAAACGATTTCTTATTTTTAATAAAAAATCTCTTTGGATTAATAAATTAATGTACAAAAAGTCATTATTTTTTTCCTCATTGCCTACCTGCCTACGTATCATTGCCTACCTGCCTACGTATCAGAGAATAAAGTTGCTTTGTTTTTAGCATGGAATAACAGAATATGGGATTATTTACTCTCCAAATTCAAATAACAAAGAATAACGAATAACGTTGATTTGTTTTTAGCATGGAATAACAGACTATGGGATTATTTACTCTCCAAATTCAAACAACGTCCAGGATTGAACATTTATTAAAAAATCATGAGCGTGCAAGTATCTGTAATTAGAGAGACTGTTGGGTAGGGCAATCCGTGACAACAAATTATTATAAAAATCCTTTCTCACCCGTAAAAACATTTGAGGTAAATGTAGACTTTCCAGATTAGGAAGTCCCTCAAAACATATATAAACGGTTTAAGCGGATAGAGAAAGCACTATAATATAAAATAGAGAAAAGGGAAAGTGTGTAGCGTCTTAAATGTTTAAATCCTAAAAATTAATGATCCCTGCTTTCCCTAATAACGGCCAGCCCAGTCATCCAAGCAGACCTCCAGGAACTTCTGTATTTAATCACAGAAGGGAGCTATCACTAGGAGTAATTTCCCATGATGTATCATAAATTTGTGATTAAATGATTTTTATTCGAATTGATCAAATGTGTCTCATCTTCTTCATTATATTTACCTTTAATATGACAAGAACTGGTCTCATCTTCTTCATTATATTTACCTTTAATATGACAAGAATTGCCAGTCCAATTAAATTACTTCCACATTCCATTCCGTGTTTAACAACTGCATGAGAAAGCTGGTAAAACAACGCTCCATTGACTCTAGATCATTTATACCTAAATATGTCTCCATAGTTATAAGATTCTGGTAATTAACAGTTAAAGCTTCTATTTCTAATTCATGACTGTAACAATCCATTACAAATAAATGTGCAATGATGGGAGAGAATAGAATAGGCTTCCGCAGTCCAACACAATCGTCTAGGTTAAGCTTTTGCGAAAGCTGGCGATGAGAAATAAATGCAACTAATGAGATGGTTGAAGAAATGCAAGTAATGAGTAATGCAAGTAAGGGACAGAGTGTACTCGGCCATTTCGAGCGTTCTGAGATTAGTGCAAGAGAGAATGGTGAGTGATGGGTATTACCCATTATTCCGCATTACAATCCTCGCCTATTTCCATACGTTTTGGCAGCTAAATTCCCATTCGACATAATTCCTCTGATTCCCAAGTCAAAGGTGAAAAGCTTCCCGATCAAAGGAATAAATAAGCAGAATGTTGGAGATTATATATTTCTCCACTCTTATATGTTGCAAGAGCATCCTATTATATGTTGCAGGGCTCTGTCATGCTCTCGGCCTTCGTGCACAAAGTGAACTTCCCGGCAATATATATCTACAATCCACCTGTAGTTACCGGAACATTTCCATGTTGGTTTGGGAAATAGAGCTGTCACACATGAATCTTTGTGTTTGGTATATTCTCTCTGCGTCTGAGAATGAGAATGGTAGGGATGGCTTCTTCTGCCATGGTGGAGAAGGGGAGGAATTGGTGTGAGCAGCCATCGCATGAGCCAATGCGGAGGAATTGGTGTGAGCAGCCATCACTCATCCCGAGCCAATGCATAGAACGCGGCCATTTGAAATTTCAAAATCCTAATGTGCGGGACAATTTAAAATTTCGAAAGAGCCTGCCATTAATGCCGATCATGCTGGTCTTATCCACATGCCTGTTTCGTATGGGCCCATCTGCATGGGTTTAGGTCATATTGTGGTGATGGGCATTGAGCCCATACATCATGGATATGGGACTGAACCAACAGATAAAGCCCGGAATTTTCTCACCGGAAAATACAACGCACGGAAGAATACGGAGTACTAAGGGTATGATCCATTGAGCTGACCAGCAGCTCAATGGATAGCTCTCGCCGTTTTAGTCCACATGGTTTTCTTTCTACCAAGAACTTCGATTGCTTTAAATGCAAACACCGACCAAAAATGATGATAACTCACACGTAATTGCTTGCGTCGTCATTTATGAATGATGGATATACGTTGGGCTCGCTCCCCACCAATAAAACTGAATGCTTTACATGCAAACAGTATTCAAAATGCGCCCAAATCATGGTATAATCTCTTACATCATCAACTGCCAATAATATCACATCGAGATATCAAAAATTCATGGCTAACTTTCTTCATCTCGTGCAGACCATGTGGCATATCATTTTCGATTGTTATTTTGTTTTGGATATGCATCATTGTTTTTTATTTGATATTTTACATAAAAGAAATTAAAATTATATGTAGGGTTGTCTTTTTAAATTACAGGTTTGATTTGCTATTTTATTTTTTCTATTAGAATTTTGTGTTTGTAAAATGATTTTGGTCAGTGCAATGAACAAGTTATCTGTTACTTGTTCATATCTTTAGTTGTATTTTTTTGTTGTTTATATTTTAATTAGCTATTAACTTTTTTAGTTGAATGGGTTGCTTATCACTATGTGTTATCCATGTATGAGCTACAAGTTATCCATAAAATCAATTTGGACAGCAGACTTGTCCATTATACCATTATAGAAGGAAAATCCTAAATAGTAATCCACCCCAAATTCTAAGATATATAAACACTTTCCTCTCTAAAAAGAGAACATAAAAATATTAGTTACATGAATGGCAGTGAGAATCGGAAATGCACCTTCAAACCTTCTGAATTTCTGAGTGATAACCCGTATGTGCAAGTGCGTAAAAAGAGAGGAAACGATGGCAGGACTGTATAATAAACAAGTAAAGGAGTATTTAGAGAGCAGGCCTAATTATCCTGCTTCTTGCTTTTCCACGTTGGCCTCTCTCACTGCCAATCACCACTGGCTTGGGATGTGGGTGCCGGAAATGGCCATGCTTTTGTTTCGGTAAGCTCTCTTAAACCTTTTCTTTCATGTCATGTGAATTATGAGTCTAAAACATGTATAACCTATGATTAATGAATTTTTGAGATAATAGATTGCAGAGTATTACAATCGATTGATCGCCACAGACATAAGCAAAAAGCAGTTGGAATTGGCGCAAAAGCATCCGAAAGTGACATATGTTCTCCTTCGTCTGTCATGACGGATGAAGATCTCTATTCGATCGTGGGGGAGGAGGGATCGGTGGATCTGCTGACGGTGGCCACGACAGTCCACTGGTTCGATCTTGAGACCTTTTACTCTCAAGTCAAAAGATCATGTTTATTGTAATTTATGTTTGCATCTTGTTTATTGTTATTGCTCTGCGCTCTTGTTTTTCTAACATCACTAGAGGTAGTCTCGACGATGACCACATGAGGTATTAGCTTTCTTGCATATACTCTCTAAGATGAAATTGTCTTTTTGTCTTGGATTAAGACTTAAAATTGTTTTTGATATTCTAAGAGATTGTATTCTTTAGATGTAAGAAAATGTATTAATGACCCAAAACCAAAAAACATCTCAAAATAGTGGAAATATACCCCTTAAAAAAACTTGTCTTTTTGTCTTGGATTAAGACTTAAAATTATTTTTGATTTTCTAAAAAATTGTATTCCTTAGATGTAAAAAAATGTATTAATGACCCAAAACCAAAAACATCTCAAAAAATGGAAATATACCCCTTAAAAAAACATCAAATCATTTCAATTAACGTGTTTTTTCTTAAAAATAAAAATAATAATGAATAAACATACATTCACAAATAATAACTGATTATGGTTTTCCTCGCAATCAATTAACAACTTAACATTTAAATTATAATAAATTTTACAAGTTTCAAAATAACCCAAAACAAAGAAACAAAACTTTAACATACAAAACGAAAAAGGGAAATATCAATACGGTATGACGGATACAATACTTCTATCCCAACCCCAACATGTCTACGTGATGACAAGGACACAAAGGCTCATGAGCTCTAAAGCACTAAAATCATGTGGATCCTCACCTATCTTTGAATGATGTGAATTGACTTTTGAACGTGAATTGACATTTAAAATTGAAGTGGTGTTCTTGAGATAGGTAAGAGTTGGTCTTGGCTCATTTTAGAAATCTGTAAGTGGGGCAATGGGATTCGAACTAGTGGTTCTTGGCGAGAGAGCTTGGATTAGGAGGTGGACATGTTGCATAATGAAGAGATATGTCGGCATCATATTGAAAGATAGAGAAGACCAACTGTTATGGTCTTGGCATATGAAGATGGGTGAGGTAACTGCTCACTTGGTCTATGAATTTTTTCATATTGTGTCGATAGATTGGAAGGGAAATGGTGGCACCAGAATATTTGGCACTAAAAGGTTTCACTAAATATTCAACTATTCAACTTTTTTGTTGATGGTTCTCGGAACGAAAATCATGGCAGGGAAAAAATTCAAAATCGTATTATTTATGGGCCTTTCCATTGTGCTCTATGTGGTAAAGGGGAAGATTTAATGCATAGTAAAGGGGAAGATTCAATTGAACACTTGTTCACATTTTGTGTTTTCTGGCAAAAATTATGGGCAGAACTGATCTAGGAATTAAAATCATGTTTTGAATGGAAACAATTTACTTTTGAAGATACTCTGAAATCATGGGTTCAGTCTTCGGATTTGTTGTGCAACCTACCATTGCTTGTTATATAGAATATATGGTGTCACAAGAATTCAATTACTTTTTTTATAATAGAAAGCTTAATCTATTTGCAATCTCATCCAAGATCATCGACAGTTACATGGACTATCTTTCGGTGAACCCGATTCGACAGTTAATTTTGTCACTCAACTATATGAACAATCCAATGGGTTTCTGCGATGGAGTTGCTCAAGGAGGAATATGTGGCGTGAGCATGGTTCTCAAATTGAACAAGGATCAGCTCTATCGGATCTGGATGATGTGTGGTGCAAGAACTAATTCCAGAGTAGAGTTAATGGCTATGTGTGGCCTTCTTCATTTCACATGGAAAAAAAACATAGCTTCATTACAAGTTCTAGGTAACTCTCATGCCATTATCAAGTGAATTAATAGGTGATCCAACTTACAGGTGACTACTCTAGAAGATTGGAAACCCATGATTCGAGATATGTTAATGTTTTTTTAAAGCATCACTTTTAAGCATATATATGGGGGATTAAACAACTGAACAGATCGCCTATCGAAGAAGGTTATTGGTTTTGCAAAAGGGTTCATGTTTTATGAAGAAATCAAAGATCTTTCAGAAGTCAGACTAAGATTTCTGCAGGCTTACTGAGGGATTTTAAGACTATTGTATTTCAACTTGTATCGGTTAGATTCACAGTTTTGTGATGACGTGGCTAAGTAAAACATTCGACCTTTTGAGGTCATTTTTTTAATCCTTTATCTAAGCAAGCTTCTATTGTTGCATCTTTTGAAGAATATTCTATATCTAGAACTCAGTAGTTTATAAGTTCAAGGAAATAATTTCAATATTTCTATAGATATTGTAAGTTGACGTTAATTCATATCTTAATTCATATCAAACAACATAGTTTTTTTTAATGTATGAGTTGAAATAAATTTGTTGTTTTTAATGTAACAGTTAAAATAAATTTATTTATTTAGATTAGGGATTTGTTTCTTGTTTGCATGAATTAATTAAAATTAGGGATTTTACAAATAACATATTGCAAGGTTATGTGATCATGAAGCCATATTGAAAAAAACAAAAAAATTGATAGAGAGATTTTACAAATTGCAAGGTTACGTGATCATGAAGCCATATTGAAAGAAACAAAACATTGATAGAGATATTCTTTCAGACTAGGAGGCTGTGCCCTATTCAAACATTGAGGTTGTGCCTTATTCAATTCAAACAAAACTGTTAGGTTGTGCCCTATTCAAACATTGATTGTCTTACATGTAAAGGACGTAATTAGGTATATACTACTAGCATACCTCCGAAGCGGGGGAAATGAAACGCTGAATAGAGCTTCGATATGTTGCAAAATGAGAGAAATTTGTGTGTCTGTAGATAATACAATTTTATGTGTTGAAAGGAATTCTAACGAATGTATTTATGGAAGTAGGCAAGGGAGTGTTATCCTTCAGTTGTAGGAAATTATTTTTATATATATAGTGAATTGTTACTAAGGCCTGGCCTTGGAAAAACATGGACTTCCTACATACATATACACTTGAACATACATACCGGTATGTCTCACATATATATACACTCGAACAATGCAAAAACTAAAAGGAGACTGAAAGCACACGCACACTTCTTCACAGCTAGGCCCATTACAACCTTGCCAGCAGTAAATGTAAAGCAACAAATGAATGTTTTATATGAGTAATGTTGTAATGGAAAAGTAGGGCATAAACATTAAATTGTCAAGAGTAAGACAACAACAAGGCTATCCCTCCACTTCAATGTGGCTAATGCAAGGCTTGTGAAATCACAGAGGATGAATTTATACGCACTACTCCTATATCATGTTGTATCTAAACTTGGAAATTATTCATCATTGTTCCTTCGATGGGGACTTCGTAATTCGTTTTCTGCTTCCGCTCTTGTATATCGGTATCTAGATTGGTATAGAGATCATTATAGAGATAGATAGAATTGTATATAGATATATGGATTTATAGAGATATAGATATTCTTGTATAATGTAGATCTAGAGTTCTTATACCAGACTTTTTCAAAATCATGTAAAAAAATCAAAAAATTTCGTTCGAAATCGTAGAACTTTTAGACCATAGTTATCTTGGCATCTTTGGAAGACTAGTCATGTAGCTTTGCTAACTATTTTACTCGGTGAGTGTATAATTAAGAAAACATGTAATTCAAAATAATTTAGTTTGTAACTTTGCTAACTATTTTAATTATGAGTATACTTAAGAAAACATGTAATTCAAAATTGTTTAGTTTGTTTTTGAAAAACTTAAAAAGTGTTTTGAGAGATATTTTTGTGAGGACAATATTACAATTTTAGATGGGAGGGGTGTTACAACAAATATAGATTTTTATAATTTTAAATGTTATCCATTAACATAAAAAACTAAAAATAGAACTTAACACAACTGTGTGATAATTGGCACTTAAATCGCTCCTTGTGGGTGACGGAAAATTTTCCGGCGAGGCATGGTTCCTTTCCAGCGAGGCACGGTTCTACCTCGTTTCGTTATTGTTTTGAAATTTCTACAAGCGTCTTAAAATGGGCCAAAACTCCCCGTTATCCCACTCGGACACACAACCTGTCACATATTATTGATAATGAATAAAGATACTCTTTGGCATGTATTTCCTGGTAAGTCATTATATCCAGCTCAGTGAAAATGATTGATAAAGTTGAACCATCAGACAAGACATTATACTATGGAGTTAGGTGACTTAATGATTTATTTCAGGTGCAAGTTGATATTTGGATTGTTAGGCGTAGAAATCTGTGTAGTCTAGATTCACAGGGGCGGCTCCTCATTATGAAGGGGCGAGAGGAACCGCTCCCTTGGACCATAGAAACTTCGTGTTGCTTGCGTCCTCACTAGCCAGACCCAGAAACGGACCATAGAAACTGCGTGTCGCACGTATTATATGAAGACTAAAAATTTGTATGAATCACGCGTAATCGCCTGCAACGATCACTAACCTACCCACTATTGAGACCCAGAAACGGACCACAGAAACTGCGTGAGTAAGATGTCTGCGCTGTATGATAAACACGCAAAGGAGTATTCAGACAGCAGGCCTTCTTATCCTGCTTCGTTGTTTTCTATGTTGGCCTCTCTCACTGCCAATCATCAACTGGCTTGGGACGTGGGCGCCGGCAATGGCCAAGCTTCTGTTTCTGTAAGCTCTCTTAACCTCTTCTTTCATTTCACTCTGTTATTAATTTTTCCAATTTCACATGGAATTATGAGTTCTTGGCTAGCGTTAATGAAATTGTGAGAGCGCAGATTGCAGAGCATTACGATCAGGTGATCGCAACAGACATAAGCAAGGGCCAGCTGGAGTTGGCGCAGAAGCATCCCAAAGTGACATATGCTCACACCACGCCTGCCATGACGAACGAAGAGCTGTCTGCGATCGTGGGGGAGGAGGGATCGGTGGATCTGGTGACAGTGGCCACGGCAGTCCACTGGTTCGACCTCGAGACCTTTTACTCTCAAGTTAAACGCGTCCTGCGCAAACCCGGGGGTGTGATCGCAGTGTGGATTTATGGTATTGACAGCAATATCAGTCCTGCTGTGGATGCAGTGTTTAAGGACTTCGTAGAATCGTCCATGCCTTACTGGAATCCCGGATTTCAGTATGCGTTGGAGGCATACAAGACGCTACCGTTCCCCTTCGAGCCGGTGCTCGAAAATGGGCAGGGGAGCGAAGGTAATCCCATGGAATTGGAGATGGTCGATATACAGATGTCGTTGGATAAATACCTGAAATTTCTCACATCTTCTTCTGCAGTGGCCGCTGCGAAAGAGAAGGGCATTGAGCTTCTGAATGATAAGGTATCGAGAATGTTTAAAGAAGCGTGGGGCGATGAAAGCACAATTTACAGTTGCAAACTTCCAGTATACATGCTTGCAGGCACATCGCCCGTGTACTGAAGCCTGGCCTGCCTCTGGTATGGAGCATGAAAACAAAGCTTCCGCATATGAAACAATGTAATAAGATTATGGTTATCAAATTAGGATCGAAATTAGGAAATTCGAAAATTCGCTTAGATTAGGCCCTAATTATATGTATACTCATTATAATAATTACTAATAACAATAAATATAGGTAAAAATTCTTCCTTAGAGATCAAATATATATATTTCCCAGCCTACTTCAATTCAATTCTGATCTATCAAAACATAAAACGTTGTGGAAGATTGGATTAAACATATATTGAAATAGTTTCACTGTAATAGTTTGCATAATATTATGTAATGAAAAGAAAACAAAAAATGTAAACATGAGAATTTTCTTCACTTTTGCATAATTATTTATCTTTGTGTTGTAAACTGTTTATAAGCTTGAGATAGAAAATGTTTTGGCTTGGGTCTCTGTTAATAAACAAGCAAGCTTCGTTTAATGGATTTTCTGTCTTCAATTTTGAACTGGAAAGGTAGGCAGTTAAAATAAATTCAATACATGTGGAATTTGTAATTTTGAAGTTTTGAAGAAGCAGCTAAGAAAAATGAATTGAGATTTGGGTAAAGGGGGATTTTGGTAATGTTATTTACCCTCCACTGGTATTCAAACAGACAAGGGACGGTTTTCTCATCCGATCTTCCCCTCTGTGTCCGTAAGTGCTCTCTGTCTCTCTAGACAACTACAACAGAAATGAAATGATGTGTTGGAAACGAAGGGTGGACTGTGTTTTTTAAGCTAGTTTTCAGTTGAACGATGGGGATAAAAGGGACGATGTATTTGGCAAGATATGTTGTGTGTTTTGTTTTTTATTTTTATTTTTTTTGTGGGGTACGACTCAGATAAAGAATGCAAGTGGTTGCGTAATGCAGTGATTTGTTTGTGTTTTGAAGAGTCCAAAACATATGCTCAGTTGATTTTTTTAGCAAGGGTACGTCTTCAAGATACATGATATGAAAAATAATATGGTTGGCATATGAAAAAGTAAGAGGTGAGTTGTTAAACCTGTGTTGGAATTATGAGAAAATATATACCAGGAAAACACAAGTCTATTACAGGGAAGAATGATTTCTTTTTTCATATAACTGAATTAAGTAGAATGCGTTGACTTTGGCAGGTCAGGCATCATTCCCAGTTTTGGTTATGGTGAATTGATATGAATTAAGAAGGTGGCAGGTCTGGTTTGAAATTGGCTTAGGATTTCAGTCTGATGTATGATGAATGTGAACGTGTAGACATGGCAGTTTTAGCTGGTATTTAGTACACATGAATGATGGACACACAGTTTCTTACAAATTAAAATTTGAGAGATAGCTTAAACAACAATCATTTCAGCACAAAAACTTAATAATATGGTCTGTTTTACAGTTTTTGAGTTTTATTCTATGCTGGTTGGATTTTACACCATAGGATCTTGAGTTAATGGACTATATAGTCCTCCTGAAGCAGAATGTTGAAGATTTCCCTTCTGTGAAGTTAAGTTAGTGGGGAAGGATGCCTATAGCAGGGTAAGGATTTGGTTTGGAAAAACTTCAGTATGGGGAAAGTTAATTTGAGTACATCCTCTTGTCCGGGATGATGTCAAATAGCCACCCATCATGGTTCGCTGTATTTGATTAAGACTTGAAGGTGTCTTTCCTACTTTTTGGCAGCAGATGGATTCTTTGGGTGATGTTTTTGGTATTTTGCACCTTAGAAACAGACTGAAGTTTTGTTTCATTTGCTTGGATTTGCTCATCTCGTGAATGAAAAAGTAATGCAGTGATAGAATATTTCTACAGTTGGTACATATTAAAAGGCTATGTTTAAATATAATAAGGAAGCACATATGATTTGGGAATCCATAGGAAAAATATATGTTACCTAGGTTTCAACAAATAATGCTTCAGTTCAATCTTTTTATGAAGCATTAAACACGGGCACTAAGATGGATGGTGCAGTGCCAATACAAGGTTTTTCAATGAAAATATACCCATCAATGGGATATATTGACCCTGCAAAGTGGGTGACAGCAATTGAAGATGGGACACGTTTTGGGGTTGAGTTTGTGTGGTTGCTAATGATTTGGTTGCTATTTTATGTCAGACCCTTGCAACTCGCATTGGGTTTGTGATTATGAAAAATCTTGCCCCGTATTTTTGGTGGGCCTTTTATCTAAGTATTTTATTAAAATATGACAGTATCATTTGTGTCATCAATATGTTGTTCAATATTTGTTTTAGTAGTGCATCCCTGAAATGTCATATTCATTCTTTTTTTTGAAATTTTGAATCATGATTCAGAGCACTAAACTTTGTTATATGTAATAGCTACCTTTTCACTTTGTTATATGTAATAGCTACCTTTTCACTTATAGATAATTTGAGAAAAGATTGAAATATCTAAGTGTAAAATTTAGTTTTTGTTGTTTTGTTGCCATGAAGCCATAACTATCTTTTCAAAAATAAATAGGATAAGTTGGTTGGATATAATTTAGAGAGTGCTCATTATAAGTAGATTCTTGTTGTGTTTCTTAAAGAGGGTTTTTTTGAGTTGTGATGTTTGGCTTGGTTCCTTGACTTAGATAAGAGTCTTATGCATGGCATGTTGTGGTCATAGTCTCTTAAATTGGATGGTTAGTGTCCTCTAAATTTAGATTTGCTTGAGTCCCTTGGCTTAGAATGTTTCCTATAAGGAACTATATGTCAGGGGTTCTAACGATATTGGGATGCCCAAATTTAGTTGCGGGCTCCTTTCATTGAATTTTTGTTAAATGTTGATGACCATTTACAAAAGACTGAATACATCTGCGGCAAGTTTTGAAAGATGATTTATCTTGACGGCCATTTCATTTGTCTTCTGCTAGGCAACTTAGTCTATAAAAAAGTGAAGGAATTTGTTAAAACTTTAGGTTTTGCATTATTAGATATAAATTAACTGCCATTTGGAAAGTGATTGTACGTAAACATTTTAATTACTAGTTTTGAAACTAAGGATATATTGCAACATGAGGCAAACCCTACCCTCCTGCCTGTAAGCATCAGAGATATTGCTCATGGTTCACAAACTCAACAACAATTGGCTCACAAAGCATGAAACATATCACAAGTAGGATTTGAACCTGGGTAGGAAGGATACCATTTCTCTTCCCTAAACACTCAAGCTAGACCCAATTGACAAGGTTAATCTATTGTATGAAAAGGAAGTAAACATAAATCATTTGGACTCCCTGACATCTAATCTTATGAAAGAAAAAGTTATTTGAAAGATTAGGACAATTCACATATGTATAAAATATAATATAATGTAATTTTATTAGTGTCCAACAAATGATGACAAAAGTAGGTCAATGGGACTAAAAATAGTTAGTCCATTGTAAATAAAAAAGGGAATCCCAAACCTTGGGAGTAGTGTGCTAGGTGCAGTGATCCCAACTTTAGAATCATTTCCTAGAACTAGTTTGTTTGTTGATTTAGTGGTGTATGTCCTATGTCTTGGTACAACATCCCTTCCTATGTCACACAAAGGTTAGCTGCTAGCGGAGCCACCTAGGGTAGAGGTCAAGAGGAGACATAGATTCAAAATATAACAAAGCTTCAAAGCTTCCCTTCTATGCACATGTGTTTTGTTTCTTGTTGTTTCTTTGGGGTTTTTTCTTGTTTGCAAATTGCAAAAGCAATGTTTAGTGTGGTTGATAGCTCTTTAGGTTGTGAAATGGATTGTTGTAAGAGTTCAAATATTATGCTATTTAGGCTATTAAGGAAACAAAAGTAACATGAGGCACAAGACAAGATTGAGATTGAGCAAACCATACAATTGTTTTCCAAACAAGCATCAAAGTCATTTGTTAAACACCTATAAGATTTATGGAATTTTAAACCGAAATAAAGTGGAAGTCAAATGGGTTTCATTTCATACAATATAATAATCAATTTCATTTCATACAATATATTAATCAATTCTTTTCAATATATTAGAAATAAAAAGTCAACATTTTTAAAGTATAATTGTATTGGAGTCTTTTCTTTTAAAGTTAATGTTTATGAATTAACTTATTTTTACTCTATTAGATTGATGGAGACACTTGGTATGGGGGCATTTAGATGTATTTATGTTTACCTAAATGCCATCGGTTGTGATTCCTAGTTTTGCATGTTCATTGATATGATGTTAAACAATTATTGAAATTGAAGTTAATTCTGCTATTAAAGATACTCTGTTTATTTTCGGCCAATGACTTTTATCTACGCTCATTGTAAAAAACTATAGAACTCTTGTTTGTTTATTACATTAATAAAATTAAATGTCAAACAGATCTTCATCTAAGTTATCTTATGAAGCTTTGATTATTGGAATTTAACCTCTAAAATATTATTATTTGGATTCATAACAAGTGCAAAAAAACAATTCCTTCAACAATTGTTTCCATTGCAAAAAACTCCTCATAGCTAGCCACAAAGCTGGTGGCAATGTCGTGGTCCGCATTACAAATTTTACTCTATAATGTCAAAAACATCAAACATTTTCTTTAGTCTGGTATAAGTTGTTTGATTCCCCAAATTTACTTCAAGGAAATCTTGCATTTAGTTTTATGTGCCCTAAGGTGGTGAGCAACTAGATGTAATGCAATAAGGGAGAAAAGCAGATGAACAACTAAATCAGTTTGGGTGTGTATTTTATTTTATTTTTTAGCTTCAGGATGAGATCAAATGGAGATGCCTTAAGCACTCCCATGCTGTATTGTATTGTAACCTCTAATCCCATTAGTGATTTTTTATTAATTGAGAGCATTAATGTACTTTTTTCTTTATTCTTTACATATACAAATCTTACTCACACACTTTGCAGGCTCATGTTCTCAAAAGTCATGGCTTGATGCCAATTGCATGAAAACTATGTAGATTAATGAATATATCCTATCCCATATACTTGTTAAATCCAAGCTAGCGCAAAATATCTAGTGAAGAATTCCTAGGAAGAAGCGTTAGTACTTTTCAAATGGAAAGAGTTCCTCTAACATCTTAGAGTCTTCCCTAAATCGGTATGGAGAACATTTTTTCCGAAGATGTCCATCCACTTGAACTATGCCACTCATTGTATAATGTGCCTAACTAAACACCTACCATTTTAAATCCCAAACTATCTAGTTGTTGTTGTCTCAATGACAACATAATCATGAGAACCATATTCAAACACCAATCTAATAAAGGCCATAACATAGAAAAAATGAACATTGATTTCTTTAAACATAGCACCATTGCCTTCACTATTCATATTGCTAACATTTTTTAATTACACTATTGTCTTTGAAGTTTTCCTTTCCTCCACCCTAAGGTCTCATATCATTCATCCCATTTACAAATATGGGGATCAAAATGAATGTAATTTCTAACTATCATGACAAGGCACACTATGGCCAAACTCGTTGCTGCAACACTATATGATTTCATTTCCAAATGGGTAGAGTGGAATAAGATATGTACTAAAGTCTGAGTAGGTTTTATAAGGAATCATCATTATTGTGACCATATTTTACCATTTGACAAGCATCATTGAGGAAGCGAAAGTGAGAAAACACAAGGTATAATGCTGCTTCATGGACTTCCACAAAGCCTTTGATATAGTTCTGAGACACCTATTATTTGAGGGGATTAAGGTTTTTTTTGGTAGAGTTTGAACCGAGATGGAAAACATAGATGTCATATACAACACCATAAGGGTAAATCAAGATTGTCCATCTCACCCACACTCTTTGGACTTTACAGTGATGAATTAGAAGATCTCATTTAACATTTGTAGGAGATTCAAGTGATTGCTTTCTTTACAGGTTTCCATTTCCATCTTACCAACAGTGGATAGTATTGTCTTGCTATTGCACTGATTTGCAGGACTCCAAAAACAACTAGGCACATTAGGATCAATTTGTGATAACAAAAGGCTAAAAGGTCAACCTTGCAAACACAATGATTATATAGGCTTCCACATATCCAAGAAAGAGTTGTCCAATATTGTTCTCACCTTTAAAAGACGGGAGGTAGAAATGGTGACTCTCTACACTTACCTTGGAGCCTTATCATTATGCCCATGTTTCATGCATAATGACAACAAAATAAAGGTTGAGTAGAGTGTACCCAAAGCTAAAAACCTTGGAGATATTGTTTCTAGCTTCGGTTTGGGATGAGATATGCACATTTGGCACGTTGATGACACCTCCTCTCCCTTATAATTGTGAGGGTTGAGGGCATGCGATGTTAACAATCTTGGATATTATTATTTTCTAACTTTAATTCTAATATATGCACATTTAACATCTTGATGACAACTTCTCTCCTTCATAATTATGAGGGTTGATAAGTTAAAATCACATGGAAAGGGTACTCACTTCCATGCGAGAAAACAATTCTACCTTACCATTTTAGTTGAGTCTGATGCCTTTCCCCTTTTCACATCCATGATTTTTAATATTGTGACCATGGTACATAGTGTTTTATGCATGGTGAGCTCTCACATAGGGCCTTTTTATTGGCCTTGAATGTGAGTGCAATTATTGTCAAGCATAACATTGTCTAAAAATTAGGTCAGATGAGCTATGGTTTAGTGGCATGCATTTATGACTGAATCTCTGGAAGTGACATGCCTCTAGAACAGGTTGTATGTCTTAATAATTTAGTAGTGCGAGTCTTAAAGAGTTTAGTAGTGCCACTTGAAACAAAAATTAAGTGGTTCTTGTTAGAAAAATGTGGGTAAATTAGAAAGGTTGAAGCCATTGTTTTCAGTCAGCATTGGTTCGTTGATATGATTATTCCAATGTTGTGTAGGAGGGAGTAAAAATGGTAACTGCAGCTTCGATTTTCCCCATGGATGGACATTCCAAGTTCGACTATTTTTCTTTGATTCACAAATAGACTATGCTCAGGTTCTCATTCATATTCAGATTTCAAGTTTAAGTTTTTCTTATTCAATATTTGCATTGAGAAAGGTCAATGACATTCTACAGTATCAGTGAAGTATGGTTTGGTTAAGTGTTCTAGTAACAAAGTGCATTTTAGAATTAAGATTAGGTAAATTTGGTTAAGGATGTATATCTGTAAAATTTCAAGTAGTATTTATTTGTGTAAAGAGGTATTTATCCCACTTAGTAAGGGGTATTTTGTTTTTCCGAGGCATCCTAAAAAGGGTACTGTGGAGTATGGTTAATGGGAGATTTTTTTGTAATTTTAGATTGTTGGTGTTTAAGAATAAATATAAAGAAACTGCATTTGAGAGTGTGAGTGTTTAGGAGCTTAAATAATATAAACTACATTTTAGAGTTGGTGCTTTGTAATTTAAGTTTTTTTGCGTTGGCTTTGTTGTATGATTATATCTCTCTGTATATAAGACCAATATAGATCCATATTGAACCCGGATCTATCAATCACTCAAAGGGATCAAATTTCTTAAGGTGTAAATTTTTTTTTGGATCCTCTTGTTGCTTGATAGATCGAGCTTAAGATGGATCTATGGTGGTTTTAATTTTTGTTGTCTTTGTGAAAAATTTAAAATTGAATCTACACATATTTTTCTTTGTGAAAAATTTAAAATTGAATCTACACATATTTTTCTTTGTGATGTGGGTTATATTTGTCATGTCAGTGTTACCCACGTTATGTAAAACATCTCTCCCATACTAAGCTATTAGGTAACAACATCTCTCTTATACTGAGCTATAGAGCACAACAAGAATTAACAAAACTAATAATATTATATAGGTAAGTTTTTATTTGTTATTATTTTTGTAAAAGTTTAAAAAGTAAAATGGTTGAAAAAAACTATTTCCTCTTAAAAACTACAAATATATAGGAGGAGGATATATACATTTAAAAAATCTTTAAAAAGAGAAGTCCATAATATGTATGTATTTACAAACTAAAAACAATTCAATAAGCAAAATACTTAACATAGTGTTTTGGTTTAAGTATCTATATCTATTAATAAAAAACTTTAAAATTATAAAGATAAATTAAGTGCATTACAGAGTAAAAAGTTTTAGGTGGTGGGGTAAGGATAAAATGAACTATCAACTTTCTTGTGAGGCATGTTATTGGAATGATTGGTAAAACATACAAGTTTGAATTTAAAACTCTGATTTGATCTTATGGTAAAAAATCTATATTTATAAGCACCAATATTAACTTGTAACTTGTAGTGAATGATTTATATTTATAAAAGTGAATTTGATATGTTTCATCTATTCATTGAATATAAACTGTCACAAACCCATCCAAAGCTTTAATATGCACTTTCTAATGACAAAGCAAATATTATGGTTGCATTATCAAATATAATGAAACCTCATCCTGGCAACCTGAAATGCATATCATACCAGGGCTAGTGTGAGCTTGATGGTCTATCACAAAGGGGTTTATATGGCTTTGTGGATATAGGCTTGGGATGTTATACAAGCTCAAATCCAAAACCTGATAGTTATGTGTTTATCATTCTGAATCTTCATGATTCTGTGTTTATATTGTAGATTTTCATGTCATGTAAAACTGTCAATGTTGTTTTCACAGGTGCTTGTAGAAATTCAATAGTTGTTCTAAGTTTATCAATTTGAATCTTGATGGTTTTGTGTTGGTTGTGTGTGTTTATTGTAGATTTTCATGCCATGTAATTGTCCATGTTGCTTTCATAGGTACTTACAAAACTTAAATGGTTGTTCTGTGTTTATCAATCTGAATATTGATGGTTCTATGGTGTTTATATTGTAGATTTTCATGCCATGTACAACTGTCAATGTTGCTTTCACATGTGGTTGCAGAAGTTCAATGGTATATATTTTGGTACTACTTGTATTCACTTATTTCTTTTACAATTCTCACAAATACGTCTAGCACTCTCAAAGTTCATTGGTTTGTGTATGTTTTAGTAGTTTCATTGGTTCTTTATCGTCACAAATGGAATTTAAAGTTAAAATTCAAACTAAAATTGAAATCAAAGAAAACTAGACTATATGATACATAGGAGATGATGATGATGATGATGATGATGATGATTATCATCATCATCATCATCATCATCATCATCATCATCTTATCGCAAGAAAAAACATCACATAACATGATGGACATCATTTATGTGAGTTAAAATTAATTTAAGCCCTTGGGTGGGCACACAAAGTTGCTCCCCAAAAGTGTTGCAATGGGGCCGCACTAGCGGGGAGAAAACGATCATGCGCACGCACCTAAGGAAGCGCGCACACGCTTCTAGGTTCGGTACCGAACCGAGGCGCATGTGTGCTGCTGCATGTGCATGTTTTTGGCGCTCAGATGTGCGCTCGTGCTCCTGTTAAAATTATATGTATAAAATAGGGTAGAGTCTTTGTCATTCTACCCTTTGCGGCCGAGTGCGAATCGCTCTCCGCATGCACATCGTTACAAGCCACCAAAATCACCCTTTCCACTCCAAAACGATCTAAATCCATCCACCAACTCATCAACAAGTCAATTAGATAGGTAAATTCCATTTTTTTTGTCATTTTATTCACTGCTTTTTGTTTATTAAATTTGTAATAATTCCCATATTATTAAAACGATAGATAATTTTTCAATTGCAGATTGTAAACCCACACAATGAATGAACAAAATGTTAACATGAAGTCTGGTGGTACACAAGAAAACACTAATATTGGAACCAATGAAAAACCTCAACAAATTCTAAATGCCCAAGAAAATCAAAAGCCCCAACCAAATTTTGACCAAGATGACTTGAACCATTTTGTAAATGAAATAAGAGTACACACTCAAGATCTAAGAAACACAGGGGAACCATCTCAAGTGTCTCTTTCCACCTCAATTGAGAGCTCAATTGACTCCTTCATCCATGCACATCGCCAATTGACTGACATGACTGAATATAGATCTAGGATGTAGGAGTATTATTCCATGGGCATTTCCAAGGAGGAAATAAAAGATTTGAATATTACAAAGGCCCAATTGCACAGTATGTTCACCGATCCAAGAACACAACAACTGCCGGAGACTAGAAAGCCACATGTCTACATGGATTGGTGTCATTTCCAACCATGGAGGGACAATTGGATGCATAGGTGGTTCATGGTTTACGATAAACCTCCCTGCAATAATAGGGAGGTTCCACAGTACTTCTTTCGAAAAATGTGGGCTGAGCTTGTGCTCAGTTTACATGTCAACTATTTAGACATAGCCAAGTTCTAGGGTATTGGGTGTGGCTCTGCCTAAGATAGACCTGCTGCTAGGAGGAACCCACTGAGAGGGCCACCAGCTCCTAGGCACGACCCCAACCCCTCTCCCCAACCGCCTCAGTTACCCCACAAACTTGATCAGATTGAGGGCACGATGAGGAGTATTGCACGTGGACTGCTTAGACACATTTCTTTTGTAGCAGCTACTACAGTGGAGAGACACGATGACCTCGATAGAGACACAGGTGCAGGGCCTTCAAGACCGAGTCAAGATAGACCTGCCACCGGTGGCAGCCATGTTGGGCCTTCTAGTTCAACGGGGACAATGCCACATCTCTGTCCCCATTGCGGGAACACTTTCCATAGCCCGATCGTGGGCTTCTATATGGAGAAGGTTAGCACTTTTTTTAATGTGTTTTCAACTATCACTTGATAATTTGTAAAGTAATTTTGAAGTATTTGTGCTTGACTTAAACTATTATTTCAATGTACATCTATTTAGAGCTGAGACGCCATCATGGGAGAACACAAAATCTCCCAACCTGGATGCATCAATGGTAGCTGCAACTAAAATTGTGACACCTCACACGGAGGCATTTTCAGTACCCCACACAATATTGTTATTACTTATGGCATTTCTATTTTTATGTATTTATATTTATGACATACATGATGATAGTTCGTACAATATTTTTTAATATTTTGATTGACTGAATAATTACTTGTTTAATGTGTTTATAACATGCATGTGTTTTGGTGTCCACAAGTATGCACAAACTACGATGATCAACCATCTCCGCCAGGGGTCGTCAGATCACCATATACACATGTACAATGTATAGTTAAAATCATGCTTTTAATTTGAAATGTTACGACATACTATGGTTTAATTTGATTTTTGTTTACTAAACTATGATATTACAAATTTGTATGCAGGGGCCGACAACAACTGCAGGCCACTCTAGTCCCATGTTTCCACCCTCTCCCATGATTCGACCCCCTCGCTTCCATACAGAACCCTCCCTCTGTCCACCCCCTCCCTTCCATCCACCCTCCCCTCTCTGTCGATACTCCCCCCTCCGTCCATCCTTCCCCATTCGTCCATGCCCCCCCATCTGTACATCCTCCCCCATTCATCCACGCCCCCTTGTCTCTCCATCCTCCCCCATTCGTCTGTGCCTCCCTTCCATATAGCTTCCCCCCTTCGTCCACAACCTCCCTTCTATCCATCCTCCTCCATCTATCTAGGACCGCCCTCCCATTCACAATACCTCAACATCCCCCCTATCCCTTTTGGGTCGATGCCCCATACTGTACAGGTGGTAGGGGTTCATCGTCCACGACGTCCTCCTCCACCCCATACCACCATATCATCTCCACTTCCCGCCACTATTGTAGAAAATACTATTCCATCATCTACCCATGTATTTACAGTGGTTGCACCGATAGTTGTTGCATCTACATCTGCGCCCCCCCCATGACTGCATCGGAGTAGGTTGTCCAGCCAATTGCTCCACCTACTAGCCCAAAAGCCCATCCACGTCCATTGTCGGAGGTGTTCAAGGTGAGAATCAAGTTAATTTATGAAAAAAATTTGATGCA
Source organism: Larix kaempferi (assembly GCA_027924585.1). Taxonomy (NCBI): domain Eukaryota; kingdom Viridiplantae; phylum Streptophyta; class Pinopsida; order Pinales; family Pinaceae; genus Larix; species Larix kaempferi. The sequence continues at coordinate 6,652,725 of BSBM01000031.1, read as the reverse complement.
TTAAAAAAAATTAATTTAAGGATTTATTATTTTTCAATGAAATGATTGTCGTAAATGTTGTAGGGTGGAATTGCTGAGAGGCTCAGCAGATCCAGGACACCTGCCTCTCGACTCCCACTCGCATCAGCGGTGAGTTATTTAAGATTTGACTTGTACATTCATTTTATAAATGTGGTAAATGTTACAAATGCTTGAAAATGATGGTATCTTATATCATTTGTTTCAGAGCTTGGAGAGATGGTTTACTCCTAGATGGAAGAAGACCCAAGATACCAGTAGCTCCAAGAAGAGGAAGATCGATTTTGGAGATGCACCTGGGAGTGACCGGGGTGGTCACACTGCTTGACACACCATATTATGTACATTATCCACGATGTGGCACCTTTGGGAACCAGTTGTCATGTACTTTGTATCTACGGCACAGGTTTCCATGTATTTTGGATCTACGGCACGAGTTGTCAAATTTTGTATAGGGCATGAGTTGCCATGTATTTTGGATCTACGATACGAGTTGTTGGATTTTGTATAGGGCACGAGTTTACATCGCATGTACATTGGGAACCATGTTCCACTATTTGCCTGAAAATTTATATATTTGTTCGAGTTTTGTTCTACATATGTGTATAATGATTTGGATTCAAATGTTCCACTCTCATGGATTTATATATAGTTTTGTTTGAGTTTTGTTCTACATATGTGTATAATGATTTGGATTCAAATGTATGCACATGAATATATATGTACAATGAAAATGATTTACTTTTTATATGTATTATAATTTAGGCAAGGGATTAGGCTACATAATAGGGTTTCATTGTGATTAGAATACAAGCTAGGGTTTACACTACCAACTAGGGTTTTTAGAATAGGCTCTCGTGTTTCTAGGATAGGCTCCAAGCTCTAGGGTTACCAGCTTAATGTTGAACTCCACTATGATGACAACATTGTCACCAACACCATGCCCACTACCACAATCACCATCAAGCCTATGTTGGGTGTGTGAGCTATCTCAAAGAAAACACCTAATATTTAATTATCGATCGGGGTTGGTAATCCTAGAGTTGAGGCAAATTATATGCTAAGGTAGAATAGCACCTAAGATTTTCGGCTTGTTAGACCTTAAAAATATTTAATAAAGAAAAGATCGAAAGATCTTTCAAAATGAAAAACCAAGTCAAACTTCAGAAAAACAATAAATGGAACTAAATCAAACTTAGTTAAACAAACAGACTAGAATAGTATCAAATCATACTACTCTACTTTATAATTTAATAATGGAAACTCATTAAAAAGCAAACTACCAACTATGAAAAATGGAAACTACCTAGTTTCGGATTCTAATCTAAGAATTAGAAAAACAACTATAAATAAATTAAAGATCTATCTATGAAATGAATTAATTTAATGATAAATTACATGCATAGAAAGCTATGCTAATCAAAACAAATTACAAACTATTTAATAATTTTAACAACTAATTCAAGAAAAACATCTATTCCCATGTAACAGGAACTGGAGTGAATGTATCGTAATGGATTTCAAATGTAATAGCAAAACAAAACGGAAGTAAATCTAATCTAACTTCAACAAAGAGATGTAAAATACAAAGAAACCAATTACAGTTAACTTTATACATTCTGATCTATCTACTATCCATGAACAGAATAATATGATACTGATGAAAACTAGAAGCAAGTAGAAAAATTAATAAAGATATTAACTTCTGAACTTGATTTGGAAGCAAGTAGAAAACTTGATAAAGATATTAATTTCCAAATCCAAATTCTATTCCATGAACATCTTCAAAATAAGAAACTGATCCTAATCCTAATGAAGGAAATTATCAAAACTAGAATATTTGAAAAATGAAATTATTAACTCTGATCTAAACTAAATCTTAAGAATATGTAATAAACTAGACTAGGAATAAGATTGATAAGTTCTGAAACAACAACATGTTAGCAAATTAAATATGAAAGACATAATTTAAAAGAAAGTTAAAGCAACTAAGAATGATAAAAAGACTTTAATTAAAACTTTATGGAATGTAAAACAATGACCTAATTATGGTTAAGAATACTAATTAAGAACAGGAAAGATTACAATTAAGAAAACTAAGAAACTGAATTCAAACTAGCATAAAACAGTGCAAAAAGAATGAAAGTCCGAATGACGATTCAGATGACAGTCCGAATGGAGGAAAAATGAATTAAACTAAGGAAAGAGGTAGTTTTGATGATCTTAACGTCAGCTGGCGAATGCAGATGAACCTACAATGCAGAGAAATCAGTGAGAAGACTTGTTGAGAAGCTACGATAATAGAAAGCAACCTATTCTAATCATTTTTGGAGAGATAAACTATTCCTATTCTATACTAAAGCAAGATTGAGATGAGAGAAGAGAATTAACCTACAGCTGTAGAGAAGAGGCTAATTAAACTAAATCTAATTGTAAACTAAGCTGGAAACAACAACTAACTAACTCTATCAAATTTGTAGAAGATTAGAAAACAAACTATCTAATTACCAAAGACTGAAATTAAACTATCAAAGCTATACTTTTGGTTGACCATTTACTAACTTTGAAACACAGATTATATGAGCAGCACAATATAAATTACAAAGAAGAAAGAAATATCATGTATAGAAAACGAAATTAATTACATATACAGGAAAAATAAACTAACTATTTGCAGAAAAGAAAATGCAAAAAACAAGAACAAAACCTCTAGTTGATGAGGGGCCCTTCCCAGCAATCAGAGATGGAAAACTAAATTGGTTTAGTTACTCAGAACATCAACGAACTAGAAATTCCATTAACTTGAGAAAATTATAGAACGTCTGCTATCTGCTCTTGAAAATATCTAACTCTAACTCTGTCTCTATCTACAGACTAACTTACTAACTCTGACTTGACTAACAAGCATCTATTTATACATTTACAATGGATGAGAAGGTTGACAGAGTCGACCTCTCTAAAAACAAAGGCGTTTATGGCTGTAACTGGCTGCTTTAAGTGATGCGTGATAGCGCAGGGAGCATACACCAGGCTTCACGAGGCCGATTCCTTCATGAGGCAGCTGCAGTGTCGATCTTCCTTTGACGTGGGAAGAGAGGTAGTGTGCTGGCGAACTAAATGAATCGAGGAGAGGGCTGCTGGAGCATTGACATGGGAGAAGCATTGTGTTGGCAGGCTGAGCGTGGATGGACGAACTCTTCCAGAACACTAACATGAATGGACGTTCGTGATTCCAGGCTGAACGGACAAGAGAAATTGTGTGTAGGGTGTTGACGTGGAGGTAGGATGTGATGTTGAGCTTGGAAGGCAGGAAGGCGAATCTTCCAGAACAAGAGCTCACCAAGCATAACCATCACGTGGATAACATAACCCACGTATTCATTTTTTACTTTAATAGCCAGAAATATGCCAACCGTGGATTTCGCAAGCTGAATGCAAGGTTGAGTGACAAGCTGGACATTGAAAATATAAACACGCAGTCTGAATGAAGGGTCGTTTGAGAAATCGCATCCTGTAAATCAAAACTAGATGCCATGCATGACTGGAAATATCACTTTAATCATTGATAAATCATAATATAACGAGATTTGACCAAAATTCATATGATAAACGAATACATGCATACCTAGTCTATTTGATGGGCTGAATGGCTAAAAGAATAACTTAATATATCAAAAATAGTGAAATTAACGCCATTCAGAGTAGATTTGATGATAAAAAAAATAGTGACAAAATGGACACCAACATCCTCGTCATCCTCTTTCTCGTGGTGCCACCATCCTCGTCCCCATCAATCACCTATCATCCACCATCAACCTAATGCACTTTGTCTCATAGTCACCGTCACCATATCTATCATCATGCCCATTATCACCATCGTCATCATTGTACTCATTGTCACCATTGTCACCATCATGCTCATTGGAGTCTAGGCCATTTGGCCTCTTTGTTTATTGTGAAGATCCATCCACAAGAAACATCGGATTTAGTAATGGCACCTCTCATTACCAAATAGAACTGTGTCACCACTGATGTGTAGGGTAAGTGGAAGAGTCGACAATAGATCAATAAGCATGACAAGTTTTAATCGCACCCACAAAATTTTGAAAAGACCATTCTAATTCATCATTCTCAGGACACAACGTGATACCAACATGAGTTAATTCCGCAATATGAATCTTCGGATACTGTGATCACTATATTACAATAATTTATTCACTTTTAAGCATGGATTTTCTTCTTCTTAGCACGCTTTAACGCGATTTTTTATGTCTTTGAAACAACTACGCGATTATATATAAAACTATAAATATAATTATAATTATAAATAATATTCCAAATCAATGAGGAATTGTAACATTTATCTATATTTAGATCATCCCGTATTTTATAAATAGTCAAAATCAATGAGAATATTGTAATATCAATCTCTCTTTATAGATAGTCAAAGTCAATGAAGAGCTTGTAATACTAATCTCTTAAGATAATACTTATCTCTATAATTACATCATCAATTCATGGTAATCCTGCAAAGTTAATGAGCAGTTTGTAATACTTATCTCTAAAATAACACTTGCAACATTCATGATAAATATTTCTTGATCATATAAGGATCTAGATTTTGATTTAAAAAATTAAATTCGAATTAAAAAATTATTTAATTTGAGAGATCGAAAAAGAATTAAGTTTAATATTTTCAAAAAAAATAAAAAAATGGTTTGATTAAAAAGTTAAATTACCATTTTCTTGCTATTATTGTGAATCAAAGAAAATGTGAAAGTTACATCAAGTCAAATCTAGCTTCAAAAACCCCCCAAAACTAGTTACAATCTTAGCCATACTGGGCAATACATCAGTACTAATAATAATAACTACATATAATCCGCATTAATTATATTAATAGCCTAAAAACAAAAATTATGGAGAAATACTAAGAAAAACCCTAGTTTCCTAAATGGACCTAGAAGATGACACCTCGGCCATGGGACCGGAGGAGAAGGGCACCCCTAGTGCTACCTCGATGTCTTGAATCCAACGGAGTCGACGGTCTGTCGATCCGAGTCACGATCGTCATTCTATGGCTCGTTCCATCTTGCATCCAAAAGGCCTTCAAGGACACCTGTTGGATACCTACCGGGGAATTCCAACCGTGGAAAAAAACTGGCTTCCGGGAACTCATGCAAGTGTGTCTAGGAAGGTTCCAGCTGGGAATGCTAGCCATAAGTCCACGGTCGATGATTTTGAAAAGTTGACCCCCATGTGCAAAAATTGCACACTCCCTTACTGAGCAAAACCCGAGTTTCCAAAATGGACCTAAAAGATGACACTACGGCCATGGGACCAGAGGAGAGGGGCACCCCTAGCACTATCCCAATGTCCTGAATCCAACAGAGTCGATGGTTTGTCAATCCGATCCACAGTCGTCATTCTATGGCTTGTTCCATCTCGCATCCAAAACGCCTCCAGGGACACCTGTTGGATACCTGCCAGGGGCATAGAATTCCAACCGTGCAACAAAAATGAGCTTCGAGAATTCCTACAAGTGTGTCTATCAAGGTTCCAGCTATGAAATCTAGCCATAAGTCCCCGGTCGATGATTTTGCAAATTTGACCCAAATGTGCAAAAATTGCACACTCCCTTACAGAGCAAAACCCTAGTTTCCAAAATGGACCGACAAGATGACACCTGGGCCATGGGACTAGAGAACAGGGGAACCCCTAGCACTATCCTAATGTCCTGAATCCAATGGAGTCGATGGTTTGTCGATCCAAGCCACGGTCGTCATTATATGGCGCATTCGATCTCGCTTCCACAAGGCCTTCAGGGACACCTGTTGGATACCTACCAGGGCCATAGAATTCCAACCATGCAACAAAACGGGGTTCTAAGGAGTCCTGTAAGTGTGTCTAGGAAGGTTCTAGCTGGGAATTCTAGCCATAATGTAATGTCCCTTTTTTAAATTTTTATTAAAATGTCCAATTTTTCACTTTTTCCCCAATTTCGACCTTTGACTAGTTTTGATGCCTAGGTCTTCAATTTGCCCCAAATGCTCCCAAATATTTGGTGGAGGTATATGAATGATAATAGGACTTGGTTATGAGGTTCAGGGATGATATATGGACACCAAAATACTTCTTCAAACTCCCTCAAGATTATGGACAAAGTATGTAATTTCACTAGCAATTGGAGGTTCAAATCCCCCCAGGGTAAGTACTGAAAATGGCTTCCCAAATTCCTCCAAACCCAATCGAATTTATGAAAATAGGTAGGGTATGTCTCAGGGATGTTATTAAGGTCTCATAGGCTCCATTAATAAGTTATTAAGTCTGCTCTAACCTTCCCCCAAACAGCTGCAAAAATCACTAGTTCGACCCTTAGGGAAATGGCACCAAATCTTCTCCAAATGTAAATAAACTGAGTAAAATGACTTCAAATGATTGAGTGCTGAACATGAAAATTGTAATAATCATCAACGGCAGTCAATTCATCATAAATATATCAGAGAAACATTCTTTTATTTGAAATATTCAGCATTACAATGGCATACATCAATACAATGGGAAATGGTCATTGTTTGCTCATTAATAATCATTGGAACATGAAAATTGTAATAATCATCAACGACAGTCAATTCATCATAAATATATCAGAGAAACATTCTTTTATTCGAAATATTCAGCATTACAATGGCATACATCAATACAATGGGGAAATGGTCATTGTTTGCTCATTAATAATCATTTTTACATACAACCACTTGGTATTTCGACCTGAGAATTTCTGAAGATGAAGAATAGAGTATATTAATATTATCACAATCATAAATACATCATGACAAGCTCTCCAAATAAGTACAATATCTCACCCAAATCGCAATCCCTCGAGGAGCAAGAATATGCCTTCAAAACTGGAAATGGTTGAGAGAATGTGATGCATTAGAAGAAACCAAGAGATTCCCTGTATCTGATACCTGCAAACACAAAATCCATTAAAGCTCCATGTTGGATGCTTTCTGGACAGACCCGGGTTTTCAGGATGCGCAGCAACAAACACCCCTTGGCGCACTGGCCCTCTCGGCAACGAGCTGCGCAGCAGCCCGAAGTCTCACCTGAAGTGGCTATGGGGGGGCTAAGGAATCAAGATTCCTTAACCTAGGTGACGTGGAGACTATAATCTTCTCTCTTCCCATCCGGGATGATTCCTCAGAGCGAAACGTCTTACCCTTTCCGCAGACCTTTCAGCGCGATAGCGGTGAAAGTCTTACCAGCCTATCTGCGCGGTATCTCCGCACCTGTGAATAAGGCGTCTACCCGCTACGTCCGATACACTATGTATCGTCTCTGCTTCCGCACCACAACGCAGTAACACATTCCTTAAGCGCTGCAGCGATAGTGCTCTTACCGACCCCCCAATAATGCACGAGTATAACTTCTAAGGGAGCTTCAAGGACTTGCTTCATATACTCATTCATAAAGGTAACGACTCATTCATGTAAACACAGATAGTAAAACATAAACATGCATTCACACAACACATCATCATAACAACAAGACTTATGTGGTTCGCCTCCACGGGGAAATCACGTCCACGGGAACTTGTATCTTATATTATCACAAAATGGGAATTACACAGTCCTGCTGCACACACAGCTGCAGCCTTAGATCTTTCCAGGAAACTCCATGCACACAGCTGGGAGCCCTTCTCTTAGATCTATTCTCTTCTTCTACAGAGATTACCACGACTCAGACATCAACTTACAATGACCTTCTAACCAATCTATCTCTAACCCATCCAACATCTAAAAACTCTTTCTTTTTACAATTACACATATATATAGGTGGCCCTGAGGGTCGCACCTTTACAAAACTGTGGGCCTTTCCCAACAGTGATCCCCAAAAACCCTAACTACTGACGGCTAGGTGTACTTTAGACGCCTCTTGCAGTCACGTCGCAGCTTCCTGCAGGCTCCATGATTTCTGGCGCAGATCGCGGGTATGGGCGCCGCTTGATCGTTCTTTGCTCCGTGTCCTTTGTCTTCAATGCTTCGTCCCGTTGCTCTTCCTTGGTCCGAGCAACCATAACTTCTGTACTTTGCCTTAACTGAGGGTAGCTGAGCCCTCTATTCCATCGCTTCCTTCATTTACTGTGGTGGTTGAGCTTTCTACTCGGCCACTTTATTTACTCCTTTCTTTGACTTGTGCGCGCGAGCTCCGTGATTTTCGGTCCGCACTCTGCGGTGAGCTCATCCATCTGGCACCGTACCGCGCACTATTCACTTCCGCCAAAAATGGTGCTTTTCCTCAAAATTAGCACTTCTCCTTCAAAACTTAGTGCTTTTCCCCCAAAATTGGCAGCTTTTCCCTAGCTGTGGCCTATGCTCCAACAGGCCCCTAACACTTACTTGTGGCTCATCCCCGAGCCACCCGTACTAGCTGGCGGTCGCTTGAGTTGTGCATCTGATTTGGCTTGAGTCGCAACGAAGTCTTGCTTCCACTGCACAATAGCGGTGTCCATGTCTTCGATGCACCTCGCAGCTGTCTACACCATGTCTGCAGTAGCTTCTTCTCCTTCTATGCCGTCAACCAACTCTTGAGACTCAGCAAATGCTTTGACCTTGGCCTCTGCTTGGGAAGCAAGTTCAGCATACTCATCCATAAACGACTGAATGGTGTTGGCAAGAGTAGAGTCTTTGTTTCTGAGCCGATGCAGTTCTTGCTGGACTTTCCGGACTTCGCTCATCTTTCTCATTTTGGCTAAGCCTTCCAAGGACTTAGCTTCCTCATTTAGAACAGTTAGGGACTGCTCTGCTACTTCGACCTGTTCTACAAGGGAAACTTTACAAGGGAGCTTCTCAAGCTCTGCCCAAGCTTCCATAGCTTGCGTCATTAACTGTTGGGCTTCATCTATTTTGTGCTACATCTAGATGGAAGCGATGCGCAGTGCTTCCAGTCGTTCTTGCGTCTCATCCACAGGAGGCGTTGTGACACGAGCTTCCAACTCGGTGATCTGCGCTCTATGGTCCTCAGCCATAGCAACTATTTCCTGCTCTAGAGCTTTCACCCTTCCGCCAATAATTTGCACTTTCTCAACCAGAGGAAGGTCTGGTTGAATCTGGCAGGCTGGCATCTCCTGGGCGATTTCATCAACTACGTTTCTTATCCCAGTGTCTTGTGCCTCGTAAACTGCAAGCTGCTCAGAGATGTTCTTATATCCTGCCTTCAGCTCTATTTCCTGCGATTGCAGTCTTTGGTTTGCATGGAATGTGGAGAGCTCCCTAGCTCTCAGCTCAGCATAAACTTGCTCCTAAACTAAATGGAGGGTTTCCAATGGAATAAGTGACAAATTTATTTCAACAGCGCCAACCGCGCTTACCTGTAGTGTAGCTAAAGGATCCGGGAGTGTCATGCTTGTAGGCGGGATATGTACAACAATGTGCCTGTCGGCAAGTACCTCAACCAGTTCGGTGCTTGTTGATGCTTGTGGCACCTGCGAGCCAGATGCTGGCGCATGGGTCTGCGCAACTCGTCCTGCGAGACCTTTCAACTCCACGAGCTGCACGTCCAGAGCACTTCTGATCTTCGCCTGAGAGGTCCGCAGCTCACAAAATTGCTCTTTCAAATACTGGTCGAGCCCCGTGGCAAGGGGCTCAGAGGGATCTCCTGTCACTTCTGCGGGGTGCGACAGCTTCTACTTCTTGGGAGGCGGTCTTGATGGACCTTCAACATCATTCTGCGCGGTCTTTTCCTTCCCCTTATCTTTTTCTGGCACCGTAGGGGGTGGCATCGCAGCAGCGATGTCAGCGGCCTACTTCCATTCATCCGGCCAGGACTTCATAGTGTCCTCGACATCCTGGGTGGTCATTCGGTAGATCCCTACAGCCCATTCTTTCGACTGAATTACGCGAGGGCGGAAATAGATTTCATGCAAGTTGGTAGAAAAGACCAACTTTGCTCCATAAATTTCTGCCATCTCCTCAGTAAGCCTCGGCATCTGCAGGATGGTATCCCTAAGGATATTGTAATACTCAAAGAATACAGCGTGGTTCATCTTGTGCTTCACGGGATTATTAGAATCCCAGAGGTTGACATAACGCATCCCTGTAACTTCTCCTGAACGACGCAGAAGAAACTGAGTGTTGGGCAGTTCCTTCCACCCGACGAAAGCACACAAGATTAGGAGCCAAGAAAAATGGAATAGTTGATTGGCAGTGTCCTGAACGTTGCGGCAGTCGTCCAAGAATGTATTCAGAAGGAAGAGAGACCAGTTATACTGCTCTCCTTCCGCACCTGCGACTGCGAGCTCTACAACAACTCCAGGGACTTCTTTGGGTCGGCACTTCGTTAGAAGTCTTCCTGCGAGCAGACTGCCGGTGAATCTCAGTGCCTCATCTTCAACTATAGTGAGGTCGTAGGTCCGACCTCCTCACGACAACTTATATTTCTGCACCACCTGTGCAGCAAGCTTTTGGTCTCTGTCTTTTCCAACAAAATGGACATTGGGGTCCTTACCAACCTTAGATAGGCCGATAATTCGGTGAATCAGGTCCACGTTCAAATCAATTGGCCTCCCTAGCCAAAGATAACCACCATGAACACAGGATAGTAGGACCTTAACAACAACATTCACTTCATTGCTACGTCCGAAGTGCAGTAGCTTCAACAGGTTTAGTAGGCCTGGCCTCTCCAGATTTACTGCAAATTGCTGCGGGATGAATTCGTCAACTTTTCTCGCAGGGTTATGGACCACTGTCAGATAGTGATCCAGCGAAAACTGTGGATAGGTTCTATAATCTCCTAGATTATAGTCAGAAAACTTAACAAGCGGAAGATTTTCGAGCAGGGATCCTTCTTCATGCACGATTTCTGCCATTGGTGGTAACAGAATCGGATACTTGGCATTCTTGGGGATATGCACCTCAGGTGCATCATCTGGCCGCGGAGGAATGTAGTTAACCATAGTGGCCAAGGGCTCTGGAACGGGTTCCTCCGGCTAGTGCGGTTGAGATGCCCTTGTGCCCGGGGACTGTCTGGGTTCAGGAAGCTCGACAATCTTGATTGGGGTACCCATCCCGAAATCTAAACCTCTGCGTCTAAACTGTCGGACGAATTCTTCAGTTGACAGGTTCTCCGTCATGAACTTACAGACACAACTTAATCACTGATCAGAGAAGGGCGGAACAGTGTAGGATACAAACTCTGAAAACACAGGGGGTAGTCTGCACGATACGGCTCTGAAAACAATGACTTAGATTCTCAAACAAGACAACTTACACAACTCGAGGAAAGTAACCCAAACATATACGAATGAGGGGTATTTATAGCTAAAGGAAGTAGTAGATGTGGACGAGTGGGCTAATAACCGTAGGCGCCTATGCATATGAGTTAACAACCCCCCTACCCCCGCACCTCTGCGGTGCATTAAATGTGATGGATGAGTTCTGACAGCCTTCGAGAGATAAGCTAAGACCTTCCGCTCCTTAATTAAATGCGGATCTTTGGGAAATCCAGCCGAATCTGTCAGAGCAAATACAATTAATTGGCGGTCTCGTCCTTCATTAAGACTTAGACGCGGCTACAGAGCTTTCGTAATTCAAATTTCAAATTTTCGGCAGGTTACTTCAGCATGGGTAACTGTGCATATGGAGGGGTCCATAGCGAGGACTCCGTAAGAGCAAACAAAATTAGACGACAGGGAACTCCGCAAGAGTGAAAATTTTAACATTCTGGGGGAACTCCACAAGAGCGACAATAGACTTACTCAGACAGGCTCTATTACTTGCGCGGATGGTTCGAGGGACTGCGCGGGAAGCCAGAGACTGAAAATGTCTCGCGACTTCCGTGTAGACTAAAGTGCGATGCCTCTTTCAACTACACTGGGCATCTGCACTACTTTAGCAACTAATTAGGTTGATAGGGCGGAGTGGCCATCGCGGTAAAGCTTGAGCCGACTCCCGTTGATCATTATGGGCAACAATTCTCCATTAAGCTTCGGAAGCTGAACTGCTCCTCCTTCAGTTATCTTCATTAGTTGAAAAGGGCCTAACCAATGTATACGAAACTTGCTTGGAAATTTGATGAATTTACTATCGTAGAGGAGTACCAAGTCTCCTTCTTGAAAGACTTTGTTCTTAATATGCCTGTCATGCCAAGCCTTCTGTATTGCCTTCTGTACTTGTTGGTGGAATCCAACTAAAAGTCTGTCTTCTTCTAAGGAAACCAATTGTGACAGCCTTTCACTCATAGTATCAGTATCTGCCATTTCTGTAATTTGAGCAATTCTGAGGTTGGGAACAATGTATTCCATGGGCATAACTGCTTCTTGTCCATACACCAAACTGAAAGGTGTGTGACCTGTTAGTTTCTTGCATGTGGTTCTGTAATCCCATAACACAGTTGTGACTCTAAGGTCCCAATCATCTCTTTGTTGGTTACAGATCTTAGTCAGGGCATTCTCCAGAATCTTATTGAATGCCTCCACCGTACCATTAGCTAGAGGGTGGTAGGGTGTACTCTTGTGGTGACTAATGTGGAATTCTTTAGTAAGGGCCTCTATAGTCTGGTTCAGGAAATGTGTGCCTTGATCACTCATTAGAATTAGTGGACATCCAAATCTAGTGACAATATTCTCAAAGATGAACTGCGCGGCAGTAGCAGCGTCGCAATTCTTAACTGACTTCGCCTCAGCCCATCTGGTGAGGTATTTAGTAGCTGTGATGATGTATCTTGCGCCGGTTCTCTTTCCTGGTGGGTTGATAGGTCCCACAAAATCGATGGCCCACTTATCAAAAGCACGCGCTGTTATCTGGGGTCTTAGCGGCATTTCATCCCTTCTTGAAGGTTTTCCTGTTCACTGGCACACATCGCAACACCTGCAAAATTCCTTAGTGTCCTTGTGCAATGTTGGCCACCAAAGACCTACGGATAAGATCTTCTGCGCAGTCGGCTTTCCTGCGAAATGGCCTCCTGCAGTTCCTGAGTGCGCTTCTGTGATTATGGAGTTCTTCTCATGCGATAAAATGCATCTGCGCAAAACTTCACCAGGGCCCAACTTATAGAGCTGGCCTGCTATCAAAGTGAAGTCTGCGGCTTTGACAACAAGTTGTTTCTTCTGCTGTATTGTGAACTCGACTGGTGCTTGTCCTGTAGTGAGAAACTCAAGAATATCGGAGTAATATTCATCGGCTGCTTGAACAGAGAACAGCTACGCATCAGGCAGATTGTCCTCCAAATTTGTAGGTTCCTCCCCTGACTCTATCCTAGATAAGTGGTCAGGTCCTGCATTCAATCTACCTGGCTTCACAATAATCTCAAAATCATACTCCTGGAAGAGGAGTAGCCATCTGCAAATTCTTCCCCTTAACACTGGCTTATTGACCAAGTACTTCAAAGCAGAATGGTCAGTATACATTTTAAAATGAGCACCCAATAGATAGTGTCTGAACTTCTGTAAGGCATACACCATAGCTAGTCCTTCTCTTTCTGTAGTGGTGTAGTTCTTCTTGGCTGTGGACAGCTTTCTACTAGAGTAAGCAATGGGGTGGTCGATACCTCCTTCTCCCGGTTGTGTAAGTACAACTCCCAATGCTATGGAAGAAGCATCTACATGAAGATGAAAGGGTTTTCTCCAGTCTGGGAAAACTAGAATAGGCGTGGTGATCATCTTTTCTTTAAGTGTGTCCAAGCTCTGTTGGCATTCTTCTATCCATTGGAATTTCGAATCCTTTTTCAGCAGTCTTTCCATAGGCGCAGTGATCTTCGCATAACCCTTGATAAATTTCCTGTAGTATCCTGTATGTCCCAATGTAGTGCGCAATTGTTTGACTAAGTTGGGCGCAGGAAAGTTAGCAATGATGGCAACCTTCGCAGGATCCATCATGAGTCCTTGTCTGCATACAATGTGACCCAACAAAATACCAAAAGGAGCGCAGAATATACATTTTTTTAAGTTAAGGGAAATCTGATACTGTCTACATTTTTCTAACATCATCCTTAGATTCCCTATATGGTTCTTTAGTAAACCAAACACAGTCCAATCATCAAAATAGACTTCTAGAAACTTATGAATGAATTCTTTAAAGACAACCACAACGACTCTAGAGAAGATGGTAGGAGCGTTTTTAAGACCAAAGGGCATTACCGTATACTGGAATGAGCCCCATTCAGTCGCAAAAGTGGTCTTATGGCGGTCCTCTGGATGGATTCTGATCTAATGGTATCCTGAAAAGCCATCAGTGAAGGAGTAAGCCTCTTGTCCTCCAACATTATCAATCATTTCATCTGTGAAGGGCGTAGGAAATGGATCATGCACTGATGCGTCATTGAGCTTGCGCAGGTCCACACAAATTCTTATTTCACCTTTTGCCTTTTTCTCTTGTACCACCATAGGACTAATCCAATCACTTTCCTCTACTGGCTCAATGATACCAGCTGCAAGCATCTTATCAATTTCTTCTCTGACCTTTTCTTTATATCGCGGGTTCAACCTGTACGGGCGTTGTTTGACTGGCTTAGCATCCGCTTTCAAAGGTATGCGCATGAATCCTAAGTCTCCTAGGATGCCTTTCATGTCTGTGAACTTGGTAGGAAAGATATCCTGGTAGTCCCGTAGTAAATCTACAATATGGCCAACAGTTTCATCATCCCAATAATCTCCTATAGAAGCAAACTTGGGTTCGGCTTCTGTACCAATGTTAATTTTCTTAAGCTTGATGTGTTCTGTAATAGCAGGGATATCAAGCTGAGGCCCTTCGACTTTGCGCGTCCCTTCTGACTCTGGAATATTGATGTTGTGAGGATCATCATCCTCTTCTACAGCGACGAAATTATAGCATTCCAGGGCATGTTCCATCTGGACAGCCCAATCTGGCTGAGAGTACTCTGGTAACGGACATTGTTCAAATACCTTCTGTTTAATACACTTTAAAGCCTGATCAATGCTTGGATGTTCTGACTCAAAGCTGAAAGTGAGTTGAAAACTTTCAATCATGAGAGGCCAAGTGATAGTGCCTCTGCGCAATTCTGTTTCAGTGTACTAGTTCCTTGGAACTATATCCAACGTGTGGATGAATAGGTGAACCCACTCATCCTCTGGAATATCTGACCATTGCTGAATACATGCTTCAACGTGTGACCTGGGGTCACTTTGTCCATCATATTTGCGCAATGCTTCTGCTGTAGTTTCCTGAAATCTGTGCAGTATCAATCTGCGGCAGTCTTGCCATGTGTCAATATTTTTTTTATGCGCACCCCACCATCTTGCGGGTGTAGCGCGCAGTGCTACATCCAATGCTTGTATGCGCTGCTCTTCTGGGATTTGTTGTTCATATGCATGTATGAATTAACTTACTTCAGTTAAACCATCAAAGATTGGAGTGTTATTCAATTCTGTGCCAATCCATCGGAT
This sequence comes from Larix kaempferi, assembly GCA_027924585.1. Taxonomy (NCBI): domain Eukaryota; kingdom Viridiplantae; phylum Streptophyta; class Pinopsida; order Pinales; family Pinaceae; genus Larix; species Larix kaempferi. Next base: position 6,637,304 of record BSBM01000031.1, on the reverse strand, counting down.
GGATTTAGTCATCATGGCGCAACACCTTGCAGAAACCTCATGTAAGCGATTCTGCCAGTTTTCCAGTCCTACTTCCGAATCTGATGTGCATGAACTGTCACATTGCCAGCCGATATTGCCATCCGCTGTGGGATTGACATAATCATTATGACTAGCAGTCATCTGGTACAGACTTTCCATGTGGCGCACTTCTTCTTCTGCTCGAATGGGTTCAATATACCGTGGTCCTTGAAGGGGATCAAGCGGTGCAATGACCCTAATCTGGTCATCCTCAAAGGTCATCTGTTTTTTCTTCAAATTAATGACAGCCAAATTATCAAATGCCCAGTCTATGCCTAAAAGTGCCGGGTAAGGTCTACTGTCATCCAGAATTTTGATTACTTCGAAGTCTGCAGAACTTCTTACTCCCTCAATATCAATGGGTACATTGGGTAATCTTCCCAATGGAGAAACTCGTTGCTGATTTGCAAGTCTTAACTGGATAGGAGATCTGGTAAGCTGAGGGCTACCCATATGTTCCCATGTCTGCATAGTGAGAACATTAACTTCTGAGCCCAAATCTAAAATGACTTCGTCCATTTCAGATGCTCCAATCTGCGCTGTGAGTCTCATCTCTCTTCCAGTTCTAATATGACTCCCAATCTGATGAACAGCACGCTGCGGTGTATTCATCGAAGCAAATTGTTGACATTGATCCAACAGATGTTGGAGTTCCATAGTTGCTTTTTCATTGCGCAACAACTTTAATCAGGTTCTCAGGAAAGCATGAACGCTGCCTAGTGCATCCTCCTCATCAGGCCTTCCAAATGTAGTGGCCTTCTCTCGCACCAGGTTCTCTTGATGCGGCACATGCGGTTTGATATCATTATGCGGAATTGCGACAGAGCTTGAAGCTCGCGGATCTGAGAAATACTCCTGAGCTTGCTTGAATGCTTCTTTTTGCTTTTGTAGGTCAAGTGGGGATGGTTTAGTGTTAGCATGGCGCACCCATTGCGTCGCTGACTTTCCAGTTCCTGACTCTGGTGTACCAGTGGTTACTCCACTGCGCGTCACTATATTAACTGTAGGATTTGGTTCTCTTTTTTCTACTCCAATCAACTGGATATTCTGGTTAACCTGTGGCTTCTTTTCTTGCATATTGGCCATCAACTGAGGGCATTCTTCAATGACATGATCATACGAATTACAGTATCTGTAGAGGGTGGTAGGATTTTGGCAATCCCTTGCATAGTGGCCTTGAGCTCTGCAGTTATAGCAAGTGATCTGTCCTCGTCCACGACCAAAACCTGCTGCGCATCCATGGCCCCTGTAATTTCCTCCTCTGCCTTCGCGAGCTTGGTCATACTGCGGCTTTGCTATGGGTCCTTGTGGTTCTGACTGTACTCTATAAACATCATGTTTTCTTTCTATCATAAGGTCATATGCTCTACAATTGTTTTCATCATGGCCTACTGATTTACAGAAATTGCAATATAAATTCTTTGGAGTTTGTACATATTTCTGTAACAAGTGACACTTTTGTGGTCTGTGGCCTCTAGTTCTACAACTTTCACACCAAGGCCCCTGTGCCTGTGGTAAAGGGTTAGGTTCTCCAGTTGCAATATAATCTATGAAGATAGGACAATGGTCCTTTGAATGTCCTTGTGCTCTACACTTTGTACACCAAATTTCTTCTTTGACATCCTTTCCTTTCTTAATGTCATGCACTTGCAAGGTTAGGTTTGCTATTTGGTTCTGTAACTACGCAACATCGTTGCTTGTTCCAGCAATTGGTGAAGCTTCTAGTTTCATAGCCATCTCTAGAGCTTGTTCTTGTGTAGTGAGATTCTGTTGCATAAGAGGAAGTCTAATGTGAGGAAGCAGCGCAGCAATGAACCATTCCTTGTGCTGCTGCGGTGCAAACTCAAAGCTTACTTGATCTATCAAGGCTTTGAACTTCTGGTCAAAGTCCCATACTGACTCTATAGGTAACTATTTTATGTCTTTGAGTTCTGTTATACACTGTGATTCTGATTTAGGTTTCTTGAATTCTTTAATCATAGCATTTCTTACATCAGCAAGCGTCCTATTCTGTGCTGCTGAGTATTTCATAAACCAAGTTAAGGCTCTCTCTCATAGTGTAGTTGCTAACTGAACCAGCTTAACAGCATCATCATTAATTTGCTTAATTGTCCAAATAGCTTCACATAGGAACCAGTCTTGCTCAGGGTCTTCTAGCCCTGTTCCTCTAAAGGTTGGTAGCTTCATGTCATCACCCATCCTTCTTGCACTAGTTTGACGTGGGGTTGTTGCGGCACTACCTTCGGGGTGGTTAAACAAAGGTGGAGCTGAGGTGCTAGAAGTACCGTGCGGGCTACTAGAGGGTGTTATTGTGGGGTTATGCTAAGCCCCGTCTGGCTTTTGCGGTGTAAAAGGGTGATAAGGGATATGAACACTCCCTTGCCTCTCTATATGGCTCGCTCTACGAGCTCGACTATGTTCTGGGCTAGACTCAAAAGAATGCTGGTCGATGACTACTTTATACCGTTTTCCACTACGAGTGCAACCAATAGCTTCAAAATCACTATCAGAATCTGCGGACATTACTTGTCTATGCTGTTCATTGGAAGCTATAGATAGTTTTCCTTTTTCATATAAGAGCATTTTAATCGATAGGTTCAAAGAATTTAAGAACTTACCCCTGTATTCTTTGAAGAAACTCCTCTCAGCCTCACTGAAGCTCTTTCTCGTATCTACTGCAAACTCGGTGATGAAGCCTTCCAGCAGACTGTTCAACCAAAAGTCTACTGCACGGGACACAGGATTGTCTACCCGCTTCACAGTGCTTACTAGCCAGGCGTCCAAGCGATAGGTTGATCAACATGCATAGTGGGTTGAATGTCTGCTAGCTTGGATACCCACTCATGCAACTCAAGTGCAAATGTTACAAAGAAGATTTCATAAAGGTCAGTATAAATATACTTCTGCAACCAGTCTTCTGCCTGAAGCCTAGGGCTTCTATTTTCACGTTCAGCGAACTCTCTCGCCTTTGAATCAAACCACTCTTGAATTTCTTTAGCTGTAGGATTCCAGCACCACATTTCCTTCAGGATAATAAGGTTAAAGCCGATGGCGGAACCATTTGTTGGCTTAACACGTCTCAAGGCAACAGAACCATTTGTTGGCTTCCTTTTTGTCTGGGTTTCGCATCATTCTCGTACGTCGTTGGACTAACAAGTCTTAAGGCAACGGAACCATTTGTTGGCTGCTTTCTGGACAGACCCGAGTTTTCAAGATGCGCAACAACAAACACCCCTTGGTGCACTGGCCCTCTCGGCAATGAGCTGCACAGCAGCCCGAAGTCTCACCCGAAGTGGCTATGGGGGGGCTAAGGAATCAAGCTTCCTTAACGTAGGCGATGTGGAGACTATAATCTTCTCTCTTCCCGTTCGAGATGATTCCTGAGAGCGGAACGTCTTACCCTTTCCGCAGACCTTTCAGCGCGACAGCGCTAAAAGTATTACCAGCCTATCTGTGCGGTATCTCCGCACCTGTGAATGAGGCGTCTACCTGCTACGTCCGATACACTATGTATCGTCTCTGCTTCCGCGCCACAACGCAGTAACACATTCCTTAAGCGCTGCAGCGATAGTTCTCTTACCGACCCCCCAATAATGCATGAGTATAACTTCTAAGGGAGCTTCAAGGACTTGCTTCATATACTCATTCATAAAGGTAACGACTCATTCATGTAAACACAGATAGTAAAACATAAACATGCATTCACACAACACATCATCATAACAACAAGACTTATGTGGTTCGCCTCCACGGGGAAATCACGTCCACGGGAACTTGTATCTTATATTATCACAAAATGGGAATTACACAGTCCTTCTGCGCACACAGCTGCAGCCTTAGATCTTTCCAGGAAACTCCACGCACACAGCTGGGAGCCCTTCTCTTAGATCTATTCTCTTCTTCTACAGAGATTACCACGACTCAGACATCAACTTGGACTATCTGCAACCTCAGACATCAACTTACAATGACCTTCTAACCAATCTATCTCTAACTCATCCAACATCTAAAAACTCTTTCTTTTTACAATTACACATATATATAGGTGGCCCTGAGGGTTGCACCTTTACAAAACTGTGGGCCTTTCCCAACAGTGATCCCCAAAAACCCTAACTACTAACGGCTAGGTATACTTTAGACGCCTCTTGCAGTCACGTCGCAGCTTCCTGCAGGCTCCGTGATTTCCGGCGCAGATTGCGGGTATGGGCGCCGCTTCATCGTTCTTTTCTCCGTGTGCTTAGTCTTCAATGCTTCGTCCCGTTGCTCTTCCTTGGTCCGAGCAACCATAACTTCTGTACTTTGCCTTAACTGAGGGTAGCTGAGCCCTCTATTCCGTCGCTTCCTTCATTTACTATGGTGGTTGAGATTTCTACTCGGCCACCTTATTTACTCCTTTCTTTGACTTGTGCGTGTGAGCTCCATGATTTCCGGTCCGCACTTTGCGGTGAGCTCGTCCATCTGGCACCGTACCGCGCACTGTTCACTTCAGCTAAAAATGGTGCTTTTCCTCAAAATTAGCACTTCTCGTTCAAAACTTAGTGCTTTTCCCCCAAAATTGGCAGCTTTTCCCTAGTTGCGGCCTATGCTCCAATACTCCATGAAAGACTTGAATGGCCTTCCCAAACACCAACTTGGATGGGAATCGTTCACCCCTGAAATTGGCTAAGGCAAGAAACTAGTCATCCACTAGCTCTCTCTCTACACAATAGCAATTTTCTCAAATGATCAAAAACCATTCTCATACTTGATTTCTATATTTATAACCAAACTTATCCTCCTATGGTTCGGATTCCTTCCATTAGCTTCTAGGGATTTCCACTTAGGAAATATTCCACATTTGCCACTTGTCTCCCTAGTTCCCAACCTTCCATCTTCTCCCAATTCGAGTAGAGACCTCTTTGACTTCTCCAACTCCCATGAGCGCCTTATTGGAGCCTATTTTTGGGGCTGACATGTCATAATGGTCATATTTCAGAAGTCAGATATGAAATTTGTCATATATGTCATAGATGCTTCATCATTGTTGTCATAGGGGCTAGGGAATCTAGCCCAAGTGTCCACAAGCTTCCAATTTGACTCTTCCTCTTCCATGGAGGTTACCATTCCATCCCAATTCGACCTAAGATGCTCAATGCCATGTGTATGAACCTACCAACTCACCCAATAATGTTTTCCTTCTGATGGATTCGAAATGGAAAGAGAGATATGCCATGTGGTAGTGAGAAATCAAGCTAGTGTGGGTCCCACATCCTTCATATGTCTTAAAAACCATTTTCCACCTAGAGTTTCTCTTGAATTTATTTATCCAACCTCTTTGTTAAATACTTGAACTATTATAATGTATAAACATTATTCATTTTCTCCCTTATAACAATTCCAAATGTACCCATTCAACCTAGGGAACTGGTAGGATTGATGGGATTGTCTTGCTATGCAATTATTTGAATGGGGACATTACAGTCCTCCCCACCCAAGATTTCTTGTCCTCAAGCAATTTCAAATTTGGATGCTACAAAATCTTCTCCTCTTCACATGTGGCATTTTCATTTGGTAAATCCTTCCATTGCACTAAATATTCTTTGATAATTCTACTCCTCAACCTCCTTTCCCGTGTCTTCAAAATATTTTCTGGAACAAGTGTGAGCTGACCTTCATCATCCAAAGGAGGAAGTGTTTCTGAAGTGATAATTTGCTGACCAGGAGCTTTCTTGAGACAAGAAACATGAAATACATTATGGATTTTACTCCCTTCCGGAAGTTCTAATTCATATGCTACTTCTCCAACCTTCTGAACTACCTTGTATGGCCCATAGTACCTTGGTTTTAGATTTTCTACTCCATTCTTTTTGAGAGATGTTTGTTTATATGGTTGCAACCTCAAATATACTAAATCATTAACCTTAATGGTCCTTTCTTCTCTATGTCTATCAGCATATTGTTTTTGCTGATTTTGAGCAACCTACAAATTGTCATTCAAAAGCTTTAAAATTTCTTGGCTCTCTTCCACCCAATCTTTATCCTTTGGGGCTCTACTATCAACAAATATAATTTCAGAAAATGTAAGTGAATCATAACCATATAATTTTTTGAAAGGAGACATCACTATTGACATATGATAAGTGGTGTTGTAGCAAAACTCACCCAAGTGTAGCCATTTTGCCTATGCTTTTTGCTGCTCTCCCACATAGTTTCCTAGGTACCCTTCCAACCATTGATTCACCCTATCTGTTTGTCCATCATTTTTTGGATGATAGATGGTACTTGGAGTCAATTGAGTTCCCACCAATCTAAAAATTTCTTGCCAAAAAGCACCCATGAATCTACTATCTCTATCACTAACAATGCTCTTGGGGAGCCCATGCAATCTGAAGATTTCTTTGAAACAAATATCAGCCACATATGCAGCACTAAAAGATGATGTACCAACAAAGAAATGAGCAAATTTTTTCAACCTATCCACTACCACATATATGCAATCCTTACCCAAATATTTGGGCAAACCAGTGATGAAGTCCATTGAGAAACTGTCCCATTTTTGCTCTGGAATGGGCAATGGTTGCAATAGGCCAGATGGGCATGTAAGTTCTGATTTGTTTTGTTGACATACTTTACATTCATTCACATATTTATGAACATCTTCCTTCAGCCCCTTCCAAAAAAACCTTTGCATCAATTGCCTATAAGTTTTGAAGATCCCCAGATGGCCAGCTAGTGAGGAATCATGTGCTTCTTGCAAAATTTTGTACTTGAATTTTGAATATTGAACCAAATAAATTCTGCCCTTATAATATGTCAGCCCATTCAAAATCATGTAGTTATTAGCCCCTTTGATTCCATATAACACATCACAAGCAAATTTGTCTTTGGCATATTCAACTAGTAGCCTGTTTTTCCAATCCTTGGCAATGTCCAAGAGAGAAAAAGAAGGTCTTCTAGATAAAGCATCTGCTACTATATTATTCTTTCCTTTTACATATTCAATATCAAAATAATAAGCTTGAATATTACTTACCCACTTTTGTTGCCTTTCATTTAGATCTTTTTGGGTGAGAAAGTGTCTTAGACTATTGTGGTCATTTTTCACCACAAACTTGCTGCCCACTAAGTATTGTCTGAATTTGGCCAATGTATGCATAATGGACAGCATTTCTTTGTCATATATGGAGTAAATTTTTTAATGAGGATGCAACTTTCTTCTCTCAAAGGCTATGGGGTGTTGGCCTTGCTTTAGGACAACCCCTATTCCTCCACCTGAAGCATCACATTCCACAAAAAAAGGTTTAGTAAAATCACGAAGTGTAAGCATGGGACAACTACTCATTGTTGGGTCTAGGAAATGCCCCTTTTTGGCCATCCCTATTACATCATTTTTCCTTGATTACATCCTATTTTCATAAGCTATATCCATGCCTTTCTCCAGATTGAACAATAATCTTGACAGGTATAATTTGTTATTGCTTTATTTATTTTATGCCTATGATTGTTAAGGTTTGAGATCCTAGTCCTTGGATTATGTTGATCTGTGTGATTTCATTTAGTCAAGGTCTAAAGCGCAGGTGTATCAGCCAAGTGGTGCCAGTTGTTACTCTTCGAAGCACCAGCTCCTCATAACTCCAAGGGACAACGAATTCATCCATAAGAATCTGTAATAGGCTTCCACTGAAACAGAACCCAGCTACAACAGACAGATCGCATTCGAGCTTGCCAAATCCATCGATCCATTGATTACTGGAGTAACAACTCCTTCATGAGTAATAGCCTCATTTAATACGGCTGTAACAGTTAGCTGTAAATCCGCAGCATGAAGATCATAGATCTTCATTGCTGCACGAGTTTAGTGGATCGTGATCTGCACTTTCAATGTATAAATATGCAAAGGCTCTCGTAGCCTGGGGTTGGACAATTACCATTTTACATAAGCTGTAACAGAGCACTGATACTGTCAATTTCCATCATTAATATGAGAGCAAATTTATTCATTTATGTGTCTTAATTTGTTGTGATTCTCGGCGTCTCTGTTAGAAAGCCAGGGCCTGCCTTCTCACAGAGATAGCCTGTTTAAGTAGGTAGGGTAATTTAGCTTTCCTTCTGTTGTGTGGTGTGGAATTATTGCAGATGTTACTAGTAGCTGCAACAGAGAATTAGCTTTCCTTTTGGTAGCTCATAATTGCATCTTGAATAGCTGTAGTAGATTGGTGTGATAGTCGATTGTGTAGGATAATTCAGTTAATGCATGTGTGTTTGAATCAGCTATAACAGCCAAGCTCAATTCCAATATCTTTCAGTTGGTTATGCTTTCTAGGATTTCCAGTAATTATCTGTTAGAGTCCAAGCTTTAGATTCTAGTTACTGTTGTACCTTCAATTGATTTAAAGTAGGCAGATTATGATTGAGTAACAGTAGCTACTAGAGGGATCATTTTGGTAAAGATCAATTATTGTAGTTTGATAATTATAGGATTTAACTTCTTGCAAAAGCAATCTGGTTTATTTCTATTCTTAATTTTATAACTGCTGGGTGATTTCTGTAGGAAGGTAGTTTTAATCAAATCCCTAGATGTGTGAATTAGCTTAGTCTGCTTTCTGGAGTGAGTTTGGCTGGATAGATTGGTAGGATCATTATCTACATTTAGTAAATCAACTGCTTGACATTTTTATGCACAAATTATGCTTATTACCATTGAAACAAAAGACTTCCTTGGGTTTGACAATTTATATTGACCATCTTATGTGTTAGCTTTAATTAATTGACATATAGGGTGATCAACATTTTAGCGCCCTTGCCGGGGATGGTAATAGATAGACAGAGTTAGTGGTTGGTTTCATTTGATTTGATTTGATTTTAGTTCAATTATTTATAGCATGCATGAATACAAGAAAAACAAATCGAGAACCCCCTTTGAATACTAACATTGCAGGTGGAAGAGGTCAAGGTCGTAATGCAGGTTAGGGAAGACACACATACATTGATGAGATAATTGCTAGAGCTAATTCTTCCACTAGACCACCGTGGAAATCTACAGGCAGGGGAAATTCTGTTCCTCCCAATCTCGAACATTCAGCATCCATAGTGGAGAATACAACGGGACCTTCAACTCCTGTTGCAGAAATTAAACCTCCTGAAGATAAGGGAAGTGTTGTAGGTGCACCAGATAGAGAGGAGATTTATCATATCAACGGAACCAGAGTTACTAAAGAGGTGTGGTTGGAGACTCACCGAATAGCAGGAGAAGAGAGAAGGCAAGAAGAAGAGAGGAGAAGAGAAGAAGAAGCTAAAGTAGAGGAAGAATGCATAAAGGAAGCTGTTGAATTTTGGACTAGAACCATGGCTAGTAGAGAATAGGAGGGCGAGAATGAACATGGGAATAACCGGGAAGAAGAAGGAGAAAATAATTAGCCTGGTAATACTGTGGCTACATTAGAATTCCCTATCCTCCAGATACCTGAAGCAGCTCCTATGAAAAATATCTCACCATCCGTTCTCCTGAATTTTCATGGTAAGTCCTCTGAGGATCCTGATGAGTTTCTTTTTGAGTTTGATATCCTCTGTCGCAGCTATGATTACACCTCTAGTGCTCATAAACTGAAGTTATTCCCAGCCACCTTGAAAGGAAATGCTCTACGCTAGTTCATGAGTTTGGTTCGTGACACCATTACTACTTGGGACCAAATGAAAAACACCTTCCTCTCTAAGTACCAAGAATATTGCAAAACTAGGGATAGAAAAGAGGAGTTGTTTAAAATGGTTCAAAAGGATGAAGAAAGTTTGGAGACTTTGTGGAAAGATTGCTGTACAATTTACAGAGATCTGGTCATGCTAAGATTGGCAAGGATGTGCTCAAGATCATCTTACTAAGAGGAATTAGAGAAGACTACCTTGATATGTTAAATCTGCTGGGAAAAGGGGATATCTTGAAGGAACCTTTCGAAAAGATTGTTGAATTATGTTGAAGGTACTCTAGGGGATCCTCTAGAACCAACAAACAAGACAAGGACCGAGACCAGGATGTCTTCACTAGGACTTAGAAGTCAGCTAGTGGAGGGGCCACTCGAGCATAAATAGGCAACTTACTAGAGAATTTCAAAATAGACATGATGAGCTCCATTTCCTCAGAGTTAGATGTCATGAGAGAAAAGCAGAAGCAAGTGGTAGAAGATATTACACTTGGTGTATTCTGTCCTAGATGTAGGAAAAAGCACTCACTGAAGTAATGCTCGTTGGACAAAGCAGAGGTATGTAGGATATGTGAACTTGAGCATGATACTAAGGAATTTCATTCCTTACCTAAGGTCAAAGTAGTCCTGCAGGCATCCGTTCTGGATGTGGAGCCAGCATACTTCATGGCACAGAAGAAACCATGGCAACCTTGAAACCAAGGTATGAGTCCAGACCCAACATTTTTTCTGAATAATATGAATGGAATGAACAATATGCACAATATGAATACACAATTCCCTTCACATTATTCTAACAACCAATGGCATCCATCTCAGAACACAATGCAAAATCCTAATTCATGGACACCATGGTCACATCAGTCAAACCATGCTCCTTGGAATTCCAACTGGAGAAATTCTTACCAAGGAAATAAATTTCCCCATCACTAGAATCAGTATCAACAATATCCCTCTCAATAGTATAAGCATCAGCAGTATTATCACCAACAGTATCAACAACCACAGCTCCCTTTCCAAAAAAATGCCACACCTTGAATGCACCACTTCGACCATAGCTACCTGCACAACCTAACCCGAACCCAAACAATAAAGCAGTCCATCAGTTTGAGACTGCCAACATGCCTGTGTATTCCATCACTAAGATTCCATACAATGATATACAATTACGATCAGGAAGGATGGTGGAACCTATTATCACTGAGGATGTTTCATCCCTAGTGATTGAAACTGGAGTAAATCAGCACTATGAGAACATGGTTAATTCAGCAAGCCCCATCATTGAGGATGTTGATACTCCTACTGAAACAGTGGCTGAAACTCAGAAAGTAACACATGATGTGTCACAGCCTACACAGTTGAATAGAGAAACACCATACCCTGAACGATTGGCCGTGCAGAAAACAGTAAAACAACCTCGATTTGATCTCATGGGAGAATTGAAAAATTTGTATGTTAAAATTCCACTGTTACAGGACCTCCATGATGTGCCCATTTATGCCAAGACTGTTAAAGATTTATGTGTCAAGAAACCAGGAAGAAGGCCCAAGGATCCTCCCACTATCCACGAACTGGGAAAAATTTCCGAATTAATAATGGGAAAGACCCCTGTGGCAAAATATGATGACCCTAGAAATCCGACTGTTACAGTTCACATAGGGAACACACAAATCCCCAACATCTTGGTAGATTTAGGCGTAGCTATTAACGTTATGACCATACAAACTGTGAAGAAATTGGGACTCACTAATCTTCGGCCAACCCCTACTGTTTTGGAACTTACTGATAGATCAGCAATCAAGCCTAAAGGGATCCTAGATGACCTCGTGATCTCAGTGACTCGTGGGAATACCCTGCAGATTTCTTGGTGTTATAGCCGAAATCCCAGTTGGGGGGACACCCATTGATCCTAGGAAGACCGTGGTTAGCCACAACAGATGCCTGTATCAGCTGTTGGTCAGGATCTATGACCATTTCAGATGGAACTGAGATCAAGAGCCTAACCCTGTACCCTCCAGCTCGACCAAGCACAGAAAATGAGACTCCATTATGGGTAGATTTGGAGGAGGAAGAGGGTGTGTAGCCATTATTAACCATAGGGAGAGCCTTAATGTTTAAATATGAAACAGAGGATGATGCCATTAATAGTTTCATCAGTGAGCCCACGTCAGTCAATAAAAATTTCTATCAAATCTTGGACAGTACTCTAGTTGCAATAGAACAAGAAAATCTTACAGAAGAAACTCTAATCGGTGATGACAGCATAATTCCAGTACTTAACAATTCAAAGAGTGTTCCAGTAGAAATTGGGCCAGGAAAAACATTGAATATCAATCCTAATCTGGCACCTAGCGAGCTAGAACAGCTAGTCACTCTGCTGAAATAACGTAGGGGAGCTTTCGCTTGGGAGTACACATACATGAAAGAAATTCCTTCTCATCTGTGCACCCATCACATTTATATTAAGAGCAACTCCAGGCCTGTATGTCAACCACAATGAAGGATGAACCCGAACCTAAGGGACATAGTGAAAGAAGAAATCCAAAAACTTTTGGAAGCAGGATTCATATACCCGATTTCAGACAGTGAGTGGGTTTCTCCACTTGTGATTGTGCCAAAGAAGAATGGGAAATGGAGGGTCTGCGTGGATTATAGAGAATTGAACAAGGCAATGTAGAAGAACCATTTCCCCTTACCTTTCATGGATCATGTCCTTGATACCTTGTATGGGAAAAAGTATTTCTCTTTTCTAGATGGCTTTAGTGGCTATAACCAGATCCAGATTGCTCCAGAAGATCAGGACAAAACCACTTTCACCTGCCCCTGGGGAACTTTTGCATACCGAGTACTTCCTTTTGGGTTGTACAAAGCACCAGCTACATTTCAAAGAGCAGTGATTGGAATCTTTTCAGAAATGGTGAATGATTGCATGGAAATTTTTATGGATGAATTTACTCCATATGGAGATAGTTATGAAGAAGCACTAAAGAACTTAGAAAAGGTGTTGAAACGCTGTGAACAAAGCCAACTCTCTTTGAGCACTGAAAAGTGCCACATGATGATGAGTGAGGGCATAGTGCTGGGGCACTTCATCTCTTCTGACGGTATCCAGGTAGATCCATCCAAAATCAAGGTAATTGAAAACATACCAACTCCTAGAAATCAGAAGGATGTACGTAGCTTCTTGGGGCATGCTGGCTATTACAGAAGGTTCATAGAAAACTTTTCTAAACTGGATTCTCCTTTGTTCACTCTGTTGATGAAGGATGCACAATTCGTCTGGAATGATGCATGCCAAACAGCGTTTACTGAGCTAAAGAGAAGGCTGTCTACAGCTCCCATCTTACGAGGGCCCAATTGGGCTCTTCCTTTTCACCTTTCTTCAGATGCTTCAAATACTGCCATTGGAGCAGGTTTGGGACATCGGGAACGTAATGCTCCTTATGCTATTTACTACATTAGTAAAAATTTGTCTCCTGCTGAACTGAATTATACTGTCACAGAAAAGGAATTTCTTGCCATTGTTTATGCCATCAACAAATTTAGACATTATATTACTAGATATTCTACTTTTGTGCACACTGATCATTCTGCTATCAAGTATTTAATGAATAAACCAATCACGAATGCTAGAGTTACTAGATGGTTGTTACTGTTATAGGAATTTGATATCACAATTATTGATAGACCAGGAAAGGAGAACGTTGTTGCATATTTTTTATCTCGACTTACTAACAGTGATGACAATTTACCAGTCGAAGATTCCTTCCTCGACGAACATTTGTTTGCAGTATCAGCTCATTCCCCATGGTATGCAGATATTGCTAACTTTTTGGCTGCAGGTAAGCTCCCAGCACATTTGTCAAAGAGAGAAAAAAGGAAGATCATACAACAGAGTGCTAGGTACTGCTGGATTAATGGCCATCTTTTCTACACAGGGTTTGATTTAGAGATCAGAATATGTGTTAGAGAAGATGAAATCTTTAGCATTCTTAAAGCTTGCCATGATGAGCCCTGTGGGGGACATTTTTTTGACAAAAGGACAGGTCATAAAGTTTTGAGAATGGGCTATTTCTGGCCCACATTGTTCATGGATGCAAAGAAGTATGTTTAGGCATGTGATAGCTGCCAAAGGATGGGCCAACCCAATAGATTAGATGAGATGCCTTTGCAACCACAGCTTGTGGTTGAACCATTTGATAGGTGGGCTCTAGATTTTGTAGGACCTATCAACCCTCCCTAAAAGCAGAAAGTTCACATCTTGGTTTGCACAGATTACATGACCAAATGGGTAGAAGCTATAGCCTTGGTTAAGGGCAATGATCAGGCTGTGATTGATTTCCTATAATGAAGATATTTTTACTCAGTTGGGAGTACCTAAGGAAATCATTAAAAATGGTGGACCACAATTTGTGTTTCACAATCTGGAAGCACGGTTACAAAAATTTCATATTCAGCACAGAATAACCTCGCCATATCATCCACAGGACAATGGCCAAGTGGAGAGCACAAACAAGGTTATCGAGGCTATTCTGACAAACACAGTGAAGAGCCATCGTAAATATTGGGCTGAAAGGATTCCAGAGGCACTATGGGCCTATCGTACTATGTGGCGTAACACCACTGGTTTTTCCCCATATGAGCTAGTGTATGGCAAGAACGCTGTTTTTCCAATTGAATTTGAAATCAAAACCTTGAAAACAGTTGTGGAAGCAAACCTGGATTTATCAGAGGCATAGAGGGACTGACTAAATCAGCTCAATGAATTGGATGAGAAGCGCACAGCTATTGTACATCATACGGCTTTAATCCAACAACAACGATCTAAATGGCATGATCGATTTATAAAGAAGAAAGCCTTCGAAGAAGGAGACTGGGCTCTGTTATATGATTCACGGTTTAAGAGGGACTTTAAAGGTAAATTGCATACCCGTTGGTTGGGCCCCTATCAGATAGATCAGGTATTTGATAATGGAACGGTCCGGTTGATCACCATTGATGAAAACAAAGAACAATTATTCGCAAATGGTCATTGGTTGCGACTGTATCACAAGCCGATCTCAAAGGAAGCTTTCGTTTCGCATGTTGCAGGTGACCTAGACTATCAGCTAATGCCGGGATAGGGAGTTTTCTCAACCCCTGTCAATTTTTAAGAACTACAATATCCACATGATTTGTACATAAATAATTCATTTTCTTTTTTTTCTCATTTTGTATTTTATCTATTTTTTTCATTTTGCATTTGATCGGGTTTGTTTGAAGAATTCTGTGCAGGAATTAATTGGAGGAATAACGGTCGTGACTGAGCCAGATGACTACGGGCACCTTGCATTGTTCTTGATCTAATAAAGCTCTTTTTAAGAAGATGGATGATTCATTACCTTTCAGCAGTCAGCTGAAAATTTGCCTGTTACTTCATATTGCGCAGCTGTGACTCCTTACCTTGCTCCTTCTTATTATTTCAGCAACTGCGATCCGCTATTCCTGACCAATCCTCCAAATGCAGTAGCTGCGACTCCGCTATCCTGGACTATTCTTACTATTTCAGCAGCTGTGACTCTGCTATCCTTAACTATTCTTACTATTTCAGCAGCTGTGACTCCGCTATTCCTGACCAATCTGCTAAACCCAGCAGCTGTTACTCCGCTATTCTTGACTATTCCGCTAAACCCAGCAGCTGGGACTCCGCTATTCTTGATTGTTCTGCTAAACCCAGCAGCTGCGACTTCGCTATTCTTGACTGTTCCGCTAAACCCAGCAGCTGCGACTCCACTATTCTTGACTATTCCGCTAAACCCAACAGCTGCGACTCCGCTATTCTTGATTGTTCCGCTAAACCCAGCAGTTGCGACTTCGCTATTCTTGATTGTTTCGCTAAACCCAGTAGCTGCGACTCCACTATCTTGACTATTCTGCTAAACCTAGCAGTTGCGACTATGCTATTTTTGACTAGTACGCTAAACCCAGCAGCTGCGACTCCGCTATTCTTGACTATTCTACTAAATCCAGCAGCTGCGACTCCGTTATTTCCACTTCATTTCCGCTCCTTCCGTACAGCTGCGACTCCACCATTTTTGCTTATTTTTCTAAGTCTAGCAGCTATGAATCTGCCATTATGTCTGCTCTCCGAATGATGATGCCAATAATGATTCAATTAGGTGTCATTTTTGTTGCTCGCTCCACAAGATCCAATCATGGCTTGCCACAAAGGAAAATTTTGGGTGTCTTGAGTAGATGTCAGCCCAGGTGGCGGTGGACACATCACTTCAGCACATGTGCATTCATACTCGCGAGGATGACGACCGGCTGTAATGATTGATCCATGGCTAAAACTCATAAACGCAAAGGTACGGATCGCATCTTTTACATAATTTGGCAAAAAATTAAATATGGTAATAACAATTATGTACTATCATAAACCTCGACTAAAGAAGCCATACAAATTAACCTCTAGGGATTCTGTCAGGATCATGGTTGTAATTATTTCCCGTCACCTTACCCGATTTGCACCTATGACCCCAATTCTGCCAACTTCCTCGTTCCAATGGAATGTTCATACTAGCGCAAAATTGCCTAAAACCTGATTTTTGAACCCCAACGACCCTTTGCATGTTCGTAAAACTTCAACTTCCATGTCTAGACTGGAAATTGTTGCATTCATTTTGAACTTTGAGGAGGGATTAAAAGGGGAAACCCAATCCGATATGAACCAGTAAATACAAAAGCTGCACGTGCCAATGCAGAAGTTCTTAATATTTTTACAGCAGTAGGTTGGATGGAATACTTTGAACGGTTGAATGGTTTCCACACAGAAACCGCATTGCAATTTTCCTTGAACTTGACTGATACTCACTTCGAGGTCAGGGGACTGCATGTGAATGTTACAGAAGAAATCATAGCCACGGTTACTGGCTTACCCCTGGTTGGGAAGAAGTTATTTGGATGGAAGGCACATAATGCAAATGCGGTGAGAGAATTTTTGGCAGTTGGAGAGCAGCTTAGTCCAAAGTGTCGTGGGCTAGAATTGACATCTTTACCACCACCCTGGAATCAAGTGGCAATCTTTGTGAAAACATACATCTCTTGTGGAGGTAGGTACCAAATTGTTTCCTTCTCTGAACTTCCCTTATTGTCTCATTTACGCCATGGCAATTTGGTGAATATACCATTTTATCTGCTTAAAGCCCTACAAACCATGGCTGGATATGCAGGAACTGCCCAACACTCAGTTTCTTCCCTTACTAATCATGGCCTAATCAAATTACTAGTCTTAAGAGCCATTCCAAATCATAATTTAACCTAGGAACAATTTCTGGCTAGAGATAGGCCAATCATACAACATGTATTAGAAATGGAGGGTGTTGGTGAAGATAGTGAGGACCGGCGTTTCTCAAATCCAGTTGGGGGGGAAGCTGGAGCATTAGAAAACCAGACCAGTGATGAAGAGGAAGTAAATAAGGGAGAAGCAACATCAATAGAAAACGCTACTGCTGAGGAAATTGTGATGGAAACCATGGCACAGGAGGTAGAAAAATCAGAAGCTGTAAATGCAGAAGTAGATACTCAAATGAAAGAAGCTGAGACTGGAGTAGCTGTTGAAGCTGTGACAGTAGAAGCTGCAATTGCAGAAACAGGAATTCAGGAAGAAGGATATCAGACAGGAATAGTAGAAGAAGGGACTGTGGAAATTTTGGAGGTTGTGTCCTCTCCGGAGATGAGGGGGACCATTATTGAAGAAGAAAAGACCAAGAAAAAGACCCCTATGTCAAAGAAACTAAGAGTAGGATCAGGAAACAGGGGTCAGACACCCACTGCAACAAAGAAAAGGAAAATCAGAACTGTCAAAACACCAGTAGCAGTAGGCAGTGAGGAACACCCAGTGGGAATGGCGAGGAAAAGAAGGACTTGATCGGCTATAGCAGCAAAAGCAGCTGTGATAGTAGTAGCAACAGCAGTAGAAGCAGCTGCAATAGCAGCAGAGGTAGCAGAGACAGTAGAAGAAGCAGAGACAATGGATGCAATTGGGGGTAATATTGAAGTGCCTTTAGCAGAGACAGTAGGAGCAGTCAGAGAAAATAGTGAGTCACCTATGGTAGAGAAAGCACCTGTAACAAGGGTAGATATAGAGATTCCCATTTTGAACCCCAAGTCATTTGCTGCTATGCAAGAACCTTCCATAGAAGAACCTCAAATTGAAAATCTCCTGCATGAAAATGAATTATTAAAGGAGGATGTGTAGATATTGCGAGATGAACTGGAAATATGGAAGGGAGTGGTTGGAAAACAAGCAGAGAAGAATTTGAACACATTAGAAAATGCTGCAAACTTATTAGAAAATCCATCTTTTGCATTTGAAAATGAGAAGTATGGAGAGACTGTTTGTCCAGAGTGTGGAGATATATTTTTTGTAGTAGGACACAGAGTTTTTGTGTTGGGAGTTGCATCACAAAAGCATGTATAGATAGAGGAGGTGGAAGAAGGAATGCCAGAAATCGAATTGATGGGGGGAAATGAGCCAAGAATTGAAGAGATCCCTGATTCGAATTTAGGAGATGAAACCGTATAGTCCCAGCCATCAAGGGATACCGAGCTTCTTCAGGACCAGTCTCATCAGTCATAGAAACTTGATTTAACCCAGAAACAATCTCAGCAGTTCAAAGAAATTGAAGAACAAGGGACTGTTACACAAGAACCAATACCCTTGAAAATATTTAGTGAGGCTTCAACTCAAACAACAGTATTTGATATCAAGGACCAAGAAGAAAACACTGTTACACAAGAAGCAATGTTTCCAAAATCATTTGCTATAGTTGCAACACAAACTGAGATGGCTGAGATTGAAATGGAGAAGGAGGATGCTATCACACAAGAACTAGCAGTCCTAAGAATATTGGCTGAGACTGTAACACAGACTGAGGGGGATGAGGTTGATATGGAAATAAAGGATGATGTTACACAAGAACCAACATCCCCAAAATACATGGCTGAGACTGCACTACAGGAACAGACCACTGCCACTCCAATAGAGGATGAAACTGTTACAGTGCCAAACCAAAACAAGGAAGTCATTTATCTTGACTCTGATGATGAAAAGGAGGTAGAAGACAGAATATTTCAACGGTTGGAGAAGAGGATTCTTTGGTTAAATCTCGAGTTGGATAAATGGCTCAAGTGGATTGATCAGTTCAAGACAGGCATGATCTCTCTCCAAGAAAATAGGAATGTCATTAAGGGTATGAGAGAAAAGTGGGCTGAGGAGTTGTTCTTCCAGAAACTCCAGTGGGAGAAACTTCAAGAAAAATTGGAAGAATTGAAGAAACTTAATTCCCTGCAACAAGAAAAAGACAAAATGTATACTCTTTCCCTATAATTGTTGAGTTGTAGGGATCCATCCCCCTCTTACCCTGTCTTTCTCCATGAGCAGACAACTTTATTTCAATTAAGGGCTCTTAAGGAAGGGAGATCATTTGATTTGGCAACAACTACTCAGTTTTTGGAGACTTTTCTGAAGAGTGATTTTGAGGATCAACATTTGTTATGTGAATTGTATTTACATGATAGGGCTTGTTATATTGACTCTCCATCTAATCCATTACCTTGTCTAGGGGATGTTCAGCTGAGGGCATTTTCCTCCTTTGTCATTAACCATGTAAGATGGTGATATGCTTTCCAAACCATCCTCAGGAATGAGGAGAATTCTACTCTCTGGATTAGGGGGGAACCTCAGGATCCAAAAGCATTCATAGAAAATCATGCTAAATCTCTTAGGGTTCCTTCAATTACCCAATACTTTGAAATCCTGCGAGATAAAATCTTTACCACATGTGTCCCAATGATTCTTAATATGTAGCAGGATGCCCTGGAAGGTAGTTAATACAAATGGATGTACTCTTCCTCATCTCTAAAGTAAATGGATCCATGTGGCTTTGAAAATTTCAGGAAAGCTTTGACAAGGATTCCTAGATATGTGCAGTGCATGAAAAATTGTGGGTCTTGGTGGGTTGGCTTAAGATTCAAATTCTCTCTCATATGGTTTCCTGTGAGTCCTTACAGAAACAACTATTCTTTGAATGTAGAAGAAGAAGAGTTGTGTTGGGAGCATTGGATATCCTGCTATGGGTTTGTGCCTCAAGGGGAGACACCAAAACTTGCTTACAATCTTACAAATCTTCATAGATTCAACTCAAACTCAGATTTGGACTAAGGGAGGTTGTTGCATGAGGACATGCAATCAGATAGTTGGGGGGAGATGTTGGGTCTAGGAAATGCCCCTTTTTGGCCATCCTTATTACATCATTTTTCCCTGATTACATCCTATTTTCATAATCTATATCCATGCCTCTCTCCAGATCGACCAATAATCTCGACAGGTATAATTTGTTATTGCTTTATTTATTTTATGCCTAAGATTGTTAAGGTTTGAGATCCCAGTCCTTGGATTATGCTGATCTGTGTGATTTCATTTAGTCAAGTTCTAAAGCGCAGGTGTATTAGCCAAGTGGCGCCAGCTGTTACTCTTCAAAGCACCAGCTCCTCATAACTCCAAGGGACAACGCATTCATCCACAAGAATCTGTAACAGGCTTCCACTGAAACAGAACCCAGCTGCAACAGACGGATCGCATTCCAGCTTGCCAAATCCATTGATCCATTGATTACTGGAGTAACAGCTCCTTCATAAGTAACAACCTCATTTAATACGGCTATAACAGTTAGTTGTAACTCCGCAGCATGAAGATCATAGATCTTCATTGCTGCACGAGTTTAGTGGATCGTGATCTACACTTTCAATGTATAAATATGCAAAGGCTCTCGTAGCTTGGGGTTGGACAATTATCATTTTACATAAGCTATAACAGAGCACTGATACTGTCAATTTCCATCATTAATATGAGAGCAGAGTTCTTCATTTTCGTGTCTTAATTTGTTGTGATTCTCGGCGTCTCTGTTAGAAGGCCAGGGCCCGCCTTCTCACAGAGATAGCCGGTTTAAGTAGGTAGGGTAATTTAGCTTTTCTTCTGTTGTGTGGTGTGGAATTATTGTAGATGTTACTGGTACATGCAACAGAGAATTAGCTTTCCTTTTGGTATTTCATAATTGCATCTGGAATAGCTGTAGCAGATTGGTGTGATAGTTGACTGTGTAGGATAATTCAGTTAATGCATGTGTGTTTGAATCAACTGTAACAGCCAAGCTCAATTCCAATATCTTTCAGTTGTTTATGCTTTCTAGGATTTCCAGTAATTATTAGTTAGAGTCCAAGCTTTAGATTCTGGTTGTTGTTGTACCTTGAATTGATTTAAAGTAGGCAGATTATGATTGAATAACGGTAGCTGCTGGATGGATAATTTTGGTAAAGATCAATTATTGTAGTTTGATAATTATAGGATTTAACTTCTTGCAAAAGCAATCTGGTTTATTTCTATTCTTAATTTTATAACTGCTGGGTGTTTTATGTAGGAAGGTAGTTCTAATCAAATCCCTAGATGTGTGAATTAGCTTAGTTTGCTTTCTAGAGTGAGTTTCGCTGGATAGATTGGTAGGATCATTATCTACATTTAGTAAATCAACTGCTTGACATGTTTATGCACAAATTATGCTTATTACCATTGAAACAAAAGACTTCCCTGGGTTTGACAATTTATATTGACCATCCTGTGTGTTAGCTTTAATTAATTGACATATAGGGTGATCAACACTCATTACCTCTTTCAACTTGGAGAACCCTTTCACAAATTTTCTGTAATAGGAGCATATCCCAATGAAGCCTCTTAATTCTGTAATATTGTTTGGTGATGGCCATTCTAAGATAGCCCTGATTTTTTTCCATGTGTACCTTCACTCCTTCTTTCCCAATAATGTGCCCAAGATACAGTAGTTCTTTCATCCCAAATTCACATTTTGATAACTTAGCAAATAAGGACTCTTCTTGCAAAATTTTTAACACAATCTCGAATTGCTGCAAATGCTCTTCCCATGTTTTACTGTAAATGAGAATGTCATCAAAGAAAACAAAAAAAACCTTCTTAGTTGCTTGCAAAAGATCCTATTCATGCATGCTTGGAATGTGGCTGGAGTATTAGTTAACCCAAAAGGCGTGGCAAGGAACTCAAAGTGTCCATAATGACATCTAAAATTAGTCTTTTGCACATCTTCATCCTTCATTCGAATTTGGTGATAACCTAATCTAAGGTCAATTTAGGAGAATTATTTTTCCCCATGTAGCTCATCCATGAGCTCATCAATCCTAGGAATAGGATACCTATTCTTGATAGTCTTCTTGGTCAAGGCTCTAAAGTCTATGCACATTCTCAATGTTCCATCTTTTTTCTTCAGTAGTACTACTGAAAAAGCATAAGGGCTAGAGCTTGGTATAATGAGTCCCAAATCTAGGAGTTCTTGGATGGAATTTTCAATTTCATCTCTGAACTTTTTAGGATGTTCATAAGGTGGTATCTAAATGGGTGAAGTACCCTCCTCTAAAACAATGATGTGTTCAACCTCCCTATCTAGTGGTCTACCATGTGGAAGATCTCTAAAAAAAATTTCATATTTTTGTAAGGGTCTCTCTATCTCCTTTAGGTGTTCAAAAACATTTATGTTTGGATTGGGAGATGTGATATGCCATTCAGCATCCCATTCTATGTCCCCATGCCTCAATATAGATCTCATACTATTGCAAGTCACTACTTGATTTGGATAAGTGTGATGCCCTCTCACAACCCTTAGTACTCCTTTTGAATCTTGGAATTTCATTTCAAGAATTTGATAATTTACTGTATGATCTCCTATAGAATACAACCATTGCACTCCCAAAACCACATTAGTATCAGCAACATCAACCACATAAAAACTATCAACAAAAGTATAGTTACCTACGATGACTTGCAACTTTGGAACCCATGTTTTGCACTGCATTGTGTTGTGACCGAGAATGACAACTGTGAAGCCATCGAATGGTTCAATAGGTATCTTCCTTTTCTCCACCATATCTAAATCAATGAAGTTATGTGTGGCTCCTCCATCTACCAAAACTGAAGCTCTTTGTCCTAGTACCACACCCTTGTATCGGATAGTATGATAGTGAGGTACTGCTTAAAGTACTGTCATTCTTGCTTTGTCTGGTGAAGGCTGATTTTCTTCTTGTCTTTCTTCTTCTAATGATGTCTCATATGCCTCCTATTGATCTGAAATATTTCCATATTCGTCCATGCCCCCATCATATTCATCATTATCAGAAAATACTTCTATGTATTGAGCCTTTCATTTAGTACATTTGTGCCCCGGTGTCCATGGTTGAAAGCATGTGAAGCACAATTTCTTTTTTCGAAGTTCATCCTTGTTTATTCTTTATTTCTTATTCTTTTCAGATGAATCTCTTTGCCAAGGTTTATTATCATATATATCTCTTTTCCAAGGTTTATTTTCAAATTTGAAGTTAGGCTTGGGAGGAAATATTGTTCTAGGAAGCACATTTTGGAGATCCATAGTCAAGCTCATTGCATCTTTTAATGTAGTTGGCTTGTGTGCTTTGACCAAACCTTTTAAGGGTTCATCCAAACCTTTAGTGAACAATAATACCAACCTTCCCATAGACACATCAGCCACCCTCACTGATAATTTTTGAAATTCCATCATATAATCAGTAGGGGTCCCAGTTTGCTTCAATTGAGCTAGTTCCTTAAAAGGCAATTCTGGATCTTTTTGTTCAAATCTCTCTAGTACCCTATCAAAAAATTCCCCATATGTTTTAACCTGATCATGACCCAATGTTTTCAGGCCATGAAACCACCATTCATTGGAATCTCCTTCCAGTGCAAAATGGCCATTTTTAATGCATCCTCCTCCACCATAGGATTCAACTGAAAATATACATCTAGTTTTTGCACCCAAGTGTTAGCAAAATTTTTAGAGGAACCATCAAAAGTAGAAAGTGACATTTTACCAATAGAACAATTTAATTCTTTGTTTTGGAGTAGAGCCTTATTGTTCTCCTTTATTTTTAGTTTATTTGCAGCTGTAAAGTATGGATCAAATGGTAGACTTCTCTTATAATATTCACTCAAATCATTCCATTCGTTTGTCATTGTACTAAGATCCACTTGAATGTCAGGCTCTTCTTTCGATATAATAAATTTAGGTGCAGTAGGCCTTGGTGTGCTCTGAAATTCATCAAGTCTATTATGGGGTCCTGTGCTTGAGAAAATATGTCCACCTATTGTCTTCTTTTCTTCTGGTTGTGAACTACTACTTCCTCCTATTTATCCTTTAAGGCCTGCTAGTTGACTAGCAATTAATTCGAATCCCTTCATCATATTTTTGTTCATGTATTCAAAGAAAGGTTTTAGGACTGAAATAAATTCCTCCTTAGATTCTGATTTCCCCCTTTCATCCCTAGTCATGATGTCTTCAAAAATTAGCTCTTCTTCTCCTACTACTTCCTCTTCAACAAAAACCTCTTCAACTATAGGTTCTGAGGGTGGTGGATTATTTTTTTGGATCCTTTTCAAGACCATGCTATGATACCACTTGTAATTTCCATTTTTAAATTTTTATTAAAATCCCCAATTTTTCACTTTTTCCCCAATTTGGACCTTTGACTAGTTTTGATGCCTAGGTCTCTAATTTGCCCCAAATGCTCCCAAATATTCTATGGAGGTATATGAATGATAATAGGAATTTATTATGAGGGTCAAGTATGATATATGGCCACCAACATACTTCTGCAAACTCCCTCAAGATTATGGACAAAGTATGTAATTTCACTAGCAATCGGAGGTTCATATCCCCCCATGGTAAGTACTGAAAATGACTTCCCAAATTCCTCCAAACCCACTCGAATTTCTAAAAAGAGGTAGGGGATGTCTCAGGGATGTTATTAAGGTCTCATAGGCTCCATTAATAAGTTATTAAGTCTGTTCTAACCTTCCCCCAAACAGCTGCAAAAATCACTAGTTCGACCCTTGGGGAAATGACACCAAATCTTCTCCAAATGTAAATAAACTGAGTAAATGACTTCAAATGTTTAAGTGATGAACATGAAACTTGTAATACTCATCAATGTAAGTCCATTAATCATAAATATATTATAGAAACATTCTTTTATTTGAAATCTTCAACATTACAATGGCATACATCAATACAATGGGGAAATGGTCATTGATTCCTCATTAATAATCATTTTTACATACAACCACTTGGTATTTCGACCTGAGAATTTCTGAAGATGAAGAAAAAAGTATATTAATCTTATCACAATCAGAAATACATCACGAGAATCTCTCCCAAGAAGTACAAGAGCTCACCCAAAGCGCAATCCCTGAAGGAGCAAGAATATGCCTTCAAAACTGGAAATGGTTGAGAGAATGTGATGCATTAGAATAAACGACGACCTTACCTGTAGCTGATACCTGCAAATAAAAATCCTATTAAATCTCCATGAAAGACCTGAATGGCCTTCCCAAACACAAACTTGGATGGGAATCTTTCACCCTCGAAATTGGCTAAGGCAAGAAACTAGTCATCCACTAGCTCTTTCTCTACACAATTGCAATTTTCTCAAATGATAAAAGTACATTCTCATACTTGATTTCTATATTTTATAACCAAACTTAGCCTCCTATGGTTCAAAATATTCCCATTAGCTTGTAGGGATTTCCACTTAGGAAATATTCCACATTTGCCACTTGTCTCCCTAGTTCCCAACCTTCCATCTTCTCTCAATTCAAGTAGGAGCCTATTTTTGGGGCTGACATGTCATAATGGTCGGATTTTAGAAGTCAGATCTGAAATTTTTCATAGATGTCATAGATGCTTCGTCATTGTTGTCATAGGGGATAGGGAATCTAGCCCAAGTGTCCACAAGCTTCCAATTTGACTCTTCCTCTTCCATGGAGGTTACCATTCCATCCCAATTCATCCTAAGATGCTCAATGCCATGTGTATGAACTTACCAACTCACCCAATAATGTTTTCCTTCTCATGGATTCGAAATGGCAAGAGAGATATGCCATGTGGCAGTGAGAAATCAAGCTAGTGTGGGTCCCACATCCTCCATATGTCTTCATGACCATTTTACACCTAGAGTTTCTCTTGAATTTATTTATCCAACCTCTTTATTAAATACTTGAACTATTATAATGTATAAACATTATTCATTTGCTCCCTTATTACAATTCCAAATGTATCCATTCAACCTAGGGAATTGGTAGGATTGATGGGATTGTCCTGCTATGCAATTATTTGAATGGGGACATTACACATAAGTCCCCGGTCGATGATTTTTCAAAGTTGACCCCCATGTGCAAAAATTGCACACTCCCTTACTGAGCAAAACCCTAGTTTCCAAAATGGACCTACAAGATGACACCTGGGAAATGGTACCGAAGGAGAGGGGCACCCATAGCACTATCCTGATGTCCTGAATCCAACGGATTCAATGGTTTGTCGATCCAAGCCACAGTCATCATTCTATGGCTCATTCCATCTCACATCCAAAAGGCCTTCAGTGACACCTGCTGGATACCTATCGGGGGCATAGAATTCCAACCGTGGAACAAATACCGCTTCCGGGGAATCTTGCAAGTGTGTCTAGGAAGGTTCTAGCTAGGAACACTAGCCATAAGTCCCTGATCGATGATTTTGCAAAGTTGACCCCCATGTGCAAAAATTGCACACTCCCTTACTCAAAAAAACCCTAGTTTCTAAAATGGACCTAAAAAGAGTGACACCGGGGCCATGGGAACGAAGGAGAGGGGCACGCATAGCACTATCTTGATGTCCTAAACCCCATGGATTTGATGGTTTGTCAATCCAAGCCACGGTCGTCATTCTATGGCTCGTTCCATCTCGCATCCAAAAGGCCTTCACGGACACCTGTTGGATACCTATCGGGGGCATAGAATTCCAACCGTGCAACAAAACCAGGTTCCAGGAATTCCTACAAGTGTGTCTAGCAAGGTTCTAGCTGAGAACACTAGCCATAAGTCCCCGGTCTATTATTTTGCAAATTTGACCCCAATGTGCAAAAATTGCACACTCCCTTACTGAGCAAAAGTCTAGTTTCCAAAATGGACCTGCAAGATTACCCCCGGGCCATGGGATCAGAGGATAGGGGCACCCCTAGCACTATTGTGATGTCCTGAATCCAACGGATTTGACGGTTAGTCGATCCGAGCCACGGTCATAATTATATGGCTCATTCCATCTCTCATCCAAAAGGCCTTCAGGGACACTTGTTGGATACCTACTGGGGCCATAGAATTCCAACCGTGGAACAAAACCGGGTTCCAATGAGTCCTGCAAGTGTGTCTAGGAATTTTCTAGCTGGGAATGCTATCCATAAGTCCTCGGTTGATGATTTTGCAAAGTTTACCTCCATGTGCAAAAATTGCACACTCCCTTACTGAGCAAAACCCTAGTTTCCAAAATGGACCTACAAGTGATGACGTGGCATGTGTGATAAAGATGGAAAGACACTTGATGGTGTTCTGGTGAAATCATTAAGTCAGTGTTGCAATCTGGCATCATTCTTGAAAAGTTTGGCAAGTTTGTGAAACTTTGGAAATTGATTAAGTATGGAAAAAGTAGTCAAACCTGCTCTAAGAGAAGGCCCTCCATAATTCATGGTTTGATAAAAATGAATGCACCATCATATCAGGCTATAGCTTGTTGAAGTGGCTATCTAGTCATGGTCTCAGTTCTCCATAAGCATGTCCGAGGATAAAGTTATACGTCTGCCAAACTAGGGTTTGAGGATAAAATTTGGAGAAGTTCTTGAAAATGGCTAAGTGTTGGAAAACTAGTCTAGGTGGCCTTGGGTTGTTGATTTTTCTATCTAACCATGTACTTATATTGTCTTTAGAGTGCCTAAGGAAGAAGTTATGGATCTGCCAAAAAAATGTTTCGGGCAGATTGGACCAAGTCTAGGAAAGTGCAAAAATTGTCAAGTGTAAAATCACTAGTAATGCCTGAAGTGACCTCAGTAAAATTCCTACCATGTCTTGTGGTTGATGTATTAAATAATATCGAGAGTATGGGTCTCTAGAATGTTGTTTTGTGCATCTGGACATGGTATCAGATTGTCCAAAGAGTCTCTTAGGATGAAGATATTAATATGCCAAAAGTGCCTCTCAAGTTGATTTGCACTACTTTAGTAAAATGCCCGTTGAGGAGAGAGAAAGAGGCTTCAAGGGGTGAAATTGATTTATATGGAGTCACCTTGTTGGCCTCCATCCATTGAGTTTCTCACACTTCAAAATTGATGAAAATAAAATCTCATCATACTAACCTAGGGTTTGATAATTTTTCCTAAGAGTCAAATCAACAGTTTGGAAGACCACTTTCAAATGCCCGCCAGATGTTGTGTGTGTGTCAATAAGTTCATCAATTGACATGGTATTGTTCATTGTTGAAGTGGCTATCCATCCATTCTTGTATTTTTCCTTATGGTGATCACATGAGCAAGAAATCAATCTGCCAAAAGTGAAGGAAAAAGTGTTTTGCATATAAAAGACAAAAATTTGTCTAAGTCCTTCAATATCTTCAATATTTTCAATAGATAACTTTGTTGCTGAACAAATGTTGTAGTCCTTATTTTGTAGGTGATGGTATATGATCTTTCCTACACAACAAGTTAAATTGCATGATCAGAAAACATCTCATAGTTTTCAGAACAAATTCTTACACATAAAGAAATATGTCATACAGTCATGCAATTATCTTAGCCAATGCTTCAATACAACATTTATCCATATCCCGTAACTTTCTAGATGCCTTCCAATCTCTACCAGAACATTGTTAAGAGTGTGCACAACTCCCAACATGTCAGCAAAGAGGTTTCATTCTAGATAAGTAGCAATGGAATGTTGTACAGTGCCATAGGACACTTACCCATGTATATTAGTAGTATACTGTTCATCAATGCAACTCTTCTAATATGCATAATACACAACCTAATTCTAGGACCATGAGTATATACATTATTGAACAGTATTATTTAAACAATAAAATATGCAAGGAATGATAATTCAAATACTTATCTTTGTTTGTTTTTTGGGTTGATTCCCTCTCAGTCTTTGCTTCTTCTCTGCAACTCCATTCTGATGTGGATTGTGAGAAGTGGTCAACTCCCTCTGAATATCTGCATCCTTGCAAAAACTACTGAAGTGTGCTCCTTCTTGATCTTTGCTTCCTTGCAGGAACAACTGGAGTGTGCTCCCTCTTGATCTTTGCTTCCTGGATTACCTGTCCTTGAGCTTATATCCATCCTTAATCATTATGCATGCTTATTAGTATCATCATTGTGTTATCCTCGAGGTCTCATACATAATCACACATTCATTAGTATAATCTTATACACAATAATCTTAAACATGTATAGTCATGATCATTTCAAACACAGATAAGAAACATTAGTATTCAAGGTTTCAGGGAAGTCTTCTTTTACTCATGCATATTCTTATTTGATCATAGGACTCTTCTGGTTAGTTAAATCATCAATCAAGATAAGAGACATAAAATGCATAAACCCTTGATTACTTACATTTCTAACTTTATGAATAAACATAACCCATCATACCAAGTATACTTATATAAGGTATCCTAACACAAGGTAGGATTCTAACTTGATATAGGAAAAACATACCTGGATTGCTATGTTAGCTAGTTATGTCTAACATACCCACATGATGTCTTCTTGTTCTCTTCAATGACTTGTGCTAGTAACTTGCATATCTCATAGGTTAGCCATTATAGAACCAAGTTATACACACCTCGCAAATAGATCTTCTAAGTGATTCATGAAAATGGATGAATCTTTGTCCTCATGTCATCATGATCATATGTTCTTGAACTAGAGCATGATTTGTCTTTTTTGGTGTACCTTTCATGTTAGTGGACAACATTAACCTCATAAAACACCATAATGCATTAGTACAAGCATAAGTGTCAACACCCTAATTAATGAATATCTTCTATCATGCATTCATAATTTTATTAAGGTGATACAACAAGTCTAAATTTAATCAAGATTGTACTAACCGTAATAACATGAAGACAAACATACCATAAACTTAATCATGAACAAATCTTGAAACATACGTGGATGAGTCATACTTGTCGAGATTGCTTGTAATCTTCTTATGTAAGGCCTTAGCCTCATCTCCCTCTGAAACATGAACTTCTTCACTTATGCAGGTGACCAATCCATTCTCTTCCAGGATTAACCTAATCCACTTGATTTCTAGGAACTGGATCTGGAGCTGGATTAGTGTTTGTCAGAGAAACCCTAAAAATTCAAACTTCCGAAAGGATAGAAATATGCACCTTGATGAGCTGATCAAGCTGGTATACTCATAATTTGAAAACTGCAAAGTTTCACCCCTCAAATTTGCCTTTCAAAACTTCCGGATTCACTAGACATGACCCCGAACTAGGGTTTGATAAAGCCCACCCTTCTTCCCAATCAAAAGGTTCGATCCAAAGCTCTAAACTTCTATTTTTCTGAGGATCTTCCAGCTGTGGTCACAGATTTCAAAAATTTCCATTTTTGCAGAAGCCCTAATTTTCCACTTTTCCGATCAAAGTCCCGAACTAAGGGTCTGATCAAGCTCGGCCTTCTTCCCAACCAAAAATTATGATCTTGGTCTCTAAATTTTGATTTTGATGAGTAGCATTCAGCCGTAGTCTCCGATTACAAAAATTCCAACTTTCTCCGAAACCCTAAATTCTGGAAGCCATGAATGAAGGTGCTAAAAAATAATTCTGTTTTGACAGAAATATGTACCTGATTGTTTCTGGTGTAACTCTGAACTTGTTGATCCACAGGGTCTGAAATTTTTTCCTGTGATAGCCTGACCTGTCATTTTTCCAACCCCATAGGTCTGACCTCAAATGTATTCTCTGAGAGAGAGTTATGCCAAGTGTCGAAACGAGACCTGTTTATGGGATAAAACAAGAGAGAGAACTTGTACGGCGTACCACATGTCACTGGTTCCATTTCGGCCTCTGAAAAAGTTAGTTGAGCAATTACAATCCATGCACTACCTATCACTTTTTATGAAATTTCATTTGGAGCTTCCTATACCAAGTTATGACCTTTTTTCCAAGGTCACCTGTTTATGACTGAGATCTAGAAGAGGCAGAAACCCTATATTGTACAGATCATAAATCACAAAGTACAACGAATTAGAGGTTTTACTTTGGAAACAAGGTACATGGGGATCTTAGATTCTCCCTGTACAATTTTCAGACCCTGAAACCTCGCCAAAATTTATTCATAGCGAAAGTGCTACGATGACTGGTTTTTTCTATATCAAGCCCTAGCTTTGCAATTGCAACAAGTGTCATATATGCCATACCATGCCTTCTTTCAGGCTAGCTCTGATACCATGTTAATTTTTCAAAATTTACTCCAATATGATCTAGGATCTTAACTGAGAGAACAACATGTACAGCATATCTACATCATATCAATCATGGACACAATAATGCAAGCACACAAGAGACACAGAGTTTACTTGGGGAAAACCATAAAGGTGAAAAACCCCAATAACTTCCTCAGAGATAGATAGATCAATGATACAACCCAAGCATAAGATATAGACATCTCCTAGCAGCAGCTTCTCCTCCTCCACAAGTGAGCCACTCTCCTGAGAGTGTGAGAGAGAATAGAATGATCATATAGAGTGCCTCCCGCATGCTATTTATACTTGACTTGACTTGCCTAATAACCTTTACTAGGTCGGCCTTAACTTAACCACATAACATAATGCTAATTGGGCCGACCCCTAATAGGGTGGTCTAATAACCCTTTGACCCACATGGCTGACCCCCAATAGGGTGGTTTAATAACCCTTTGACCCACATGACTTATATAGGGCCAACCCCAACAAGGTGGTCTAATAACCCATCAAGTATAAGTTACAACACTTACAATATAAATTACCACACTTCCGTATAGAGGAATAATAACATCTCTATAGGAATACAATATACATATATGTGAAATACATTCCGAAGTTACATATACATCAATAGATGAAGTGGGAACTTGGGCCACCCCCTTCTTTTAGTTCCTGTGAGCTTGGGAAAGACACCATCAATAGCGGTCTGAAAAGAAATTTCATCTAACAATAGTCCATCTAAGACAATCCTGTGTAGAAGATGTACAGTGTTTCCACCCCAAATCCTAACATAAGAAAAATATTCTCCTATGTACCAATCCCCCATTGTAGACACCAGTGCCTTATCATATTGAGAGAAAGTGGGAGCATATTCATTAAAAATCATCATATGAATTGAACCGATGAAATGATCAAAGATCTCATATATCATAGGCATGAAATTGCCTTCCCATAACACATTACAGTAGATATGCACAAGAGGTGCATACAAGGTCCAGTTCCATCCCATGGAGGGAGACTGAAAAGCAGCACAGAATATGTCCATGATGTATGCTGAATAAAAGAATGGAGGCTTTCTAAAGGCATGATTCTTTTGACATTTCTCAATAGCTGACTTAATCTCCACTGACAAGATTTGGGCCCAGTTAAAAGAATCCCCTGTAGTGAGAAGATGATGAGCGTGAGAAGATGATGAGCGAGGGGTTCCCATTCAGCTTTGAATATAGAAATATTTGTTAGCCCATACAGTCTGCAAAGCATAGCTTCCAGTAAAGAGAACGGGTCTTTGAACCAGGAAATAGGGTAGGATTTATCAGCCTTGGGTGCGAACTTAGCTTGGCAGGTTATTCATCCAAGACCTAAGCACATTAGAGGAAATTTGGATGAAAAATGGGCCTTTTAACCCTAAAGTACAATTTCTTGTCATCACATATTAGCCAATGAAAATGCTTTAAAATTCAAACAAGGTGCATGTAAAAAAATTGGAGGGAAAAAATAAAAACAACTTTTTTGGATCATATTTTCAACTTATCTCCTTGTAGGTTTACTCAAATTTCAAGCAGGAGGACTTGTTGGATGCATAATTAAATTATGCATCCAACACGTACCCATGTTGCATACTTTTAACAACATCCACACCATGAAAACTCGAAAATACATTAAAAAATGTGTTTTCTCTCATTAGAAACACGTTTTTTTAATGTATTTTCAATTTTTCAGGGTGTGGATGTTGTTAGAAGTATGAAACATGGGTACTTGTTGGATGCATAATTTAATTATGCATCCAACGAGTCCCCCCTCTTGAAATTTGAGTAAACCTACAAAGAGATAAGTTGAAAATACGACAAAAAAATAGTTTTTTAACACTCTCTCTACTATTATTTTATTATTTTCCTTAGGAGGCCCATTTTTTACCCAAATTTCCTCTAATAGTATCATCAAAATTGAACTGGGTTGCAGCTGTGTCAAGGAATTTGGCATTAAGTAGGCGGTCTGGTTGTCTCAGAGCATAAGCCCTAGGAAAGGATTCAGGTTGGAAGGAAGTTAACTGCACCCCTGACTTGCCATTGAAAGAACGGTCCTGAGGGCTAGCATGGTCAATAATCCATTTAACGACGTCGCTATAAGGCATAAGGGTCGGCCTAGCCGCAATGGCGTGTAACTGGGAATGGCCAATGTTCTTGTAGAAAGACTGGTTCTGCTGGATTTCTGAGAAATCATCATTGTCGAAGATGGAATATATGCAGGACCAATCTAGGTACAAAGTTTCAGAAACTTGGCCACTTGTATCAAAAAAAATGTCATAGTTTGGGTCTTTATTTTTAATTTCTCTCAAGGCAGTTTTTGAACGAGTAATTCTTGACATGGTAAGAAACTGGTAGATTCTGATAAATCAATAAAACCAATCAATAAACGATTTCTAAATGAGGAAATTCCACAAGAAACCAATAGGAAATGAAAGAAAACCAACCTGAATTGACGAGAGAGGCAGAAAAAACAACCCTGGTAAAACTCGCAGTAAAATCTTGATCGCAAATGAACTTCAAAAGAATGAAAATGGTAAAAAGATGAATGAAAATTTGAGATAGTTAACATGCTCATGGAATGAAATCTGGATCGTAAGATCAAACCAAATCAACGGCTAAGGTTTAAAATGAAAAGAGGAAAAAGAGTTGCAGAACAAAACTTTTGGGAAAATATAAAGGGTTTCCGCAATCCGCAATCTGCAATGCGGGTTGCGAGTTGTGGGATCAAAACTTTTAAATATAAATGAACCAAAAGTTTTTGCAATCCGCAATCCGCAATTGCGGGTTGCGGGTTGCGGAATCACAAATAAAATTATTGAAACAATGTTCTTTCCACTTTCCGCTTTCCGCAATTGCAGGTTGCAGATTGTGGAAAAGCAAAGCACAAAATTATTTTTCAAACTCATTCCACAATCCGCAATGCGGGTTGCAAAAAAGAAAAACTGATTTATTCAAAATCATTTCTGACATCAACAATCCTCAATAACCCAATAATCATCAACAATTCAAACCCAAATAACTCAGCATCCGCAATCCGCATTACGGATTGCGGGTTGCGGAAAGGATAAATTTTGGAGAAAATTTACGCTTTCCGCAACTCACACAAACACACAAAAATCCATAAATTTTCAAAGGGAAAACTTATTAATTAGATTGAAACATGACAAAGAAATGAAATATATGGTAAACATCATAACAACCCAAAAATAAGTGAGGGAATTGGAAATTACCTTCGAAAATAAGAGTTGGGGCTCCCATTATTTAATTAAATAATGGAATATGTTGTGCCTACAACAAATGGTGACTGGATGGGCGAAGCAGTTATCTCTGTGAATTTAATCCTCGGTTATGAGAGAGCTATGTCAGCGTGAAGGATGCCTCAGCCTGTAACTTCCAAAATGTTTTCATCAACATACAACCAAACAACAGAGTTAAATCATATGATTGATACGTTCCCATCCAAAATCAATTAGTGATGATGTCTATTCGAAAAGGAAGCCTAGAAGTGAAGAAGCAATTCTTAACCATTATGCAAACAGAGGAGGGAAGTTTATGATGAGCCTTACAACAAACTTACTGCCATTCCAGATCACCGAATTATGAGTCACCTTGAGTTTTTAATCATTTACTTATTTTATGTACAAATGCATTATTCAAAATATTTCTCACTTCTCTTTTTTATATATATTTTTCTTTCTTTCTTTTTTGAATAAAAATATGAAAATAAGACTTTGTTGCATCAAGGCCATTGCCCTGACTTGGTGATCAGACTTTGGCAATGCCATTCACAAACCTCAGTCCGAAACTGAACAAGCCAGTTTTGTAATGAGACTCCTTGTCTTTTAGCTTTTGACACTAAAAGCAATTATCATGGCTTGGTAACCATATGGTGATAATTCCAGACCAACATAAAGTTCATGATCATGGTATGGATGGCTTGTGATAAGACCCCCCCATCCTTGAAAGCAACAAGCTGTCTTATAAAAATAAACCAAATGAATTGATGTGTAAATTATAAGACACTACCATGGCTTGGTGACCATCTTATAGTAGTGTTACTCACTGATGCTTGCAGATCATGAATGGACCAACCTGTAATAGGATCTTCCACCTTCCAGCAGTAGCTAAAGGTCACCTCCCTATCTTGGGGACTAGATGTGCAGATGTCATACCACTATGCATCTACGAACATAATGGGATGGCTTGTGATAAGACCCCCCATCTTGCAATTCACAGTTATTAAAACGCATTTTATTTTTTTCAAGGTGCTCATAATGGGATCCGGAATAGATGAAAGTGGACCAGGCTATAAGGATTTGCTGCCAATCACTAATGAAACATAAGGTAAAAAAACTTAATCACTTCTATAAATTAAATTAATAGAAGAAAACATCTATAAAGATAGTGATTGAGGTGGGAAAGTATCAATTAAAGCTCTGCAAAAGATTGACTGTTACATTTCATGAAAGACATTTTCAGAGATGGGATGAGCAACGTAAAACTGACATGACTGGCCCAAAACTTCAGACTGTATTGATTTGGGATGCACTGATCAATAGCCTCTGCAATATGTTTGGAAATTATTCAAAAGAAAACTTAAATTTCAAAAGGAAACAAACAAAGAAAAGAAAAAGAAGGAAACAAACCACACTTATGTACAGATAGACCAAATGCTCCTCTAAACGAAATACTTTTTGAGCAGGTGGACATTCACTGTATAGGTTTCTAAGACACCTTCCAGTGTTTGCAACCAGACAGTACTAGGACCAAGATTTTAGCTATAATGAATGGTCCTAGCCATAAACATTGAAATTTGGTTTAGTCATTCTTATCTTTGTGTTGCTTATCCCATTTTAACACCAAATATCCCACTGTAAACTCTCTATTAGTTGAAGACTTCTCATCAAACCATCTCTTCACTAACTGCTGGTGTTGATATAGCTTATTCTTGGATTTTTCCCTATCCTCTTCCAACTTAAGTAATGTATCAATCCTTTGCTGGAGTGGAAAAGAATCATCATCTTGTATTGAATGTGCCAGTTGTAGTGAAGGGATCATGAGATTAGATGGTAATATAGCCTCCTTACCCTAAACCAAATAATAAGAGGAGTTTCCAATGGTTGCTTTTGGGGTGACATGGTCTGCCTAAATAGCATTATATAGTTGGGTATGCTAATCCTTATAATGGGTGGCAACTGTCTTATTTAATATGTTGATCAAGTTTTTATTGGAAGACTCAGCTAGTCCATTCCCTTGCGGATAGTAGTTGGAAAAATATTTCAGTTTTATCCCTTTTTCAAGGGCATGCTGTGTAAGGTCAATAGAGGAGAAATAGGAGGCATTACCAAACACCAAAAACTCGGGTGCACCAAACCTAGTGACTATATGAATTTCGAGGAAGGATATCACTAAGTTTGTGTTGGCTTGTCTAAGAGGAGCTGCCTCCACCCATTTGGTGAAGTAGTCCGTGGCTATCAGGATGTACTTGTGTTGCAAGGAGGAGGGAGGGTTAATGGGTCCAACAAAATCCAGACCCCATTGTTGAAATGGAAACTGGACTGTAACTGGCTGAAGAGGAAATGCAAGTTTCTTAACTTTTCCAGCACACTTCTAACATGCTTCACATTTCCTGGCATAAGCATATGCATCCTTGAATAAAGTTGGCAAGTAGTATCCCGCTCTCAGGATCTTATGGGAAGTAGTTTCTCCTGAGAAGTGTCCTCCCGCAGGTCCTACATGAAATTCCAATAAAATCTTGTGAGTTTCAGCTTTCTCCAAACATCTGAGAAACACACCATCACAGTTTTTCCTAAACAGTACACCATCAATAAAATGATATGGTGTAGCCTTTAACCTTAAATCCCTACGTTTTTTAAAATCAAGGTTTTCGGGAGCAAACCCATGGGTTAAGAAAAGCTTGATGTCATCATACCATTCAGATGTTTGAGTTGTAATGACATTTACAGAACCTGTTGATGTACTTTCCTCTTGATCCCACTCAATTTGTTGCTGTACAGGGTCATTGGATTGAGCAACAAGCAAGCACAAGCCTTGGCCTTTCACTATTTTTGCAGGTCTGATCTCAAGGTCGTACTCCTGTAGAGCTATCATCCAGTGAGAAAATTTTTCACCCAGCTCCTTCTAGATTAGAACATTCCTGATAGCTGCTTAAGGGACAATAAACTTAGTCCGAGATTTCGAAAGGTTGGGTCTATAGTGTTTTACCGATTTGTAGACTGCATAGGCTTGTTTATCAATCTGGGAATAGTTTTGTTTGACCCCTTTGAACGTGGAGCTCATGAATGAGATAGGAATCTCAAGATCATATGGATGTTTCTGTGTGAGAACAGCTACATACGAGAAGTCATTAGCAAATGTGTATAAAATAAAATCTTTGGTGAAGTCGAGAGACATCAGAGTGGGATCTTCTGCAATGGCCTTCCAAATTTCAGAAAAGGCATTCCTCTGATCATCAGACCACTTGAATTACACATCTTTTTTAATTAATTGTTGTAATGGTTTGACAATCTGTGAAAAATTTGTAACAAATCTCCTAACAAAATTCATCTTACCCAAGAATGACTGCATGGCTTTACGAGAACTGGGAAGTTTGATCTTGGAAATAGATTATGTGCACTCTGGGTCAGTGATCATGCCATGTTTTGAAACAATGAAACCTAACAGCTTAACTTCAGTGACTAGGAAGATGGATTTCTTCGGATTCAATGAAATCCTACACTTTCTGCACCGCTCGAATACCTGTTTAAGAGAAGACAAATGTTCATGCCTCTTTTTAGAATAAATCGTAATGTCATCTAAATAAACGACAACATAATTGTGCATTAATCCCCTAAAATCTATGTCCATATCTCTATGGAAAGTGGCACCTGAATTTATCAATCCAAAAGGCATTCGTCTGTAGGAAAAGTTTCCCCAAGGGGTTCTAAAAGTTGTTTTCAATTGGTCAGCGGGAGTGACTAGAACTTGATTATATCCTGAGAAGCCATCTAGGAGAGAGAACATCTCAGCACATGCAACCTTTTGTAAAATATGCTCCATGGGGGGAACATGGTAATTATCTTTTTCAGATGCTTTATTAAGGTTCCTGAAATCAACACACAGTCTAGTTTCCCCATTCTTCTTCCGAACAGGTACCAGGTTCTAAATCCAATGTGTGTGTCTGAGTGGAAAAAAATTCTTGCTGATAACAGTTTCTCAAGCTCCTTTTTGATAGAAGGTTCTAGGTTGGGATGCATCTTTCTCGACTTTTGTGGGTAAGGTTTAACATCGGGCTTCATGGGTATGTTGTGATGCATGATATTGGTATCAAAGGTTTTGAGCTCATCATATGTCCAGGCAAACACATCTTTTAACTCTCTACACAATTTAATGAAAGCTTTCTTCTCCTCAGGGGAGCAGTTAACCCTCAAGTTGATTAACCGAGGGTTTTGATCAGTTCCCAGGTTGATAGGCTCATAGTTCAGGGATGAGCTTTGAGTTTTGCAGTTTTTCTTATGTTTGAACTTGTCTTGCAGATCATAGTATTTTTCCAAATTGATGACTGACTAGGGAATGAGATTGGAAGGGTAGATAGGATCAAATAAATACTTTTCATTCTCATATTCATCTATTTCCATGTCTTGAAAAGTATCCTGGGCTGTGAGAAAATCTAAGATCTGTTGGTCATCATCAAACACCTTCCAACTAGTTACATTTTCAGGAATAGAAGGTCTATACATTAACTCGATAGAGAAAGTGTTCAGAGACAAACCTTCCAGAGGAATCAATCTGGATGCAATGTTAGCCAACAAGTCTGCATCAAAATTTTGGGACCTAGGGACTGACTTAATATTGAATGTAGTAAAAGAATTCGTCAGATCCCTTACAAGTTTATGATAATTAATCAAACGAGGAGATAAACAATGGATTTTTTTCTCACCTATTTTACTATGATTTCAAAATCCCTGTAGCATTCAATTACCTGAGCGCTCAGGTCAATTGCTTTCTTGACTCCCTGAACTAGAGCCTCATATTCAACAATATTGTTGGTGCACTCAAATTCAAGTCTGCATGCAATCATTGTTTTGGTTCCCTTTGGGTCTATTAAGACACATCCTGCACCAGCTCCATCTTTAGATCTTGAGCCATCAAAGAACAAAGTCCATGCATTTGGATTTATCCTAAAATTAGTATTCACATTATATACATTATGTACAACACAACCAGAGAATGGGATAGAAGTAAGATTAACAACTTGGGATTGATTCTGAGCATTCTCAAGAGGTGATAAATCTGTAGTTAAATCCCCAAAAAATGTGTCAAAATCGTAGTGTTCTATATGTGAGCTAAAATATGCAGCAGGCTCACAAGAATCATTCAAATCCGTTACAATTTGTTTCATGTATGGTTCTCTACTGATTTTGATTCTATTAGGTATTACATTATAAGGAATCCACAAATGGGATCAATCAGTAGCAAAATAGCCTTTAAGGTTTTCTAACCAATCCCTACTTAGCCACATTCCATAAGTCTCGGGGATATCAACCACAATTATGTTGATAGTTTGGTGGATTCTTGGGTCAACAGACAGTGTCAGAAGAACATTCTTCAACTCTCCCACTACCCTAACTTTTGATTGATCGAGTTGGACTATTTTGCTAGGGAAAGGTTCCCAAGATGCATTTAGCCTCTTGCAGATAGACAAGGGAATCACATTAGATGATGCACCTGAGTCTATCATGCAGTTATGGACATTCTTATTGAAAATATCAAAAGTAAGCAAGAAAGGAGGTATTTTCTTACCAATAGGATTTTGGCTACTGGTTTTAGGATATGTCTCTAAGTTGTTGTTCTGAAATTCCTTGGGTTTGTTCATAATCATGATTTTGGGCAGACTGTCTCTCATGGTAGGGATTTTCAAAATTTCAAAAAGAGATATGTTGGCTTTCACCCTTTTCAAGTCATCAATTAAGCTATACTCAATTTCAGGAATGATAGTTTCTTTCTGTGTTGCTGCTTTGCTTCTGTGTGGGGCAGATGTTGATGGGGATGATTCTTGTGTGGACTATCCTCTGCTTCTTGTATTATAAGGATGTTGGACATTAAAGGCAGCCTCAGGCTCATCTTCCTCTTCTGCCATAGGGATTTCTGAAAAGTAGTTGATAGTGTTGATCTGCTGGTCCTCTTCTGCCATAGTTTCTTTCTATGTTGCTTCTGTGTGGGGAAGATGTTGAAGGGGAAGATTCCTGTGTGGACTATCCTCTGCTTCTTGTATTATAAGGATGTTGGACATTAAAGGAAGCCTCAGGCTCATCTTCCTCTTTTTCCATAAGGAGTTCTGAAAAGTAGTTGATAGTGTTGATCTACTGGTCCTCTACTTCATTTGGTAGTTCATGATCCTGGTTCTCTTTTGGGTTTTCATCAGGGTGATCCCGAGGATCGTGATATTCTGAAACCAAATCTTTAAAGATTGAAAGAATTTCTTCAGAATTTAACCCCTCATCAGGATTAGGTGGGAATTGATTCTGTGGGGGTTGATAAGGTCTCCTGAAAGGTGGTTTATTGAATCCCCTATTATTGGTCTGGTTTTCAGTGTTTCTCTTTTTTAAGTCTACCATTTCCTTAGAGATATTTTGAAGAAATTTTTTCATGTCGTTCATTTCAAAATGATCCTTGTTTTGTATAGTGGGCTTTGGAGGGCTCTCTTATTTCTTGTGGGAGGTAGAAGGTTGTTCAGATGAAGTATCAGGGTTGTATTTCAAGTAGAACATGTCCTTTTCCACCTGGATGGCTTCAGCAAAAGCCTCCTGCAAGTTATCCTTGTGTGCTCATTTGACCCACATAGCAATGGGGATAGGTAAATCATTAATGTAATAAGAAACCAAAAGTTCTTCTGTAGGAAGTGTTGTGCAGGAAAAGACACTACCAACTTGGGTGGGGTGGCAAGTAAATACCTTATAGTGAGGAGAAGACACTACCAACTTGGGTGGGGTGATAGGTAAATACATTCATTGTATTGCATCTAGTTACTACAAATGGAAAGAGATCGAGATATCGAAAGAAGTACCTTTTTATCGACAGCTGGTCCTAGCTTTTGCTTGATCTTCCACTTGATCCTCCACTATGATGAACTTGCAACACAAAGTAAACCTTCCTCAGCGTATCTTTACTATAATAAATATGATGAACTAAGAAACAAATTAACATCAAATACAGTCAGATATTAAACCAAATGAACATTCAATCCAATAGACATTCAATTTGGGACAGGAAGGGTATTTCCACCCTTTATTGTCAAAGAAACATAAATCAGTACAAATATACCTGATCGGTCAAGATGCTTCTGCAACTGAGTCCTGGGCTCCTGCTATTCACAATGACTTGGGAATTCCTCTAGTGTAACAACAGTTAAAGAATCCTTCTATTTCCCTCTCTCATGGATCCTCCTTGTATTTATGGGGCAAGGTAGGCAGTCAGAATGGAGAGGTGGTTGAATTGGGAGGTTGGGGAAGTTGCAGAACCAACTTCAACTAATCCCAATTTGTAATATTAATATATTTTTTGACTTCATCTTAAGATGTGCCTGGGTTTCATACGACCAGAGTAGCGCACAGTGAGGAACTCTTGTACTTTGCAACAAGCATTTGCAACATTTTTTAAGGTGTGCGCTGGTTGTCCTTGAGAAAAGTAGCGCACATGTTGATGAAGAACATTGGTTTACTATGCAAAGAGTAGTGCACATGTCATGAAATCAGTAGACAAAGTAAAATTTTCAACTGAATAGTGTAGTTCCAGCAATAACTCATCTAGGTCAACCTAGCTCTTCAATCCATGGTGTCCTTTTGTGTGATCGATAAAGCAATGTGATCACGGACGGAGAAGTGCAGATTTGACCTATAACAGATGCCCCCTAATGTGTGAGGTCAGAGGGAAATGATGGCCTAAATACATTATAATTCCAAGTCAGAGGAGGAGCAAGAAACCGCAGAACCAAGTCACAAAAGTAACTAAAACAACAATCAAAGGTCAGCGGGCAATTACAATCTTGACATCATATAGATGTGTAGCATGATACAACATGATCTCCGATACATAACTAGGAGATGCATATATAGCATGGCCACTGATTACAAGCGTGGATCCATCTCAAAATGGGAGATCATAGTATAACAACAAACTGGATCTATGTCTAATGAAGAGCCAAAATGAGTGAGGCTTAGTCTTGCGCAGCTTGGGTGATAACATAAATAAGGTGATGATATCATAGTCCCAAGGTCTTCATCCAAACAACCCAAGGTACAAAACCTAACCATGTGAATAGATGAGCCGAGGTCGAACATGGGGGGTATCATTTGATTACCAGTCATTGATGTATACCGTTAACAAACATGAGGACTTCCATCGATAATGATAATGGGTTCCAAGGTACCTAGTACTTTCCAACAAGTGTGAATAAGTGGACTTGAAGTTGAACACCTGAGGAACCTGTCGAATAAGGGACATTGATCTATTCCCATTATTCAACAGCGAGGGAAACTGCCACTGATGATTGCAATCCCCAGGTACTAACCAAAACTCTAAACTTCGTTCCCAGAGCATAATGAGCTGAAGTCGATGGGAAGAAGTTCGCTGGAAGGGAGGCCTTAATGCATCCTCCATCATCCAACATGAGGAACACTCAAAAGGTATGAGCCGATGTGGAGTAGGACAAGTAACAAGATGAAACAAACTGACACTAGGATGGCCAACATAGGAAGTCAAGGTAAACTGTAGAATGGCCGACATAGGCTATATCCTTGAACAGTGAGCACGACAAAAAGTGACTTAGGAAGTTTTCAACATGAAGGGGAAGTGATATAAGACTATAATGTAGGAGACATTAACAGAGCCTCCATATTATTGGAATAATAACCAATTGGGGGAGTAAAAACTCAGAGATCGGGTTCACCCTAAGGTCAAAAACTAAAACCCAATTGAAATGAAAAGACTCAAGTAGGTGTTGTGTTCAAGGACATGACTAACTTAACTACCTTTGAAACTGAAAAGATGTGATATACCCTTCTCATACCTTATTCTTTTTGGTAAAAGAATGTCCTTATTGTTGTTTTAATGAGTCCAAGAAAGAAAACACAATAATTCCAATCATGTAAAAGTTTAACGAGCCCATGGGACGAAGAATCAGGACCTTCTTCATTGTTTAGAGAGTTTGAAGAAGAGATAGAAGAATACTCTATAATACCGATCTCTGGATTTTAATATCGAGCCGAGATCTGTTCTTGCTCACCGGTGTTTTCAATTTTAAGGAGTCTAAAAAAATTAAACAATAACTCCATACACCTACCCGTGGATTTTAATATCGATCCCGGGTTGGTATATGCTCGTCGGTGTTTTCCTATTTATAGAGTTTGAAAAAATTAATCAATCCTGTATATACCGTCTC
This sequence comes from Larix kaempferi, assembly GCA_027924585.1. Lineage (NCBI taxonomy): Eukaryota > Viridiplantae > Streptophyta > Pinopsida > Pinales > Pinaceae > Larix > Larix kaempferi. Next base: position 6,593,702 of record BSBM01000031.1, on the reverse strand, counting down.
GTGGATTTCACATCGATCCTGAGTAGGTGAGTGCTCGCTTGGTGTTTTCATGTTTCAAGATCCTGAAAACCCTAAAGAAGGATCCAAAAGTCCTTTTTCGTACAATTAGTCTCCTCCCCCGAAAAAGTCTAAAAGGATGAGAGAAGAACTCTTCTAGCCACGAATGACTAGAGTATTCCTTTTTCGTAAGTAATCCGCAAAAGTATGGAAAAGGGTTAAAATTATACCTAAGCAGATGTACCTTCAATTCCTTTAACGAGCTTGAAGAGAACAAGTATGCTCGGCAATCTTGTTTAGTTTTTCAAAAATTCAAAACAAGAACTTAAAACGACTTAAAAGACAGCTTCTAGGATCATATGTTCATGAGCTGCCAAAGAATAGGATCTCAATAATCGAGTTAGTAACTATCGACAAATTTTCTCAATGACATAATAATCAAACAATATGGTACTTATATAGATCTGTCAATAAAGAAACTAAGTCGTATCCAGTTTGATACTTTGAAACTCTAGTGAAAATTTGAAAAACCTAGGTTAAATTTAACTCACCAAAATATGTAGGTATTAGTGATTAAATAGAACCTTTTAGGGACAACTTGAAACTATACACTTTTGAAAAAAGTGGGTAAAAAATAAAAGTTCATTTTATATAAATAATTTCAAATTGAAAAATCAAATATCACAATTGAAGTTTTTAAGGAAAAATGGAGCAAAACATTGATCTTCCTCCGTTCGCTGTGATCAAACTGGGACACCAATCAACCTTCTACTTCCACCAAGTAAATTATTTCTTCCCATACTTGCAATTTTATGCATTTTTTGTCAATTTTCATGGTCAAAATCAATTTCTAGCCATTTTCAAAACACATTTATGCGTGTGCGCGCCTGTGTGTGAGAAAAAGTAGTGCATTTTAGCCAAGTGCATTGGTTTAGTTCAGATGGAGCAGCGTTCAGGCGTGACTGTCTAGTACAAATAGTAGCACACACCCCTAAAAGTAAGGTAAAAAGTGAAAAAGGCTAAAATTTGACTAATTGCTTGGCAGGATGGTTCTCGTATGGCATGAAAGGGAGCATGAGGACATGGATCGAGTAGCATTGCAAGATCCAGTGACCCTCCATGTGCTTCGAAGATGTGGATTATTGAAATTTTATAGAACGGTCAACATGCAGGCACAATTACGCTTGCTTGAGAGGCTTGTCCAATACTGGGATGCCGAGGCATTGGTGTTTGATATCCAAGGAGAAATACTGGAACTCACCATAGATGACATCTACTTAATCACGGGTCTCTCTCGAAGGGGAGACTTTGTGAACTTGAAAGGGTCCTCATGCAATGTGGGTGCCTTGTCCGTGCAAGAGTATGTGAATGCCTACTAACTACCGGGAACTGAGAAATACGGTAATCAAATTCTCATCTCGACTATTGCAAGCTTCCCCCTCAAAGTCATCATGAGTGTTCTTAACTGGATGGGAGGGAGTTCTATGCAACACCTTGCTTCGAGAAATTATATGCACATAGGTACTGAATGCTTGCACGTCAGAGTATATGACTAGTGTTCAAGTCTTTTGGTGAACATGAAGCTTCAAATCTCGTGGTGTAAGACCGGGAGAGAAGAATTTCGGGTACGGAAGCATACTTTGCACCTTTTTCTTTGAAAGGGTGCCTGCTATCAGTTTGGGCATGCCTTTTCCCCCAGTCAACCCTCGTGCTCCAATGCTATCTCGTTGGGGTGAGATCTTCCTCCGCCAGGGTGGTGGCAAGAGCAACTTCTGTTACCATGAGGATGATTTCTGGGGTTGGTGGGAATGGCAAGTTCTAGCTCTTAAGCAGTTTCCATATCAGGCGTAGACATCCGCCACGATCCTGAGCTGATACTTCCTCTAGGAGCAGCTTGGGGAGATATAGGTATGTTTATGTTTTTGAAAAATTATTTAATTTTTATATTTTATATATATGATTTTTATGATGAGTTTTTGGTATTGAAACAAAGTGTCATATGCAGATGTTGGACCAATACGTCCTGAGGGACACCCCCATACTTTTGTGAGACCAGTGATAGTGGGTGTAGCTGATTCCATGCTGGGAAACATAAAGAGGAAGGTGAGTCGGTTGACTCATGACATTCCGACTTACAGGATCGAGCGGATGTCGCTCGACATGTAGGAGGATGTGGTTGGTCTGCCCCCATCCTGGATTAGGCTACTGCAGAAAGTAGCTGGGATGGTCATCATATGCTATCGAGAGGCAACAGAGGCAGATGAGGCCCCACCTTCTCCATAGGAGAAGGATATTCTATGTATATTTTTTAGGCCATCAAGCCCAATTTTGTATCTTATGACATGACTCTGTGACAGACTTATGATCCAAACTCATACTATTTTTTGATACGGATATATATATATATACATTATCAGTTATTTACATGTGTGTTATTGTGTTTTATGCATGAATTATTATGCGAATGGCAATCTAAAATGTAGTTTGCAAATGAATCAGCTAATGCATTCAATTTCCTTGTACTATGTTGATATGTGAAATAATCAAACTGTATTTCGAGTAGCTTAACACGCAGAAACTGACATAGCAAAGTAGGATCTCTAACCTGATAAATGCCCAATAACTGAAAAACAACTAACTGTGAGTTGAGCCGTACCTCCAAATGTGAAATGCCTTGGGACAGAGCATCTCGGAGTAGCTCTATGACTGCACTATATTCAGCCACATTGTTCATTGTGGGACCTAAACAAGCCCCTCCCAAAGACACCAGTTGGCCAGTTGGTGAGTAAATGACCCAAGTAGCCACGACCAACTGACGCGTGTGGCGGTTAGCACCATCAGCAAACCCTATAAAGTGTTCAGTCGACATCTAAAACACAAAGCAATATATGCATAAGACGTAACTACAACTGTAAACAAAACTAACTCTACAAAAAATGTACAGCTATAATACATGAAAAAGCATAGATGCCTAAGCATAGTACTTCTTCAGGTAGATCCCATTTCTAGGCTCTGGTAACTTATTACCTTCATAGTCTGTTAACTCTTATGCACCTTTATTCAGTACCCTAGAAACTATGTAGGGACCGAGCCACATGGAGTTAAACTTTCTTGCCCTTAAAGGTTCCTTATCTTGATCCCAGAGCAGAACAAGGTCTCCCTCGAGAAAAACCCTAGGTTTGACAAACTTATCATACTGTCCCTTGACTTAGTTCTTATGCGCTTCATTTGTCGTGAGCGCGTCGCGGCGCTGGTCATCGATATGTTCTAAATGCAGCAAACGTTCTTCCAAGACTGAAGTGTCAGGTAAAAGTTGGATAGCCAACTTCAATGAAGGAATCTCGCACTCAACCAGAATGACTGCCTCTATCCCATGTACCAGTTGGAATGGAGAGAACCCGGTAGCAGTCTTTACATTGGCTCGGTAGGCCCAAAGAGCAGGATACATCATAATGTGCCAGTTAGTTTTACTGGCATTAACAGTCCTTTGTAAGATGGTCTTCAAAGTTTTATTGACTGCTTCGACCTGACCATTCGCCTGCGGGTAAAACAAAGACGAATGCTCCTGCCGATAACCTAGCATAGTGTATAGATCGGTTATCATGCTGTTCTGAAAATGACTACCATGATTAGTCATGATCTCTTTGGGTATACCAAATCTTGCAATGATATGGTTGAAAACGAAATAAGTGGTCGTTTCCCCATCCACCTTAACAGTAGGCATTGCCTCGGCCCACTTGGTGAAGTAGTCGATGAAAAACAATTATATGATGATGGCCTCCAGCCGAAATTGGATTACAATTCATAAAATTAACCCCCCATTCGGTGAAGGGACCTATTGTTATTATAGGATGGAGAGGAGCTGGGTGTGCTCGCATCTTCCTGGTGAAAAATTGACATCTCGGGCAGCATTCCATAGATTCCACGCAATCTTTGAAGATTGTGGGCCAACAATAACCGGCATGTAGTATTTTCTGGGTTGTTTCCAACCCAGAAAATTGACCCCCACGGGCTCAACTGTGGGCATCATTCAATACTGATTCTTCTTCCTCCAAGGTTAAACAATGGCGTAAGATGGAATATACCCCGCGTCTGTACAAAGTGTTAGAAATCATGAGTTAATTCTTTGCATGAGTCTTAAGTTTGCATCATTCATCCTTGGAGAAAGTGGTGGGACACCTCAAAGTCTGGAGATATACCAGGATATCCCCATAGCATGGATCAGAGGATGCGATGAGAAAGATATGTTCATCCGGGAATGATGATTCTTCCTCAACGTGTACTATGTCACTAGGAAACTCTGAAATCAGTTTTGCAAATACCAGTGATTTATTTGACTTAGCGAACTGAAAAACCAAGTCAAATTCTTGCAGGATGACAATCCATTTGTTAAATTTCCCACCGATTATTCGTCGAGTAAGGACATATTGGAAAGGATTGACCTTTGCAACCACAGTGGTAGTACGTAGTAAAATGTAGTGATGCAGCCTCTGAATCACATAGAGTAGCTAATGCCAACTTCTCTACGTGAGAATACTTGATCTCAGGAGCTATCAGCGTGCACGCCAGATAATAAATGACATGCTCTTGGAGCATGCCATCCTCCTGAACTAGTACTATGCCTATTGTGTATACTGATGAAGCCAGATACAAGAGGAAATCTTTCGTGTAGTCTGGCGGGCTTAACAATGGGGCTGACAGTAATGCCTTTTTCAAGGCCTCAAATGATGCTTGAGGAGCCTCATCCCACAAAAAGTAGGTGTCTTGTTTAAGTAGTCTCATGAAACCTTTTGTAATTTTGGCATAGTTAATGATAAAGTGTCTCAAGAAGTTGGACATGCCCTGTAGACTTTGAAGTTGTCTCAGGGTTCGAGGAGGAGGCAGATTTACAATTGCCTCAACTTTCAATGGATCCGCCATTATGCCACGACTGGATACTATGAAACACAGTAGTCGTCCAGATTCAACCCAAAATACACATTTGTTGGGATTCAATCGAATCTTGTAGTATCCGCACCTTTCAAACAAAAGTCTTAAATGATCAGGATGCTCTCGTCTCTTCCAAGATCGCGCTAGGAGATCACCAAGATAAGGTTCGACCACATGCTTGATGTCATGAAAAGAAAAATTCATTGCTCGCTGGAAGGTAGCTCCAACATTTTTCAAACCAAATGGCATATTCTGATAGGCAAAGGTGCCCCAAGGACAAATAAAAGCTGTATTGTGTTGGTCTTCAGGCTTGATTTGTACCTGATTATATCCTGAAAACCCATCCATGAATGAGAACATTTCATGGCCAGGGCACACGTAAATGATCTGGTCTATGAATGGTGTGGGGTAATTGTCTTTTATACAAGCTTTATTTAGGTCCCGAAAGTCAATACAGACTCTAATGGTACCTTGGTTTTTGTCTACTGGAACAGGATTTGAAACCCATTCCATCATAGCTATCGGATAGATAAATCCAGCTTTGAGCAACTTTTCTACCTCTTCCTTGATGGCAGCAGCTTTTCGAGGGTTAAATGGATGGAGCTTTTGTCTCACAGGTTTAGCATTGGGATACGTTGTGATGACGTGCTCAACAATGGCGGGGTCAATGCCTGGCATGTCCTCGTATGACCAAGCAAAGACGTCGCGAAATTCTTTAAATAGATTGGTATACAAAATGATCTCCTCAAGAGAACAGTCTGCTCCAATGAAAATATTTTCCACGACCCTGGGTTTGATGCAAATGTTGATTGGAATGGTTCTCGATATATTTTCCATATTCCCTTTGGCATAAATAGCTTTCGAAGTAGAAGGGATAGCGGAGAAATCAACACTTCCACCAAGTATCATAGAAAACTCACCTCTCTCTATCCTATCTAGTTTGGGAAGAAAATAGGACCTGTGGTGCATGTGTTCCTAAGGGTGGTCCAGGCCTATCGTAGCTTCCAAGCTCGCCTCATCAGAGGGTAAAACAATGTCTAGACAATCAAAAGAGTGGATAGAGTCCATTGACCATGCAGGAGCATAGTCCATATCTGACTCAGCAGAGACCAATGGAGTCACGATATGTTTTGTTGCAGTATGATGTGAATCTAGGTAAGCCACCTCTGCAACAGATAAAGGCACAACTGGTTCTGATTCAGTTGGGAGAATCCATGGAACTGTCGTTGGAATGACCATGAAAATCTCAGACGAAGAACATTCTTCAGAACCAATAGAATGAACGGGATAAGGTAGGTCAAAAGTTCCTATTAATGACCCATAGAGACCTACTCCCAAACTCTCAGTATCTAGGCAGGACTGATCAACCAACTGGATTGTTGAATCCGAAGAAGTCTAGTTGTTTTTCTGGGAAAACAAAAGTTGATCGACTGTGACGATCTTGCCTTCGTGAGGGAACATTATGATCCATAAAATGGCTGACGGCACTGCCTACATGGCATATGTCTAGCTCCTACCCAACAACAAGTTATAATCGAGCGGAGCATACAGAACTTCAACCTCTATCGATACTATTTTTCCCGCAAGTTCAACATCAAATGATGGTAAGACTCCGTGTGGATGGAAAGATCTTCCATCAAAGGCGGTAAGTACCATATTCGAGGGGGCTAACTCAGGTTCACCTAAATCCTTGCAGCAAGAAATGGACATTACGCACGTAGATGCGCCCTCATCTACAACAGCTCATCTAATGGTCATGCAACCATGGACGACCTCTATCTGGAGAGAAACGTGGTACGGCAATCGAAACTTGATATCTTTCATATCAAAATGGGCAAGCATGTTGGATGAATCTACACTTCCAATCGTTGCAAGGAGTGCACTGCGTTGTAATGGACAACTTTTCAGTACCTCCAAAGTGGAAATGGCATAGGGGGTTTGGGATAAATATTCCACTACATTGTAGTTGGAGGCAGCCCTTGCATTGGGGTTGTGCACAACCCATTTGAAGACACCTTTCAGAATCTTCGGTAGTGGTTCCACCGGTCTCTTGATGTGGAGAGGGGTAGATGACTCAGGAATATCCTTCTACTGCGGGTCCGGGGTATAATTTCTAGCTTGAGTTTGCAAAAGAGCATATAAATTAACCATATTAATGAATGACTAATCAGCTGAGTTGGCACGAGTAGTGCCCCCAGCACCAGAGCTGCCAGAAGCTGAACTCTGTCCGTGAGGGAAAGGGTCTTTTAAGACAATAGGTTGTTGGTTAAGCTCTGATCTAGAGGTTTTCCAATGTAGACCGAGGTGCTTTGCGTTACCAAATACCAACAAAACCCCTATTCACTGGCCCTTTCGGCAACAGACTGCAAGCAGCCTGAGGTCTCACCTGAGGCAAAGCTGAGGGGGTGGTTGCAAAAGCAGGTTTCCACAACCTTGTGACGTGAGTATTTAAACTAATCGACGCGTAGAGTAGTGACAGGCTACGCGCGTCAATGATTACGCGTAGTCCTCTACTTCGCGTTGAGTACCGTGGCAAGCAGGGATGTTTGCACGATCAGCGAATCCACAGACTATGCAGTGGGGTTACTTCCAGCTTACGATGGCAGGTTATCAACAACTTATCGCATAGTACTCTTAATGGATCAGTGCGTCAATGGACTACACAACGACTACAATACTTGATCACTTCTAATCAACCTTACTTCTTTGTCTCTACTTATCTCAATCAATACTTAGACATATTGATATTTCTTTCTTATATAAATAAATGAAATGCGTAATACTGTGTGCTTTGATATCGTTATCCAACTTTTACAATCAATTCTAGTTTTATTTAACAGGTTCATGCATCCAAATACTTAGATATACTGATAATTAACATTCATCCATGTATGAGCTACCTAACATCTTATTCCATCCCTTCTGCGGCGAATACAGATAAAAGTAAACACATATCAAATAACTGTAATTTCAAGCATTCATACTGTAAATAATTCAAGAACTGAATAATAGCAACCATACACAACAATCGCATAACACAAGATTTAACGTGGTTCACTCCCCTGGATGGGAAGCTACCTCCACAAGAACTGTTGTTTTATTATCTTAGGAAAGGGTGCAACAGTTCTTCATCTACGCACTCAGCTGCAGACGTGCTTCTTCCTCAAAATTAGGTCTCTGCGCACTCAGTTGCAGAGCCTTTACAATGGCTTCTTACTCGAAGATTCTAACAATATTCAATACACCCAAATACAAAAAGAGTAACTCTTTCCCATAAAAAAATGCCTTATATATAGATCATGCCCGTAGGTCATGTCTTTTCATTACGAAGGAAAAACCCTTAGGTTTACAAAACTGTCATGGTTTCCCAAAACCGAACTGCTGGTGTCTGGTAGCGGATATTCAGTTGTGGCTATCCTCTGTGTAGACACGTTGCTATCCGCTCCCCTGTCATGTGCACCAACAGCTTGCTTCCACCAAGCTATTCCTTATTTCACGGCTTTGACAATTGGTTCAACTAGTAGTTCTCCGTTTGTGTGACCAGTTGTCTATCTCGATCTTCATTTACCCACCGCTTGGTAGTTATCGATGATCTTTGCTAAAAATAGGTCTTCTATGACCTAACCGAAATAACTGTCGTCATCCATCCAATGCTCTGCTTAGCTATATCTCCGTCGACGTGGCACATCACGGTGCTGTAATCCTCGCAGCACCGACTTTGTAGTTCGTCCCACACTGCATTGCACTCAACTTCGCAGCATACCAAAACTGTGCTATGCTTATCCTCGCAGCTTCCAAAAACTGATTTTCACAAAAAGTATCCATCCATGCTGTGCTTAGCTTCGCAGTTCACAAAAATTAATGTGTTCAAAACTTGACCCCCTTGGTCCAGGCCCAATAGGCCCCTAACACTTACATGTGGCTCTCCCCCGAGCCACCTGCAACTTCGGCATCTTCTAGCTGTTCCTCCTCTGGTGGACCGGTCGACGCAGCGAAGTCATTGTATTCGACAATCAACTTCTTGACTGCTTCCTTCGTGTCCTTTTTCACTTGCCTTACTATGTCAATCATTTAAGGTGTTATCTCTTGTCCTTCCTTCTCTTCCACCTGCTCCTGACCGTCTCACAACTCTTTCAGTTTGTCCTCTATCTCCTATGAAATGAGGCTGGCTTTCTCTAGGAAGGGCTGTGTTTTATCCCCAATTGCAGCCTCCTTCTCTCTTAAATTATGCACTTCTTTCTTCAGTGCGTTGACCTCCTTATATATGTGGAGTCATTCTCGTGCTAGTAACGCTTTAAATTCCTCATCCAACTTTTCGAATTCTGTCTGCTTAGTTTTGAGAGCATTCTTTGCTTCTAGCCACTCTGGGTCTTCCTAAAGGGTAGTGAATGCCTTAGAAGCCGCCTCTAATAAACTTTCACATTTAGATACTTCCCTGGATATGCTTTCTGCCATGGCTTTTACCTCTTTTGCCCTTATTTCTGCCTCGGTCGGTAGTATCTTTTGCCCTTATTTCTGCCTCGGTCGGTAGTATCTTTTGCCCAAGTTGACCCTTTAATGCAGAAATGTCAGCTTCATGGATGACCTCCATATCGTCTATGTCTTCCTTAAGTTTTTTCACCATTTGGCCCATCTTGATAACAGTATCTGCGGGCTCCGTTTGTACTTCAAATTCTGATATTTCATCCGCAACCACAGTGATCGTGGATTCTAGCCTTTTCAGACGATCATGTTCATATTGAAGCTCCATAGCTCTCCGTAAGCTATTTTCCTCCAACTCTTTGTAGCTTGTCTGTAGTTCTACTTGCCCTTTCATTGCATTAGTGGTTCTGTCATGCATCTCTTAAAAAACTTGCAACTGCAAGTAATGTAGGCCTGGCAACGGGATCTTCGTAAGATCAAGTTCCACGCGCTCTACATCCTTTGTATCCAACATTATTTCATCAGGTAGCGGCAACCTTACTGCTAATGGTTGTAAATGGACAATGTGAGACCTCATCAGTGCCACTAGAGTCAACTGCGGTGTTTGTTTCTGCAGAGTGCCTCCTGACTTCACCTCGGAGTCTAAGTCTTTCTGTGCTGGTAATCTCTGCTGTACCTATTCAAATTTCTCCGTAATCACCTCCAACTTATTAATGTTCTCCTTCAAGGTTTCGTGAAGCACCTTTTCCTTATTCTTCTTCTCGATCATCATGTCATCCATCTTTTCATTGATGACCTGAGTGATTATTTCATAATCGTCCTCTTTAAGGACTGTATCAATATTTTCCTTACTTGCTTTGGACTTTTTCCGTTGTCCCTTTGGGTGTAGTGGACTTTCAGGTTCCTTCCTCTTTGCTGGTTCTTCAGTAATGGGGCATGGAATTGGATTGTCCTCCCCATCATCGCTTAGGACATCAAATATCTCGACCCGATACTACGCAGGCCATTCTTTCATGAAAAGATCAATATCTTCCTCTATCATGTAATATCATCCCTCGAACCATTCTATGTTCTTCCTTTGCGCCTTTGCTGAGATTTCAATGCAATGCATGTTAGCATAAAAATTTACAGTTTGTATGTATTTGCTTGTTACCTCTTTCGATATGCATGGCATGACGGTGATGACATTGTGCAGTTTATGGTAGTAGGTGTGGAACACCTCATTTGTTGCATGCTACCTCTGTGGATCTAGGTTCGCCCATAGGTTTTGATAGCGTGGTCCTCTGTAGTCACCTTTATCAATGATCACACCGACGTAATCCTTTGGTTCCTTCCAACCTACGAACTCCATTAGGACTATCAACCATGTGAAGTGGAAATAAGTTCCACTTACCTGTACTTCAAGCAGCTCATCGAGGAATTCATTCAGTAGGTACTGACACCAGTTATACTTCTATCCTTCTGCAGCACTTGCAACTAGCAATACAGCGCCCGCAGTTACTTCCAGTAGTCTACATTTCCTTATAATTTTACCAGCTATTAGTTGTGTGACCAACTTTGTTGAGTTGTACTTTATATCGTCAGACTGAAAACCTCTCTTTCCCTTCGTGGAAGGTGTAGTCTATTTCATTAATGTGGCTACTTCTTTATCCTTACTTTTTCCTTGGAAGAATTTCTTTGGACCTGCGCCTCTCTTGCTCAAACCTGTTATGCGATGAATCAAACCAATGTTCAGGTCGACGTTATGGTTGATCCTTAGGTATCCTTGGTGCATGACTCCATTAAGGTTCGCACCACCGCATTAACTTCTCGTGACCTTCCAAAATGCGGGAGTCGTAATAAATTTAACAGTCCCGACTCTACAACTCCAGATAACCAACTTTCTGCGACTAAGTTCTAGTTTCCTTTTACATCTTTCTTCCAGCACATATACATGTCTGGATGGAACTGTGGAAACCTTGGTTCATTGTCCTCCTTCTGTATTTGTAGTAGGTCATAGTCTTCCCATTTGCATTCTTGTATTTCTCTGAGGAGATTATCGGCCAAATTCACATGTTTTGAGATCGGTGATAGTGGAATATCATATTTTGTATTCTTTGGTAGCTTCAGTGTTGGCGCATCCTGTGCCCTCAGCGAGATATAGTCAGGCATGAACCTGAGCAGAATTTCCTTAGTGGTCTGCGGACCCTTCAGCAATACAGAGCTTATCTTTGGTAACTTCACCTTTTGCACCGGTTCTTTTCCTTTGGGCTCCATGGATACACCGTGCCTTGGTGATCTTCGGGATGCTTTGGGCTTATCTTTGACAATATTCTTTATGGGGGTTCTCATTAACCCTTCAATACCTCCGTATTGAAATACCTTCACAGCCTCTGGGAGCGTGAGTTCTTTCTCTACCGAAGACCTTTCAGACATTCACTTGGGGATTTCTCAACAGGGTACCTTCTAGCTTGCAAAATAACTCAGAAAATAATGTCCACAAGAAATTGTAAGTGTTTCGTAACGCCCGCGAGACAGAATATAGCGGTATTTATAGGCATATCTAGCCTTCCTCCGCTCCTCTTGATGGTTAGATAAGCTTTAATTGCTGTAACCATTAACCAAATATATCAAATATATCGGTCCTTTTAGTCATTAACCTATTTAGAACAGTTATATTCGCTTTAAATGCCCAAGCGGTCAATAGGAAAGTATTGTATAACGGTTATATTTTCGACTGACACTGTAACGGTTATTTTTCTGGAGCATTGCGTCAAACGACACAGTAGGTGAACATAGGTCCTACGCAGTTGCTTCGCGGTATTTCATTTCTTTTCTCTGCGCAGTTTCCTTTTGAGCATCACAACAACGCGGTTCCTTTTTTTTTTCCGCACGCGCAGTTTCAGCAGTGTTGCGTGGTACAGAGACCTTTCCTCATAAATTACAAGTACAGACTCTCAGTAATTTCTAGTGTCAAATTTCAACTGTTATTGACGCTTAGAATTTTTCCCTTCTTCTTGATTATACAGGATTCTGCGAAGCAGGACTATCGCAGTAAAGCTTTAGTCTGCTTCCATTTATCAGATTGGGTAATGTATTACCGGCTACGATAGCTAATTGGACTGCACCACCATTAGTAACTTGTATAACTGTATATGGGCCAAGCCAATGCATTTTAAATTTTCCAGGAAACTTCATGAATTTACTATCGTACAGGAGGACTAGATCACCTACTTGAAAATACTTACTCTTGATGTGGTGATCATGCCATGATTTTTCTCATTCTTTCTGCACTTGCTGGTGGAATCCTGTGATGAAGCGATCTTCTTCCAACCCAACCAAGTGTAATAGTCTTTCTTCCAGTGCTGCACGATCTGCCATCCCTGTAAATGAAGCTATTCTCAAGCTGGGAATAATATATTCCATTGGCATTATTGCCTCCTACCCATAAGCCAATCTGAAAGGTGTATGTCTAGTTAATTTTTTGCATGTTGTTCTGTATGCCCATAATACAGATGGAATGCACAGGTCCTAGTCATCACAGTTTACGTTGCATATCTTGGTTAGCGCATTCTCAAGTACTTTATTGAACGCTTCAACAGTTCCATTCACTTGTGGGTGATAAGGCATATTGCACTGATGATGGATGTAGAACTCTTCGGTCAAAGCTTCAATGATTCTGTTCAGAAAATGAGTGCCTTGATCACTCATCAAAATCTTTGGACATCCAAATCATGTAAGGATGTTCTCAAAGATAAACTCGGCAGCTGTGGTTGTAGTGCACTCCTTTACTGGTTTTGCTTCTACCCATCTGGTGAGGTAGTCAGTTGCAGTAATAATGTACCTTGCACCAGTTCTTTTTCCCGGTGGGTTAATAGGTCCCACGAAATCGTTTTCCCATTTGTTGAATGCCTGCAAGGTCAGCTGAGGGTTCAATGTCATTTCATCTCTTCTTGACGGCTTACTTGTCCTCTGACAGACATCGCAGTTTTGGTGATGTTCTTTGGAGTCCTTATGAATCATAGGCCACCATAGCCCTACGCGCAATATCTTCTACGCAGTAGCCCTACTTGCATAATGACCTCCTGCGACTCTTAAGTGCGCATCAGCTAATATAAATGGCTTCTCATGTTCCAATACGCATCTTCGCAGCACTTCATCAGGTCCTAACTTGTAGAGTTGTCCTACGACAATGGTGAAGTCTGTGGCTCGCACTACCAAATGCTTCCTCTGCTGCGTAGTGAATTTGGTAGGTGCGAACCTGGTAGTTAGAAAGTCAATAATGTCCTGATAATAATCATCGACAACCTGTATAGCAAACAATTGCGCATCATGAAGATTGTCTTCGAGATTCGTAGGTTCCTCTCCTGACTCGATCCTTGATAGATGATCAGGGCCTAAATTTAATCTACCTAGCTTAACTACTATTTCAAAATCATACTCTTGGAAGAGTAACAGCCATATTCATATCCACCCCCCTAACACTGGCTTATTGACTAGGTATTTTAATGCAGAATGGTCGGTAAAAATTGAGAAGTGTGCACCAAGCAAATAGTGTCTGAATTTTTGTAGCTCATATACCATTGCGGGTCCTTCCCTTTCAGCAATGGTATAGTTCTTCTCAGCAGATGACAGCTTTCTGCTCAAAAATGCAATGGGATGATCGATGCCTCCTTCTCCTGGCTGTGTAAGAACAACACCTAATGCCATACATGAAGCATCAACATGTACACGAAATGGCTTTTCCCAGTCTTGAAAAACTAGGATCGACCATTTTCTCTTTCAATGTGTCAAATCCTTTCTCACAGTCCTCATTCCAAATGAATGGTGCATCCTTTTTTAAAAGCTTCTCCATTGCTGCGTTTATCTGTGCATACCTTTTTATGAATTTCCTATAGTACCCAATATGCCCTAGTGTAGTGCGCAATTGTTTCACTGAATTTGGTGTAGGCAATTTTACAATAACTGTGATCTTCGTAGGGTCAACCATCAATCCTTGCTTACACACGATGTGTCCCAGCAGAATCCCATAAGGAACACAGAAAATACACTTCAAAGAAATATGATGCTATCTGCATTTTTCCAGCATCATCTTGAGGTTCGTGGCATGGTTCTTGAGTAGCCCAAAAATGGTCCAAGCATCGAAGTAAACCTATAAAAAATTGTGGATGAATTCTTTAAATGCTGCGATCACCACTCTAGAAAATATGGCTAGTGCGTTCTTCAAACCAAAAGACATCACTGTATATTGGAACAACCCCCATTCTGTTGCAAAAGAGGTTTTGTGCCTATCGGCTGCATCAATTCTTATTTGGTGGTATCCAGAAAATCCATCAGTAAAAGAGTATGCCTCATTCCCTCCAACGTTATCAAGTAATTTGTCGGTAAAAGGTGTAGGAAATGGGCCATGCATCGAGGCGTCATTCAACTTTTTGAGATCAACACAGATCCTGATCTCACCCTTTGTTTTCTTGTCTTGGACGACCATCGGGCTTATCCATTCAGATTCTTCAATAGGCTCAATGATCCCTGCATCGAGCATCTTTTCGAGTTCTGCCTTAACTCGTTCTTTGTAGCGCGGATTCAGTCTATATGGCCTTTGTTTTATAGCTTTCGCTCCAGGATTAAGAGGAATTCTCATCACTCCTAAGTCTCCTAGAATTCCTTTCATCTCTGTGAACTTGGTCGGGAATACTTCCTGATATTCCTGTAATATACCTGCGATCTCCACAACTGTATCATCATCCTAGTAGTCTCCTATTGTTGCGAACTTCGGCTCTTCACTGGTACCAATGTTCACTTTCTTTGTTTGGATTGGTCCACTCATATCTGGAATCTCTAGTGGAGGTCCTTCTACTTCGCGTATTCCTTCCGATTCAGGGATCTTTATATTGTGTGGGTCTTCCTCATCGTTGTCTTCCTTATCTTCATCTTTTTCAACTAAGTTATAATAGTCCAAGGCTTGCTTTACTTGTTCTGTCCAATCTGGTTGTAGACTCGCAAGTACGTTGTTTGCTTCAAAAAAATCTTCTAATGTTATGTTTTCCTCCATGCAATCTGGTGTAAATATCTTTTCCTTGATAAGCTACAGTGTGTCATGGATATTCGGATGGTCGTATTCAAAGCTAAAGTCCTTTGAAAGCTCGCTGTGAGGATAGACCAATCTGTGGTTCCTGTGCGCAGCTCCTCCTCCAGGTACCATTTCTTTGGAATAGGCTCCTCCAGCGTATGCACAAAGAGATGTACCCATTCTGTTTGTGGTCTTTCTTTCCAAGCCTTTGCATAGGATGCAATATGATCCTTTGGATCCGTCTAGCCATTATATTTCTCAAATGGCAGTGTAACCTTATCAAGGAATCTGATCTGTAGTTTTATTCTGCACTGGTCCCAAGTTGTCAATGTCTTTTTATGCGTAGCCCACCATCTAGCAGGTGTCTCACGGAGTTCCATGTCTAATGCTGAGATGTGATGTTCATCTGCAACTGCTATAGTGTAATCTTTGATAAATTAATAGACATTAGTTGTACCATCATAAGTGGGGATTAGGCTTACCTACTTTCCAATCTAGCGGAGTGACTTTGTAATTGTCGCGCATCTCCTAGAAGATACTTCATGCATTTTGTTTTGCTAGTTTTCTAATCTTGCCTCAGAGTCTGAGATTCAAGAACTATCGCAGTGCCAGCTGAGCATTCCATCCGTAGTAGGATGAGTATAATCTGTAGCATTTTTTTTCATCTTATAGATACGGTTGAGGTCTTGAGCTATGTACTCTTCCTGAATTGGTTCAACATATCACTCCCCCTGCGAAGGGTCCAATGGTGCGATGACCCTTATGTCGTTGCCTTCAAATATCATTTTCATTGTCTTCATATTTATGATGGTGGAGTTCGTCATTGCCCAATCGATACCCAGTAGTGCTAGATAAGGATTTCTATCATCCACAATTTCAATTACTTCGAAGTCCACGTAACTTCGCACTCCGTCATTGTCGACAATGGTATTGGTTAACCTTCCCAGTGGTATAACTATGCCTTGATTAGGCATTCTTAACTGTATACGTGACCATTGTAACTTTGGTTTCCCCATCTCCTGCCATGTCTGCTTGGTCAAGACATTCACTTCAGATCCGAGATCAAGAATGATCTTGTCCATCTCGTAGTCTCCTATTTGTGCAGTGAACAACATTTCCCTCCTAGTTCTTTTGGGGCTCCTAATTTTATGTACTACGCCATGCACAATCCCTTTCTTACTTCCCGATTCATACTGATTTATCAGTTTTTCAAATTCCATAAGAGTGTCTTTGTTTTTTAATAACTTGATGTAGCTGCGTAGGAACTATGCAACAAAATTGGATGTATTTGGTGCAGCGCGCGTCTGATCATATGCCTGCGGCATGTCTTCTATCTGCGGTACTTCACTCCTCAATTGGATTCTTGGTGAAGTAGGTGGTGGTTGTTTGAACATGTCCCGTGCTTCTTTAAATATTTCTTTATTTTTCTGTAAGTTCAATGGAGGTGCTTTCCCAGGAGCTTTTCTAATCCCTACTGTTTCTCTAGGGTTCTTCTTAGGATCAGTTGTTCTAGAAGTTGAGGCTTCTGCGCTTTTGTCTATTCCTGTATCAGCGCCACTTCGCATTACTGCATTTACATTATGATCTGTAGGTCTGTTCTCTACTGCGATCAACTGGATGTTAGGGTTCGGTGTTTCTGTCCTTCTCCGCTTCTGCATTTCTACCTCAAGCATGGGGCAGTCTTCAATCACATGATCAAACTATTTACAGTAGTTGCATGTGGTGCATGAATTAGTACATTCTCTAGATACATGACCTAGCTGACCACAATTATAGCATATTACCTGGCCTCATCCTCTTCCTTGAGCTTGGCCAGCATTTCTTCCTCTCCCGCGGTATCCACCACCACGGCCTCTATATCCTCCCTGATCATAGTGGGTGTCCTCTTGCTTTGGCTGATTTTCTTCTTGGATGTGGTACATTCCAGCACCTCCCATTGCTTCCATATATCGCTTTCTTTCATTCATCAACTCATAAGTGTGATAGTTAGACTCATCATGTCCAACTGATTGATAGAAATTATAGTATAAGTTTTTAGACATTTTGACATATTTTTGTATGAGGTAAAAATCCTCAGGCCAGTGTCCTCTGGTTCTACAAATTTCACACCATGGTGCCTAGTTCTGATTCATATTCATTGGGTTTGGTGCACCACTGTTAAGATAATCTTGAAATAAGGGGAAATGTTCTCTAGTGCGGCCCTCTCCTTTGCATCCTATGCACCAAAATTCATGTCTCTGTTCTTTTCCATTCTTCATACCTTGTAATTCTAATGTAAAGGTAGCCAACTAGTTCTGGATCTGTAACATCCCAGAGCTACTTTCTCCAATTGGTGAAGTTTCCAACTTCATCGTGATCTCCAAGGCCTTAGCCTGAGATACAACCTTCTGTTGCATAAGTGGTTGTATGATATGGGGAAACAGCACAACAATGAACCATTCTTGATGTTGTTGCGGAGCTATAACAAAGCTCACTTGGTCCAACAATGTTTTGAATTTTTGGTCGAATTCCCAGACCGATTCAGTAGGTTTCTGCTTGATTTCTTTCAACTTTGTTATGCACTGTGATTCTCATTGGGCTTCTTAAACTCTGTTTCAATCGTGGTCTTGATGTCTGCTAGGGTTCTCGGTTGTGCTTGAGAATACTTCATAAACCAATGCAGTGCTCTATCTCTAAAAGTAGTGATGAGCTACGCTCTTTTATAGCATCATCTGTAACTTGTTTGATGCTCCACACGGCTTCGCATAGAAACCAGTGCTCATCAGGGTCTTCTAGACCCATTCCTTTGAATATCGGAAGCTTTATATTGTTATCAGTCATTCTCCATCCAGATTGTGTATAGTTTTGGGGTTGATTCCCTGCGAAAAAAGTAGATGTAGGCTGCTGGATTGTGCTAGGGATAGTATTCTGCAGAATGGTCTAAGTCATAGTGCTATGAGCACTCACTCTTGCGGTGTTACTAGTATTGTTGATATGTGTATGGGTTTCGCAATGCCTGTAGTGGGTGGGTTCTGGATTGATGGATTTTGAGGTGCAATATGCTAGATTGTGGCTGATAACTGAGTGTTCTTATTATTGAGGTTGCATGGAATTTTGGTATATATACGGTTTCTAGATTGTCTTGGATTATTTTCGTTAGTAAGCTTATATCTCTTTCCACTTCTCAAAGTATGGTTTTCTTCATCAGAATCAATGTGTGTATTCTCTACCATGACAGATTTAGAATTATTGCTGCATTCTTAACACACCTTTCTCAGCTAAAAGCATTTTAATGTATAGATTGAGGTTTTTCAAGAACTTACCTCTTAATCCTTCGAAAAAGTATGCTTCAGCTTGGCTGTAGGACTTCAACGTATCTACAACAAACTCAGTCACAAATCTGTTATAGGTCAAATTTGCACCTCTCCGTCCGTGATCACCCTGACCTGTTGATCACACAAAAGGACAATTTGGATGGAGGAGCATGTTGACCTTGGACCATATGACAACTCATCCCATCTCCTGAAAATACTGGAAAATATACAAAAATATCATTTTGAGGTATGAGCGCTACTCCACTTAAAGAGACTAGCGCCCATACGCGACTCCAGTGTATAATAGTAGCGCCCATATCAATGTATACGCTACTCCTTCTTAGCAAAGTAGCGCTCGACATTTAAAACTGAATGAGCGCTAGTTTTTAAACAATAGGGTAGTGCCCTATACGCTACTCCACTGAGTAATAGTCGCGTATATCTTAAAAGATGATTAAAAAATATATTAATCCATCGAGGAGGATTAGTTGATGGTAGTTTCTTAACTTCCCCAACCTCCTCCATTGACCTGAACTGCTTCTTTAAACCTATAAATACCAAGAAGGCCAAAGGAGCAAGGTTAGAGAAATTATGAATACAAATGATTGCTAGAAAAGCTAGAGGATGAGTTAATGGAGAAACTTTAGGACATTGGAGAAGTTGTTGCAGAAGACATTCAAACCAGAGCAGAGCCAGAGCCCAGAATCTAGTTGCAGGAGCCTGCTTCATTGTCAGGTATATTTGTACTGCATTCTATTTTTGACAAATAAAGGTTAAAGTGTTTCCTTGTTCCAATCTGAAGGTGTTAATGAAATGGCATTTCAAGTTGGATTTATTTTGGTCAATGCTGAATATTAAACATAGTTTTTGTTTATCTCATGCTTTATATGTTGCCCAAAATGTTTGAGGAAGGTATTGTTGTTGCAGGTTTGCTAAAAGAAAAGTAGAATTGGAAACTGGACATGGGACCGAGTCAAGGCTAGGATCAGACTCCGGTAGAAAGGTATGTTCTTTAAATCTACTACCTATTTCTTTTGTAAATGCCTCTGTAATAACATTAATGCACTTACCTGTCACCCCAACCAAGTTGATAGTTTAGTTTCCTGACTATAGCGTAGAAATATCCGCCAACAGACTGGCGACTCCGCTGGGGAAATAGAGTTTTTGGCTTTAGGAAACCTTGTTTTTGGGTGTCTTCTTGGTTTATTTTGATTTCTTCGATGTGTTAAGAACCTTTTTAGGTATCCCTTGTCTTTATCTTGCCTGCTTTCATCAGCTTTTATACCTTCCAAAGTCAGTTTCCAAGCTTTTGAAATATGAGCGCTACTATGATATATGTACAGTAGCGCCCATACGCTACTGTTCTGTATATACAGTAGCGCCCGTTTTGGCATGGGCGCGAGTTTCTCTACTACACAGTAGAGTACATTTCCTGAAGCAGTCAATTTTTGGTTTGCTTGTGTTTTAGCCCTGTGGTGTTTTGCTGACTATGCTGTAGGATCCCTTTGATGATTGCATAAGGTTTTTAATTGTTGTTCAAGTCATAGAACCTCTCCTTAAAGTTTTTTCCATCTTTTAAACCATTTGTCGACCTTTGGAATTTTTTGAGACCTTGTATTGACTTTTTGGAAGACTTGGTGGTGTTTGGTGATGAACACTTTCATTTTTTTTAGACCCTGACTGCTTTTTGCCCGTTTACAAACCTGTACACTCCTGTGTCTGTTGTTTGTGGCGAAGTTGTCTGCTCTCTACTACCCCCGTCCTTTGTTTAGGGTTTCGGTCTTTGGTAGAGCTTCCAGGGTGTCTTCTTTTTGGTCAAGTTTCATTTCTTCCAGGACTTATTGTCTTCTGCTGGTCACAAGTGCTTTTTAATCAGCTGTAGGCTAGTTTCACCTCTCAGTTTCTTCATGTTAGTAGGGCAGCCTGCTTGTCTACTTGTACTTGGCTTTGTGATCTTGCTAGGGTTAAACACTTTAGGTCAGTCCTTGGGTGTTCTCTCCTTTGTTTTCTCCCACTTGGTGTCCAAGTTTATAGGCTTTTTCTTAGTAAAAAACCTGTAGATCAAGTCTTTCTCAAGCTAGGTTTCGACAGCTATAGGCCTAAGAACGTTTGCCATACTTCCACAATTTGCATAAAAAGTTTTTATTTGGATTTCCATTTTTTGCATAGTTCTTTTTCGGTTATTGAAAAAGAAAAAAAAATTTGGTACTTTAAGTTAAATAGAACTTGTCTTTTGTCAATGCAAAATAGCTTAGTATATTTTGTATAATTTAAAAAGAAAACAAAAAATTAGTAGGAAAGTTTGCTTAGATTTTTAGTTTTGAAAAAGAAGTAGATGAAAAAATAAAAAATAAAAAAGTTTTGTTGTAAGAAGATTTGAGTATATTTGCATTTTTGTTTTCTCGTTGTAACCACGCTCACACACTCACTATCCTTTTTGCGTAATAAAAGCCCCTAAAATTTGTTAATAAAATGAACTAGAAATCTTTTCTTTTTTAGGGTACACTACACCAACTAGTTTTGGTTAGGGTCTTGGGTTTAAATCACCTTAAACCACCCAAGATCACACATTGCGCAACAATCGTAGTGAGACTATCATAGGAAAACCCACCTCACTCAAAATTTGCCTGGGAGCATATGCAGTAGGTCATTGCGAGATCAGTTTGTGGGAATACTCCTCCTACTTGCTGTTCGAGCATACGCCAGGATCGGATTGCGTATTGGGGACTCTTTCGAGTTTCGGGCTTAGCTACCCTGCCCACGCTTTCTGATTCGACCGGTGACTGTTCCCCTAGGAATTTTTGGTGTTGTGGTATCCATAGTATTAGACTTCTAGGTTCTTACACAGGTGACAACAGAGGGTATATCTGCTGTACCTAAGACAGACGTGGGAGGAAACCCCGTGCAGGTCTTTGGGAGGGAGGTTGGGTGATTCCAGCGCTTGCACCCTTAGTCATTGTATTGTGGACCCCGGGTAACTGTCTTTCTTCCTTCGTTGATCTGTTCTGGGCCCTAATCATCCCAGACTCTTCTCCGGAAGGCACCTTTGTTTGACTGGTTTGTATACTTAGGAATTTTTTTAGTTGGTGTGTTGTTTACCCCCTAGTCATAGTGGCCACTAGGTTCTAGGCTGTTATTTTATATTTATAATCACGGAGAATCAACAACTCCGTAGATCGAGAAGGATTCAGAACCTTCCACCTGTTAGAACAGAACCTATACAACCAGCTAGAAGACAGCGGGTAAACCCCGGTATTTCTTCATAAATTACCTCTGAAATAGAATTGCTTGAAGAAATACTTATAACAGAAAACCTTGAAATTGAGGTTCCTGAGGAACCACCACCAAGTACCACAGATCAACAACATTTTAGTACTGTTGAGGTGGAAGATCTTACTTCCGCGGAGTATAGTACTCCTTTCAATCCCCCCTTAACTAATACTAGAATTCCGCTTCTGTCACCTGTTGGTTTCCAGCAGCCACTTTTCAGTGCAGATCTTTTGTTTCCCGATCATCTGATGTCTAACACAGGAGGTGAACCAGGGGGTCCCCAAACTCCCACTTTAGGTATGAATACCAGCACAGTTAACCCTTCTTTTACTGCTACATCTTGTCAGGCACAAACCACATCTGTGCCTACTCCATCTTTCAGTTTCAACACTAGTACATTAGGAATGCCTAGTTTTACAACAATGGCATCTATTCCCACGTCTACTGTTGGACCTAGCAGTATGGCCAACTGTGCAACACCTTCTACTTCGCAACCGTTATATCAGATCCCTAGTACTTGGGTTTCCACACCTGTGGTAGGACCAAGTGTTTCTGCAAACATGCCAGTCATGGGTACCATGACTGCATCGTCCACATCAGTTTCTACTGGTTTCAACAACTTTGTAGGCCCTAACTTGAATCAGGGTAGCATGCCTGCAAATAATGTTCCTTTTTCCTTATTTTCAGGGGGAGGGGGCAACATTTTCAACCAGCAATATGGCGGGGCTAACACCCAGCCACAATGGACGAACCAGCAAAGCACTAATCCGCTCTCGTATGGGTGGGGAAATTTTAATAATTCTTTCTCACAACAAAAACAACTGGCAGGGGGCAACCCCTACCAACAAATACCTGGGGGTAACCCCTACCAACAGTTAACTGGGGGTAACCCCTATCAACAGTTGGTAGGTGGCAACTCCTATCAGCACATGGCCGGGGGCAACCCTTATCACCAAATGGCTGGGGGCAAACCCTACCAACAATTTATGGGACAAACGATGGGTGCTTTCCCTTATCAAGCTTCATCTTACCGGCCTCATCTACCTTTTCTGGCAACTTTGAATTTTCCAGACCTTTCGAAACTGACAAGTGATCCTGTGTGTCATAACGCCACATGGCCATCAGTTCCCACCAAATTACCTTCGGATATTCCCAAATTCGAAGGAAAAGCTGGTGAAGATCCTGGTGACCATGTCACTACCTTTCACTTGTGGTGTTCTTCAAATTCGTTGAACGAGGATTCCATCAGATTGAGATTGTTTCAAAGGACCTTAACTGGTCCCGCGGCCAAATGGTACATCGAGTTACCTGCGGCTACTTTCTCTAGTTTTGGGGATCTAGCAACCGTCTTTTTGAACCATTTCCAGCTTCCTGTTCGGTATGATGCCGGAACAGAACTTTTTTCTACTTTCAGACAAAACAAAGCCACTCACCTATCTGACCACATTCAGGAGTGGCGAAGACAGAAGAGGCTCATAAAGGCCAATATCCCTCCAGAGTTCCTGCTTGAGTGGTACTTGAAATCACTCCTTCCTTATATTTCTAAGGAAGTAGCGACATCTGGAGTTTCCAATGAAGAAGAAGCCATCTTAAGGACTCAACAGTTAGACCTTGTATACGCACAATCTGGTTTACTGTACGAGATTATACCGGATGCACCGAGATCAAACACTGATCTAAGTAGACCCAAACCTGGACCACATGCTGACGGCATAGTGGGTTCAGTTAACTCTGCAGCCTTCGAAGCACTGACCAAACAGGTCCAAGCCTTAACTGTCAAACATTCGACTGCAGACATTGCTTCCGTCACAACCTCTCCTTCTACTTCTGAATCTGTTAATCAGGTTCAGAACAATCAAAAGGGCCCTCGGCAGCCCAACAACAAAAAGAAGGGCAAGAAATGAGAGGGGAACCAACAAAAGCCCAAAAACGATAATGTCGAAGAGGGCAACAAAGAAGAGAAGAAGGTTAGGTTCCCTTGTAAACTTTGCAAACAAAACCACCTTACTCATCAATGCCCTCTACTAGAAGAAGCCCAGAAGCTCTTAAGAGAGAAGAAGCCTACCGTCTTGAAAGATCCATTTCCTAAAGGGAAAGGCTCAACTTCTGGCACCTCCAAAACTGGGGGCACTTCCCACGCTTCGGTTGATCAAACATTCATAAATATGGTCAACTCAGATGCACTTTTGCAAACCAGAGCTAAGAACTATACCCCGGAAATGCAGAGAAAGGATAAGGAGATTGCTGAATCCTCCACTCCACTCCACATACATGTGGACCCAATGCCCAAGATTTCGAAAGGTGTCTTGAAGAGGGCATCGTACAATCCCAACACACGGGCTGCTTCCAACTACAATGTGGTTGAAGATCTAGCCCAAACCCCTTATGCCATGTCTACTCTAGAAGTCTTGCAGAGTTGTCCATTGCAACGAAATGCACTTCTGGCAGCTATTGGGAGTATGGAGTCCTCCAACATGTCTGCACGATTTGACATGAGTGATGTCAAATACCGGTTGCCATATCACATTTCCCTCCAGATTGAGGTCATTCATGGTCCAATGACCATCAGACGAGCTTTAGTAGATGAGGGAGCGTCGACTTGCGTAATGTCGATTTCCTGTTGGAAAGCTCTAGGTTCTCCTGAGTTAGTCCCTTCCAACACAATGCTTACTGCATTTGATGGCAGAACTTTCCGTCCACATGGAGTTTTGCCATCATTTAATGTTACTTTGGCCGGTAAGACAGTTGCTGTTGAGATTGAAGTTCTGGACGCTCCGCTCGATTACAACATGTTATTGGGCAAGAGTTGGACTTATGCCATGCAAGCTATAGCATCGGCAGTTTTTCGAGTGGTCATGTTCCCATTTGAAGGTAAGATCGTTACTGTCGATCAACTTTCTTTCACTCAAGGAAAACACCAGACTTCTACGGAAACTATGGTTCCTATGATTGATCAAACCACCCCAGTTAGCGAGAGTTTAGGAGCAGGACTCTTTGGATCACTAATTGGCACTTTTGACCTACCCGCTCCTACTTTATTTGTTGGTACCGAGGGATGTCCATCGTCTGAAACATCCATGACCAGTTTAACAACTGATTCTAAGTTTCCCTCAACTAATACAAACCCCTTAGTGCCTACCCCTGTTGTAGAAGTTACTCACTTAGATTCTTATCGAACTACAACAGAAGATATATTGACTCTGCCCGTGTCTGTCAAGTCAAACATGGATTGTGCCACTACTCAGACACCTAACCCGATTCATTCTCTCAATAGTGCAGGAATTACTTTACCTTCTGATGAAGAAATGTTAGAAGCCCTGAATGACCCGGATCATCCTCATGAACATATAAATCGAGTGTCTTTCCTGTTCCCTTTTCTTCACTTATTAGAGAGAGGTGAATTTTGTTCACCACCCGATGAGAATACTGGTCTCACTCCTTCACAAATTGCCATTGTTGAAGCAAATAGAGTACATACCTCGTTGGTGAACATTTTTACTGGAGTTAACGGAAACATTTTCTTTGAAACAGGATGTTATCTCGATGAAATAATCCCGTATACCAACCTTTTCCGTGAGTTCCATAACACCTTTGCCCGGCCTCCTGAGGAAGATCCAGGCATTGACCCTACCTGAAGAAGTACTACGCCCAGTTTGAAGTATTTTTTCTTGTAACATAACTGTATATTTTTTTATAGTTAGTTTTGTTATGCTCGTTAGGTGCTCTTATGTGTGTTTCTCGTTTCGTGTACCAGATGTCAACCGCACATTTCCTAGGATTTGCTGATGGCGCCAGTCGCCACACCTGTCAGTTGGCTGCAGCAGCTTGGGTCATTTATTCACCCGCTGACCAACTTGTCTCTTCGGGGGGGGGTTTGTTTGGGACCTACCACGAACAATGTGGATGAATACAGTGCAGTTATAGAACTTCTCCGAGATGCCCTCAGTCATGGCATTTCATACCTGGAGGTAAGGCTTGACTCACAACTAATTGTATTTCAGTTAACAGGTGTCTATCGGATCAGAGATCCAGGATTGCTACGTCAGTTTCTACGAGTTAGATTATTGGAAAGACATTTTCATTCTATCAGATGTGAACACATTCCAAGAAGTTTAAACAATTTAGCTGATTCATTAGCAAACTATGTGTTAGACTGGCATTTGCATCATACATTGTAAACAACATTCCACACATAAAATTTTAAACGCATACACATGTAAATAACCGATACTGTATATATAACTGGTACCGTATCAAAAAATATGAGTTTTGAGTCATGAGTCTCTCAAGTCAAGTCATAATAGTACAAAAGCTGGGCATGGTAGCCTCAAAAATATATACATATAATGTTTTTCTTCTCCTATGGAGAAGGAGGAACCTCCTCATCATCTACCGCATTGCGGTAGCATATCACTAGTCTAGCAATCCTCCGCAGCAATCTAAGCCATGCTGGGGGCACCCCAACAACATCTTCCTGCATGTCAACGGGTATCTGGTCCATGCGGCATGCAGGAATCTCATGAGTCAACCGACTCATTTTTCTCTCCAGGGTTCCCAACATAGCTTCGGCTGCGGTGATATCAGCTGGCCTCACATAGATGGTAGGATGGCCCTCGGGACGAACAGGTCCAACATCTGCATTTGACACTTGATTAGAACTCCAAAACTCATTCATAAAAATCAAATACTTGAAAATTTTGAAAAAATTAAATAAATTCTCAAAAGTAAACATACCAATATCTCCCCAGGCTCCACCTGGCGGAAGCACCAGCTCTGGATCATGACGAAAATCCAATCCAGCATAGGGAAACTGCTCAAAAGCGGGAACCTGCCTCTCCCACCACCCCCAGAAGTCATCAGTGTGGTAACAATAGTGACTCTCCCCACCACCCTGGCGGAGAAAAATGTCACCCCAACGGCCTAGTCTGGGCTCACAGGGGTTAACCTGTGGTAGAGGCATTCCCAAACTAATAGCAGGCATCCTCTCGAAGAAGAATGTACACAAGATACTCCCGTACCTGAAATTCTTCATTGTGCCGGATTTGCAACTTGTCAATTGATACTTCATGTTTGCCAACAAGCTAGTACTCCAATCATAAACATGGCCATGCAAGCACTGTACACCAATATGCATTGAATGCCTAGAAGCTAAGTGTTGTGATGCACTACCGGATACCCGGTTGATCATGCTCACTATCACTTTCAGCGGGAGACCATCAATAGTTGAAATCAGGACTTGGCTTCCCGATTTTTCTGCTCCGGCAACACAGTATGTATTTACATATTCTTGCATTGATCGTGCACCCAAACGAGATGTCCCTTTTAGATTGATTACGTCTCCTCTCCTTGAGAGACCGGTAATAAAGTATATATCCTCAACGGTAAGCTCAAGAGTTTGCCCCCGGATGATGAAGGTATTAGTATCGACATCCCAATACTGAATCAATCTCCGAAACAGCTTGTTTAGTGCCCGCATGTTTACGGTTCGATAAAATTTCAACAAACCGCATCTACGGAGCGCATGGAGGGTAGCTGGGTCTTGCATGGCTAGTCTATCCATGTCTTCATGCTCCCTTTCCCTCCATTGTAAGACCATCCTGCACAAAAACCCCAAAAATTTTGAGTCTCGGTGCTTTAAAATGGCTTTGCAAGTATGTACGCTACTGTGTATACTACACAGTAGCGTGTAGGCGCTACTCTGTTTGAGCAAAGTAGCGCCCATTGGGCTTGTACGCTACTCTTATGTATACACAGTAGCGCCCACGCATAAAACCTTATGAGCATCGCGTTTCAGGCCATTTTTCCTCAAAATTTTAAACATAAACCATTGAAATGCAAGTTTGGTTGATTTCTACTTACTTGGTGGAAGAAGTTTGGCGATTGGATGCTCCGTTTGATCACGGTGGAGATTTGAAATTCGTGAAATGGTGCCCAATGTTTGCCCTACAACACAAAATGAAAATTGATTTTTTAACAATGAAATTATATATAAAATTGGATTTTAATTTTTACCCATAATTTTTCATTTTCCATAGTTTCAAACACTTTCAAAAACCCTAATTAATCAATTGAAACACAAAATAAGGTATAACACTGATCCAAGTTTCAATTTTCACTCAATTGTTGTCGGATTCGTCTCCTAAGCTCAAATTTCTTAATGATAAACCTTGTCAGTTAGCTAAACATTCCAAATTCATATATCATTTAAGATTTTTGAGACATCGACTAATATTTTGTTGAAAACCTAGTTTTGGCAGGACATGAAGTTACGATCCCAGAAGCTGACCTTTAAGTCATTTTAAGCTCTTGTTTGGACTATTTAAACCTAAACAAGATTGCCGAGCAGACTTGTCCTCTTCGAGCTCGTTAAAGTATCCGAAGGCTCATCCACTCAGGTATAGAATTACCCCTTTTCCGGGCCTCAGTGGATTAACTACGGAAAAGGTATACTCTAGGTATACTCCTGTATGCGCTAGAAGAGTTCTCCTTCCATTGTTTTATACTTTTTCGGGGGAGGAGACTAACTATACGAAAAAGGACCTTCTGGAGTCTCTCTTTAGGGTTTTCAGACTCTCTAAATATGAAAATACCAAGCGAGCATTCACCTACTCGGGCTCGATGTGAAATCCACGAGAGGGTAAGTAGAGGACTGTTTAAGTTTTTCAACTCTATAAACAAGAAAACACCGCCGAGCACAGACCAATCCGAGCTCGATATAAAATCCACGGATAGGTGAAAAGAGGATTGTTTAAGTTTTTCAGACTCTATAAACAGGAAAACACCGGCGAGCATTAATCTGCTTGGGCTCGATACTAAAATCCACGAGCAGATATATGGAGTTATTGTTTAAGTTTTTCAGACTCCTTAAAATTGAAAACACCGGCGAGCAAGAACAAATCTCGGCTCGATACTAAAATCCAGAGATTAGTACATATAGAGTAATCTTCTATCTCTTCTTCAAACTCTTTAAATTACGAAGAAGGTACTGAGTCTTCCTCCCATGGGCTCGTTAAACTATTTACATGGTTGGATCTATTGAGTTTTCATTCTTTCTTGGACTCATTAAATCCACAAGAAGGGTATTCTTTTATCTAAAAAGAATAAGGAACGGGGAAACATATCATATCTTCATTGTTAAAGGCAGTTTCAGTCAAAGTCCTATCCTTGAACACAGCACCTACTTGAGTCTATCTTGTCGGTTGGGTTTAGTTTTTGGCCTCAGGGTGAACCTTTCCTCCGAGTTATTTACTCCCCAGGTTGGTTATTCTTCCAACCATATGGAGGGTCTGTTAAGGTCTCTTACATTTTAGACTTATTTACCCCATTATGTCAAAAACTGCCTGAGTCACTTTTGTGTCGTGCTCAATGTTCAAGGATATACCCTGTGTCGGCCATTCTGCAATTTACCTTGACCTCATGTGTCGGCCTTCCTAGTGTCAGTATTGTCGCATATTATTCCATATCAGCTCTTACCAGTTGAGTGTTCCTCAAGTTGGATGATGGAGGATGCCTTAAGGCCTCCCTTCCAACGGACTTCTTCCCATCGACATCAAATCATTATTCTGGGATTGAAGTTTAGAGTTTCGGTTAGTACCTTGGAGATTGCAGTCACCAGTGGCAATTTTCCTCGCTGTTGAATGATGAGAATATATCAATGTCTCTTCTTCGACAGGATTCCCGAGTGTTCGACTCCAAGTCCATCTATTCACATTTGGCGAATCGTACTTGGTACCTTGGACCCCATCATCATTATCGGTGGAAGTCCTCGCGTTTGTTAATGGTATACATCAATGACCGGTAATCAGATGATGCCCTCCATTTTCGACTGTTAGCTCATCTATTCACATGGTTCGGGTTTGTACCTAGGGTTGTTGTGGGATGAAGACCTTGGGATTTTGATGACATAACCTCATTTTGTTATCACCCAAGTTGCGCAAGACTGAGCCTCACTTATATACGGCTCTCCATGAGACATAGATCCAGTGTGTTGTGATGGCTATGATCTCTCAGTTTGACATGGATCCACGCTTGTATTTCAAGTGGCTATGCTTTTATATACATCTCCTTGTTATGTATCGGAGATCATGTTGTATCACACTACACATCTATAAGATGTCAACAATGTAATTGCTCGTTGACCTTGATCTTTGTTGCAGGTTTCTTGCGACTTGTTCTGCGGTTCTGTGCTCCTCCTCTGGTTTTGGATTATAATGTATTTCGGCCATCGTTTCTCTCTGACCTCACACATTAGGGGGCATCTGTTATAGGTCAAATTTGCACCTCTCCGTCCATGATCACCCTGACCTGTTGATCACACAAAAGGACAATTTGGATGGAGGAGCATGTTGACCTTGGACCATATGACAACTCATCCCATCTCCTGAAAATACTGGAAAATATACAAAAATATCATTTTGAGGTATGAGCGCTACTCCACTTAAAGAGACTAGCGCCCATACGCGACTCCAGTGTATAATAGTAGCGCCCATATCAATGTATACGCTACTCCTTCTTAGCAAAGTAGCGCTCGACATTTAAAACTGAATGAGCGCTAGTTTTTAAACAATAGGGTAGCGCCCTATACGCTACTCCACTGAGTAATAGTCGCGTATATCTTAAAAGATGATTAAAAAATATATTAATCCATCGAGGAGGATTAGTTGATGGTAGTTTCTTAACTTCCCCAACCTCCTCCATCGACCTGAACTGCTTCTTTAAACCTATAAATACCAAGAAGGCCAAAGGAGCAAGGTTAGAGAAATTATGAATACAAATGATTGCTAGAAAAGCTAGAGGATGAGTTAATGGAGAAACTTTAGGACATTGGAGAAGTTGTTGCAGAAGACATTCAAACCATAGCAGAGCCAGAGCCCAGAATCTAGTTGCAGGAGCCTGCTTCATTGTCAGGTATATTTGTACTGCATTCTATTTTTGACAAATAAAGGTTAAAGTGTTTCCTTGTTCCAATCTGAAGGTGTTAATGAAATGGCATTTCAAGTTGGATTTATTTTGGTCAATGCTGAATATTAAACATAGTTTTTGTTTATCTAATGCTTTATATGTTGCCCAAAATGTTTGAGGAAGGTATTGTTGTTGCAGGTTTGCTGAAAGAAAAGTAGATTTGGAAACTGGACATGGGACCAAGTCAAGGCTAGGATCAGACTCCGGTAAAAAGGTATGTTCTTTAAATCTACTACCTATTTCTTTTGTAAATGCCTCTATAATAACATTAGTGCACTTACCTGTCACCCCAACCAAGTTGATAGTTTAGTTTCCTGACTATAGGGTAGAAATATCTGCCAACAGAATGGCGACTCCGCTGGGGAAATAGAGTTTTTGGCTTTAGGAAACCTTGTTTTTGGGTGTCTTCTCGGTTTATTTTGATTTCTTCGATGTGTTAAGAACCTTTTTAGGTATCCCTTGTCGTGCGGATGGCATTTGATAGATTGGAACCTGGTATTGGGTGTTTCCCACTACCTGATTCGCGTACTGTTTGTTGGGGTTTCACCTAGCCATCGGTTATGAAGTGAATACATTAAAATTTCTCCACCCGAAAGAAAGCGGATTACTTTCCAGGGTAGTGGTCCATTGCGGTTGGGTGTTAACCCCACCGTATTGTGGATTAATAAAATTACCCCCTCCTCCAGCAAACAAAGAGAAAGGGATACTCCCTGCAAGTATATTTGATGGATTAACATTGTAACCTGCATAGGGGTTAAAGCCAGGCATAGTAGTAACAGACGGTGTTGTCATCGTACCCATAATAGACATAGATGCAGAAGGGATCGATCCTACAACGGAAGTGGAAGCAATAGCTTGAGTCACACCCTGGAACTATTGTGTAACAGAAGGCTGAGTGAGATTCATTGTAGGTATCCCTATCAAAGGGACATTATTCAGTCCAAAAGTAGGGGTGGAAACTGAGGCAGATATCGAAGCTAATGAGCTCGGCATGCCTAGAGTACCAGCATTAAAACTAAAGGATGGAGTCAAGGCAGAAGTAGTCTACGATGAACTTGGTGTGGCAGTGTTT
Organism: Larix kaempferi; assembly: GCA_027924585.1. NCBI lineage: Eukaryota > Viridiplantae > Streptophyta > Pinopsida > Pinales > Pinaceae > Larix > Larix kaempferi. The sequence goes on along the minus strand of BSBM01000031.1, from coordinate 6,561,709 downwards.
GTGAAAGAAGGATTAACAATCCTTGCAGCAATAGAAGTTGTGGGAGTTTGAGGGACTCCCTGCTCATCTCCTGGGTTAGTCATGGTGTAACCAGGTTTAAACAAGTACACACTGTAATCAGGTTGTTGAAAGCCTACAGGTACCAAAAGTGAATTGTTGGGTCCAGTAAGAGGAGGGTTGAAAGGAGTACTAAACTCTCTAGAAGTTCGGTCTTCAACCTCGACAGTATCAAAGACTTGTCGATCCGGGGTTCTGGGTTGTGGTTCTCCAAGAACTTCTGTTTCACCCATAAATTCAAAATAACCATGGGAATCTCTCCTCTAGCATTGCGGTGGCGGTGGAGGCTCCACAGTGAGTAGGGGAAGGTTTTTCAACCTCCGAGACCTACGAAGATGTTGGTCCTCCACAACTATAAAAATAAACTAAGTAAAAACCTAGTGGCCACTACGACTAAGGAGAAAACAACATACCACTAAAAAAAATTCCTAAGTGATGAAACCAGGAAAACAATGGCAAATACTCTTAGAAGCAAGTCTAGGATGATTAGGGCCCAGAACAGACTAATAGAGTATCGACGATCAGTTACGTGGCATCCAATGGAGGTCTTCTGGGTGCAAGCGTTTGAATCACCAAACCGCCCTCCCGAGATTGCTGCCAAAGGGTTAACTTCCACATCTGTCCGAGGTGGAGTGGGAATATCCTTCCACTCTACCTGTGTAGAGCCCTAGGTTTATGATACTAAGGATACCACTAATACAAAATAGCCTGGTGGGACAGTTGCCAGCCTAGTCGAAACGCATGTGTAGGGTAGCAAAGCCCAAAATCCAAAAGAACTTTAAAAAGCACTAGTGGACCCCCGTACGCGAGTCAACTCTGGTTTATGGTTGATGGGAAAGTGAGGGAGTATCCTCAACATATCCAATTGCCCACGGCCTCGTGCTTAACTCTAGTTTTAGTAGAGCATCCCTAGACAATTTGATAGAGGTGGATTTAGCTAATAGATAGTTGTACTATGATTGTTGAGTAATGAAGCCGATTTCGGGTGGTTTAAGGTGATTTAAACCCGAAATTGCTAGTTAATTTTATTAAGATTTCTTTTAAAAGGCTACTTTTTACTCAATAAGGGAAGTGGGGTGTGTGGAATGGTTTCAACAGAAAGCAAAGTGCATAAAGAAATAATGCATTCAAATTCACAAAAGACTCTTTTCTTTTCGTTTATATTCTTTCAAAAAACTGAAACTGGGCAATCCTAAATCAAATTTCTTTTTAATTTTCTTTTAAATTTCAAAGCAAAGCAAACTATGCTACTTCAAAACAATGATAAATATTACTACTAAGCTACCGAATCACTTTTTGTCTTTTCTGATAATTTCAAAAGAAAAAGAACTTGGAAAGGAGCAAGTAAGACCTAACGCATGTAATAATCTGCAAGGGATCTGGCAGCTATAGCAACTCACAATCAAACTCTCAAATATGTTGCAAGAAGAAGAGAAGGAGACACTCAATGATCACTCATAAACACAGTACAATAGAACATTATCTCAGTATTATACAATGAATAAGAATGTAAGTGAATGAATACAATATAACAATAAGGTGCATAATATAGGATTCGAATAGGCCAAGTAGGGTATTCGAATTCCTAACTCAGAGTGTGGCTTCAATGATAGTGGAGTCATCATCTAGTCGATATATCAGTCATCAATGGTAATAGTTAGTCAACTGAGTCTAACTGAGTGAGGTAGCACTAACTGAATGAAGGAGGCTCAGTGGAGGGCGCGTGAGGAGTCTAACTGAGTGAGGTAGATGCTAACTGAATGAAGGAGGCTCAGTGGAGGGCACATGGGGAGATAACTGGAGTCAGAATGGGTAGATTAGTCTCAATGGAGGTCCATCGGAGTGAAACAGTCAGTGGGGGAGTCAATCTAGCCTTAAATCAAGGAAGGACTGGGTGATAACTAACTGGTAGGTGAGAAAGGTGCCTAACTAGTTGTGGTAGGTGAGAAAGGTGCACTAGTCATTCAAGAGACTGGAGAAGGGCACCTTTGGTAGGTGGGAGGCCCCCTGGGGGCTATAGACAGGTTGTGGAGAGCTAGAACCAAGCTCCAGGAGCTGGTAGGTCCACCATGATGAAGACTGGATGCATGCAGCATGCAGTTTTGCATGCAGGCAAAGAAGAGCTAGAGACAAGCTCTAGGTGATGGGAAGACCACCATGATGATGACTGGATGCATGCATTTGTATGCAAATGCATGTAGCATGCAGATTTGCATGTAGCATGTAGATTTGCATGCAATCATGCAAAACACAAAAATGATGGGGAGAATATTCCAACACCCCCCGCAAGCTATACTATGAGAAAATAACAGAAGAGTAGGGCCCTGGTAACTAAGACCAAAGGTCACCCTGTAAAAAAACAAGATAGGGCCCTGGTTACTGAGACCAAAGGTCACCCTGTACAATCAATCTAAAATAAACTAAGTGAGGAAAGAGGGAAAACCTAGTTGGAAGAAAGCACTCCCTCAAAATAGACTGAAGGTGCTAAAGTAGCATATCATGACTTACCCCTAAAGGCAGCAAGTGTCCTTTTTCGAAGAAGGATTGATCAATATGCAATGGATCAGTAATGTGAGAAGGATGAAACCTTCCATGCTGAAAATCTGATCTGGTTCTTCTATGATCATGTGGATCACCAACCAAATCACTGGCAGATCGGAGTGTAGCGGATTCCCATCGAGGAAGAGGACGAATATCAGGTGAGAGATCTTCAGGTTCTTGTGGATCTAGATCTCCCATTCGCTCATCTTCATCATCAATTTCTAGACCTTCAGGTTCTTGTGGATCTGGATCTAGCATTTTATCATCATCATCCTTAGTTTCTAGACCTTCAGGTTCTTGTGGATCTAGGTCTAGCATTCCCTATGAATCTGGAATAAGTGAAACTGACTCATGATCACCATGTGCAAACTTTGAAACTGAATACTCATGAGTAAGTAAAACTGACTCATGCTCATCATCTCTTGATGAAGGAGTATAATCAAAACTGTTGATGTCATGAAACTACTCTAGAATATGCGAGTAGTCCTCCTTGGAACCATCATAACTGTAATCAATAGAAGAACAAGAACTAGATGACGATGGATCTTCATTTAGATCAAAGGAGGAGGTCCATTATGTAACAAGAATAGTTTCATGCATTTGTACTTCTTCAAGATTCCTCTTTTTCTCAATCTCTATTGGTGGATCAATACCTTTTGAGAGAGGAGTGAAGTGAGAAAACTCATAGAGTTTGGACTTATGATTTGCAACTCCTTTGGCAATAATTTCCTTGAAACCATGCTTTGTACCTCGACTTCATATGGAGTAAATATCACCCTTTTAAGCTCTCCAGTATGAGTCATCTGATATACTGAGAGGATATTGGTTGCAAGAGAAGGAACATAAAGCACATCAGAAAAATATCCAGAGTCAAAATCAATTCTTTCGATGCCTTGAGAAGGGATTTATGAATCATTGCTCATTCTGATGGAAGGACCACTGAAGCTTTCGAGACTAGAGAAAATTTCCCTGGAGGAAACCATATGACAAGATGCTCCTGAATCTATGATAAGAGAAGGACTAGTTGATGCAGATGCTATGAGAGCATTACATCTTTCCTTTCCTTTGGATCTGGGAGATTCAGAATCTTTCTTCCTTGCACATGCTGGTACAAGAAGGTTGTTCTCTTCAAGTAACTTTGCCATCAAATCTATAGTCTTCCGCATGCAAGCACTCTCGGGATGAGGCCCTCTATGACAATATGTGCACTATGTATTTCCCTTTTGAGAATGTTTGGCCTTCTTAGAGTACAAAACTCTAGCTGACTAGTGTGCAGGCCTTGTATTACCAGGAATCTCTAGCTTTCCTATATCATTCACTCTCTCTACAACTGTAAGGGTTGAATCCAATTTGGGTATGATCATTCCCATTGAAATCAACTTCTCTTCCTCTTGGGTAAGAGATTGTGTGAAATCATCAAATGAGGGAAACTTCCATCTTGGAATGGACAACCTAGCTGACTGGAAAGTAGAGACAAAAAATGAGAAATTTGCCCCCAACTTTGAGATAATGGAAAGTATAAGTTGCTTATCTTCCTTCTCTATCTCATATCTTTTCAACTATGATATCAAGCTTTTGAACTTGGTGAGAAAGGATTTGATAGAATCAAAGCTGCTAGGACTCAAACATATGAGCTCATTCTCCAATTTGTGTGCTACCATATCATCTTTTGGCCCAAAGAGAGATTCGAGCTTGTCCCACACCTATTTCAGAGATGTAATATCGATGACATGAAAGTGTAGTTCATTAGAAATTGAGAGAAGGAGGAGACCAATTGCTTCATCAAGCCGATCCAAGTACTTGGACTTTTCAACTGCACTGATTGGTTCTACCATCGTTTCGTTGAGTATTCTGGAGAAGCTCTTGGATCTCATGAAGAGAGCCATCTTGAATTTCCACTCAACATAGTTGGAAGATGTAAGCTTTAGATCCATCTGAACAGAGAAAGTTGAATAGTTGAAGAAGATTCCGAACGGGTGAATAAACCTGCAAAACAATAAAAGATGTGCTGATGGAGAATGCTACACTTCGAATGAACACTACCTTAAGGACACTTGACACATGGACTAAGTCCTTCACACCTGGCTAGACTTCACTGGATTTCTCCAATGAAATCAAGTAATAGCACCAAGATTTGTTGCTCAAAGAAATGCTGCAACTACTGCAATTCGAATAGTTGCTTCCTGCTCTGACACCATGTAATAATCTGCAAGGTATCTGGAAGTTGTAGTAACTCGCAATCAAACTCTCAAATATGTTGCAAGAAGAAGAGAAGGAGACACTCAATGATCATTCATAAACACAATAGAATAGAACATTATCTCAGTATTATACAATGAATAAGAATGTAAGTGAATGAATACAATAGAACAATAAGGTGCATAATATAGGATTCGAATAGGCCAAGTAGGGCATTCGAATTCCTAAATCAGAGTGTGGCTTGAATGATAGTGGAGTCATCATCCATTCGATGTATCAGTCATCAATGGTAACAGTCAGTCAACTGAGTCTAACTGAGTGAGGTAGGCACTAATTGAATGAAGGAGGCTCAGTGGAGGGCGCATGAGGATTCTAATTGAGTGAGGTAGGTGCTAACGGAATGAAGGAGGCTCAGTGGAGGGTGCATGAGGAGCTAACTGGAGTCAGAATGGGCAGACTAGTCTCAATGGATGTCCATCAGAGTGAAACAGTCAGTGGGGGAGTCAATCTAGCCTTAAATCAAGGAAGGACTGAGTGATAACTGTCTAGTAGATGAGAAAGGCGCCTAACTGGTTGTGGTAGGTGAGAAAGGCGCACTAGTCATGCAAGAGACTAGAGAAGGGCGCCTTTGGTAGGTGGGAGGCCCCCTGGGGGCTGTAAACAAGCTGTGGAGAGCTAGAACCAAGCTCTCGGAGCTGGGAGGTCCACCATGATGATTAATGGATGCATGCAAAGGCATCCAAATGCATGCAACATGCAGTTTTGCATGCAGGAAAAGAAGAGCTAGAGACAAGATCTAGGTGCTAGGAAGACCACCATTATGATGACTGGATGCATGCAGTTGTATGCAAATGCATGCAGCATGCAGATTTGCATGCAAGCATGCAAAACAATAAAATGATGGGGAGAATATTCCAGGAATGCAAAGTGTGAGTAATAAAAAACCACCTAATGGCTCAAAACAATCAAATCAAAGACTTGAGAAAGACTCCACCTACCAAGTTGTTTCCAAAGGAAAAAAATCTAAGCTTGGAACAAAGTGTAAAAAAGCAAGGAAAAGAGATGCCTAAATGGAAAGACAAACCTAAAAGGTTGCTCCAAAGCACCAAAAACCTTAAGAAAAGCACTCACCAAACAAAGGAGTAGGTAAGCAAACCAAAAAATGACCTTACCAACACATGGACTCAAAAGAAAAGCGAACCAGAAAGTTTTAACTCGCTTGGACTTAACTGAAAAGATAATTAGAAGGTATCTAGACCAAACAAACTTTCAAAGCCACCTTAAGGACTCAAACTTGGGGTCAAACCCTAAACAAAAGGACAAGACACAGTAAAAGCGTACTAATGTTGCCATAGACAACAAACGTTAAGAACGCAGGTCTATATGACTGCAACAAGCATCTAGGGCAAGCAAATGTGCAGCTATGTCTAACAGAGAATAGTGCACAGCCTTCAAAAAGGTTAAAAAAAGTAAAGACACCTTAAACAAGTACTCAAGCAAGTAAAGACAAACTAAAGGAATTTAGAGAGGCAAACAAGACTCAAAAGAGACATAAAAGTCTCAGGGGTCAGTCAAGGAAGCAAAGCAAAAGGATGGAAGTGAACCCAAACAACTGGAAATCAAACCCTAACAGAGAACTGAAAGTTACAGGAAAATGCACTACTGTGTAGTACAGAAACCAACGCACACTAGGAAAGATGTGCTACTGTGTAGTGGACAAAGCAACATTCATAAGATAAAATGTGCTACTGTAAGTAGGGTAAACCAGCGCACAAGGCTCAGAAGCAAACAAAAGGGATTTGCAGCAGTGGACTGAGATGAGTCTAGACAGAAAGAACATGAAACAATGACCTATAAGACCTCTTAGAGAACAAATAGACGGAAATAGACTGGAAGAAAAACCTAACAAGGTCTCCTAGAGCAGAAAAACAACTGGTTACTCCCCAGTGGAGTCGCTAGTCTGTTGTGCAGGAAAAATACCTTATAGTGAGGAGAAGACACTACCAAATTGGGTGGGGTGACATGTAAATACATTCATTGTATTGCATCTAGTTACTACAAATGGAAAGAGATCGAGATATCAAAAGAAGTACCTTTTTATCAATGGTTGGTCCTAGCTTTCGCTTGATCTTCCGCTTGATCCTCCACTATGATGAACCTGCAACACAAAGTAAACCTTCCTCAGCATATCTTGACTGTAATAAATATGATGAACTAAGAAACAACTTAACATCAAATACAATCAGATATTAAACCAAATGAACATTCAATCCAATAGACATTCATTTGGGACAGGAAGGGTATTTCCACCTTTTATTGTCAAAGAAACATAAATCAGTAGAAATATACCTAATCGGTCAATATGATTCTTCAACCGAGTCTTGGTCTGCTGCTCTTCAAAATGACTTGGGAATTCCTCCAGCGTAACAGCAGTTAAAGCATCCTTCTAGGTCCCTCTCTCATGGATCCTCCTTGTATTTATGGGGAAAGGTAGGAAGTTGGAATCGAGAGGTGGTTGAATTGGGAGGTTGGGGGAGTTGTAGAACCAACTTCAACTAATCCCAATTCGTAATCTTAATATATTTTTTGACTTCATCTTAAGATGTGCGTGGGTTTCATACAACCAGAGCAGCACACAGTGAGCAACTCTTGTACTTTGCAACAAGCGTTTGCAACATTTTTTAAGGTGTGTGCTGGATGTCCTTGAGCAAAGCAGCGCACATGTTGATGAAGAACGTTGGTTTAATATGCAAAGAGTAGCGCACATGTCATGAAATCAGTAGACAAAGTAATATTTTCAGCTGAAGAGTGTACTTCCAGCAATAACTCATCTAGGTCAACCTAGCTCTTCAATCCATGGTGTCCTTTTGTCTGATCGACAAATCAATGTGATCACGGACGAAGAAGTGCATATTTGACGTATAATAGGAAGAACAATGGTAGGGATTCTATTCTTTAAGTAGGAGAATCTTTGGTTATAATATTTAACCCTTTCCTTCCCCTCAATTTTCATTGAATACAAATCTATGACCAGGTCCTTTGGGGTTTTGTCATCTCATAATTTCTGGATAAAGAGTTTTTCAAAGTGATCCCAAGAAGAGATGGATCGAGCTTCCAGGGAAAGTACCATCTAGATTCCTTTCCCTCAAAGGTGTAACGAAACAATCTACAAACTACATCTTCATGTATGACACTCCTAAGTCTGATGGCCTGCATGAAATTTTTAATATGGTCTAGTGCAGGCGATTTATGATCAGGATTAAACATAGGAATCCACTTTCCAGGGTTCTTAGGAATTCTATGTTATTTTCCAACAATGAATACAACATCCTAGTCCAACCAGGGTCTGTTTTGGCCTTCTGCCATGGGTATATCCTCTGAAGAAGAATTGTAGGATGAATCACTATCTGATGATTCCTCAGATGAGGATGATGATAATGAAGGAGGTGTTGGTGGTGGTCCACCTATTGCAATGTTGGGTTGTGGAATTTGCAAATCTTGATCTGTTTCTTGAAATAATGAATCGAGGTTTAAGTTAGGAAACAGTTCCTGTCGAGCTACGTTTTGATTATCAGACTCTTGATTGTTAGATTTAATAACAATCCAAGAATTTTTGATCTGATGTCGTTGGATCATTTATTGTATGAGATTGTGGTTTGCTTCGATACTTTAGTGTATTCGAGCAACACTGTCATGATAATTTTTTAATATATGCTCAAGAGTAAGGGCCCCCCTAGTTGGTGATACAAAAATGATTTCGGGCCTTCTATTTCCTGCCATGTTACAGGGGTAGCAGGAATTGTGGTTGGATCTTGGACTGGTTGTTTTGTGGATGTATATGCTTGAGTGTGGATCCTGGTGACAATTGGTGTTCTTGCTAGAGGAGATATACTAGTGTTTTGTCTAGGCATGACAGATCATGGCCCTCCTTCTAGCGCAATTTGTTGAAGCCCTGGGTATGTAAGTGCTGGAATGTTTTCCAAGGCTAGCAACATAGGCTAACAGCCCAATCTGAAAGGCTTCAAACAACTCTGCGCAAGAGTAGTTCTATCCCCAGATTGTTTGGTATGGTTGAATCCCACGGATATTAGGCCTCTGCTCGCACTTAAGTGGTTCAATCCTGATGGATCTGTCTTCCTATGAAGGAAGATCGAAGGTATTCTATATCTAAGGGTGAGTAGTTTTGCTTAGAGAAAACCTAAATAAGTTAGATCTAATTTATAGAATGTGTTTTAAAATGCAGAACAACTCGATCTGAAAAATTGGTTAAATTATTTAACTAATGCATAGACATATAAATTGGATCCAGTTTAACCAGCTTTAGATAAAATAAACAATTACAATTGAATAATTTTACTTAAAGATTTGAGCACATGTGAGACTGTCCTGTTATGCACTGCCGATTAACAAACCAACAGTAATGAAACTATAAGCATTTATCATTTGCAGAAATAGATAAATGAATTAAATGAATAAATTAAATTCACTTAACACACAATAGTATCCAGACTGTAAGTTCAAATAAATTCCATCTATAGATCAGATGCATTCATTGAATTGCAAAAGATAAAACAGAGTTGATTTAATAATTAAGGTGAAAAATGTTAATTTTCAGTATTAAATCACAATACTATAGGATCTTTGCTGAGAGAATAACATCTACAGTATATCAATGCATGACAATCATAATATGACAAGCATCACAAGCATCATAAGAATCAAAAGCATAGAGACAAGAGACACAGAGTTTCCGTGGGGAAAACCCTAAGGTGAAAAACCCCACAACTTCCTCAGAGATAGAGAGAGCAATGGCTCAACCAAAATACAACCAAATAATACAGAGATAGTCTCCTAGCAGATGATCCTCCTCCTCCTCACTAGTGCGCCACTTTCCAGAGAGAGAGATATATACTTTTCCGAGTGAGTAAAATAGAGATCTCCTATCTCTATTTATACTCACCTTTTTGCCCAGTGACCTACTGGGGCCGACTTGTCTACTTTAGTACATCCACATTATATTATATATTAATTAGGGCCGACCCCATAAGGTGGTCTAATAACCCATCGGCAAGTACACACACTTGCGACACTTGTCAATCCACATGACGACACTTCCTTATAGAGGAATAACACATCTCTTATAAGGGTACAATAAATATACATATAATATACTGATGAAATACATTCCGAAGTTACATATACATCAACACTCCCTCTTAACAAGGAAGGTATTTCTCGACACAGATTTGCTAGACAAGTCTTCTTCTCTGGATCATCATCATCGATGCATCGTCATCATCATCTTCACTGCTGCTGCTATCTCGTCCAATCTCTGTCTCTACTCGTCATAGGAAGTTCTACGGAGCCAGTCCTTTTTCATACTGGATGTAGGCCCACCACCTGCAGGTCTTCATCATCACTGGCCATACTGTGGAATCCTCAGGACTTTTACGTGCGTCACAAAACCTCGAAAGAGCATCCCAGGATATTACGGGTACACAACTCCAACCTGTAGGATCTCCCAGGGCGCTATTACATGTGACCCCACCACAAAACCTCGAAAGAGCATCTTAGGATGTTACGGGTACACAACTCCGACCTAAGATCTCCCAGGGCACAAATTACATGTGGCCCACCACAAAACCTAGCAAGAGCATCTCAGGATGTTACGGGTACACAACTCCGACCTGAGATCTCCTAGGGCACAAATTACATGTGGTCATGGCAAAACCTCGCAAGAGCATCTCAGGATGTTACGGGTACACAACTCCGACCTGAAATCTCCCAGGGCCCAAATTACATGCCATAGGACAAAACCTCGCAAGAGCATCTCAGGATGTTACGGGTACACAACTCTGACCTGAGATCTCCCAGGGCAACGAATTACATGTCCTCCCAGAGCAATGTCTCGAAAGAGCATCCCAGGCTGTTACGGGTACACAACTCCGACCTATAGGATCTCCCAGACATGCTCAACTGCACAACCTGATCCACGGCCACAGAGTATCAACCTGATACTCACCATACATCATCCTGATGTACTCATGATCGTCCTGATCATAATCACTGCAACGTCCTGCTGCAAGTCATCTGGAGCAACATCCTGAAGCTCGTCATCCATGATCGTCCTGATCATCAATGCAACATCCTGCTGCATGTCATCTGGAGCAACATCCTGAAGCTCGTCATCTATGATCATCCTGATCATCACTGCAACATCCTGCTGCATGTCGTCTGGAGCAACATCCTGAAGCTCGTCATCCATGATCGTCCTGATCATCAATGCAACATCCTGCTGCATGTCATCTGGAGCAACATCCTGAAGCTCGTCATCTATGATCATCCTGATCATCACTGCAACATCCTGCTGCATGATCTACCTGATCATCAATGCATCATACATGATCCTCCTGATCATCAATGCATCTACCTGATGCATACCAAGTATCTACCTGATACATATCATCATACATGATCCTCCTGATCATCAATGCATCTACCTGATGCATACCAAGTATCTACCTGATACATATCATCATACATGATCCTCCTGATCATCAATGCATCTACCTGATGCATACCAAGTATCTACCTGATACATATCATCATACATGATCCACCTGATCATACAATGTACCCACCTGATACATATACAGATACATGGTCCAAGCATCCAACATGATGCATAAACAATACATATACATGATCCAACTGATCATATCCAGCATCCAACATGATGCGTATATACATACATAAAATGATCCAACTGATCATATCCAGCAGAAACTAGAACATCATCCTGATGCTCATCATCCAGCGCTTACATCCACAGCCATGTGAAGAATCCTCCTTCCAACATGCTCGGAATGGCTTCAGCAAATGTGTCCATCACTTCTTCCTTGAAGTGTCCTCGATCTGAAGAACGCCAAGCCTCTCTCTGAAGTACTCGAACTTCACCCTGGCTAGTGGCTTCGTCAGCACATCTGCAATCTGCTCGTCCGTTGCAACATACAGGAGCTTCACAGCTCCTCTCTGCACCATATCCCTGATATAGTGGTATTTGATCTCTATGTGTTTTGACCTGTCATGAAACACTGGGTTCTCGGACAGCTTCACACAACTCTGGTTATCACAGAAGATACCAGTAGCCTCCAACGGAAGATCAAATAACTCAGACAGTAGCTTCCGTAGCCATACTGCCTCACAACTAGCTGAACAGGCTGCAACATACTCTGCCTCAGCTGTACTCAGTGCTACGCAGGACTGCTTCCTGCTAAACCAAGAGATCACACCTGATCCCATACTGAAGAAACACCCAGATGTGCTCTTCCTATCTGCAGCACTGCCAGCCCAATCTGAATCAACATAACCCTGTAGTTTAAACTTTTGATTCGCCTCATATCTGAGCCCATAATCCACTGTACCCTTTAGGTACCTCAGAACATGCTTTACAGCAACAAGGTGAACACTCCTCGGATCCGTCAGGAACTGGCTCAATGTGTTCACAGCAAAGCAAATGTCTGGTCTCGTGTTCGTCAGGTACATCAAGGACCCAATCATCTGACGATACATAGAAACATCAACTGGCTCAGATGAAGCATCACAAAGAAGCTTCAGATTCGATGCCATAGGTGTGGCCATGGCCTTGCAATCCATCATCCCAAATCTCTTCAGGATATCTACTGTGTACTTCCCTTGACCAAGGAAAATTCCATCACTCTGCCACACCTCCATGCCAAAAACAAATAGTGCATCATCCCCAAGTTCCTCAACTCGAACTCGGCAGCAAGCTTCCGCTGTGTGTCGGCAATCAATCTATCCTTTCCTGATACAAACAGGTCATCCAAATAGTAGTATCGCTGGATTGCCTTGTAGAAAAGGTTGGAGTCCGCTTTATTCTTGGTAAAGCCCAAACTGGATAGAAAGCTGTCTATCCTACCATACCAAGTTCTGCACACATATCTGACTACACCATGCTGTCTTGAAATCCATCTGGTGTATCTACTATTTCATCACTTTTATATTTCTCAATGCTGTCATCTGCAACATGCTTGATCTGGAAGTCATAACAAACTTCCCTTCAGGTCTTGGGACTACATCCCAAACATCATTCTTCATGATCGACGGATCATGGCATTCCATTTCTTCATCCCAGATCCTGGGAACTTCAATATCTTCAATAGATATCTTTGTTGCTGGAACAAATGTTGTAGTCCTTTTTGTAGGTGAAGATATACGGTCTTTCCTACAAAACAGGTTAAATTGCATGATTAGAAACATCTCATAATTTTCAGAACAAATTCTTACACATAAAGAAATATGTCATACAGTCATGCAATTATCTTAGCCAATGCTTCAATACAACATTCATCCATATCCCGTAACTTTCTAGATGCCTTCCAATCTCTACCAGAACATTGTTAAGAGTGTGCACAACTCCCAACATGTCAGCAAAGAGGTTTCATTCTAGATAAGTAGCAATGGAATGTTGTACAGTGCCATAGGCCACTTACCCATGTATATTAGTAGTATATTGTTCATTAATGCAACTATCTTAATATGCACAATACATATCCTAAGTCTAGGAACATGAACATATACATCATTGAACAATTTTACTTAAACAAACAAATATGCAAGAAATGATAATTAAAATACTTATCTTTGTTTGTTCGTTGGGTGGACTCCCTCTGAGTCTTTGCTTCCTTGCAGGAGTTGCTGGAGTCCTAATCTGAAGTAGCTTTTTGTACACCTTTCTAATGTGGAAAGTAGAGAGATGGACAACTCCCTCTGAACATCTGCATCCTTGCATAAACCACTGGAGTGTACTCCTTTTCTTTCTTGCAGGAGCAACTGGAGTGTGCTCCCTCTTGATCTTTGCTTCCTGAATTACCTGTTCTTGAATTCATATTCATCCTTGGTCCCTATGCATGCTTATTAGTATCATGATTGTGTTATCCTTGTGAACTCATATAAAATCATACATTCATTAGTATACTATTAAAACACAATAATCTCAAGCATGTATAGTCATGATCATTTCAAACAAAAATAATAAGCATTAGCATTCAAGGTTTATGTAGGATTCTTATGGTTAGTCAAATCATAAGAAACATAACATGTCTAAACCTATAATTACTCAAACCTATGACTCTTCAGGTTAGTTGAATCATCAATCAAGATAAGAGATATAATATGCATAAAACCTGTGATTATTCAAACCTATACCTTCATGATTCTTTTGTTTAGTCAAATCAATCAATATAAGAGACATAATTCTTTTACTTATATTCCTGTTTGACCATAGGACTTTTCTGGTTAGTCATATCATTAATCAAAGTAAAAATCATAATATGCCTAAACCCATGAGTACTAACTTCAATGGATAATCATAATCAATCATGCCAAGTATACTTAAATAAAGGATCTTATCACAAGGTGAGATTCTAACTTGATATAAGAAAACATACCTGGATTAGCATGCTAGCTAATTATGTCTAACATACTCACATGATGTCTTCTTGTTCTTCTTGTGCTAGTAACCTGTATATCTCATAGGTTAACCATTATAAAACCAAGTTATACATACCTCGTAAATGGATCTTTTATGAGATCCATGACAATGGATGAATCTTTGTCCTCATGTCATCATGATCATATGTTCTTTGAACCAGAACATGATTTGTCTTTCTTGGTGTACCTTTCATGTTAGTAGACAACATAAACCTCATACAACACCATAATGCATTAGTACAATCATAAGTGTCAACACCCTAATCAATGAATATTTTCTATCGTGCATTCATAGTTTTATTAAGGTGATATGACAAGTCTAAAATCAAGATTGTACTAACCATAATAACATGAAGACAAACATACCATAAACTTAATCATGAACAAATATCGAAACATACCTCGATTAGTCATATCTGTCGGGATCGCTTGTAATATTCTTATGTAAGGCCTTAGCCTCATTCTTTGGAGGTTCATCATCTTCGGCAGCATGAGCATGAAACCTTCTTTTGCTGCCCTTCTTCTTCTTACTGGAGTTGTTGTTATTATCCCTTTTGTTCTTGGGACAATCTGAAGCAAAGTGACCCTTCTCATTGCATGTGAAGCATCTTAGGTCCTTCTTACTCTTTTGATGGAATCTTTTGTGGTGAGAGTGATCCTTTTTGGTTTTGCTTCTTTTGGTGTGAGCTGCAAGAGCTTTCTCCTCCCATCTTTTCCTCACGAGCTATAAGTCTAGCTTCTTCTTGAGAACATTCTTCCCTCAGTCTGTTGAAGGAGATCAATTTCTTCCTTGCACAAATTCCTTGAATAAAGGAATCCCATGACCTGGGTAGGCCATTTAGAGTGGTCATTACCACTTCACCATTCTCCACCATTTCATCTACTGCTTCTAATTGTTCCTTGATCTGGGAGACCCTTGAAAAGTAAGACTGAATGGTTTCTCCATTCTGAAACTTCACTGTCTTCAATTGGTTCCGCAGGGTCATCTTCCGATTTATGTTCTTTCCTTCAAATAGCTTGGTCAAAGATTCAAACATCTCTTTGGGTGTCTTGAGAGAAGACACATGGGGTATGAGATGGTCTTTGATGGAATCAGCAATGATTCTCTTTGCCTTGACCAAGTTCTTCTTGTGCAATACCTTGGCCTCTTCATCCTCTGGGATAGGGATGTCTTCTTTCACATATGAGTCCAACTCATTCTCTTCCAGGATTAGCTCAATCCTATACTTCCAGGCTCGGAAGTTATCAGCCCCTTCAAGCTTATCCTCAAGCTTGGTGTGAAGAGACATCTTTAAGAGTACTTCAAATGGAAATAGAAAAGATTTAGAACTTACCACTTGAAGTGCTGAAAACTGGATCTGGTCCCGGATTAGGGTTTGTCAGAGAAACCCTAAAAATTCAAAAAGTGAATTTCAAAATTCCGAAAGGATAGAAAGATGCGCCTTGGAGAGCTGATCAGCCTAGTACATTCAGAATTTGAGATCAGCAAAGTCTTGTCCTTCAAAATTGCCTTTTTGTCCTCCCGGGTTCACTGGGGAGAGCCCTGAATTAGGGTTTGAGTTTCCCGGAGATCTACCCAGCCAAAAATCTCGATCCAAAGCTCAAACCTTCGATTTTTGCAAGGAGCTTCCAGCTGTACCTTCAGTTTCCAGAAATTCCTATTTTTGTGGAAACCCTAATTTTTAGGGCCAAAACTGAAAATGCTCGGAACTGAAATCTGATTGGACAGAAAGATGCGCCTTGATGAGTAGATCCAATCTACTATACTGAATTTCAAAAATCTGTGGAGAGAAACCCAATAAACAAGGAATACAAGCTTCCGTCACTGCAAAATGTCTTCTTCTCAGTTAGGCTCTGATACCATGTTAATTTTCAGTATTAAATCACAATACTATAGGATCTTTGCTGAGAGAATAACATCTACAGTATATCAATGCATGACAATCATAATATGACAAGCATCACAAGCATCATAAGAATCAAAAGCATAGAGACAAGAGACACAGAGTTTCCGTGGGGAAAACCCTAAGGTGAAAAACCCCACAACTTCCTCAGAGATAGAGAGAGCAATGGCTCAACCAAAATACAACCAAATAATACAGAGATAGTCTCCTAGCAGATGATCCTCCTCCTCCTCACTAGTGCGCCACTTTCCAGAGAGAGAGATATATACTTTTCCAAGTGAGTAAAATAGAGATCTCCTATCTCTATTTATACTCACCTTTTTGCCCAGTGACCTACTGGGGCCGACTTGTCTACTTTAGTACATCCACATTATATTATATATTAATTAGGGCCGACCCCATAAGGTGGTCTAATAACCCATCGGCAAGTACACACACTTGCGACACTTGTCAATCCACATGACGACACTTCCTTATAGAGGAATAACACATCTCTTATAAGGGTACAATAAATATACATATAATATACTGATGAAATACATTCCGAAGTTACATATACATCAACAAAAAATCGGAAATCATCAAAGAAATTTGATAAATTGAACAAAGAAGATGATGAAGAACTAACAGTGATTCATTAAGCTCACAAGAAATTACAATGTCTCAAGTGAAACAACATGTCTCCATTCCTTCTCTGGCGATTTCTCCCCCCCCCCCCCCCCCCCCGCCCCTATGAGATATAATCCATTTTAATAATAATTACAAAACATTGCAAGGAAAATACCCATGAAAACAAGGATTGCAAGATATCATTCAAGATCCACCTAAGGCAATTATCCACTTGTCAGCTTCATCTAATAAGTCTTCAACATCTTGATATCTAGCATGTCCAAGTGTCAATTGGGTCTTGCAATTGAAATATTCGATCTCCTTAGCCCTTAGCTTATCCCACTAACGCAGGAAAAGTTTTATCTCACCTCCCAAATTGATAGGAGACTCAACCAGTTCTTTCAGTTCAGCAATTTGAAGGTGTTCCAACTAGTTTATCCTCTCCTTAGATGCCTCATATCTTTGATCTACATCTAGTATCAATATCTTGGGAGGATCAGATTTTTCAATTAGAGTGAGGGTTGAGAAACCCAAGTTGGTCAACAGCTGACCAGAAGCATACCATGTTCTACTACAAATCACCTGTGCTTATTCAATAGTATCTTCTACTATTCCACAGACATTTTCTCATGAATCTAATGAAATCCTTATCTTTCTAAATTTAATGCTCTCAAAGAAGGGTATACCTCTAGGCCTATCCTTTATATACCTTTTCCAATCTATAACATTGCCAATGGCCTTAAGTGCTTCCTTTCTTCTTTCATTATGCTCAAGAAGATTATCTGGATATTTTTCAAAATCATTGTAAGTCTCTCTAATTTCATCCAGGCATTCAAATAACTGAACTAGAAGGTTCTTGTAATCTTCATTGATCTTCAAAGCAAACTCCTTAAATTCTTTAGAAGAAAACCTAAGGAAAGAAGAGACAGCAACCATGGTTGCTACTTCCTTAACTTGTGATTCCAATGCTATGATCTTTGGAGCATATCCATCCTTTGACAATTTGGCATCCTGAAGCTGTTGTACAAGAGCTGGGTCCTTTTCCTGCAACTCTTTAAGCTCACTATCATGCTCAGACTTCATTTCCTGAATCTGAACTTTATGTTCTTCTTCAACCTGTATTATCTTCTTCTTAATCTCTTGTAACTCTTGTTGTTTCACAGCAATATGCTGATTCGGTGAAGTGACCGAATCATAGTTAGCTCCTGCAAATGCCCCCATTACTGCAGCAATGTCCAATGCTTCCTGCTGGATGTCAGTAGACTATTTTATCCAAATCACCTGATTAGGAACAAGCCCTTGCACCATGATTGTTTCCCTGCATCTCTTATTACCTCTTTTCACTACTGCCTTCTCAGATTTGTTGTATAGGTATGCTCCCAAAGAAACTACAACATCTTCCACAAAGTCTCCCACTATATCCTTTGTTGATGTTGACATATCAGAAGTTGAAAATAAAGGTGGATTTTGCGAAACAACATAAGTTGGGATTGGGACATTGATTTCGGTGGTGGAAATGGAAGGCGAAATGATGGTAAGGAAGATGAAGTGGAAGGTGGAGAAATGAACTCTGGGAGTGAAACAGATATTGGAATGATAGGTGTTTTTGGAAATGGAGTAGATGTGGTGGGAAGCTGGGTTTCAACATCATGTGTAGGTGTAATAGAAGCTGGGATCACAATTGATTCTTGTGAAGTCACCACAGGGATTAGCAGTGGCTCATTTTTTGTGAGTAATGGAGTTATGATATCAGCGAATAAGAGGGATGATGGGGTGATTGGGATATCCAATGGATTAGTAAGTGTTGCAGCTATGGAAATGGTAACCTCTGGTAACTGAAGATCAGGGACAGAGGTATCAGCTATCATATCTTCCAAGGCGTTGGAAGAAGTTGAAGTGGCATGGATAACATTAGGTAAAATGTCAAGAAAAGTAATGGCACATGAGAATTTAGAGGAAAGTGTTTCCTGATCCTCATCACTATCTTCAATATTGAGCATAGTTACCTTAGGCACAGGATTTTCTACCTTTTGCTTCTTTGGGTGTAGAGGCTGCAGCAACAGTTTGAGTTTCCACTACTGAAGTTCGTGCTGCCAATTCTTTTTTCATCTCAATAGCTGATTGAATTAGAGCATTGAGATTTTCCAAAGGCCTGGACTATGAGGTGTCTTCAATAGGGCCTTTACCCTTATCATTATCATCATAGGTTAGCATCAATGGAGTCTTTTATTTCTAAGCCTCCTTTTCTGCCATTTCTTTATGAACTTTATCATCCAGTGACAATTCCATTTTACTGTAGTTCAAGGCCTTAGTCTTGAGCTCTTGCTAATACTGAAAATGAAACTTTGTTCTTCCTTTGAATTAGCTCTGTTCATGACCTCAACAAAAGAGTTAACACCCTGGTAGATAGAATGAGTCAGGTTCAGTTTGGTGAGCATATTCCTTCTTCATGTGTTCTTGTGCAAAATGACTGACCAGAAATGCCTTGGGATCATGCATCCTCTAAGGAGTTTCCACAAGCTTAAGAGCAACAATTTTCTTTCCAAGTAGGCCAACGTGAGTTGAATTCTGAACTGTTAAAGGCCCCAGATTAATTGGGAACTTGGGCCACCCCCTTCTTTTAGCTCCTATGAGCTTGGGAAAGACACCATCAATAGCAGTTTGAAAATAAATTTCCTCTAACAACAGTCTATATGAGATGATCCTCGGTAGTAGATGTACAGTGTTGCCACCCCAAATCCTGACATAAGAAAAATATTCTCCTATGTACCAGTCCCCCATTGTAGACACCAATGCCTTATCATATTGAGAGAAAGTGGGAGCATTTTCCTTAAAAATCATCATATGAATTGAACCAATGAAATGATCAAAGATCTCATATATCATAGGCATGAAATTGACTTCCCATAACATAGAACAATAGATATGCAGAGGAAGTGCAAACAAGGTCCAGTTCCATCCAATGGAGGGAAACTGAAAAGCTGCACAGAAGATGTCCATGATGTATGATGAATAAAATAATAAAGGCTTTCTAGAGGCAGGAGTCTTCTGACATTTTTCAATAGCTGACTTAATCTCCATTGACAAAATTTGGGCCCAGTTAAAATACTCCCCTGTAGTGAGCACATGATGAGTGAGGGGTGCTCATTCAGCTTTGAATATAGAATAATTTGGTATCCCATACAGTCTGCAAAGCATAGCTTCCAGATAAAGAGAACGGTTCTTTGAACCGAGAAATAGGGTACGATTTATTAGCCTTAGGCGCGAAGCTTGCCGGTTTATTCATCCAAGACCTAAGCTTCTCATCAAAATTGAACTGGGTTGCCGCAGTGTTAAGGAATTTGGCATTGAGCAGGAGGTTGGGTTGTCTCTGAGCATAAGCCCTAGCAAAGGCTTCAGGTCGGAAGTAAGTTAACTGTGCCCTTGACTTGTCATTGAAAGAACGGTTCTGAGGGTTAGCATGGTCAATAACCCATTTAACGACGTCGGTATAAGGCATAAGGGATGGCCTGACCGCAATGGCATGTAATTGGGAATGGCCAATGTTCTTGTAGAAAGACTGGTTCTGCTAGATTTCCGAGAAATCATCATTGTCAAATATGGAATATATGCAGGACCAATCTAGGTACAAAGTTTCAGAAACTCGGCCACTCATATCAGAAAAAATGTCGTAGTTTGGGTCTTTATTTTTAAGTTCTCTCAAGGCAGTTTTCGAATGGGTAATTCTCAACATGGTAAGAAACTGGTAGATTCTGATAAATCAATCAAACCAATCAATAAATGATTTCTAAATGAGGAAATTCTACAAGCAACCAATAGGAAAAGAAAGAAAACCAACCTGAGCTGACGAGAGAGGCAGGAAAAACAACCCTAGTAAAACTCGCAGTAAAATCTTGATCCCAGATGAAATTCACGAGAATGAAAATGGTAAAAAGAAAAATGAAAATTCGAGATAGTTAACATGCTCGTCGAATGAAATATGGATTGTAGGATCAAACCAAATCAACGACTAAGGTTTAAAATGAAAAGAGGAAAAAGAGTTGCAGAACAAAACTTTTGGGAAAATATAAAGGGTTTCCGCAATCCGCAATCCGAAATGCGGGTTGCGGGATCACAAATTTTAAATATAAATGAACCAAAAGTTTCCGCAATCCACAATCCGCAATTACGGGCTGCGAGTTGTGGAATCGCAAATAAAATTATTGAAAAAATGTTTGTTCCACTTTCCGCAATCCGCAATTGCGTGTTGAGGATTGCGGAAACACAAAGCGCAAAATTATTCTTCAAACTCTTTCCGCAATCTCTAATGCGGGTTGCGGGTTGCAGAAAAGAAAAGCCGATTTATTCAAAATCATTTCTGACATCTGAAATCCGCAACTATGGGTTGCGGAAAGAAGGAAATTCAAACCCAAATAACTAAGCATCCGCAATCTGTATTGCGGATTGTGAATTGCGGGTTGTGGAAAGGACAAATTCTGGAGAAAATTTATGCTTTCCGCAACTCACAAAAACACACAAAAATCCATAAATTTTCTAAGGGAAAATTTATTAATTGGATTGAAAGATGAAAAATAAATGAAATATATGGTAAACATCATAACAACCCCAAAATAAGTGAGGGAATTGGAAATTACCTTCGAAAATAAGAGTTGGGGCTCCCATTGTTTAATTAAATAATGGGATATGTTGTGCCTACAACACACCCAAATCGTGGCTCTAATTGCAAATCCGTCAATTCCAATGGATCTCAAATGTCGGGTTTCATCTAGGGGACCCCCCACAGCATGCTTAAAACCCCTGGAAATAGTGTTATTGTGCCATCTTTGGATCTAGGGTTTTGCTCAGTGAAGGCCATTCAAATATTGCTCAAGGGGGTCATTTCTCGTCCGAAGGATCCTGGGCATGCGTGGCCATTGTGGACATGTCCACAGTGCCCATATGCACGTGTGAGACATGAGGGAACCCCGTTCTGCTCACCGATTTGGGTTCTGTGACCCTAGAGCAAATCCTCAAAGAGTCCTCGAATGGCCCCGGGGTGCAAGACAAAAATGCCCGCAGAGCCCAAATCGTGGCTCCGACCATGAATCCGTTGATTTTGATGGATCTGGGATGTCAATTTTCAGCTAGGATCCCCCCCACATTGTGCCTAAAACCTTCGGAAATGGTGTTATTGTGACATCTCCGGAGCTAGTGTTTTGCTCAGTGAAGACCATTCGAATATTGCTCAAGGGGGCCATTTCCCATACGAAGGTGTTAGGATATTCCTATACTCCATCCTAGTCCCACCAGTATTTTGATCATTTACATTTTCAGTCATGCATGCACTTTTAGGGTTTGCATGCATCATTAGGGTTTACATGCATTTGCATGCATTCCAGTCATCAGTCCAACACCTAGTCCTCAGTTAGCCAGCCCCTGGGAGCTTCTCTCATATTAGTTTTAGTCCTCCTAGAGCTTAGTGCGCCCTTCCTCCTTGATTTAAGGAAGCCACTCGTCCTGTCTCACCTACCACTGAATTTCACTTCAGTTGAATCAGTTATCTTCAGTTGTCTTCAATTCTTTCCTTGATTTAAGGCTAGACTGACTCTCAACTGACTGTATCACTTCGATGGACCTCCATTGAGACTTGACTTCCCATTCTAACTCCAGTTAGCTCCTCATGCGCCCTCCACTGAGCCTCCTTCATTCAGTTACATTCAGTTACACTCAATTACACCTACCACACTCAGTTTGACTGATGGTTGACAGTTACTTGAGCATTGATGACTCCACTGATGATGAGATAGACCACTAGTTGTTCTCCGATGACACTCCAGTGATCCTTTGATCACTCCATGAAGGCTAATTCGAATTTCCACCTTAGGCATTCGAATCCTCATGCATTGTACTATTTATTTTTCCATATTGTGATTAATTAATTAGTGTGTGTGAAGTATTATTGCTTCTATCTGAGTTCTACTATACCATATTATTCTGTTGCTCATTATACTGTATTGTTCACTCTTCTTCTATTTTCCTACTTAATCATAATTCTCTTGTGAGTTATACATCATCTCTTAGCTCTACTGTGAGGGTTTTCACATGGTATCAGAGCATGTTGAGAATATTGTTTATCTCCATTCTTGAGAGTTTTTTGCAGGTTATTACCAAGATTTCGAATGCAGCAGTTGCAGCAATTTCTACATTTTTGCAACAGTAGCAGTTGCAGTTATTCTATATTGTTTTTGCAGGTCTTCTATAGCTTCAATTTATGATTTAGAAGGAATTAATTCTCTTTATCCATTCAACTATGATGAATGGAAACCAAGAATGATAGCATACTTGAAGATCCATGATCTTTTTTATTGTTATTTTGAAAGAGAGTTCGAATTCCCCCTGAAGAGAAGATTGACTGGTTAAATAAAGGTGACATGCACTTTGGAGCAATGATGTTTTCTTTGTCTGCATACCAGAGATTCCAATTCAAATACCGTAATGGTGTTGAAACTCCAAAGGAGTTATGGACTCCAAAAGAGATATGGGCTCACCTGGATGGAAAATTTGGCAGAGAGAATGAAGGGATTGGTCCAAACCCATTCGAGAGCAAGAAAAGTAATGCATTCGCTCCCCTTGATGTTCTCTTAGATCATGAACCAGTATCATCTCATATTGAAGTTGTCCACAAAGAACCTGCAGATTCTACACTCATGCTCCAACTTTCTTCTCTTTTTGTGCCAGCTCACACTCTAGATATTGCAGAAGGTCCTAAATCCTCTCTTGCACCAGATTCTGTTGGTTTGCATCATGATCACATGATTATTTCGGAGGAAAAATCAGCTATTGGAGGTAATGTATTCGCTCTCCTCAAGCAATCACCTCTTATTTACTACTATATGATCATTATTCCATGCTTTTAGAAGGTTATTGAAGAATATGGCCATTGCCATTTGCTTGGGATAATTTCTCATGCACATCATGGTTTTGATCTCACCTTTGCTAGTTCAAAGGAGATCTCAAGAAACCATGACCATTCGCTTGGGATAATTGCTCATGCATTTACTGGTTTTGATCTCACCTCTTATGGTTCAAAGGAGATCTCAAGAAACCATGATTCAAGTCTTGGATCTAATTTGGATCCTAAGAAAACACTACTTGAGATAATTTCTCATGAATATGATGGTTTTGATCTCACCCCTACTGGTTCAAAGGAGATCTCAAGAAACTATTCTTCAAGTCTTAAATATGATTTGGATTTCAAGCTATTATTTGATGGTTCGAAGGAGAAGACAAAAGACTATCTGCATATTCATGTTTTTTATCCTACCTCAACTGATTCGAATCACAGGTTCAAGGATCATCCTCATACTTTTGGATTTGTTCTCATCACATTCGATCTAAAGAGCAAGTACAAGCACATGCTTTTTGAGTATGATCCACTTCTTCCCAAGAAGAAGATACCTCCAGACAAATAACCAAGCATCACACCTGCTTGAGTTTGGAGCATTTATTTTTTATGTGTGCCTTACAGTCTGTTTTGAGGGGGGCGCATTTTTCCCATGAAATTTTCCCCACTTCCTTGGTTTATTGACTGTTATTATTCATTGTATTGGGTGACCTTTGGTCTTAGTTACTAGAGCCCAGGATGGATTAAGGGGGGGTGTTAGGATATTCCTATACTCCATCCTAGTCCCACCAGTATTTTGATCATTTACATTTTCAGTCATGCGTGCAATTTTAGGGTTTGCATGCATCATTAGGGTTTGCATGCATTCCAATCATCATTCCAACACCTAGCCCTCAGTTAGCCAGCCACTCATCCTCTCTCACCTACCACTCAGTTGCACTTCAGTTAAATCAGTTATCTTTAGTTCTTTCCTTGATTTATGGCTAGACTGACTCTCAACTGATTGTATCACTCCGATGGACCTCCACTGAGACTTGACTTCCCATTCTGACTCCAGTTAGCTCCTCATGCGCCCTCCACTGAGCCTCCTTCATTCAGTTACATTCAGTTACACTCGGTTACACCTACCACACTCAGTTTGACTGATGGTTGACAATTACTTGAGCATTGATGACTCCACTGATGATGAGATAGACTACTAGTTGTGCTATGATGACACTCCAATGATCCTTTGATCACTCCATGAAGGCTAATTCGAATTGCCACCTTAGGCATTCAAATCCTCATGCATTGTACTATTTATTTTGTCCATATTGTGATTAATTAATTAATGTGTGTGAAGTATTATTGCTTCTATATGAGTTCTACTATACCATATTATTCTGTTGCTCATTATACTATATTGTTCACTCTTCTTCTATTTTCCTACTTAATTATAATTACTCTTGTGAGTTATACATCATCTCTTAGATCTGCTATGACAATTTTCACAAAAGGCTCTCGGGCATGCGTGGCCACTGTGGACACATCCAGAATGGCCATACGCACATGTGGGAAATGATGAAACCCAGTTCCGCTCGTTGGTTTGGGTTCCGTGCCACTGGAGCAATTCCTCAAAGTGTCCCTGAATGGCCCCGGGATGTCGGACCAAAATTCCCACAAGAGCAAAACCGTGACTCTGATCATGAATCCGTCGATTCTGATGGATCCGGGGCATCGGGTTTTAGTTAGGGGACCCCCCACAGCGTGCCTCCAAACCCCAAAAATGGTGTTATTGTTCCATATCTGGAGCTAGGGTTTTGCTCAGTGAAGGCCATTCGAATATTGCTCAAGCGGCTCATTTCTTGTCTGAAGGCTCTCGGGCGTGCATGGCCACCATGGGAACATCCAAAATGGCCATACGCATGTGTGGGAGATGAGGGAACCCCATTCTACTCACCGGTTTGGGTTCTGTGCCCAGGAGAAAATCCTCAAAGTGTCCTTGAATGGCCCCGGGTGCCAGACCAAAATGCCCGCAGAACACAAACCATCACTCTGATCACAAATACGTCGATTCTGATGGATCTGGGATGTCGGGTTTCAGCTAGGGGACCCCCCACAGCATGCCTCCAACCCCCAGAAATGGTGTTATTGTGCTATCTCTGGAGCTAGGGTTTTTCTTAATGAAGGCCTTCACTGTGCAAAACCCTAGCTCCGAAGATGGCACAATAACACCCTTTTCGAGACTTCGAGGCATGGTTTGGGGGCCCCCTAGCTAAAAACTGTCGTCTTGGATCCATCGGAATTGATGGATTCACGATCAGAGTCACGGTTTGTTTTGCTATGGGCATTTTGGTTCGGCACCCCAGGGCCCTTCAGGGACACTTTGAGGATTTTCTACGAGGTCAAGGGACCCAAACCAGCGAGCAGAACGGGGTTCCCTCAGCTCCTGAACATGCAAGTGGGAATTTTGGATGTGTTCACGATGTCTGTGCACGCCCGGGAGTTTTCGGATCGTAAATGACCCCCTTGAGCAATATTTGAATGTCCTTCACTGAGAAAAACCCTCGCTCCGGAGATGGCACAAAAGCACCGTCTCGGGGGTTGGAGGCAAGTTATGGCGGGGGGGCTAGCTGAAACCTGGTGCCCTGGATCCATTGAAATCAATGGATTCACAATCAGACTAACGGTTTTGTTGCTATAGGCATTTTTGACTGGCACCCCGGGGCCATTCAGGGACACTTTGAGGACTTGCTCCAGGGGCACGGAACCCTAACCGACGAGCAGACCTGGGTTCCATCATCTCCCACACATGCACATGGAAATTTTGGACATGTTCATGATGGCCACGCACACCCGGGATCCTTCGGATCGTAAATGACCCCCTTGAGAAATATTGGAATGGCCTTCACTAAGCAAAACCCTAGCTCCGGAGATGGCACAATAGCACTATTTCTGAGAATTTGAGGCAAGGTGTTGGGGGGGGGCCTAGATGAAACCTGGTGTCTTGGATCCATCAAAATCAATGGATTCACGATCAAAGTAACGTTTTTGTTGCTATAGGCATTTTGGTCCAGCACCCCAGGGCCATTCAGGGATACTTTGAGGAATTGCTCCAAGGGAACAGAACCCAAACCGATGAGAGGACTTGGATTCCCTCTAGTCCCACACATGCACGTGGCCATTGTGGACGTGTTCAATATTGCCATGCATGCTCGGCAGCCTTCGGATCATAAATAACCCCCTTGAGCAATATTGGAATGGCCTTCACTGAGCAAAACCTTAGCTCCAAAGATGGCACAATAGAACTGTTTCTGAGACTTCGAGGAAAGGTGCGGGGGGTCCCTAGCGGAAACACGGTGTCCCGGATCCATCGAAATTGACAGATCCATGATCAGAGTAACAATTTTGCTACTGTGGGAATTTTTGTCTGGCACCCGAGGCCATTCATGGAAACTTTGAGGAATTGCTATGGGGGCATGGAACCCAAACCAGTGAGCTGACCTGGTTTCTGTCATCTCCCACACGTGTGTATGGCCATTGTGGATGTGTCCACGCACGTTCGGGAGCCTTCGGACGAGAAATGACCCCCTTGAGAAATATTCAAATGGCCTTCACTGAGAAAAACCCTAGCTCCGGAGATGGCACAATAACATAGATTCTAGGGGTTGGAGGAATTTTGTGGGGGGTCCCCTAGATGAAACCCAACATCCGTGATCCTCCAGAATCAACAAATTCATGATCGAAGTCACGGTTTTCCTGCTGCAGTAATTTTGGTCTGCCACCCCGGGGCCATTCAGGGACACTTTGAGGAATTGTTCCGGGGGCACGGAACCCAAACCGATGGGCAGGCCTGGGTTCTGTCATCTCCCACATGTGTGTATGGCCATTGTTGATGTTTCTATTGTGTCCACACATGCTCGGGAGCCTTCGGACGAGAAATGACCCCCTTGAGCAATATTCGAATGGCCTTCACTGAGCAAAACCCTAGCTCTAGAGATGGCACAATAACACCATTTTCGAGGGTTGGAGGCACGTTGTGGAGGGTCCCCTAGCGGAAACCCGGCATCCCAAATCCATAGGAATCAACAGATTCATGATCGGAGCCATGGTTTGGGTGCTTCGATCATTTTGGTCCAGCACCCCGGGGCCATTTAGGGACACTTTGGGGATTTTCTCCAAGGTCACGGAACCCAAACCGGGGAGCGGACCTGGGTTCTGTCATCTCCCACACATGCGTAAAGGAGCTTTCAAAATTCTATATAAGACATTTTTTAGGGTTGTTTGGCTCCCAAGTGTTGATACATATGAAAAATGGCTAGGTAAATGTTGCTAATGAGATTAAATGAGGGTTGTGCTTGCTCAAATCCCTAAGGGAACACCTCACACAAGAGGTCATACACTTATAACCACATCGTGATGCTCCCTAAGCTATTGAGACAATATTGAGAAAGGAGCTTTCAGAAAAACAAATAGGACATGCCTTAGGGTTCTTTGGCTTCCAAGTGTTGATACATACTTCATTAGGATATTTTGAGAACCATTTATGGATATGAGGGCCTTGTACATGGTTGGGAGGAGGACTGCAAACCTTAGTAAAAATAAAGCTTCTAAGGGAAGGGAAACTTGAGGTTTTGAACTTACAGGTGTATTATTGACATAGGTTCACAACAATAAAATAGGCCTTAAATGACAAGGATATGTTTAGCCTCCAATAAATGATATTGGGTGCAACTAGGAGTATTTTAGCACTCAGTATGTTTTTTATGGCACTAAACATGGTCAAATGATGAAACCTTGGCCTTGGAACCAATGATCAATTTGATGGGTCATTTGTAATGCTTCAGGGCATCATTCATGAATCTTGGTCCCTAGAAGGTTCCTTTAGAGCCTAATGCATAATTCAAAATTCAAAATAGTTGAAAGTGATATTTAGGTGTGTAATTGTGTTTGAAAAGATGATGTTGTGTGTTATTTTATAATAATATTTGTATGGTTTTCTTTGTGCGAGTGTGTATGTAAATATTTTTCTATGTGAAGTTTTCTTAAATGGATGGGAACTTGAATTGGAGTGGTTGGTGTAAAACATCAATGTATTGTAATAGTAACTTAATCATAACTCAAACATCAAATAAATGATATAAGGTAACGATATCAAATAAACTATCTAACATGAATAACATTAATCATGCATGAATAAACAATCACATGGCTATTCTATGTACCTCAATCAATCAGGCTTGTTCGGGTACACAGGGTACTACCAAAGGACCGAACACCAAGAGAAACCATTTCACACAAACAGATCTTAGATCAACACACCGATGTTTTGACGTGGTTTAAACCCTCTTGAGGGAAACACTCCACGGCCCCGGCCAAATAGCTTCTACGGGACAATTTATTATGCAAAGAAAGAGAGTTACAAATGAGCTTCTCATAATCGATCAACTAAACAATGAACCTCCATGCTCTTTAAATAGAGATCATGGACCAATCGAGTGTTAAGCCACGGATCAAGGTTAGGTTTGATCTAAGAGAAGTTGAGCCATCGGATCACTCTATGTCGGGAACATATCGTGACCGTCGGATTAAATATTTACAAATGCATACTAATGCATACTAAAGAAACACACTATCCCTAACGGATACATTACACAAGTTGATCTTAACTAACTCCTAAGTGTCTAAATATCCTAACATCCCCCCTTAAGAACAACTTGGGATAGGATTGAAGGATTTACAAAAGTGACACTATTAGGAGAAGGAAGGAGGCATTAGAGCCTATCCCCCCTTAATGACAAGTTCCTGAACTCCTAACATAGATCGAAGTTTAGAAAACTTCGCTTCTGTAAGAGACTTGGTGAAGATGTCTGCAACTTGATCATCTATAGGGAAAAAGAGCACTTCAAGAACCTGATCATGAACAAGATTTATGATGAAGTGCATATGTAGCTCAATGTGTTTACTGCGTTGATGTAGAACTGGATCTTTGGCAAGCTTGATGGCACTTTGATTGTTGCACCAAAGTGGA
Organism: Larix kaempferi; assembly: GCA_027924585.1. NCBI lineage: Eukaryota > Viridiplantae > Streptophyta > Pinopsida > Pinales > Pinaceae > Larix > Larix kaempferi. Next base: position 6,531,993 of record BSBM01000031.1, on the reverse strand, counting down.
GTAGGCTACTACTGCTCAAATCCAAACTCTGAAAGGATCTATCGAAGCCATAAAGCTTCCTGACTGGCATTAACTACTGCTCGATATTCTGCCTCTGCTAAATAAAGAGCAAGAGCTTGTTGTTTCTTACAAGCCCAAGTAATAGGTCCAGATCCCAGACTGAAAACATAACCTGCAGTAGACTTTCGATCATCAGGATCGCCGACCCAATCTGAATCAGTGAAACCAACCAACAAAGGTTTCCCCCCTATACTGTAATGAATCCCAAATTGAACTGTACCTCGAATATATCGAAGTATTCTTTTAGCTGCTTTCTAGTGACTTTCATGAGGTGTCTCCATATAACGGGAAACACGAACAACGACAAAGGAAAGGTCAGGACAGGAATGAGTCAAGTATAAGAGACTACCAACAAGCTGACGATACAAGGTGGCATCGACTTCAGGTGAAGTACAAGTGGTAGAAAGTTTGACTCCAGACTGGAAGGGAGAGGGGGCTGGTGTACAATCTTCCATGTGAAAGCGACGAAGAAGGTCACAAGCATACTTAAAATGTGAAAGAAAGATTCCTTCTTTGGTTTGCAGGACTTGGAGACCAAGAAAATAATGCAAATGTCCTAAGTCTGACATTTCAAAATTTTGTTTAAGACTGGATTTCACATGGGTTATAAGCTTAGGGTCACTACCAGTACGAATAAGGTCATCAACATATAGAACAAGTATGATGAGATGGTTTCCTACTTTCTTGGTATATACATTGGGGTTAGAATGGCATCTAGAAAAACCAGTGTCAAGGAGAAAGTTATCCATTTTAGCATACCAAGCTCTAGGATCTTGCTTAAGGCCATATAAGGATTTCTTAAGGGGGCAGATAAGGCTAGAGTTATTCTGAACATAGCCAGGAGGTTGTTCCATGTAAATTTCCTCCTATAAATCACCATGTAAGAAGGCAGACTTGACATCCATTTGATGGACTTCCCAGTTGTGTAAGGCTGCAAGGGAAAGAACAAGGCGGATGGAGTTCATTTTTGCGACGGGAGCAAAGGTTTCATTGTAGTCAATCCCTTCAACTTGGGAAAAACCTTTGGCAACTAACCTTGCCTTAAGTCTTTCAACACTTCCATCTGATGCATACTTAATTCTGTAGACCCATTTACATCTGACAAGTTTTCTTCCTTTTGGAAAAGGTACAAGATCCCAAGTATCATTCGCCATTAAGGAACGATATTCTTCATCCATGGCTACATCCCAATCTGGATTCCCTGAAGCTTCTACAAAAGTTTTTGGATCATGATTCTCGGAAACTTGAGCCAAAAGAGAAGAGGCTCGCTGAAACTGAGAACGTGTTCGACGTTGATCTCTAGGATCACCGGCAAGATCACCAGCTGCTTCACATGTTGAACAAACCCATCGAGGAAGCACTTGTGCTGGTGCAACTGGAGGAACATGAGTAGGAGGAGGTGGATTTTCATCCTCACTGTCATCATCAGAAACTGGAGTTGGAAACCTGTCAAGGAAGTTGGAAGAAAAAGAAGAATGCACAAACGTTGAATCAGGCTCGTAGGCCAAGGATGGCACAATCCCCAAGTTAGGCTCGCAGGCCAAGATATTTTCATCAAATTTAATATCTCTTCTAATGATTATATCATGAGAATGTGGTTGAAGAAGTCTATAACCTTTTAAATCTTCAGAATATCCAACAAATATGCACTTTTCACTTTTAGGCTGCAATGCTTTCCGTTTTTCATCCGGAATGTGAGCCCATGCTTCACTACCAAACACACGGAAGTGACTTACATCAGGTTTATTTTTACTCCATGCTTCTTCTGGTGTTATACCTTGTAATGCTTTAGTGGGGGTGCGATTAACTATGTAATTTGCACAATTAATGGCTTCAGCCCAAAATTGAAGACTTAGTCCCTTAGATTGGATCATACAATTAGCCATTTCTTTTAAAGTGCGGTTCTTCCGCTCAGCTACACCATTTTGTTGTGGTGTATATGGAACAGTGTGCTGTTGTTGGATGCCTTATTCAGTGCAGAAAGTAGTGAACTTATTGTTAGCATATTCTCCTCCATTGTCAGATCTTAACTTAATAATTTGATGACCAGATTGTTTTTCCACAAGGGCCTTGTAGGCCAAGAACATGTTAAATACTTCGCTCTTAAGTTTGTTGATGCCCCGGAGATTGCAGCATCAATCAGAAAGGGATCCTCCCCAATAGACTATCCCAATTAGATTATCTACCGTTTGGTATGGGGAATCCGTCTGGTTAACGGTTCTGGCAACTGTGGGTTTGGAGATTTGATCCAAATTATACCGGTTATGGACCGATCCACCATTATTTTGATTTTATGTTTTATAATGATATGCAAGTGCCTAATCTAAATTTAATCTAAATGTAGAACTGAAAAACAGATCTATGTCTTATAACTGAAAATAAATCTAAACTATCCCTGCAAGGAGCAAATTGAAAGCATGAATAATGAGCTGTAGGAGTTATCTAAAGAATAAACAGACAGCCATTAAATCTTAAAGATAAAGCTACAGCAAAGGTAAGAGATATCAGAAGATAGCTTCTAATTTAATATAACTCATTCCATTACTCATGAAAGAGAGAATTCATTTGCACAGAGAGAAGCAAGATCACTTAATACAATGAAATAATTCAAGACAGTAATAAAGATCTCACAGCAAAGTATAGCAAACATAGGAATAATCCAAAATGCATCCAATCTCCATTCTCATGCAAAGATGTCTTCTCCAGGCTCTTATTAGGAAGATTTTATTTTCTTGAAACATGTGCAAGATAGCTCGTACAAGTCCAGAAAATATTTCCCTACCAAAAGTCCCTCTACATTACTTCCTAACTTCTATTTATAATATTACAAAATGCCCTTTGGGCTGCCACCTAGCCCTTTACACTTGTCACCTACAGACTTTTCCCCTTATAACAAACAAAAATGTGACCCCCTTCTTAACAGAAAATTATTTAAAAAAAAGGAAAGGACAATTGTCCCATAACTCCACGTTTTATACATATGAAAGCCAAAATACAAAATATAGGAATTAATGCTCTAAAATCAGAGCATTCATTCTTGGGCAGGCGCTCCATCTGGGAGAGAAGCACTTGAACTAGCTGTTGCTGCTGTTGCTGCTAGGAGAGAGGAAATCGAGCCAGCTGGTATTGCAGCTGCTTCTAGGAGAGGAGCACCTGGGCTGGCTGTTACCTCTGCTGCTACTGGAAGAGAAGCACATGGACTGGCTGTTACTTCTGCTGCTGCTACTGCTTTCTTTTCTTCTTCAGCAATGTGACTATACCAGACACTAGTGTCTCTGATAACTACATTTGCTGTGGAAGGTAGCAAGATTTTCTGGGAAGTTACATATTTATCAAGATTTGCTCCAATGTCCTGAATCTCCACAACAGCTGCTTGGTGGATTTCTTTAAGCAAATGGTTATGTATTGATGACATACCAATATAATGATGGAGATCATCAACGACTAAGACATCAATCCTTTTTACATATTCTGCTTGGATATCCAGTTCCTCCTTAAAGTTAGACAAACGTTGCTCCTTGCTCGGGAACTCGTCAAGTGACTGAGGGAAACTCAACTTGCATTTATCATGCACTTCATGGATTTTTGATAGAGACTATTACTTTTATTCATTGTACCTTGGATCTTAGTCATTAGCTTAAAGCTACAGCTTCTGAAAAATTCCAAAAGGGCTAGATCTTCATTAAAACCATCTACAGATTTGAATGGGAGATGTTTGGGGAAATCCACCTTTCCTTCTCTCCATTGTATATGACTCGGGATATTTGCCTTAACCCGGGTATATTTAGCCTTAAGCCTACTGGCCTCTGCATTAATCTCTTTTAATCTAACCACCATGGTCTTGAGCTTGCATATTTCCTCAGTGATAAGTTCCTGAGTGTCATGGATTTGCTTTAGGATGTCACAAGACAGCTCATGGAAAGGAGACATATCTATTGCCCTGCCTTCTGCTTGTTCTAATTGCCCGACCAATAGCTGCTTATCTGCCTCTAGATGGGATACTTTAGCTTCTGCATCGATCTTTTCTGCTTCTAAGATCATCATCTGGACCGCCATGTGCTCCTTTTCTTCTTCCAAAAGGTTATACTTGTCTGATAATTCCTTATGTTCAACAGATAGGCGATTATACCTATGCACTACGAGATCTCTGTAAGCCTGCTCGTTAGCCATAGTGTGTTGTAACATGCGAGCTCTCCTCTTTGTTGACTCAACTTCTTTAACTATATCGGCCACATTGTCCAGAGTTGCTTTTGCTGTCTCTACAACGGCGGATGCCATAGCTAAGGGAGCCTTATTTGTGTTTTGCATTACTGTGGTCTCCTGGTGGGTAACAATATCTTCTTGGAAGAGTCTCTTTATCCTCTCTTCCGATTTAAGGACCATTTCCTTCCTCTTCTTATCATAGACAAATTCATCCCATCTAGACACGGTATGCTCTCCTGATGGAGTGTACGGGATGATCGGGAGATCTATAATATCTATTTCTACTCCCGCGAGTGGGGTCTGGACTACCTGAGCTGGATCTGTTCCCAAATTTTGGGTACCAGAGATACCTGCTTGTGCTGTGTCCGCCTCCACATTTTGAGTGCTGGAGACACCTGCTTGAGATGTGTCTATCTCCATGTCCTGAGTGCCGGAGCCTCCTGCCTGGGCATCTTCAACCTGTTTTGCATCCTCTGCTTCTTTCTGCTGCTGGGCTTCCTCAATTTCTTTCTGCAGCCTTTCATTTTCTGCTTCTTGCTGCAATCTTGCCACTTCAGCTTCTTGCTGCAATCTTGCCTCTTCAACTTCTTGCTGCAATCTTGCCTCCTCTCTTAACCTTTGTTCTTCTCGGGCTCGGGCATCATCCACTTCTTTCTCTTTCTGCAGGCTGGTCTTTTGGGCCTTGGTGGAGCTGGAGCTTGCTCCACTGCCGTGGCGACAAATCTGTAGCTCAGTTATGTTGCTGATGCCTCTGAATGCCTCTTCCTCGGCAAAATAATAATGGGCGTACTCAAAATGACCATGAATTTCCTTGCAATGCTCAGCAACTTTTCCTCGCCTATCATTCCTATGGAAAATTACTTCGCCGAAGTGGAAAGCTTTCAGCTCTTGAACAAACTCCTCAGCTGATGCAACCCTTGAGAATTTGTAAGCTCCTATGTAGAAGGGTAGAGGGGGGAAAGATGCCTTATGTTGCTTGTTAAGCACTGCTCCAATTCCATCCAGGAAAATTTGTCTCACTACCTCCTTGAGGACCACATAGTCAGTAGCATACCTCAGCAAAATATATGGAGCTTTAGTCCCTCCAAACATTTTGATGTAGGTGCCTTGCTCTGAAAAATAAAAATCTCCATAGTTTTCAAGGATCTTCATGGCATTCTCCGACAGACAGTTGGGCTCTTCTTTGAAAATCTTCTCATATAGGAGCATGATGAACCCCTCACAGATGAGTTTATAGCTGGATTTGTAATTTTGATCCCACATCATCTTGTAAGCAGTGTAGACTGGGGTATTGGCTTTATCCCACGTGCAACCTAAGATGCGGAAAGATAGCTTGGCCAAAATACAGTCGATAAGATATGAAGACATGTAAAATTCTTCCTTTTTTAAGGCCAGACCTCTTGCAGCAACCACCATTGATGCCAAACTGTCTGACAGGATAGTAGCCCAGTCAAACACAGTTCCTTTGAATGCCACGAAGTGGATGATGGGGACCTACTGTATCTTGTATACAGTGCCATCGGGCATGCCGAAGATTCTGCATAACATCAGGGCGATTAACTTGAAAGGAGGTCTTAGATTCTAGACATCATATTCGTCATTACCTCTCTTTCTTAAGTGCTTGCCTGCGACTAGTAATTTTTTGGCCATTTCAATATTGTTCATCTGGCCCAACCATTCATCACTCAGGGCTTGCTGGGGACGTGGGAATTTATATGTTGTGGCAAGATATGCTGGGTGGAAAGAGGCGATGGCTATTTTCCCGCTGTCATGTAATACCCTTGGCTCCGCATTAGTATGCTCTAGTATCCACCCGATTACTTCAGAACATGGGAACAGTTCAGGACGGGTAGCAGCTCTGGCTATGCCTGAAGTTCTGATGTTGAGATAGATATGCCCCTCTTCTAGTAACATATCTGGGATATCTTGGTCCCGAATCATCCTGTAAATGTCGCCCCAGAGGATTTCGGGAGGAATACCGGTGGTGCACTTAGTATCTTGAAACATAGTTTCAGTCCTAAGTGGCACTGGTTCAGGTTCCGTCATTTTAGCTTTCTTCCTACCACCTTTTGGCATCTTGGCTTGTCCCTGCTAGCAACCAAATACAGGTCATTATAAAAATGTGCAACCTGTTATGAGATTTTAACAAAAAAAAAGGACCATTTCAACATGCTAATGAGATATATAAATGAATTATGAAGCTGCATGTTTGGGAAGCAAAATCACTCCAAACAAGAAAAATAGCTCTAAGACTTAATTATCCTAAGGAAACAAAGTTTTGAGTGTTCTTGAGAGGGCACGCATACGACGTGGAAACAACCTGCTTCCCATCTAGCCCTAGAAGAGAGGGTATCCTTCATTGCTGCAATTGAAATGGTTAATGGTGGGTTAGCTTGGATTGAGACAAACTTAAGACGAAACCAGGGACCGCTATTGTTATTTATAGCGCTTGACAAGACGCTCTACGGCTGGCTCAGGGTTTTAACGAGGATGGCGATGCCTGGAATATGGCCGGTGTAAAAGATCGGGCGTTCATAGTTTTGGATTTTAGCTGGTGGAACGAGAAAACCATGGGGCCTAGGTATTTTTTTAAAGACAAAATAATGATACATGGCCACGAATGTCTATTGGCCATGTTGAAGATGGGAAAAACCCATAGGTAACTCGACGTGGAAATAAGACAGAAAATAACGGTTAAAAGACCTACCTGGAAACGACGAGGTGGTTGAATGAGGTGGATGCGGACGTGGACGAGCTGAGCTAGAGCAGTTTGGCGAGGCGTCCCAACAGCGTTTGTTAATCGACAAAATAATAATGCGGTCGACCCAAACCCTAACCATTTATTTAAACGGGTTAGGCACGTTTGGTATTAAATCCAATAGGTGGCGCCATTAAAATGTGTTTTAAATTTTTGCACATCGCGGTCTTTTCAATCCTCCTCGGCAATTGTGCACGACCGTCATTTGCAGAGCGAAATTTCGAGCTTCACCCACAGTTTCGGAACGTTACGGTGAATAGCCTCGATGTTTCGGAAGAGGTTGGCATATCCTTCTGAAACGCAACCTTTGCGGAATCGTCCCGCAGTTTCGGGGAAATATACGCTTTCTTTCCACAATTTTAATGGAGAGATAAGTCACTCGCTTCTGCAATTGCGGAATGATATCGTGAAGTTTCTCGCCGTTTCGGGAAGATAACGTGAGGGCTTCCGCAATTCGAAAAATTTCTAAGTCTCCGCGGGGTTGCGGAAAGATAACGTGAAGGTTTCCGCAGTTGCGGAAGGCTTTCGCAAATGGCTTCCGCGGTTTTGGAAGGCTCTCGCGAATAGCTTCTGCAAGTCGAGAGGAAAGACTTAAGATTTTTAAAGAGAAGTGCTTCGGCGGTCCCGAAAAAGATATGCAAATGACTCCCGCAGTTTCGGGAGGATAAGCTGAAAGGTTCCGCAACTGTGGGAGGATAGCCCGAAAGATTCCACAACTGTGGGAAGATAACTCAAAAGGTTTCGCTGCTTCGGGAGACTTTCCCAAATAATTTCCGCAACTTCAAGAGAAAATTTCTAAGTCCTTTTCGAGAAGTTTATGCAAATGGATCCCGCTGTTTCGAGAGGGAAACCCAAACGGTTCCCGCGGTTTCGGGAGGATAACTTGAATACCTCTGCAACTGCGGGGCTTTCTCAAATGCTTCCATGACTTTAGGAAGATTTCACAAATTTTATCCTTAGAAGAAGAAAAAATTGGAATTCTCAAAGCAGGATTTTCAGTTGAAAATAAAGGGAGAATTGACCTCTTACAGCAGTCTTTCTGGAAAAATAAAGGAGGGTCCCCAATATGTAAAAAAAAAATTTGGGGGGGGGATGTTGCTGTAACAACAATTGGTGAGTCGTTGGCGAATACAGATCTCTGAAAATTTCTTCTCCATGATCCAGAACCTTATTAAAGACATCCATCTATATGCAATATTCAACTGAGCATTTGAATTTCTGTGAAGGAAAAATGCACTTTTCCTGCTAGCCATTGGGGAAAAGGGGAGCTTCGACAGAGACATCTTTAAAACTCTCAAAGGGCCAACATTTGGGATTCATTTTAGAAGGATCATCTTTCAGATGGCTACTACTGTCGGACTCCACAGGATTTGCAACACTTTCTCATGGACATTATTGCTCTTGTTCCTCATTCCCATGCCGCTTGCATCCTTTTGGATGTTTGTACTTTGGACAGCTTAGCTGTTTGAGCCTTCCAGAGATATTTTCTTTGGACATGATCTTTGATTTAGGCTCCTCAATCCATAATGTCCTTTTGTGTGAGTTAGAGGTTTTATTGTTTTGATCAAGCCTCACGGACGGAGAGGAGCCTATTTTGAGCTGAGGCTTTTGGACAACCTTCTTGATTTTACATGCTTTGCTTTTGTCTCAGCCATGCTTTAATTGAGGCGAGAATCTCTAGAAAACAGACCCTTGAATATAAGCCATTTTGGCTGTTAAATTTTGCAGCATGGAGTCATTTCAATACCCTATGTCCTCGAGATGTGCTACTTTCCATGGGTCCAACTTTAATAACCTTCTTGATATGTCTTTCAGTGTGAGAGTGGGTGGAGCCCAAAGATAGTAATAAAGATGGTCATAGGTCTCCGCTATTTAGATAGGATTATTGTGGCTAGCAGAGTAGGCTTCCTTCCCTCTGAAAAAATTCAGTGAGAGCACAATACATAGATAGACTTTATTTGAGAATGGTTCCAGACTGATGGTTGTGAGCTTTGTTTAAGAGACCTTTCTTGATGAGAAACTCAACAGCAGGGGCTTTCAGAAAATAAACTTGGTGCAAAGGTTCAAATGACAGGAAAAGAAACATAATGGCCGAAAATAAAGCAAACAAAAGGCTAAAGCAACAATAAAAGAAAATTTTATTTATATACAAAAAGTCTCAGGGAGACTATGCAAAGTATTGCTTCAGGGCAAGGCCATTGAGAGGAAGGGTTACTTCTTCTCCCTCGAGATTTGTCAATTTATAAGTGGATGGGCCTATCTTTGCCGAAATTTTGTATGGGCCTACCCATAAATGTTGGAATTTCGTGTGCATTCCTTTGCCTTCATGATTATGGTCCCATTTCAGGACTAAGTCCCCAACTTCAAAACTTCTTTTACCGGACTTCCTCTTATCGAACCATCTCTTAACTATGTCTTGGTGTTGATGGAATCGGTCTTTAGCTTTCTGTTGGGCTTCTTCAAGTTGAAGCAGGGTATTGATCCTGGATTGTAAGACCTGGCTACCAGAACCCCGAGAGGCTTGGGATAACTGTAAGGATGGGAGCAAGATGTTTGGGGGAAGGATAGCTTCCTTGCCATAGACAAGAGTGAAAGGGGAAACTCCCAATGCGTTCTTTGGGGTCACCCTAGCTGCCCATAAGGCGTTCGAGAGAGCTATATGCCAACTTCTCTGGTTTTCTATCATAGTTTTCTTAAGAATTCGAATCAGATTTTTGTTTGAGGATTCAGCTAATCCGTTCCCTTGAGGGTAATAATTGGCTGAATAATGTAGCTTAATTCCCCATTCATAAACAAATTCATTTATCTTGCAAGACAAAAAATAGGAAGCATTATCAAAAACAAGGGAAATTGGAACCCCAAACCTGGTTATGATGTTCTCTTTCAAGAAGCTGATGACTGCGTCTTCATTGATCTTGTGCAACGGGATGGCTTCCGTCCATCTAGTGAAGTAGTCGGTAGCCGTCACGATGAATCGATGTTGCAGAGAAGAATTTGGATTTATCTCTCCGATAACATCTATACCCCATTGCTCAAAAGGATCAGAGATGATAACCGGCTGCAATGGTCCTACTGCCTTAGGTAACTTCCCAGCACTTCTTTGGCATACATCACAGTTTCGTGCATACATATGGACATCTCGAAACAGAGTGGGCCAATAATATCCAGCTCTCAGTATCTTGTGTGCTGTTGTCTCTCTTGAATAATGTCCACCTATGGGGCCATCATGTAATTCTTTGACAACTTTATTTGCATCTTCCTTTTCTAGACACCTAAGGAAAACTCCATCATAATTTTTTTTTAAAAGTATCCCATCGATGATTTGATAAGGCACTGATTTCAAACAGAGTGCCCTTCTTTGTTTAGAATTCCAGTGCTCAGGTAGGTACCCTTGTTGTAAATAATGCACCAGATCTCTATACCATGACTGAGGAGTTGAGAAGATAGGACACACTTCAACCGAGTTTAGCTCAGCTTCATTCTTCCAATGTTGCTCTTCATTAGTTGAGTTTCCTACAAGTAATTTGCACAGGCCTTGCCATTTGATGATCGTGGCTGGTTTAAATTCTAAATCATATTCTTGAAGAGCTGTGACCCAGTTCCCCCTCCTTTCTCCTAGTTCCTTTTGAACGAAAAGGGATCTAACAGCTGGGTGGGGAACTATAACTTTAGTTTTGTTCTTAAGAATATATGGCCTAAACTGCTTGACTGCTTTGAAGATAGCGTATGCATGCTTGTCAACCATGGGATAGTTCATCTCATCCCCTTGTAGACCAGTGCTCATAAACGAAATTGGGTATTCGTCCCCCAGCTCCACCTTTTTCGTGAGCATAGCTGCGAGGGAGTCATCTGAGGCAAAGGTATACAAGATAAAATCCTTATCAAAGTCTGGGCTTCTTAAGGAAGGAGCCTTAGCTATAGATGCCTTAATATCTCTAAATGCGTCCTTTTCCAAATATGTCCACTTGAACTATATGCTTTGTTTAACCATCTGTTGCAATGGTTTAACAATTTGCTCGAAATCTGGAACAAATCTCCGGACAAAATTGATAGTGCCCATAAAGGACTACATAGATTTCTTGCTGTAAGGCATTGGAATCTTATTAATAGCTTGGACTCTTTCCTGATCTATTGACACTCCCCCTTTGGAAATGATATGACCCAAGAGTTTAACTTCGGGAACAGCAAACATGCTCTTCTTGGGATTCAAAGAAATGCCATATTTCCGACAGCGATAAAAAATATGCCTCAGATGGACAACATGATCTTCCCTTTTCTTTGAAAAGACTGTCACAACGTCTAAGTATACAACAACACATTCCCCACGCAATCCTTGGAAGGCGATATCCATTGCTCGTTGGACCGTAGCTCCTGCGTTTATCAGACCAAATGGCATCCTTCTGTATGCGAAAGTTCCCCATTTAGTTTGGAAAGTAGTCTTAAGACGATCTTCTTCGGCTACTAATACTTGATTGTAGCCGGAGAAACCATCGAGAAGAGAAAACAGCTCAGATCCTGACACCATTTGAAGGATTTGTTCCATTGAAGGGACGGGGTAGTTGTCTTTATCCGAAGCTCTGTTTAAATTTCTGAAATCTACACATAGGCTTATCTCTCCGGACTTCTTTCTTACGGGAACCAAGTTAGCAACCCACTCAGAATGCCAGACCTTAAAGATTATCTTAGTGTCCAGGAGATTCTTTAATTCCTTTTGAATCAGTGGTTCTAGAGTAAGATGCATCCTTCTTAACTGCTGCTGAAATGGCTTGACACCCGCTTTCATTGGTATAACATGCTGAATAATGCGGACGTCATACGTTTTCAAATCCTCATAGGTCCATGCAAAAACATCCTTATATTGCTTAAACAGTTTGATGAACCTATCTCTTTCTCCTGGTGAACAACATTTGCCAAGGTTGACAAATTTTGGTTCTGCCTCGGTACCCAAATTAACTAACTCATGTTGCATTGATGAACTGTTAGTTTTGGTATTAGCTGGCCTTTTGAACTTATTTTGAAGATCGAACAGCATTTTGAGGGACCTTACCCCTTTGGGGATGAAATTTCCTTACTCCTCATCCTTCATCAAATCAGCATCGTGTTCTTATTCATCTATCGCAGCTCCTTGGAAGCTGTCTTCGTTTGTTAGGAAGATGATAATCTGTTCGTCATCATCGAAGACTCTGAAGTTTGTGATGTTATCGGGAACGGAGGGCCTGAAAATCAATTCAATTGAGCATTTATTATTTGATGGCACTAATCTAGAAGCAGATGTTGCTAACAAATCAACTGCGGAATTTTGCAATCTAGGAATAGATTTTATATTGAAAGCATAAAAATGCATAATTAAATCCCCTACCTTAGCCTGATAACCCTTCAAATGAGGTGAGAGACAATGAATGGTGTCCCTTACCTGTCTTACAACTATCTCTAAGTCACCAAAAACCTTCAGGTACTTAACATTTAAATCAATGGCCTTCTTTAATCCATGTATCAAAGCTTCATATTCAGCGGTGTTGTTAGTACAATCAAATTCTAATCTACAGGACAAAAAATACTTGTTTCTTTTTGGATCCATCAGAACACAACCAGCTCCGGATCCTTCCAGAGTTTTAGAACCATCAAAGTATAATGTCCAAAACATATCTTTAGATTCAACTAAGTTAGTATCTCTGTGATATAAGTCATTAACTAAACTAACTATATTACAGTCAATATCATTAGTCCGAGAAAAATGAAGGAGATCGGACTGTTCATCGGATTCATGGCTGGTGGATTCAGACTGATAATTACTCGGATCCATTTCTAAGAAATAATTCCCCAGAAATGAGGATGAGAAGGTTACAGCCTCATTTTTTTCCTCTAATTGAGTTACGTTCTGCTTCATGTGTGGTTCTCTCAGGACTTTAATTTGATTCTGCCTGTTCTGATAGGGAAACCACAGATGAGACCAATCAGTGGCAAAGTAGCCATTCAGCTTGGTAGACCAGTCCCTACTTAAGATCAAACCATAGGCTTCAGGAATATCAACCACCATTATGTCAATAAACTGACAGACTCTAGAGTCAGCTGATAATCTAACGAGAACATCTTTCATCTCCCCAATCACTTTGACAGCAGTCCTATCTAATTGGATAATTTGGGCTAGAGATGGCACAGGCTGCCCGTTAATTTTTTTACAAATGGACAGTGGCATGACGTTTGAAGATGCCCCAGAATCTACCAAACAGTTGTGAACATTGTGATTAAAAATCTCAAAGGTCAATAGGAATGGTAATGTTTGAGATTTAGATTTCCCTCCAATGCTAGCTTCATTAATTTCAGGATTTTCTTGAGAGTCCGTTTATGGAGTGCTGGTCTAGGGTTGCAGAACATGCAGCAGCTTGTCTCGTTGATGGGGCAAGCTGCACATGTCAAATATTGACACATTTGCTTTGACCTTCTTTATATCTTCAATAATGTCATATCCTATGTCAGACTCGTTCCCAATTCGAGCTGGATGATCTGTTTGACTCATCGTGACCTTAGGTTGCTGAACTATGGTGTCAACGCTTGGCTGTTTGGCCGCTGTTGGGTTAGCTTTAGGCTGTGGTGGAATAATTGTTATATGCCTTCTAGGCAGTTCTTTTGAAACCTTAGGCTTAGGAGGAGCATATTTTGGCACAGGATCCATAACAGGGCCTTTACTGTGAGTAGCAACATTCACAGTAGAGGGAGAGCTTTCTATGGGATCCTCTTCTGCTAATTCAGTCATAGGTACCCAATCCCATAGCACCATAGTAGTGTCCGGGGTTGGTTCCTCTAATTCAGGGCTCGACTCCTCTAGAGAATCATCTTGGTCTGGGATCTGTGAATCCAGCATTTGGTTCATGACTAAACTCATGGAGTTAATCCATTGTGGGAAGCTCTTTTTCGAATGCGGTTCTTGATGAAAAGTACAGAAGTTTTCCATCCCGATTTCATTGAGGTTTAAAATAGGAGAAGTATTCATGGGTGGATAAGTTTGATCACCGTCTTCTCTCTTTTTATAAAATGGCTTGAAAGGTTTCCTAGATGTGCTAGCCGCCTTATCTTTCTTGAGATCTACAATTTTATTAGATAACTTTTTCATCATCTTAACGACATTTTCCATATCTGTAGATGATTCTTCTTTACATCTAGTGAGCAACAAGGTTTTTTTACTAGCTGCTGGTTTTGGTTCTGCATCTAAGGCATGTTTAGCAATGCTATCAGCTTCTTCTTCTACCTTTCTAGCTTCTTCAAAGTTCTCTATGAGGGTGGTTTTCTTAGACCTTTTAACGAACATTGCTATGGGTCCTTCAAGAGCTGCTGTATAATATTCAATCAGAGATTCCTCTGCTGGTTTATTTGCTTCACTGAAATTGTTTAAAAGCGTCTTGAATATTTGATTAAAGTCCTGAACCTTTTCTTTCTTTTCCATTCTCATGGATAAGAGTTCTTTCATAAGTGTTTCCACGGTCTTTTGGTTTCCATATTTCTTTAAGAAACAGTTTTCGAATTCATCCCAACTAGAGATCGAGCTGGGTGGTAGGCTAAAATACCAGGATGATACTTTTGGCTCGAATGTGTAAGGAAAAAGCCTACAGACTACATCTTCATGTTGTACATTCAAAAGATTCAAAGCTAAGTAGAAACTCTTAAGATGATCTTCGGCTAAAATGGCTTCACCTGGGTCGAATTTAGGCAATACCTTCTCTGGATTTTTCAGAAGATTGTGGAATGGCCCAGCTAGATTCAACGCTCCCCTTGCTCTCCAAGCAGGTACAACCATGTTTCTATGTGGAGAACCTGGTGGAGAATTGTAAGGTGAATTCTATGGAGTAATAAGTTCTCCAAGGCTTTCTTGATATGAAATGTTTTCTGAGTTTTCAAGATCTACCTTCTTCAGAGGGTCTAAAATTTATTCTAAAGTTAAATTCACAAGTTCTTCGAAACTTTGAACAAGAATCGAATCACGAGTGTATTGTCGCTCTTTTCTAGGGGTACTTTTCCTGGGGAGAAAATTCACCGCATTTAGACCACCTAGCTGTCTAACGTAAGATCGTGTGTGCCTCCTCAGATCTTCTATTTCTGTAAAAGGTACAGCATACAATGCTTCTTGAGGCTCAGGATCAGAAACGAGGCCTTCTTGATTTAATATTTCAAGATCTGGGTTGGTATAAATGCCTTCTTTAAGCGGGTTTTCAGTGACATTTATGACAGTGGGATATTTTCCTCTATCAGCCATGCACTTTCAGGCCCTCCTTCTAGCACCAAAAACTGTTGATGCCCCGGAGATCGCAGCATCAATCAGAAAGGGATCCTCCCCGGTAAACTATCCCAATTAGATTATCTACCGTTTGGTATGGGGAATCCGTCGGGTTTACGGTTCCGGCCACCGTGGGTTTGGAGATTTGATCCAAATTATACCAGTTATGGCCTGATCCACCATTCTTTTGATTTTATGTTTTATAATGATATGCAAGTGCCTAATCTAAATTTAATCTAAATGCAGAACTGGAAAACATATCTTTGTCTTATAACTGAAACTAAATCTAAACTATCCCTGCAAGGAGCAAATTGAAATCATGAATAATGAGTTGTAGGAGTTATCTAAAGAATAAACAGACAGCCATTAAATCTTAAAGATAAAGCTACAGCAAAGGTAAGAGATATCAGAAGATATCTTCTAATTTAATATAACTCGTTCCATTACTCATGAAAGAGAGAATTCATTTGCACAGAGAGAAGCAAGATAACTTAATACAATGAAATAATTCAAGACAGTAATAAAGATCTCACAGCAAAGTATAGCAGACACAGGAATAATCCAAAATGCATCCAATCTCCATTCTCATGCAAAAACGTCCTCTCCAGGCTCTAATTAGGAAGATTTTATTTTCTTGAAACATGTGCAAGATAGCTCGTACAAGTCCAGAAAATATTTCCCTGCCAAAAGTCCTTCTACATTACTTCCTAACTTCTATTTATAATATTACAAAATGCCCTTTGGACTGCCACCTGGCCCTTTACACTTGTCACCTACAGACTTTTCCCCTTATAAAAAACAAAAATGTGACCCCCTTCTTAACAGAAAATTATTTAAAAAAAAAAAGGACAGGACAGCTGTCCCATAGCTCCACATTTTATACATATGAAAGCCAAAATACAAAATATAGGAATTAATGCTCTAAAATCAGCGCATTCATTCTTGGGCAGGTGCTCCAGCTGGGAGAGAAGCACTCGAACTAGCTGTTGTTGCTGCTGCTACTGGGAGAGAGGAAATCGAGCTAGCTGGTATTGCTACTGCTTCTGGGAGAGGAGCACCTGGGCTGGCTATTAACTTTGCTGCTGCTGGAAGAGAAGTACCTGGATTGGCTGTTACTTCTGTTGCTGTTGCTGCTTTCTTTTCTTCTTCAGCAATGTAACTGTACCAGACACTAGTGTCTCTGATAACTACATTTGCTGCGGAAGGTAGCAAGATTTTCTGGGAAGTTACATATTTATCAAGATCTGCTCCAATGTCCTGAATCTCCACAACAGCTGCTTGGTGGATTTCTTTAAGCAAATGGTTGTGTATTGATGACATACCAATATAATGATGGATATCATCAATGGCTAAGATATCAATCCTTTTTACATATTCTGCTTGGGTATCCAATTCCTCC
The DNA here is from genome assembly GCA_027924585.1 of Larix kaempferi. Lineage (NCBI taxonomy): Eukaryota > Viridiplantae > Streptophyta > Pinopsida > Pinales > Pinaceae > Larix > Larix kaempferi. The sequence goes on along the minus strand of BSBM01000031.1, from coordinate 6,515,304 downwards.
TTCAAGTTAGACAAACGTTGCTCCTTGCTCGGGAACTCATCAAGTGATAGAGACTATTACTTTTATTCATTGTCCCTTGGATCTTAGTCATTAGCTTAAAGCTATAGCTTCTGCAAAATTCCAAAAGGGCTAGGTCTTCATTAAAACCATCTATAGATTTGAATGGGAGATGTTTGGGGAAATCCACCTTTCCTTCTCTTCATTGTATATGACTCAAGATATTTTCCTTAAGCCTACTGGCCTCTGCATTAATCTCTTTTAATCTAACCACCATGGTCTTGAGCTTGCATATTTCCTCAGTGATTAGTTCCTAAGTGTCAAGGATTTGCTTTAGGATGTCACAGGACAGCTCATGGAAAGGAGACATATCTATCGCCCTGCCTTCTGCTTGTTCTAATTGCCCGACCAATAGCTGCTTATCTGCCTCTAGATGGGATACTTTAGCTTCTGCATCGATCTTTTCTGCTTCTAAGATCATCATCTGGACTGCCATGTGCTCCTTTTCTTCTTCCAAAAGGTTATACTTGTCTGATAATTCCTTATGTTCAACAGATAGGCGATTATACCTATTCACTACGAGATCTCTGTAAGCCTGCTCGTTAGCCATAGTGTGTTGTAACATGCGAGCTCTCCTCTTTGTCGACTCAACTTCTTTAACTATATCGGCCACATTGTCCAGAGTTGCTTTTGTTGTCTCTACAGAGGAGGATGCCATAGCTAAGGGAGCCTTATTTGTGTTTTGCATTACTGTGGTCTCCCGATGGGTAACAATATCTTCTTAGAAGAGTCTCTTTATCCTCTCTTCCGATTTAAGGACCATTTCCTTCCTCTTCTTATCATAGACAAATTCATCCCATCTGGACACAGTATGCTCTCCTGATGGAGTGTACGGGACGATCAGGAGATCTATAATATCTATTTCTGCTCCCGCGAGTGGGGTCTGGACTACCTGAGCTGGATCTGTTCCCAAATTTTGGGTACAGAGATACCTGCTTGTGTTGTGTCCACCTCCACATTTTGAGTGCTGGAGACACCTGCTTGAGATGTGTCTATCTCCATGTCTTGAGTGCCAGAGCCTCCTGCCTGGGCATCTTCAACCTGTTTTTCATCCTCTGCTTCTTTCTGCTACTGGGCTTCCTCAATTTCTTTCTGCAGCCTTTCATTTTCTGCTTCTTGCTACAATCTTGCCACTTCAGCTTCTTGTTGCAATCTTGTCTCCTCAGCTTCTTGCTGCAATCTTGCCTCCTCTCTTAACCTTTGTTCTTCTCGAGCTCGGACATCATCCGCTTCTTTCTCTTTCTGCAGGATGGTGTTTTGGGCCTTGGTGGAGCTAGAGCTTGTTCCACTGCCGTGGCGACAAATCTGCAGCTCATTTATGTTGCTGATGCCTCTGAATGCCTCTTCCTCAGCATCATAATAATGGGCGTACTCAAAATGACCATAAATTTCCTTGCAATGCTCAGCAACTTTTCCTCGCCTATCATTCCTATGGAAAATTACTTCGCCGAAGTGGAAAGCTTTCATCTCTTGAACAAACTCCTCAGCTGATGCAACCCCTGAGAATTTGTGAGTTCCTATGCAGAAGGGTAGAGGGGGGAAAGATGCCTTATGCTGCTTGTTAAGCACTGCTCCAATTCCATCCAGGAAAATTTGTCTCACTGCCTCCTTGAGGACCACATAGTCAGTAGCATACCTTGGAAAAATATATGGAGCTTTAGTCCCTCCAAACATTCTGATGTAGGTGCCTTGCTCTAAAAAATAAAAATCTCCATAGTTTTTAAGGATCTCCATGGCATTCTCCGACAGACAATTGGGCTCTTCTTTGAAAATCTGCTCATATAGGGGCATGGTGAACCCCTCACAGATGAGTTTATAGCTGGATTTGTAATTTTGAGCCCACATCATCCTATAAGCAGTGTAGACTGGGGTATTGGATTTATCCCACGTGCAACCTAAGCTGGGGAAAGATAGCTTGGCCAAAATACTGTCGATAAGATATGAAGACATGTAAAATTCTGCCTTTTTTAAGGCCAGACCTTCTCTTGCAGCAACCACCATTGATACCAAACTGTCTGACAGGATCGGTAGCACAGTCAAACATAGTTCCTTTTAATGCCACGAAGTGGATGATTGGGATCCACTATATCTTGTATACAGTGCCATCGAGCAAGCCGAATATTCTGCATAACATCAGGGCGATTAACTTGAAAGGAGGTCTTAGATTCTAGACATCATATTCGTCATTACCTCTCTTTCTTAAGTGCTTGCTTGCGACCAATAATTTTTTGGCCATTTCAATATTGTTCATCTGGCCCAACCATTCATCACTCAGGGCTTGCTGGGGACGTGGGAATTTATAGGCTGCGGCAAGATATGCTGGGTGGAATGAGGCGATGGCTATTTTCCCGCTGTCATGTAATACCCTTGTCTCCACATTAGTATGCTCTAGTATCCACCCGATTACTTCAGAACATGGAAACAGTTCAGGGCGGGTAGCAGCTCTGGCTATGCCTGAAGTTCTGATGTTGAGATAGATATGCCCCTCTTCTAGTAACATATCCGGGATATCTTGGTCCCGGATCATCCTGTAAATATCGCCCCAGCGGATTTCGGGAGGAATACCGGTGGTGCACTTAGTATCTTGAAACATAGTTTCAGTCCTAAGTGGCACTGGTTCAGGTTCCGTCATTTTAGCCTTCTTCCTACCACCTTTTGGCATCTTGGCTTGTCCCTGCTGTTAATTCAGTAATTTGTTCTTTCAAATTTTGTTTGATTTGCATTTTATTTTAATTTATCTATTTGCTTTAATTTGATTTTTCCCTCTTTTAGGAAATTTTTTGTAGTTTTTATATGAATTTTTGGGCTTGCTTTTGAAATTTTCAAGTTTTTATCTTTAGGTTTGTTTTTTGTTTAAAGGGTTTTAAAAGTTATCATATCAAATAATGGGTTCATAGACCATACTCTAAGTATAGTCATGCATAATCATTACTCTAACAGCTTTAAAACTCCATGCAAAATGACAAAAAGCTGAAGAAAAGCGCCAAAATAGTGTTAAAATTATTCTTGTAGCGCTGGAGCTCAAAATCACCAAAGGCACGCTACAAGAATATCGCGACTCCAAAATTCCTCCGATTTTTTAGCAAATCTTGGCACGTTTTGGAATAATGAATGACTAATGACATGTTTTAGAGAATTTGCTACGTGCTGATGCAGGGAACATCATGATTCCAAGTAGTTACACATCATGAGGAAATCGTGCTCATTGTGAGCCCAAATGTAATTCCTTTTGACACATAGCAGCGTGGTTTGAGGTAAATATGAGATGAGTTTGTCATTTACAGGCACATTCAAAGACCAAGGACTTAGTGGAGTAGCCATAACCACTAAAAAACCGGACATTGTCGCTGCTAAACAAAGGAGAGGTTTTGATGGCTTCACGGGAAGTTAGGGCTTCCTAATTTCGTTGCTAGCAGTTAAATTGAACGTTGGAGGACGTCTGTGCATCCAAAGTGACTCATTTGACAACTCAAGTCGTTATTTTATAACTGCAGTTGAGCAATTTAAAGGTATTTCCTGAAAAGCCAATATAACTGCAAATTTAGGGTTTTTTTTCGCTAGGGCTTACTCTGTCAAAATTGATCAAAGGAAAGGTTAAATTGTGCTTTTAAACGCAACTTTGGCCAGAGAAATAGCTATTTTTGATGCTCTGAGACACCCAGCTGACCCTTTCAAAGCTAAGGTTGTAGTGATGTTATGTTTTACAGTATTTTCAACCTCCTAAATTGATCTTTTGCTTGCAAACAATACAAAAGGATACCGAATATTTGAAGTTGCAGGGAGAGCTAGTGTGCTAGGTATTGGAGCTTACTGTTTTTGGAACCAGTTCAGTAATTGAAGAAGAATGGGCAGGAGTGGTAAGATAAACAGAGCCGAACCTACTGATGTAGGATGGATTGAAAAACTCCCTGGGTGTGTTGAGCTATTTCAACAAGTTGGTTGGATACACTTTTTTAAGAAGATAGATGGGTATAATGCAGAAGTGTCCTGTAAGTTTGCTCAAGGCTTTAAAAATGACATGGTGACCTTTGATACTCTTAAATTCAGGCTGACAGTGAAGTTGATTTCAGAAGCTATAGGGATTAAGAATGAGGGTGAACCATGGTTTGAGAAATTGCCTTTTGACTTTGATCCACAAAGATATCTTTTACCAAATGTCACCCCTGATTGGAATAAAGGCATCCTTATTCAAAATTTCAGAGAGGAATGGGTTGAGCCAATCAGGATACTGCAGAGCTATGTTACTTGCGAGGGAAGGTATGCTTATGTATACAAGTACCATTTCAGATTCCTTCAGCACATGGTGGGGGTGTCCAAGATGAACCTGCCATTCTTCTTTTTGAAAAGCTTGCAGAAGATATCCAACAGGGTGAAAGGGCAGATAGACCATTCTTCTCAGTCCATCTTTCACCATGGGCTAATTAAGTTGATTATCAACACTGTTTTGCAGCATGAAGGGAAGACCTGGTACTTTTTCATCTTTTGGTCCGGTTTTGAAGATCAGAAACCTAAGAGGCAAGCAGACAAGGGTAAGGTCTTGATGAGAAAATTAGGTCAGAAGCCTAAACTTGAAGATAAGTGTTAACACCCAAAAAGTGCTCACTAGCTCATTTCCCCATTCACATGACCCATTTGTCCACTTTTTCACCATTGGAGCCTCTGAAACCAACAAAAGGTCACCAAAAGACCTGAGTACACCCCTTTTTCCATTAAAAAAGATTATTTTTTCTAAAAAAGGGTCCAAATTCCCAAAAATATTAAAAAGGGAATTAAAATATTAATTTTATTCAAAAAAGGAAAAAGGAGGGAAAAGTACCTAAACCATGTTGGTCAATACCATTTGGTTTCCACAAAACCACAAATGGTATTCCCCACCACCAAAACCTATAAAAAGGTGGTAGGGGCTCCTCATTTCACATCCATCCATTATCTCATCCTCATGCTGCCGAAATCTTCCTTGAGCATTTTGGCCATTGTAAGCAACCTTGGAGAAGGAGACCTCTTGGAGCTTGGAGCTGCTCATCTTGGGAGTTGCTCAACATCAACCTTCACCATTGAAGGTATTATCGCAAGCACTTGCTTGCCCCCCATTTTTCAATACAAATTCATTCTTTAATATTTTCTTGTTCTTGTTTTTTAAATGTTTACACTATTTGCTTATATTCTTGCATAGATACATGATTAGTTTTGTTTAGATTAGTTTCTTGTTTAATTCTATTGAAACTGCTGCTACTAGTTAGCAGGTGCCCATAGCACTAAGCCTGGTTGCAAAACCGGGCCAACAGTTTTTGGCGACTCCGCTGGGTTTTGAACAATAGATCTCTAGTTTTGCTTTCAATCTTAGTTTTTTATTAGTTTTTAGCCTTTAAATCCATAGATCTGCCATCCTAGACAGCAGATCCATTGCTGCTCTAGTTTTTGGCCCTATCTATTGCCATTAACAGCCCAGAATTCTCAATTTTCGGGTTCGTTTTTCGGCTTCCGTGCACGGCTTTCGCATCGCGGTTTTTAGCCTGACAGTCGCGCGGCTCATCGCGGCTTTTCAGCTTTTTCCACGCGGTTCACCGCGGCTTCGCGGCCTATTTCCACACTGCACATCGCGGCTTCGCGGTCATTTACCGCGCTGCACATCGCGACTGCGCGGCCCTTTTCCGCGCGGTTCCCCGCGGCTTCGCGGCCTATTTGCGCGCTGCACATCGTCGCTTAGCGAACATTTTCCGCGCTGCACATCGCGACAGTGCGCCGAAATCTCACGCGGTCCATCTTGACTGTGCGACAGAAACCCGCGCGGTCCATTGCGGCTTTTCTGCCAAAACCCGCGCTGCTAATTTTTTCATTCGGCCATTCCGATTCAAAAAATTATTTTTTACTGTATTTTCTGCCCACATAGCACATTTTTACAGTATTAAATTCTGCATATTTTACAGCCATAGAAAAAATTTTACTATTTAAATGCACATCTAGAAGTCTTTTTAAAAAATTTCAAGAAAGTGAAAGAAAGACTTATTTTGCAGTTTATCTAGGTTAAAAAATATTTTGCTGTTTACTTCTTTAAAAATTTTGCCCTTAGCAATTTCCTTGAAAAAGAAATCCATTTATTTCTGTAAGAAGACTATTAGTTGCTTTCATGATTCAAAAGATCCTTTGTTTTTTGAGTTGATTTTGCAAAGCATTCAATCTCCAGTTATTGAAAAAAGTCATAAATATTTGCTTTTTTATGTTTGAAAGATCCTCTATTTTTTGAAAATTTTGAGTAAAGCATTTACTTTTTTCAAGTTCAGTTTACAATACCACATGTGCACCCACTCAAACACTTAATTGAACTGAGCCTTAAAACTTACCCTAATTTCAACACACTTTTAACCCCACTTGGGGAACACTAAAAGAACTTTGTAGCTAGGTAGTATTGGGGGGATAGGTGTTCCAATAACACCCCTCAGTTATTACATCTGAGACATAGAAGTTGTCCATTTAGGGAGCTAAAATCTCTTAGTATTTATTGGCGCGGTCACAACCGGTTTGTGGGAAGGCCTCTCCCCTAGGAGGGTTGAAGTCGCGAGGATGGTTCCGGAAGCCTGAGTGGAATACCGAAATCCATTTAGTAACTGAAGGGCTACCATTCGTAGTTCTTGGGATATCCCTGTATTGGGATATTGCGATCAAGGACCAAACGACAGATTTACCTTTTCTCGACGCGTCATGAACGGAGTATCCTAGTAGCCTTTCTTTAGGATTGATTACCCGGTGTCCCTCCCGGTAGGGGGATATCTAACCGTTGTCTCAACACTCATATTGTCTGACTTGGATTTCATCACCTTGCAGAGGATATCGTTTGTTGATTCACAATACTTTTAGTTAGGTGTTTGCATGATTCAACCCCCCTTTGGTCTAGTTACACCTATTTTTTCTAGGAGCTGTTTGCATGTTGGTATTCTGACCATTTGTTGCATCCCTCTATTTATTGTAGCACAGCTGCTAGAATAAGTGCCTTTTTTGAGGTTGATTTTTTGGCCTGAGAGCCTTCATTTTCACTCCCCTTCTTGCACCCTTGGTTGCATTAGGGTTTTGAGTTTTTTATATATATATCACCACCTGATACTTAAAACAGATTTTTTACACAAAACTTATTTCTCACCATTAAGAATTTTAGACGCTCTCGTCGTCTCCAGGGCGAACTCCCAGAGTTTAGTCTACTTGGCTCTCCACGTCACCGACGCAGAGCCTTATCCCTTGATTCGACACATTGTTGGTCAACTAGACGGTCATCCGATTCTGACACGCCTCAATTCACATCTGATTTTGAGGCAGAATCCGAAAACTACGTTGTATTACCACCAACCACCATTATGGCTGGAACACCATTTGACCCACTATTTACCAGCACCATAGGTGAGACATCCACAAACCCTTCTGCTGCGGTGCCATCCATGGCAACCACCACCACCCTGGGTATGCCCAATATGGGAAACACTCCACATTTAGGAATCCCCAACACAGGACCACCTCCTGTTATAGGAATTCCCAACACAGGGCCACCACCTGTTATGGGTATGCCAAATATAGGGGTCACACCCCCTCTGGTTCCCACAAACCCTATCCCAGGAATCCCTACTGCTATTCCTAACCCAAGTGTAACCCATGTTGCGCTTGGAGGTGCTGGCCCATACCAGACCACACCTGTTGGAGGGCACATACCTTCCATACCTAGCATACATTTAGGCACTACTGGACCCCTACATCATACCAACATGACTAGGCATGTCCCAGTCCCAGTCACTACATCTGCTAGCTTACCATATATGGCGAGTCTGAACTTACCAGACTTAGCCAGACTCACCAATGATCCCATCAGACACGATCCTGCGTGGCCTCAAATGCCCACCAAACTCCCCTCTGACATCCCCAAGTTCGAGGGTAAGGCAGGTGAAGACCCCCAGAACCATATCATGTCCTTCCATTTATGGTGTTCCTCCAACTCCATAGTGGATGACTATGTCCACCTCCAGCTTTTACAACGCACCCTCACTGGCTCTGCAGCTAACTGGTATATCGAGCAACCCCATGGGACGCATGCCACCTGTACCTCCCTTGCCTCGACCTTCCTGCAGTTTTTCCAGTTACTTGTCCGCTACGATGCGGGAGTCGAGATCCTACTGTCTTGCAGACAGAACACGGCCACCCACATCACTGACCACATTCATGAGTGGCGTCGACGCCGAAGCCTCTGCAAAATCAAGTTAGACGACCGTATCTTCTTAGATTGGTTTCTAAAATCCCTCCTCCCTCTCATTATGAAGGATGTGGCATCTGAAAGACTCCAGTCTGAAGAAGAGGCCATCCTCAAAGCCCAACAGTTTGATCTCATTTACGCCCAGTCGGGTTATCTATACACAATCATACCAGATGCCCCACAATGTGACTCTTCACGCAGTGACGCGCCAGGGGCATCTCATGCCGCCGATGGCATTATTGGCTAAATCACACCCCAAGCTAAACCTTTCAGCATGGTGAGTACCATGCCTGCCCCAAACCTCTCTAGGGCTACATCCAGTTCCAGAGCGACAACTTCTTACGCTCCAACAAACCAGACACACCACATTCATGGACCCTCTTGTCCACAACATTACTATGGACAAGCGCCATCAGCATATGTACCTCCTACATACTATAACCAACCTTCTACACCGAACCCCATTCAGTTCTCTCCACAACAGATGCAATACCCACAGCAAGCTGCACCAGCTAATCCAACACATCCAATAGCTCAGGGGTACCAACAACCCCAACAAGCAACTGGACCACCGCCAGCTCCACCTGCATATTACCCACCGCAACCTGCTCCCACACCTGCAGCTCCCCAGAATCCCCCCAATGCTTAAGGGCATGTGTACGCACAACAACATCAGCCCCAATACCAAAATAACCAACGCAACCAGGGTAGGCAACCAAACCGTGGAAGAGGACGTAACCGTGGAAACAACCAAAACCATAACCAAGCTCCACAACCTACCCATCCTCCGCAAAATAATAACGCGGCGCCTGCTCATCAGAATCCTGATCGACCACCTAAGCAAGCCAAAAATGCTAATTTACGAAAAAACCATCCTTGTTCTATTTGCGGGGTCTATGGCCACTATACCCACGCTTGCCCACATCTGGAGCGAGCTCGGCAACTATGGACAGATGACGCCCATCGTCAAGGGCAGGTGGCTCCTCAGCCGCCACCCAACCCTCCACCACCTCAACAACAACCTTTGGTGCTACAAAACCCTTTTCCAACACAAGGAGTGGTGAACACTCAGCAGTTAGCTCCCCCACAGGGCAACGTGCCACCACAACAAATCACTTACGCCACTCCTGATCAACCAATGTTTGATTTAGGCACTCACCACTTGCTGATGATGTCAACATCCAGACACGTCGGAACCAGTATGGCCCTACCTCGGAAGCCCCCCCGCCGATAAGGATACTAACGCTCATCCCACCGATCAGACGTTACGTATACCACTACTTCCACTCGATGGCGCCTCTAAAGCACCTCGTTTCCCACTCCGTCGTATCAACAACAACCCCAATGCACGGGCTGCATCAAATTACAACATCGTAGATGACTTAGCTCAATATCCCGCAGCCATGTCTGTGTTAGAAGTCTTAAAAAATTGTCCTACGCAGCGCAAGACTTTACTTTCCGCCATTGGGGCGATTGACCCAAATGATTCGAAATTGATGACCTTTGATTTGGACCAATCCGAACCACGTCTGCCTTCCACCATAGCAGTCCAAGTTTCTGTTTCTATTCGGAATCTTGTCATCCATCGATGTATCATCGACGAGGGTGCCTCTACATGCGTCATGTCCACATTCGTTTGGCAGAAGTTGGGATCCCCTGCTCTCCAGCAATCCACCACTGCATTGCGGGCCTACGACGGCCGGTCAGCTCAACCTCAAGTTCTACTACCCAATGTCCCCGTCCAATTGGGTGGGAAAACTGTGCTCATCGACATAGAGGTCATTAATGCCCAACTCGATTATAACCTTTTACTTGGCCGCAGTTACATGTACGCCATCAAAGCAGTTGCCTCATCCATTTTTCATACCATGATGTTCCCCCACGAGGGACGCGTGGTCAAAATTGACCAACTCACCTACTATGATCCCAATGCCCCTGCAGCACCTGAAAATGTTCTCCCCATGGTTGAACAACCCGCTTCTAGTGCAACTACCTCCTTTGTTTCTTCTGTGGGACCCGGACTTTACTCAGATACACCAATGACCTCTACATTCCAGGCCATTCCACCACCATCACCGGAGACCCACGTCGCAAACCTCTGTACTCTTTCACAGAATACACAAACACCCGGTAGTCAACCACCATTGGTCCCTAGTCACATCGGTGTTACACCCATCCACACCATCCCCTTTCTATTTCCTCCTTCGGGTGTAGTAAGCGCCCCGGTTATGGCTACCCTTAGTCTACCCGGGTTAACATTGGGATTACCCATGTGGTATATTTCTCCTCCCGTTCCACCGCCGACACCAAATGTCATCCTTCAACCGGTACAACCTATTGTTACCACTACTCAACCTCCTCCTGGTGTCACAATCCCTTCGTCGTCAACGAAACCTCCTCCTAGTCTCAATATCCCTTCATCGTCAACGAATCCTCCTCCTCTTGTCAAGCCCACTGGGGGCAGAGGTCCACAACCATACACTCCTATACCACCTCCTAAGGCAGTTAAACCCCCACCCGTATTTCGAGCTCCTCCTAAATGCTCGTTGTGCGATGAGATAGGCCATCCCACTCATCAATGCCCACAGTTACCGGCACTCCAGGAACATATGAATATGTTGGACAATGACACCAGTATCCCAGTAGTTAGACTAGAGCCACCTCCTCAGCCTCGTGACAGATCACTGCGCACTAACCATCCTTGTGCCATATGCAGCGTTTACGACCACTACTCTCACCATTGTCCTGATCTCCCTGACTATAGAGCAGCATTGTACGAGTTAAACAACGTCGATTTAGAGATATCTCCTCCCCTCGTCGAGGAGATCTACCCCCCGCCATCATCCTCGTTGGAAGAAGTCAATACAATCTATATGATTTCAACAACTTTCAAACCAGAACCCCTTGATTTATGGTCTAATTACTTCAATACTGATGAGCAAATTTTGGAGACACTCACTGCACCTGACTACCCTTGGGATGATATGCATCATCGCTCGTATTTCCTCCCGGAAACATCTACATCCACCGCATCCAACCAGCTATCGGTCGAATCAAAAGATTTCATACCCACTAAGGTCGATTGGTTAAAAGACCCCATCCCAGCACCGGATGCCTTTGAAGAAGGGAACATGTCCAACATTTCCCCCATTATACAAATCGATATTTCCATAACACCAGGGAAACCTGAGCTCATCTCGCTAGGTGCCTCTTGCACACAAGTGGAAACTCAAGCGTACAAAAAGCTTTTTCAAGAATTCCGTGATGTTTTTGCCTGGTCCTATACTGAAATGCCTGGTCTTGACCCAGCCATTATAGAGCACCACATTGATACATGGCCTGAGGTACCCCCTGTTCGTCAGAAACAGCGACCCATTCATCCTTCCAAACTCCCCGTTGTTAAAGCTGAGGTCGAGAAACTTCGGAAAGCAGGATTCATTTATCCTATTCCATACACCACCTGGGTGTCGAACCCCGTTCCAGTCAACAAAAAGCAAGGCACCCTTAGAGTATGCACTGACTTCCGTGATTTAAACCACGCTTGTCCCAAAGACAATTTCCCCACGCCATTCATTGACCAACTCATTGATGAGTGTGTGGGACATGAAGTCCTATCTTTCATGGACAGGTTTTTCGGATACAACCAGATTCACATCCGTAAGGAAGATCAGTACAAGACTGCCTTCACCACCCCATGGGGCACCTTTTCCTATCGCGTCATGCCATTCGGCCTTAAAAATGCTGGTGCCACTTTCCAGCGAGCCATGACCTATTGCTTTCACGACTTGGTCCATATCCTGTGAGTCTATCTTGACGACCTTGCAGCCCGTTCCTGAAAACGATCAGACCACATTAACGACCTCCAGCAAGTTTTACTGCGTTGTCGCAAATATAAAATCCACTTGAACCCACACAAGTGTGTGTTTTGCGTTCCAGCAGGCCGGTTGTTGGGTTTCATTGTTTCCCAAGATGGAATTACTGTTGATCCCTTGAAAGTCAAAGCCATATTAGAACTCCCCCCTCCTCACACGCTTCGGCAGCTCCAAAGTCTACAAGGGTGGTCCAATTTCCTTAGGCGCTTCGTTCCTGATTACGCCACCAAAGTCCACGGATTCTTACGCTTACTTCGTACCCACATACCCTTTGTTTGGGATGAGCAAGCAGACACGGCATTTGAAGCCCTCAAAAAAGCTCTCACATAAGCCCCCTTGATATCCCCACCGGATTTCTCTCAAGACTTCACCCTTTATGTCTCGGCATCTGAATATGCTGTGTCTAGAGTTTTGGTCCAAGAAGATGCCTCTCACCAAGAGCATGTAATTTATTATGTCAGCCAGACCTTGTCTGGCCCACCCCTACGTTACCCATACGAGGAAAGATTAGCCCTAGCTGTAGTCTTTTCCGTACAAAAATTGCGACACTACATTCTACTCAGTCATACCACGGTTGTGGCCGACTCCAACCCTATGGTCTATCTCCTAACCTGGCGGCTCCTACAAGGTCGTGTTGCTAAATGGGTCATTATCCTCCAGGAATATGACCTTACTTTCAGAACTCCTAAAAGCACCAAAGCCCTCGCGCTTGCTCACCTCATCACCGACCTCCCATCCTCTTCGTCATCACCCGTTATCCAAACGGATCTGATTGACGAACAAATCTTCATCATTTCGTCTGACGACCCATGGTACGGAGACATTTTGATTTACCTCTGCACGCAAAAATTTCGACCACACATCGATCGTGACGGACGCCATTGGATACGACACCATGCCCCCCGATACCTCTTGATAGGGGATGTACTTTATCGACGCAGCATTGATACCATCCTACGCCGATGCCTATCCCATAGTGAGGCAGAACAAGTCCTCAATGATTGTCATAGTGGTGCTTGCGGAGGCCATTTCTCCGGCATGGCCACCGCCCAGAAGATCATTCGGGCAGGTTACTTTTGGCCATCATTGTTTACTAATTGCATCACCGCAGTCAAGCATTGCTAGAACTGCCAACTTTTTGCCCCCAAAGTAAGAACCCCCCCCCGCCCCCCTTCATCCAGTCATCACTGTTGGACCATTCTGCAAATGGGCCATCGACTTCCTCGACTGCAACCCCACGTTAGCCGGCGGTCACAAACACATCGTTGTGGCCGTAGATTATTTCACCAAGTGGGCAGAAGCCATGCCGACTTACAATTGCAAGGCCGACACTGCAGCACGGTTTTTCTTCAACCATGTTATCACTCGTTTCGGAGTGCCGAAGCAACTAGTCTCTGACCACGGCTCTCACTTCGAAGATGCCATCTATAAAGAATTATCAACCATGTTGAAATTTGAACACCATTTCTCTTCCGCCTACTATCCCCAAGGAAACGGCCAAGTCGAAGGGATCAATAAAATTTTGAAGACCATCCTCCAACGTACAGTAGACAAACACAAATCCAATTGGCACCACATGCTTTTCCCGGCACTATGGGCTTACTGCACATCAACCAAAACCGCCACCGGTTTTACCCCTTTCCATTTAGTTCACGGTGTCGAATCCGTCCTCCCTATTGAGTGCCAGATTCCAGCCTTACATATCGCCGTTGAACTCCTACCGGACACTTCTCCGATTGAGCAACGATTACTACTCCCAGAGCAGGCCGATGAAGATCGACGCACAACCATTCAAAACATGGAAGCAGTCAAACAACGATCAAAACTAAGTTACGACAAACACGTCCACCCAAGAACCTTTTTTGAGGGAGACCTTTTCCTCGCTTACGATCAAGCTCATGATAAACCGGAAAGGGAAATTTCGTGTCTATGTGGCAAGGCCCCTACATCGTACACACCTGCCTCGGGCAGGGGGCATACATTCTGACCGATTCAGAAGGCAATCCCCTACGCAACCCATGCAACGGGTTGTACCTTAAACGATTTTACCCATAGAAAATCTGATGGACACCACTGTCCATTCTAGTATAGGCTTACTTTCTTTTTTCACAAAAAATTCAAAAACCTAAATATTTGTTTTTCTCTGCATGACCACAGATGGATCCTCTTCCACTCTGCTATGTCGGTTTCGCTAATGGTGCAAGCCGTTGGTCTCCCAATCTCGCCTCCGCAGCTTGGGTAATATACTCCCCTTCACATGAGTTAATTCACATTGACGGAGTATCTTTAGGTGCCGCCACCAATAACCAAGCTGAATACGATGCCGTGACCGGTCTCCTGGCCGCAGCTCTCCAAATGAGCATCCGTCACCTCAATGTTTTCTTGGACTCACATCTCCTAGTTTCCCAGCTCAACAATGATTACCAGGTACGCGATCCCTGTCTTTTAAGAAAATTCCTGCGCACTAAACAAATGGTTAGACAATTTGAATCCATTTCATTCACACATGTCCCAAGACACCTCAATAGTGTAGCAGACCATATGGCCAACAATGTTCTCGACTGGCACACCAATCACATCATGTCATAACCAAAACGTGCATCTATGTGCATAACATGTGCCTCCACGGGCATATCCATAAACAAAATGCATCCATGTGCATAACATGTGCCTCCACGGGCATAAACAAATAACAAAATAATGCATCCATGTGCATAACATGTGCCTCCACGGGCATACATAAATAACAACATACTGCATCCACGTGCATAACATGTGCCTCCACAGGCATATACAAAAGACAAATGTGCATCCACGTGCATACACGACAATATATCCAAATATATATACACATATATATATAAACCATAATAGTCAACATGTCATAGGTGCCCTCAGCACCCAATATACAAAAATACATCAGTCGTACAAAAATGCTTCCCCATATGCTCATCAGCATTTGGGGGCAGATACAATATCATCTACTTATCTGGATCCCTAGGCTCCTCCGGCTCCTCCTCCGCTGGTCCCGCCGGGTCACGGCGAGCCCGAACTCTCCGCTCTGCCGGCCCCGCTGGATCGTCCCGCAGACGTATCCTCCTCTCAGCCGGCCCTGCTGGATCATCTCGTCCACCGCCCCTGTGCTCCGCCACAAACACTGCTGTCCTCAACAAGAGCGACCGCCACTCAGGCGGCGCACCGAAGCAACCCTCCAAAATATCCCGATCCAGGTCTCTCCAACCATCCTCGGGGAGTCCAGCTAGGATCTTGGCAAAGGTCTGTCTGACACCCTCTATGGCGTCATCTCGAGGGCCAACCCCTCTCCCACGAGCCGCAAATCCTCCACCACGTGGAGGTGGTACCGCTGCAGGTGGTCGCGCAACTACCATCGCCCGCCCCTGACGAGCCACGTAGTCGGCCGGTGGCACTAGCCCAACATCTGCACAATGCAAATAAACCATCATATACCATCCAAATATAATCATAAATGATAAATCAAACAACACATGATATAATATCAAATAAAACACAAAACATACCGTCTAAACTCCAGGCCTGTCTTGGGGCACGAGGCATCTCTGGGTCACCTCGATAGTCCATGTCAGCGTAGGGGTAGTCCTCAATCACCAGGGGCATCTGCTCCCACTGCTCATAAAAATCCTCTGTGAAGAAACCGTGGACACCACCGCCGCTACGAGGCATCATTTGCCCCCATCGCATCATGCGAGACTCACTCACCAAACTAGCACGAATGGGTACCCGTGGCCGCAAGGTCGGCACCCGCTCGAAGAAAAAACAACATAGAAAGGAGGCATAACAGAACTCACCTCCCTCTCGAATGGCCTTGTCCAGATCTCTCCGGACACCAGCTAGAAACATCTGCCCCCAGGCATAATAAGTCCCCCGAAGAACAGAGTCCACCATCATTGTTTGTCCCCCAGACATACGATGTGGCGCAGCAGCACCCAATATCCGCAGAACACATGCCCCAACAGCCCGCATATCCCACTCACGTAGGGATCGCAGACTAATAGAGTTGTTCTGCAAAACAGCATCATCAACACAGAAGGTCTGTAACAGATCCTCCATATCTACACCCGGTGGGATCCTCGGCAGGAGATCGCCCACCTCCCCCAAACGAGGTAACCCGGTCAGAAAATAGACATCCGTGAGAGTGATCTCTAACCTCTCACCCCCAATGATAAATGCACCCTCCGCTGGCACCCACCAACGCACCAGCTTGTTCAGGAGCCGTCTCACTGAACAAATAGTTGGGATCTGAGCGAACTTCAAAAGTCTGCTCATAGCCAGAGTCTGTCGCACCCCCGGATCAGTCTGACTCCTCTCCATCAGATCATCATCGATCTCCCGCTCTCGCCATGAGGACAATGGTCTCCTCAGCATCCTACCAGAAAAAAGAAGAAATTTTTAGCCCCAGCACAAAAATTCTTTGAAAAAATCCCATCGCGGCTTTTCCACAAAAAGCCGCGATGACCATTGCGCCATTTCCCACAAAAGCCGCGATGACCATCGCGGCCTCCATGCAAAAACCCGCGATGAACATCACGGATTTTGGCCAGACAGTCGCGATGAACATCGCAACTATCTCCCATGAACTCGCGATGAACATCGCGGGTTCCAACCTCACAGTTACAATGAACATCGCGACTGTCAGCCTGAAACCCGCGCGGTTCATCGCAGGAAAAGACCCAAAACCCGCGATATTCCACGTTGGAGAGTCAACATGGAATTTCGCGGCCTTCAAGGGCCCGCCGCCAAACAAAAAAGACATAATTGAAAAGGCTAAGGAAAATAGAGTTACCTGAAACTCACAGAATCGAAAACCAACGGTGAAATCTCCCAGAAATGAAGAAATAGCTCTGACAGCTGTATCAAACTCGCACGTAACAATGACAAGTCATTTGGGCCCCACACCCTATTTATAGAAATTCCACCAATTTTCAAACAACCATTGCGGTATCATACGATGTCCATTTTTCAAACCGTTGGTACCGCTGGAATCAGCACAGCGAGAACTTCATGCAGGTTCCTTCCTTTTCCCGTTTTCACGGGGTCTATTTTTTGACCATTTTTTGGCTTCTCTCGTGGCCTCGGTTTGTGTGCCACATCGGTCGTTCTCCGTTTTGGACGTGTCATATATCACCGGATTCAGTTTTAAGCGCTCGTGATGATGCTTGAGATCATTTCTCACTGTCACGTCCCGATTTTCAGGGCATTTTTTCCATGCCCCCTCGTCACCTTGGTTTGCGTGCCACATCGATCGTTCTCCGTTTTCGACATGCCTTATATCGCCGGATTCAATTTTCCGCACTGATGATGATTCTTGAGATCATTTCTCGCTTTCGCTTTTAGATTTTTCGGGCATTTTTTCCATGCCCCCTCGTCACCTCGGTTTGCATGCCACATCGACCGTTCTCTATTTTCGACATGTCATATATCACCGGATTCAGTTTTTCGCGCCCGTGATGAGGCTTGAGATCATTTCTCGCTCTCACGCCCATCTTTTTCAGGAATTTCTTCAAAATGCCACTCATCACCTCGGTTTGCGTGCCATATTGGCCGTGGCCCCTTTTCGACAATCTTTCTGTCACCGGATCCAGTTTTTCGCATTGATGATGATGCTTGAGACCTCTTCTCGCCCTCATCAATCCCTTTTTGTTCGGTATAATTTTATCCCTTTTTCGGGCCGAGCAATCCCTTTTACGAAAAAGGCACTTAGAGAGTTTCTGTTAAGCTCTTTTCTGACTCCTAAAACAATGAAAAGATCGTCGAGCAATCATGCTTCCTTTCATGCTCGCTAAACGTATCTGAAAGGGCATCTACCTGGTATAAGTTTACCCCTTTTCCGGACCTCGTAGACTAATTACGAAAAAGGTATACTCTAGTCACATCGGCTAGAAGAGTTCTCCATCCGCATCATTTTATGCTTTTTCGGGCCTTGGAGACTAAACTTATGAAAAAGAAACACCAATAAAGTCCACTTACCGCTTTCAGACTCTCTAAACATGAAAGCAACCATGAGCACGAGCCGTTCTGGGCTCACAAAATCCACAGGAACGTACCATTTCAGAGCACACTTTTATCCCTTCTTGGATCTCATTAAAACTACGAAGAAGGAACCAATGGTGCCTCTTGGCGCCACGACAGATCACATCTACTCATATGGCAGCTTCCCCATTTTGGTCGCCTTTATTCAGAGTATTCTGCAGTATGTCACCTTGAAAATCCCCCGACAACACCTATCAGCTCGTCCTCCCCCCCCTAGAGTCAATATATACCATTCAGTCAATAAAAGCAATGATCCCCACACCGACAAGTCAGTTCCCTACGCTGCCAGGTCAACCATGTCATCATGCTCTGAACAAAGGAAGGTTGAGTCTACCCACTTTATGACCCAGTTATTTCCCATCCCCATAAGTATGTCAGTCCTACCATCAGCACTACAGCACTTCAGTTCTACACCTCGTGCTCCTATCAAGGAAACATCATTTCCTTGTTAGTTGCTGGTCTCCCTCTGTCGACGACAACCACATTTATTCCAGAGGATAGACCTAGAGGTCCCTGTGTCTTGGACTCATCACCATTCATGATGAGTGCCTACGAATCATTTCGAGAATACTCCTCGGTACTTCTCTAATTGGTTGTTTCTCACATGCTCGACTTCAACACCTTGATCGCATCGTTAAGACTCGCACAGGGCATTGATCCTTTCAAGTTTTTTTGTCGAAGACCCCGGGTACCTCCCGACTCTTCCACATTTGAGAGTCTACCTATGGAAACAACCAGTTACACTTTTTCTATAGATATCCAGGTTGCGCATGGCGACAGTATTCAAATGTACCCCAGTTTCATACTCCCTTGAGTACACAGTTACATTACTTCTCAGAGATCACTCATAGTCTTTGAGTCCCCACAGATGTTGGACACCTTCAGTTTCAGCAGTTCACAAGTTATTCCAGTGTATCAGTTATTGAGATCAGTTATGATCAAGAGTATATCCCAAAATAATGTCCCCCCTGGACCATTATGATGTACCAGTAGATTCTTTATGTATTAGATCCCCCTTCTTGGGACTAATTGTTATGTATATGTCTTGATACGAGCATGGGAATTCCCGCCTCGTCCATTATCAGAGATTATACCTCATTCATATTGAGGCCATGTACTAGGTTTTGTTGTTGCAGCTTCCAAGGGCCGTGGCTCCAGTCTCCAACCGGTCTCTTCTCTCCCCTAAAACCCCAGAAAAAGACAAATGAACTATGATGTCTATCGGCCATACGATGAGCTCCTGCCCTCACACATCAGGGGGCAATCTGTTAACACCCAAAAAGTGCTCACTAGCTCATTTCCCTATTCACATGACCCATTTGTCCACTTTTTCACCATCGGAGCCTCTGAAACCAACAAAAGGTCACCAAAAGACCTGAGTACACCCCTTTTTCCATTAAAAAAGATTATTTTTCCTAAAAAAGCATAAAAAAACCCTCAAAAAGGGTCCAAATTCCCAAAAATATTAAAAAGGGAATTAAAATATTAATTTTATTCAAAAAAAGAAAAAGGAGGGAAAAGTACCTAAACCATGTTGGTCAATACCATTTGGTTTCCACAAAACCACAAATAGTATTCCCCACCACCAAAACCTATAAAAAGGTGGTAGGGGCTCCTCATTTCACATCCATCCATTATCTCATCCTCATGCTGCCGAAATCTTCCTTGAGCATTTTGGCCATTGTAAGCAACCTTGGAGAAGGAGACCTCTTGGAGATTGGAGTTGCTCATCTTGGGAGTTGCTCAACATCAACCTTCACCATTGAAGGTATTATCGCAAGCACTTGCTTGCCCCCCATTTTTCAATACAAATTCATTCTTTAATATTTTCTTGTTCTTGTTTTTTAAATGTTTACACTATTTGCTTATATTCTTGCATAGATCCATGATTAGTTTTGTTTAGATTAGTTTCTTATTTAATTCTATTGAAACTACTGCTACTAGTTAGCAGGTGCCCATAGCACTAAGCCTGGTTGCAAAACCGGGCCAACAATAAGGAAGAAGTCAAAGTTGAGGAAGCATCAGAGCATGTGGAGGAGGATAGTAAACCTAACCTGTTTTCAGCCATTCTTAAAGGCAAGTACTCACTGTTTGTAGATGAGAAAGAGAAACCTGAACAGTACTTGGCACCTGCAGAGGATTCTCATGAAGTGAAAACTGCTGATATAAGAGAGGTTGCTGCACCTAAGGAGAAAATTCAAACTCAACAGGGAAGCCCTATCACCATTCTCTCAGATGATGAGGGATATTTATTGGAGGAAGAGCAGCCCATCTCTAAAATAGAAGTCAAGGTTGAAGAAATCCCTACTTCAGACAGCAAAGCAATAAAACCTAATAGAAAGAGGAATAAACTTGAAGTAGTAGAGTTGGCTGCTGTCCAGCATCAAGGAAAGGAGTTGAAAATGATGGGAGAAGCAGCATCATATTGGAGACCTAAAACTAGGTCAAAGAACAAGCTAAGACTGAACATGAAGAAATTGCTGAATCCCAGATTAAATACAAATGAAGTTACTGTCCTAGATGAGGTTTCCATGGATGATAAACTAGAACTAGACAAAGTTATGCATCCTGCAAAAGCCAAGAGTTCATTATAATCATTAGAAGATTCAAGCTAGCCTATACCTAAAATATCTGAAATCCATTTTGAAATAAAAAGTGATCTTTTAAAGCAGCCACAATTAAAAGAAGAGGCTCCTTTAGCTGAAGCAACAGGTGAGGAAAATCCTGGCATTGAAGATACTCCTACAGACCTGTTAATTGAAGAGGCTGAAATCTTCAAAAAACTTGATATACCTTGGAGACCTGATGAGGAACAAGATCCTACAATAGACAAACTAATTGACTCTGACAGAGAGAATTTGCAGAATACTGTTAGGTAGTATAAACATCAGATGAGTTACATGCAATAGGTCAATGATGGATTAATGATGGCTAGCAGAAGGTTGAGAGAAGACCTACAGGATGTAAATGATCATTTTCAGGAGTTGATAGCAAAGGCAAAGAAAGCACTAAAGAGAAAAAGAGCTACTGACATGCATTGCACAGAGTTGGAGAAAATAGTCCAGAACCTGCAGCAGAAAAATGAGGAGCTCATCAAGAAGATAAATGACATGGAGCAGGAGCAGAAGAAAGCTAAGAGGAAAGATCAAGCATCAGATGGCATCGCTCTGCTGGTTGAAGCAACAAAAGATATATAAGTCAGTTGTTCATTTAGTTAGTGGTCACTAGTTGATAAACACATATGTTAGTGATTTACTATTTTTAGCATATTTTGTAATTTTGTAATATTGTACATTTTACTTTACCTCATCGAATAGATGGAAAGCAGTTAGGGTTAGATCCCTAACTGATTTTGTAAAGATTAGTATTTAGAGAGGTTAGAAAGTCATGGAGAGGGTTCAATTTTTGGGAGCTTTCAGGAGGTCTTCAAACTCAGTTGGTTTTCAGACTTATTCATGAGTTAAGTACAAAACTCTTGTATGTAGTTGATGATGAAATTATGAGATATATGTGACTTTTACCCTTCAGTTTTCTGTGTTGGCTTCATTTTTCAGCTTGTCTAGTTGCTTAATTGATATATTCATTTACTGGTTTATGTTTATATGCTGGTAATGCTTGTCATTTATGTATGAACCTCAATACTGTTTTTGTTGGATCTTGTTAGATATATCATGCATCTTTATCTTCTTTTGTTTATAATTCAGTTGTTATTTTGCTCATGAATGCATTCCCTGTGTGTTCCCAAAGTTCAAAACCAAAAACACATTACAGAAACCTTTAAACTTTGTTTTCTTTATTGATTTTTGTTTGAGATTGTGTTGGCTTGTTTCTCTGGCCTTGGAAACAATTTCTGGCACAAACACCTGCTAGCAACCAAATACAGGTCATTATAAAAATGTGCAACTTGTTATGAGATTTTAACAAAAAAAAAGGAACATTTCAACATGCTAATGAGATATATAAATGAATTATGAAGCTACATGTTTGAGAAGTAAAATCACTCCAAATAAGAAAAATAGCTCTGAGACTTAATTATCCTAAGGAAACAAAGTTTGGAGTGTTCTTGACAGGGCACGGATACGAAGTGGAAACAACCTACTTCCCATATAGCCCTAGAAGAGAGGGTATCCTTCATTGCTGCAGTTCAAATGGTTAATGGCAGGTTATCTTGGATTGAGACAAACTTAAGACGAAACCAGGGACCTCTATTGTTATTTATAGCGCTTGACGAGACGCTCTACGGCCGGCTCGGGGTTTGAACGAGGGTGGCGATGCCTGGAATATGGCTGGTGTAAAAGCTCGGGCGTTCATAGTTTTGGCTTTTAGCTAGTGGAACGAGAAACCCATGGGGCCTCGACGGTTTTTTAAAGACAAAATAACGATACATGGCCACGAATGTCTATCGGCCATGTTGAAGATGGGAAAAACCCACAAGTAACTCGACGTAGAAATAAGACAAAAAATAACGGTTAAAAGACCTACCTGGCAACGACAAGGTGGCTGAATGAGGTGGATGAGGACGTGGACGAGCTGAGCTGGAGCAGTTCGGCGAGGCATCCCAATGATGTTTGTTAATCGACAAAATAATAATGCGATCGACCCAAACCCCAACCGTTTATTTAAACGGGTTAGGCACGTGTGGCATTAAATCCAGTAGGTGGAACCATTAAAACATGTTTTGTATTTTTGTACGTCGCGGTCTTTTCAATCTGCCTCGGTAATTGTGCGCGACCGTCATTTGTGGAGCAGATTTTTGAGCTTCACCCGCAGTTTCGGATCATTACGGTGAATGGCCTCGATGTTTCGGAAGAGGTTGGCATATCCTTCCGAAACACAACCTTTGAGGAATCGTCCCGCAGTTTCGTGGAAATATACGCTTTCTTTCTGCAGATTTAATGGAGAGATAAGTCACTCGCTTCCACAATTGCGGAATGATATCATGAAGGTTCCCGCCGTTTCGGGAAGATAACATGAGGGCTTCCGCAATTCAAAAAATTTATAAGTCTCCGCGGGGTTTCGGAAAGATAACATGAAGGCTTCCGCAGTTGCGGAAGGCTTTCGCAAATGGCTTCCGCAGTTTCGAAAGGCTCTCGCGAATAGCTTCCGCAAGTCGAGAGGAAAGACTTAAGATTTTTAAAGAGAAGTCCTTCTGCGGTCCCGGAAAAGATATGCGAATGACTCCCACAGTTTCGGGAGGATAAGCTGAAAGGTTCCGCAACTGCGGGAGGATAGCCCGAAAGATTCCGCAACTGCGGGAAGATAACTCAAAAGGTTCCGCTGCTTCGGGAGACTTTCCCAAATAATTTCCGCAACTTCGAGAGAAAATTTCTAAGTCCTTTTCGAGAAGCTTATGCAAATGAGTCCCGTCGTTTCGAGAGGGAAACTCGAACGGTTCTCACGGTTTTGGGAGGATAACTTGAATACCTCCGCAACTGCGGGGCTTTCTCAAATGCTTCCGCGACTTTAGGAAGATTTCAAAAATTTTATCCTTAGAAGAAGAAAAACTTGGAATTCTCAAAGCATGATTTTCAGTTGAAAATAAAGGGAGAATTGACCTCTTACAGCAGTCTTTCTGGAAAAATAAAGGAGGGGCCCCAAGATGTAAAAAAAAAATTTGGGGGGTGATGTTGCTACAACAACAAAGTTTTAGGAAATAAAACCAAGTGCGCCTGGTGTAATCATCAATGAAAGTTAAGAAATATTTGAAACCAGAAAAGGAAGCAGATGGAAGAGGACCACATAAGTCACTATGCACAAGCTCCAAGGGAACCAAGGCATGCCAAGAGGCACGTTTTTCAAAATTGTCCTAATGATGTTTTCCGAATACACAACCGGAGCAAACACCATCTCTGCAAGATACCATCGGAAGACCTGTCACCATATTTTCTTTACATAGTTGTTGCAATGAGCGATAATTTAAGTGACCAAATCGCTCATGCCAAAGTTTGCTCAAGTTATCACTATGAGCAACAAAAACTGAAGGGAAAGGTGATGACCCAAATTTGTTAAACTTGTACAACCTAGTAATATCATCAACAATTCCGGTAGCTAGGACCTGTTGAGGATCTTTAAAATCATTGATTACAACTTGGTGAGGTGTAAAGGTCACAGTTTTACCTTCACCAGAATGAGTGATCTGATAGACTGATAACAAATTGCAGAAAATTCTTGAAACACATAGTACATCACTAAAATGACCATTATCTATTGGAACTGTTCCAGCTCCTACAACACTTAGAGATCTATCATCACCAACAAATATTTGTTTGGTGTTACATTCATGCATAGTAGAAAAGATAGCTTGATCCTTAGCCATATAATAAGATGCTCCAGAATCAATGAGCCATTCGTTTGAAGTAAAAGAAGAAGATGCATTATAAGAATAACCAGAAGCACAAAGTGCATGTCCATGAGAGGCAGATTCTGAAAACGAATCTAGGCTGATGTGGTGCTTCTTCATTGCTGCTTCCAAGGTTGCCATCTTCTTGAAACACTTAGATTCATCATGATTATCTTTCCCGCAATAGTTGCAATGATGCTCAGTCTTCTTGCCTTTTGGCTTGGATCCTTTGTCATTTTTTAAAGAAGGAGCTGACTGAGAGGGTTTGGAAACCTTGTTTGACTTATTATTGCGAAAATTTTGTTTTTTGGGAGGCTTGGACTTTTCTTTTTGTTGGGACAATAAGGCTTTCCCAGATGTATCTGCATTGTTGATTATTCCAAGATGAATGAGTTTATCTTGTTCCCTAATCAAGGAATCACAAAAGGATTCAATATTAGGCTCTTGATAGCTAGCTGCATTCAAGGATGCTTTCATGGAGTAAAATGTAGATACAAAAACATAATATGCAGGTCCAAGTTTGGAAAGAATATGATAAATGCATTGTTTGTCTTCCCTCTCAATCTTACGTTCTGCACATAAGAGTTTAAGAGTTTTGTACTTAGATAAATAATCTTGAATGCATGAAAAGTCACTTGGATTTAAAGCAATCAACTCATTTTCGAGTTGGTGACCTCGAATTTCATTGTGTTTACCAAACACAGATTCCAACTTGTCCCAAGCAGCATTAGGTTCATTAATTCCAGATATGTGGAATCACAAATCAGTAGAGATTGACATCCCAATCAATCCACGAGCTTCATCACATATATTTTTCCATTTTATTTTTTTATCATCATCAGTGGGTTTTTTTCTTTCCCTAAGGTAATTCTGAAAAGTCTCATACTTCGTATAACATCCTCCATACGAGATTTCCATGAGAAATAGTTGGAACTGTTAAGTAGAATATCACAAGGGGCGGCCATATTTATAAATTAATGGTTGTAAAAGCAGAAACCAATAGTCTGGATGTGAAGAGCTCAAAAAAATAGGTGGTTTAAAAAAAAACGGCACTGAAAACTGACTCTGTATGATGAAGTTATGTTTGAACAAAGAAACTGTTGAAGATGTCCCCAATAGTGACGTGGCAGCTAGAGAATGTCCAGCAAAAAAAGAACCCCCCTCTTCCCAAGATGAACCTTTTGACAATCACTTTACAAGGAAGTTGCTTTAAGTGAACCACTTTTGTAAAATAAGTGATGTCACTTTTACAATGATATTACTTTTAAATAGTGCAACAATAAAAAAAAACTTAAGTGACTCACTTGTATTTTTATTTTTTTATTATTTAAGTGAGATGCACTTTTACAATAAAATAACTTGAAAATAGAAATTGCATGCACTTTTTCTTTTAAAAGTAATTTCCTAAGACTTGAACTCAAGACCTATTAAGGAATAAAGCAACTTTGAACCAAGTGAGCTAGATTAAAAGGTATGTAAAATATGGAAATGAGGAAGGGAGTTTTTTTTTACTCTTCTTGCTCGGTTTGCGTGCTTGTCCTTTTTCCTGCAAAACACACCACAAATCGAAACAAAAAAAACTTTTCCACACTTGTGGAGTTAGATCTTGTTAGCTTTCCCGGAAAGTCTACGTTTTCTCTCTATTTCTGATTTGCCGAGATCGCGCAAGGTGCACGGCAAAGAGCATACGCAGCCGAGAAAAACCCTTTCCCTTTCTGTTTCTGATTTGCTGAGACCGCTCAAGGTGCACGGCAAAGAGAATACGCATACAAGAAAGTAACAATCTGAACCCAAAAAAAAATTTAACAGTAAAAAATGATGAAATATGAGAATTTTTTCTTTAAAAAAAAAAAGTGTCATTGTAATATTATACCTTCAAATCTATTGAAATACGCATTTCTGGAGCAACCGAGAACCGTTTTCGATCAAATGAAAACTATTTCCCAACAAAAACGATGCTCCGGATGCAATGGAACACCTCCCATGGCCCAGAAATGCACAAAAATACCAGAACTAGAAACCCTTTCGAGTTTCGGCAACATCAGTTCAAGATCTAGATCATAACCGGAAGCAACACTTCATAAAAGCTTTGATACCATGTTCGGGTACACAGGGTACTACCAAAGGACCGAACACCAAGAGAAACCACTTCACACAAACAGATCACATATCAACACACCGATGTTTTGACGTGGTTTAAACCCTCTTGAGAGAAGCACTCCACGACCTCAGCCAAATAGATTCTACGGGACAATTTATTATGCAAAGAAAGAAAGTTACAAATGAGCATCTCATAATCGATCAACTAAACAATGACCCTCCATGCTCTTTAAATAGAGATCATGGACCAATTGGGTGCCAAGCCACATATCAAGGTTAGGTTTGATCTATGAGAAGTTGAGCCGTCGGATCACTCTATGTTGGGAACATATCGTGACCATTGGATTAAGTATTTACAAATGCATACTAATGCATACTAAAGAAACACACTATCCCTAACGGATATATTACACAAGTTGATCTTAACTAACTCCTAAGTGTCTAAATATCCTAACAAGGCCTTCTAGATCCTCTCAGTTTTTTATTGTCGCAAACAACCTCTCGTGCTCTGCATGAGGTAGTAAGTAGTGTACCTTGTTTAATGTCTTAGTTGACATTGTTTGTAGTTAGATGTTTGTACCAACGATCAAGTGCGTAAAGTGATACACCCGTGAACCTAGTCTATAATCCGTGTATGTGTAGCCATTTTTCTTTGGTCCCTTTCCATCTATTGTAAGATATTCCCCCTGAACAACCATTAAGTCGGTCGAAAAGGTAATGCCTTCACTATCGGTTAATGATGCAAGGATGGTTTTCTTCCCTTGGATGCATCGTGCCAACCAATAATTCGTCCCAATTGCACTGTCTGTCGGGGCGACAACTGCATAGTGTGTCCTCCAAAAATGCATTTTACGGTCAGATTCCAACAAGTAGTGGTTTGATAACTTGGATAATTAAAAAAATGAGGGAACCGGGATATGCATGTATAAATGTTTATCTGGATGTACAAGATCAGATATATGATCATATTCATTCGAAATAGAGGACTGGCCTTCCTCTAACTGGATTGTTTCAACAATTGCACATGGGTCCAGTACAAGTGATACATGATCCCATTCATTAACCCAATCCATTGATTCACACTCATCCCACTCACAATTGCTGCAAGGCCCATGACAAAGTGTCCTCAGACACATAACTTTATTAATGAAGAAGGAAAATTACATCACAGAGATGTGAGGGCTAAATCCCGAAAGATTACCTCACATGGAAAACTCGATGGATTTAAATATCCAAAGAGTAACAACTAATTTACCGTTACCAAAACTAACTAAGGGACACCTCACATAATCACGTGAGTGTGTAGATGCCCTTTTACATTTATTAAACTAAACTTCTATTTATTAAATTTTTGGATCATAATTCCTAACAATCCCCCCTTTGATCCAAAAATTATTTTGAACAAATACCAAGTTCATTTCTAAACTTATCAAATTTGACCCTTCCAAGAGATTTTGTAAAAATATCTACAGTTTGATCTTCTGATGGACAATACTTTGGCTTGATGATTTATTTGACGACGAGAGCCCGAATCTAATGATACTTAGTATCCACATGCTTTGTTTTTGAATGAAAAATAGGATTTTTGGCTAACTTGATTGCTGACTGATTATCAATAAATAATGAAGTTGCTTCTTTCTGATCAACTTTGAGGTCTTGCAAAATCCTTCTTAACCAAACTATCTCACAAGCAGCTTCCCAAGATGAAATATATTCTGCTTCTGCTGTAGAATTTGCAATTGTATCCTGCTTTTTACAACTCCATGCTACTGCAGCTGATCCCATATTCATTAAGTAACCTGAAGTAGATGCCCTGTCATCAACATCTCTAGCAAAATCCGCATCTGAATAGCCAACAAGCTTGAAATTTTTGTTTCTTTTAAACTCAAGTCCAAAATCCTTTGTTCCTTGAAGATACCTTAACACCCTTTTTGCTGCATTCCAATGACTTTCTCTAGGTTCCTGCATATATCTGGAAAGTATGCTAACTGCATAAGATAGATCAGGACGAGTATTCATCAAGTAAATCAAACATCCAATTAACTGTCTATATCCAGTGCAATTTACAAGTTCCCCCCCTTCAAACTTAGAAAGTTTTAAATTTTGCTCCATGGGAGTAATTGCTGGTTTACATTTCTCCATTCCAAACTTCTTCAATAATCCAGATATGTACTTAGCTTGAGAAATAAATATACTTCCTTCCTGCTGCTTTACTTCAACTCCAAGATAGTAATGAAGTAAACCCAAGTCTGTCATTTCAAAACCTGTTTGAAGTTCTTTCTTAACCTAAAATATATGATCATTATTGTTACCTGTTATGAGCAAATCATCAACATACATAACCAAGATGACTAAGTTGTTTTCCTGGATTCGAACATACAAAGTATCATCTGACTCACTACGAAGAAAACCAACTTTCTGTAGGTAGGCATCCATTTTTGCATACCAAGCTCTGGGAGCCTGTTTCAATCCATACAACACCTTAACTAGTTTACAAACTTGATTTTCTTTCCCTGGAACCTCAAAACCAGGAGGTTGAGTCATATAAACATCCTCTTGTAGATCACCGTTTAGAAATGCACTTTTTACATCCATTTGATGCACTTTCCATCCATTTTGTGCAGCTAAAGCTAGCACAATCCTGATAGTATTCCATTTCGCTGTTGGAGCAAAAGTTTCTTCATAATCAATCCCTTCTTTTTGAGCAAAACCCTTTGCCACCAATCTTGCCTTATATTTATCAATATCTCCATTTGCTTTGTACTTAATTCTGTAAACCCACTTACAACCAATGGGTTTAACATCATGTGGAAAATCAACTATTTTCCAAGTCTGATTCTTCATTACTGCATCATACTCACTTTGCATGGCCATTTTCCATTCATCATACTCAACTGCTTCATTAAAAGTAGTTGGTTCAACAACTGAAAGAGCAAAATTTTCTGAACCCGTATTAGAACTCCTTGTACCTGTTTTGCCTTTTTCATCAGACTTAACATCCTGAAGTAACTTAGTTGCCCATTTTGGTTTCTTCTTTTCAATGTTAACTTGATTTGAATCATCCAAGTTAACTTGTGAAGAATTCAAAGTATCTTCAACCTGTTCATCATCCTGTACTTCTGAAGTGAGATCAAACCATTGTTCATTCCTTGTCTTATTTAATTGTTGCATCCTTAATTGTTCCTTAGTTACTTTTTCCTCTAAGTGACTAAGTTGTTTTTCAACCTCTTCTACACTTAAACTTTCAGTTTCATCAAAAATCACATCCCTGTTGACAATAAACTTTCCATCTGACAGAAGCCTATACCCCTTTTTCTCATGAGAATAACCAATCAACATGCACTTAACACTTCTAGACTCTAACTTCTTTCTTTTTTCTTTTCGGACAAGTGCATAACAAACTGAACCAAAAACTCTCAAATGTTTGACCATAGGTTTGAATCCATACCAAGCCTCAAAAGGAGTTATTCCATCAAGTGATGATGAAGGAGATATATT
Source organism: Larix kaempferi (assembly GCA_027924585.1). Classification (NCBI taxonomy): domain Eukaryota; kingdom Viridiplantae; phylum Streptophyta; class Pinopsida; order Pinales; family Pinaceae; genus Larix; species Larix kaempferi. Next base: position 6,485,138 of record BSBM01000031.1, on the reverse strand, counting down.
CCTCAAATAAACTGCTGTATGAACTGCTTCTGCCCAATAACATGATTTCAACCCTTTGAAAAATAACATTGCTCTAGCCATGCCCAATAAAGTCTGATTCATCCTTTCTGATACTCCATTTTGCTGTGGAGTATAAAAATTGGTCAACTGTCTTTTAATCCCTTTTTCCTGACAATAAGTCAAAAAATGATTTGATGTAAACTCACCACCATTATCAGTTCTCAAAGTAGCAATATTTTCCTTTGTTGCTGTTTCAACCAAATTTTGAAATGACTGAAACTTTTCAAACACTTCTGATTTTTCCTTCAAAAAATACACCCAAACCATTCTGCTAAAATCATCAATAAACAACAAAAAATATTTACAACCACCAAGTGAAGTTTCCAAAGGACCACAAACATCACTATGAATAAGCTGTAATCTCCTTGTTGCTCTCCAAGTGCTTTTTGAAAAAGCTATCCTTCTCTGTTTGCCATAAATGCAAGCTTCACACTTTGCATTTTCCTTCCGAAAAGTAGGCAACCCCTTTACCATTCCTTGTTTTTTAAGATGAACAAGACTATCAACATTCAAGTGCCCAAAACGAATGTGCCACAATCGGATAGGTGAAACATCAGTTTCAACTAAACTTGCAAATTCCTTCAAATGTTCCTTTGATCTAGGAATGACTGTTCCCTTCATCCTAAGAAGCTTTCCGTCTTCATAACCTGTCATAACTGTTTTGTATGCATCCTTTGTTGAATTAACAAAAAGGATACCACCTTCCATTACAACTTGATGTCCTAATTGGCGAATGACAACTAAAGACAACAAATTTTTCTTAAATGTAGGCACATACCAAACATTAGAAATCAATCTTTCTCTAATTCCAAGCAAATCAACCTTAACTGTTCCTTTTCCTTGTGGTAAATGAATAGAATCATCTGCAAGAAAAATTGAATTTAAATGACAATCTTCATAACTCCAAAAGAAATCTTTCCTATATGTCATATGCTGAGTAGCCCCTATATCCATAATCCAAGCATCTTCAAAATCATTTTTGAAACAAGAAGAAGACTGAACAAAATTCACTGATTCCAACTGATGAACTTGAACAAAATCCATTGATTCTGATTGTCCAAGTGCTGTAAAGACATATTCACAATTTTCACTATCGTCTGCATGAGCATAATGTGTCGCTGATGAAGATTCTTTAGATTCTCTTTCTTTGAGAATTTTTTCAAATGAAACTCTACAGACTGAAGCATAATGTCCAACTCTATTACAACGAAAACATGTGACCTGTTTATTAGCTCTTCCTCTTCCAGAGACCTGTTGGTTACCTGAACCTTTTCCTCTTCCAGAAAACTGTGACTGTGTACTTTCAAATTCTTTAGAACCTCTTCCTTGATTTCCTCCTCTTCCTCTTCCGCGGCCTCTTCCTCTTCCAAAACCCTGACCACGACCTCTATTTGAATTTTGAAAAGCTTTATGATCATGGCCTTTTTTATGATTACCTGGAGACTGTTTGCTAGTACTTGCAACCAAAACATCTTCTCCTGCTTGCTTTGTTTGACCAAACATTTTTTCATGTGTGGCAAGTAATTCACTTAGTTCATCAAAAGAAATTTTATCCAATTTATTTGTAATTTGTAAAGTTTCCAAAAAATGCTTATATGTCTCAGGCAATCCTGCGATCAAAATGGTCACCATCATGCTATCTTCAATTTTATCAAAACCAGCTCTTGAAATTTCTTGTTTGATATTTTTTAATCTAGAAATGTACTCCATGACATCACCTCCTGAAGACAATTTTTGTTGAAACAACTTCAATTGAAGATCAATTTTCTTAGCTTCACTCTGAGAATCAAATAAATCTTTCAATGTCTTCCAAGCTGACCACGCATCAGAACTATTTTCAATATGCACATAAATATCATCAGAAACAGTACTGTGAATCAATGCTAAGGCCTTTTCATCTTTTACTTCCCACTTTGCAAGCTGATCATGATTAGTTGGTTTGGTAGGTTTAGCATTACAGAAACCCTTCCACAATTCATTGTAAATAAGAGTGCTTTGAATATGACGACTCCAAACTTTATAATTTTTCGATCCTTCCAACTTGTCAGATTCATTAAAAAGACTTATAACTTTAGACATTGTAAAAAAAAAAATAAACACCTTGTAACTCCAGAAGATGTGTATTATGCAAATCTTATAGCTCCAAGCATTAAAGAAAGCACCTTATATCACCAATAGAATATTTTATGCAAAAATATCACCACCAACATGAAAAGAAAAATACTCATCAACAAGAGTCACCATGAAAGAAATGCTGCAAGAAACACCACACACCATGCAAAAGAAAGCTATAGGGGCTTGGCCTTGACCCACTTATAGCCTCAAGAAAAGAATTTGATAGAGCTTCACTTTGCTCTAATCAAACCTTGAGTGAAAATACAAGTACTCCTTATGACACCAACAATGCTCCTTATTACTCCAATTCCCAATAAAAAATTACACCTTATTACTCCAAAAAACAACAAATCTTTATAGGTGAATTGGAGAGATACAATATTGTTGTGTGGGAGGTCACAAGATCCAATCCCATCAACTTCAAAAATAACTTTTTTTTAAGTTTATATTTCCACCTTTTTCTTCTTAATATATAAAAAAATCGCCAAAAATAAAAATGAATAATAATTATTCACTTTTCAAAATATTACATAAACAGTGAATTAAATGAAAAGTGAATGTGAAGTTACTCTTTTATTTCTGGAGTTTTGCTGGTTCCTCAGCACAGCCAGGCTCCGCGGGCTTCACTTCAAACCTCTGCTTCACGCAACAGATTCCACAGACTCTTCCATGACGGCACTCGAGTTCCTTCTTCAGGTCACCAGACTCCCTCTTCGAATGCGACCATAGAAAAGACCTCCTTTGAGTCTTTCAACGCACAGGCAGCTGGCTCTCCCACAAGCTTCTCCTCCACAAAATGATGGTTGGGTGCGTCTCTCTCTGCTCTCCACGAAATGATGGCTGGGTGCGTCTCTCTCTGCTCTCCACGAAATGATGGCTGGGTGCGTCTCTCTCTGCTCTCCACGAAATGATGGCTGGGTGCGTTTGACAGATTTGGTTAAGGGATTTGCAAATTTGGCGAAGGATTTACATTCAAATTTACAAGGCTACATTCAAATTTATAAGGCTTTTGACTTCGTTTCCATTGGTTTACAGCACACAACAACTTTTATTCAAGGCTTCTCTCTATATCGATTGAACTGTGAAGCGATGGCAGCTTCTGCACAAGTTCCAACGAGCTTTGGCCGTGACTTCGTTTCCGTTGGTTTACAGCACACAACAACTTTTATTCAGGGCTTCTCTCTATATTGATTTAACTGTGAAGCGATGGCAGCTTCTGCACAAGTTCCAATGAGCTTTGGCCGTGAACTCAGGGCTTGCCTTCACTGCAGGCTGATCAAGACTTATGATCAGTTCCGAGAAGCGAACTGCCCTTTCTTCTCTATGGACCAGGATCACGACCGAGTAGTGGACTGCACAACATGCGAACTTGACTGGGTCACAGAGAAACCTCCCGTCCAAAGAAATATACTTCTTCTCTATAAATCTTCACCTTCAGAAACCTAGCATAATCTTCTCAATCAATCGATGCATCAATGGCAGCAGCCGCAGTTAGATGACGAAACGTCTCACGATCGGTTCTCGGCAGAAATTGAGCGGATGGATAGGCTCCAGCTTGATGATTTAGAGTTAAAGATACAATCAGACATTTCCAAAGAATGCACTGGACGATCTTCTATATTTAGACATGATATCTTCACTTTCTATCAAAAAATTCTCTTCCACAAAATTTTTAAATAATCTTGCCTTTTAAAAAAAATAATAATATTTTACTCTCTCCAAGTAAAAATTATGCAGAGATTCTTTTTAGCCCAAAGAATAGGAAGCATTAACTTACGGTTAAAATTTCTCTATTCCAAAACCTTGAAAGTCGCCTTCTTCAAATAACCTTTAGCACCTTCCAACCAGGTTCCAACCAGACCATGCTTCAACCAGACCAAGCTTCAACCGCGTGCTCTGATACCACTTTGACAAAGTGTCCTCAGACACATAACTTTATTAATGAAGAAGGAAAATTACATCACAGAGATGTGAGGGCTAAATCCCGAAAGATTACCTCACATGGAAAACTCGATGGATTTAAATATCCAAAGAGTAACAACTAATTTACCGTTACCAAAACTAACTAAGGGACACCTCACATAATCACGTGAGTATGTAGATGCCCTTTTACATTTATTAAACTAAACTTCTATTTATTACATTTTTGGATCATAATTCCTAACAGCCCACAGAATCAAGCAAGTTTCCGCATCCATATTTCAAATAAGGGGTTGTTTGAGCTTCGAACCGAATGAAATCCACTAGTGCCTTGCACAATACTACAACTATAAGAACGCGATCGATCTATATCAACCACATGCCAAAAATTTCTGACAACATGTACTCTAGTTATTGGTCTGTGCTGCTCTGTGGTTCAATATGACATTTTTGCAGAGCACCATTGAACCATGGATTCTTCATCCCTAATATGAGGGTTTTTCATGCACCTCATATCCTCCCTTCATAGGGAAATTTTGAGACATGTTCCATCCCTATCATGCTCTCCCTTTCCATGCCCTGTCTCAAAATAGTTCCATATATGCAGCACATCATAAGTCTTGTGCAAAATACTCAACCACTGGAATACACGTGCATTTTTGAACTGGCCTACACAACCATCTGACCATATCCAATGCTGATCCATTTGTATACCTCTCTCCTTCAACTGATCATAAAAAATTCTGAAGCAATGCTGCACATAATGTAGGTCGTGGCACATGTCATCACTGATGTAGAATTTTGTCTCTTTCAATATTATCCTGATGTAATTGCTGCTCTTTGGCGCATGCCTATACGTGATATGGACCATTATGCTAACTTGGTGTTACACCTCAATATTGTCACCTTAAGACTCAATGTAAACATCCCTGAATTTCCCATGACTAAGAAATCAAACTGGAAGAGATATTGACCTATTTCCATAGGGTTTTTTGAGGTCGTCGCAGGTCAGCCTTGTGCAACATGTGACGTCGCCGGATGTCCTACTGCAGCCTGCGACGATGTCAGTTAAATGGATAAAAGGGCATCTTTAAGCCATTTCTCGAAGGTGTGTGATGTGGATATCTATCCCTAACCTATAGGAGAGCTGGCATTTGGTTCCCTATCCCTTTGGGAGGATCCCTTAGTCCTCTCCCACTATATCTCAACCTACCCTATCGTCTTAGTCCTATATATATGAAGCTCATTCCCATTCTAAAGGAAGGAAGTTTATAGCACTTGCATGCTAGTGAAATTAGCTTAGGATATCTCTACTCATCTATTGGGAGACCTATACTTTGTTTGGAGGCTTTGGCATTGGCTTGTTGGAGGAGGATTGAGACATTAAGCTTTGGTTGTAATCATCTCTCTTTTGGACTTTCCTCTTCTAATGCAGTAATATAAACTCTTTCCACCAAATGTTGTTGTGTTGATAATGTTTGTGTAGTTTACATGCTTAATCGTTTACTTAGATATGTTACTGTTTAGATATTGTTTTACTTCCTGTATTGTTTTGTATGTCTTGACAGGTCTTGCAGCTGAGATCTGACGACTGTGGAGATTGGAACAATATCAAGGAGCAAGATCTACAAGCTAGAGGTAAGACATCTAATCACTTGATATTTAACTAGATCTAGGAAAGCAGTTTCATATTCTGTCCCAGTTGTTCTAGATTCACGTTGAACTAGGGAGATCACGCCTTAAGTCTGCTTTCGGTAGATTGTCCAGTAACAAGTTTGGCGACCATACTGGGGAAAACATGCATTGTTTTAAGTTTTCAGTTGAAAGTCATTTTCTCTGATTTCTTTGTAGGCCATTTCATTTTCCTCCTTAGCCTCTTTCACCACCGGATCTTCTCTTTGAAGGATCTATTGACTTCCTTTGAGTCTGTATGTTTGATTGTCAAACCTTTTGATTGCTCATATTTGGAGATCTTTTCATTTTTGGATTGGGATTTCTCCCGTCGCACCTGGGTAATATAGCTAGAGGGATGACCTCTCTTGGGCACAATTTTATTCTCTGGAACCTGCGCCATCGGTGCTCAACTCAGTTTCACATCCTGGGACATCGTCACAGATCACCTATTTGCCACCTGCGACGCACGCTTTGTGCCTGGCCACAGACTGCGATGAGCAGTCAAGCCTAGGCCTTGGGTCTTCCCCTCTCCATTTTTGAGTTTGGTTTGGTTTGCAGACCTTCTCTGCACTACATCTTCCAGTCAGAGAACTTTTTGATTTTGTGTTGGTAGTGGTGTACACTTTGGTCTCCCCCACCTTCATCCAGTTGAACTTACTTTCCCTCCTCTCCTCGCCTAATCTAGTCTTTGCATTGGATCAGATTCCATACCTATTTTGCACATGTTATTAAGTTTTGCTTTCATTTTTAAGTGAAATGGATTCTATTTTTGAAAAAAAATTCCCCCTCATGGCCAGGTGGGGCCATGAATCATGTATCCTACAATCGTTTTGACCCATATTAATGTTTTGAGATCATTTTTTTTTTGGTGTGATTGGCTTGTTTTAAAGACTTTAAAAGTGTGGGATATCCATGTCTTTTTGAGCCTCTCTTTCTTGGGTTGTGCATCTTATTTCCTTTACATCCTATCTAATGATTGTTTGAAAATATTGATTCTCTATATCCACTTAAGTTCAAAGAGAAGCTTGATTTTGTCACTCTTTTTCCATATTCATGAAATTGGAAAACATAAGTATTCTTATTGCTTTAATTTGATCATTTGAAATTCTTGGTCTCACATTCATAAGAAGAAGAAAGGCTTGTTTCAGATTTGTGTGCGTTTGAGTTAGATAAGACTATTAAGTGATTTTCTTTGTCTTGCATTTGATTGGAAACATTTGTGGAGTTTTTCTTTCCGTAGATTAGATGTCTCTTTTTCAAGTGTAAAAAGATAGGAAATGGATTAGAATTATTGCATTTGGCTTGCTTTGAATGATCTTTGAGTGTCATAAAGTTTGTGGATGCTCTCATTTTTTCTTTGCGAATTTCTGGGTGATTAGAGTGCTATTAGACATTCTCTCATTTTCTGCTTGTTGATCTGAAAAGTACTTAATTATCAAATTTCATCTTGATACATGCATATGAAAATCAAAGTTCTTCATTAGTTTGTTTTCAAGGACCATATTTTGTTGCATATAAAGGTTTTGTTGCATCTTTGATTTCCTTGCCTTTTTAGCCCATTATAGCGGAAAGCTAGAGTGTATGCGTTCTAGATAGGAATTCTTAATTTCATTACTACTTAAGGTCATTTTGATTATAAAAGGGAAAAAATATATCTCCTTACCTTAAGTAGGTTTCATCGAAAGAAAAAGGAAAATGTGCATCGTCATGTAGTTAGGATTTGCATTATTTTTTACATTTCATGTCTACACCTCATGCATCCACCTAACCGCACAAGATAAAATTAACACTAGCTTAGGTTAAAATCATTTAGTAACTGTGTGTAAGTAAGTGACATGTTCCAGCATCATAAAACGTGGCAGCTGTCGTTATGTTCTTGCACTGCATTCCGGGGGTATTGTAGTCTTCCACGTACCAACCGGTATATCAAAGCTCTTTCACGTACCAACCAGTATATCGAAGGCTCTTTCACATACCTTAGGGATATCGAAAGGCACTTCACGTACTTGGCGTATATCGAAAGGTGTTTCACGTACTCAGTAGTATATCGGAAGGTCTCGTTCTGTACGGTTGTGCATTAGACAACACCACTATGGATTTGAGATCCCACGTACCTTGAGTATATCGGGAGACACTCCTAGTATTCCTGAGACCAACTGAGTTAACCATTTGGTGGTCTTGGCATCGTAATACACCGAGAACAGCACTCGAGGAGATTACTACGCATGTGTCGTCCAGGTAGTCGGGTACTCAAGCAAGGGTATGGTCCCAATCCTCCTTGTCGTGTTTTACTGTTGGACCCTGCGGTATATAGCAAGTTGTGGCACCTTGACAATCTTGTGAGGATCTTGACTGCTTATCCCTATTCACACAGTTTTCTTGTTGCTTTTATACTTGAGTAGTGTTTGATTTGTGTGGTACTTCAGAGACTCTTAGGAATTCTTTAGATATGGAAGATTCTTCCGGGACTACCAACCAAGAAACCCCTTTCCAGAGTGTGCCATTTGTTATTCCCCCTTGTGGAACTGTTGGTCCTCCCTTTATGGCTACGTTGAGTCTTCCTGGATTGATGATAGGATTACCAGTATGGTTATTCTCCAATCTAGTTACACCAAAAGCACCAATTGTGTCGAACCTAGGTCCCTCACCACATGAGCATCAATCTCATGGTGACCCTTCTCCTTCTTTGTCGAAAGTAGAATTGGTTTCCCTCTCTTCCTCTTCTCTTACTGAAAACTCTAATGTTAGTAAGAATGCGGGTGAGAAGAATAAAAAAGGGAAGAATAAGAAGAAGAATACTAAGCAGAAGGTCATAACCCCAGCCACTGATCATCATGCTGGGGGCACCGATGCACCTGTTTCGAATTTGCGTAAACCGAAATTCCCTTGCAAACTTTGTAAGGGGCCCCATTTTCTTAAGAAATTCCCTTGTATCTCCAAGGTCTTCGAAATATGGTCACGTTCTGAACATCCCATGTCATCAGTCTCTGAACATCATACTGATGATACCCCATCAACTAGTGACATTGTAATTAAGGGTCGAAAGGGCAGAGATGCAGACCCTTGTTGGTTATGTAAGGGCATGCACCATACTTACCTTTGTCCTCGTATGGATGAAGCTTCACAATTGTTGGAAGACATAGACATATCCCATAAGCACCTTCCAACTAAATATTGTAGGTTGTCCCTTGATCCTACATTGGTTGATAGGACAGTCAATTCAACCCCACCCTCGGTTGACCCCACTCTTTCATCAGAGAGTGAAAACGAAGCAGTCGATTCAATAACATCCTTGATCGACCCCATTCCTCCCTTGAGGGATGATACCCAAGCGGTTAATCAAGTCTCATTCTCGGTTAACCCCAATCCTCCTTTGAAGAGTGAAATGCAAACGATTAATCGAGCATCACCCTCGGTTGATCCCACTCTCCCTTTGAAGAGTGAAACGCTAGCAGTAGGTCTAGTTTTATCCTCAGTCCACCCGACTCTTTCATTGGAAAATGCCCAAATTGAAGCAGTCACCATCACAAAATCTTTGAGTTATCCTCCTTTTCCAACTGAAAGTGAATTAGAAATCGCTGATATATTTCTGGTCGGTTCAGATAGTTCTAGGCAAGGAGAATTCTCGTCCACGGGACCTCCTCCAGGTATTGAGGTTATTTCATTTGATTGGAATAATCTAGCAGAAACTTGTCTCCCCTCAAATGTTCCTTTCTAGATATCTGTAGGTGTTTCCGATAAGGAAATATTTCACACTATAGTTGACGAGGGATCTTCTGTTAGTATTTTATCCTCAACTGCTTGGAAAGCTATAGGGTCTCCTCATATTGTGCCGATTACCGGCTAGATTTTGGATTTTAATAGAAGGACTACCGGACCTTTAGGGATTCTTCCGTAGTTACCTGTCACCTTGGGAGGTAAAACTGTTTATGTTGATGTCATGTTTGTCCAAGGCCCTTTAGATTTCAATCTGCTCCTTGGACGTGATTATGTCTATGCTATGAAAGCCGTAGTGTCCACACTCTTTCAAGTGATGTATTTTCCCTATGATGGGAGGATTGTGACCATTGATCAGCTTTCCTTCGTGACATCCAATCATCGCATGACTTCCATTCAACAAAATTCCCTGAACGTTCCACATGTATTAGTGGTTTCCTCCCCTTAAGCATGAGGGGCATGTCTCCAGCCTCTGGACATCATGCTGGGGGGCACACTACTAACCTATGGACATCATGTTGGATAAGTGCCTTTAATTTTGAGCATTGTTCCCTTTCTATGTCAAGCTCGTTAAAAAATGAAATAGGTTCCCACGAGCATAGTTTCTTTCTGTTTTAAGCTCGTTAAAAAAATGAAATAGTATCCCATGAGCATAGTTTCTTTCTATTTTAAGCTCGTTAAAAAATGAAACAGTACCTCGTGAGCATGGTTCTTTTCCTATATCAAGCTCGTTAAAAAATGAAATAGATCCTTTCCCTTTGAGTCGAGTCTTCTCGTATACTTAGTACCTGAACCTTCTTTTCATCCGTCTATGCCTTAGGTGAATGAAATGAATCTTGGGGGGCATGTCTTCAACCTTTGAACATTATGTTGAAATCAACTCGATCGCCTCTCCACATCATGTTGGAGATAAGTCACTTACTTCTAGCAATCATGCTGGGGGCATGTACCAACCTTTGGATATCATGATGGGAAGAGTCCACTAATGGGAACATTTTTAGAGCATACTTTCTTTTTGTTTTTGAAGCTCATTAAACCATGAAAATAATCTAGAGCATTTTCTGTTACAAGCTCGTTAAAATATGAAACAGTACCTATAGAAATCATACTAGAAGTAAGCTGTCAGTTTCTTGTGCTGGGGGAAAACTTTCCAACCTCTAGCCATCATGTTGGGAAGAAACCTGCCAATGGGAATTATCCTTAGCATATTTCATTTTCTGTTACAAGCTCATTAAAAACTGAAGCGGACATCATGATCATTCTTCCAACCTATCTTCGAGCTCGTTAAAAATAGTAAGATGGTATTTGAGCTTACTTTTCACTTTTTTCGTGCTTTGGTTAAAACATGAAAAATGGTTTGAGATTAGTTTTTACTTTTTCATTCTCTGGTTCAAATATGAAAAAGATTCTGAGTGATTTTGATACCATTGTCATGCTCGTTAAAAATTTGAGTAAAAAGGTGTGTCTAACAAGTATAGGTTTATCACTTTATCCGGCCTTGCTAGACTATTTACGGAAAAGGAACTGTGTCGAGTTTACTTTCTCCTTTGTCATACTCGGTCACCAACCATGAGAAAGTTATTCATGGAGTCCCCTTTAATCTCTTTTCAGACTCCTAAAATAGGAAAAGATGGCCAAGCGAAATTGATTCGTTCACGCTTGTAAAAGGATTTGAATGATCGTCTTCCTGGTGATAGTTTACCCCTTTCTCGGACTAGGGGGCACTACTTACGAAAAAGGAATAATCCAGCCAATCATGACTGGAAGAGACCTCTCTCATGTTGTTTTACCCTTTTCCGGGAGAAGAGGCTAACCTTATGAAAAAGGACCTTTGGAGTCTTCTTTATTTCTTTTCAGACTCTCTAAACATGAAATGACGCCGAGTTTACCTTCTATGGACTTGTTAAAATTCAACATTGAAGGGACCGCCATGGGACGAACCTCTCCTTTCCCAGGTTCAAAAAATATTTGGAATTGGACTCATCTATGAGATGAGTTATACCAAGCATCTGGTTACCCTCATTAAGCTCGTCAAAAATACATGAGGCACTCATTAGTCATGATGGGGAAAAAGGAAAGCTTTTGTGTTACACCTTTACCAGTGGCAGTACTTAGTCATTCTTGAACATGGCACTCATTTTAATTTGCATACAGTACTTGGGTCATCCGTTTGTCCTCGAGTTTTGGCTACTTCCTGAGTCTTGTTACTCCTTTGGGTCATCCAAAGAATACTTCCCTCATCAATTGCGTTAGGAGATTGGCGTCATTGTCGTCATGTCAATACTTCCAAGTCATGCCATGTCCATGTTCAATAATACATTTAATACTCATCATTTGCAGTCAGTACACCTTCCACCATGTCGGTCTACTCCGATTTAGTCTTGCATGTTACTGTACCATCCGATCTACTCCAAACATCTGTTGTCTAGTTTCATGTCGATGATGGGGGATTCATCATGGCCCTCCTTCGACGGATTCATCCTTTTCGACCTCAACACATCATATGAGGATTGAATCTAGAAACCAACCAAGTACCTTGGGCCTACATGCCTCAATGGAAAGCTACCTCACTTTCGACATGAGTTTACATCATTGACTCTTGATTGAAATATTTCATCCAGTGTTCGACTTCAACTCATTTATTCATGCTTGATGATATGTACTATGATACCTTGGGGATCCTTGACATTAATGGTGATTTCCCTCGCACTTGTTAACGGTATATGTCAATGACCGGTAATCAAGTGGTTTCTACCATGTTCGACGTCAATACATTTGTAATCACATGGATAGATTTGTAAGAATCTGCAAGAGATCTGGAAACTGTAGCAACTCACAATCAAACTAACAAATATGTTGCAAGAAGAAGAGAAGGATACACTCAATGATCACTCATAAACACAGTAGAATAGAACAATATCTCAATATTATATAATGAATAAGAATGTAAGTGAATGAATACAATATCCATGAAGATGGCATCATATAGGATTCGAATAGGCCAAGTAGGGCATTCAAAATCCTAGCTCAGAGTGTGGCTTGGATGATAATGGAGTCATGATCCAGTCAATGTATCAGTCATCGATGGTAACAGTCAGTCAAGTGTGGTTAACTGACTGTAACTGAGTGTGGTAGGCACTAACTGAATGAAGGAGGCTCAGTGGGGGGCACATGAGGAGCTAACTGGAGTCAGAATGGGCAGACTAGTCTCACTAGAGGTCCATCGGTGAAACAGACAGTGGGGAAGTCAATCTAGCCTTAAATCAAGAAAGAACTGAGTGATAACTGACTGGTAGGTGAGAAAGGCACCTAACTGGCTGTGGTGGGTGAGAAAGGCACACTTTCCATGCAAAAGACTAGAGAAGGGCTACTTTGGTAGGTGGGAGGCCCCCTGGGAGCTGTAGACAGCCTCTGGAGAGATAGAACCAAACTCTAGGAGCTGGGAGGTCCACCATGATGATGACTGGATGCATGCAGATGACTAGATGCATGTAGAATGCATGCATGCATGCAGAACTGAAAAATGATGGGGATAATATTCCAACACCCCCCCGTAAACTATACTATGAGGAAATAACTGAATAATAGGGCTCTGATGACTAAGACGAAAGGTCACCCCATACAATCAATCTAAATAGCTAAGTGAGGAAAGAGGGAAAACCAAATGGGAAGAAATCCCTCCCTCAAAATAGGATGAAGGATGCTAAAGAAGCATATCATTACTCACCGCTGAAGGAGGTAAGTGTCCTTCTTTTTCGAAGAAGGCTCGATCGATCTGAAAATGGATCAGCAATGTGAGAAGGATGAAACCTTCCATTCTGAAATCTGATCTGGTTCTTCTATGATCATGTGGATCATCAAACAAATCACTGGCAGATCGGAGTGTAGTGGTTTCCCATCGAGAAAGAGGAGGAATATCAGGTGAGAGATATTCAGGTTCTTGTGGATCTGGATCTCTTATTCGCTCATCTTCATTATTAGTTGCTAGACCTTCAGGTTCTTGTCGATCTGGGTCTAGCATTCCCTCATCATCATCTCTAACTGAAATATCATGTGAAGAAGCAAGAAAAATTGGCTCATCATCACATACAAACTCTGAATCTGAAATATTATGAGGAGAAGCAAGTAAAACTGGCTCACCATCACATGCAAACTCTGAATGTGAAAACTCATGTGAAGAAGCAAGTGAAACTGGCTCATCATCACTTCCAAACTCTGAATCTGATGATGATGGATCTTTAACAATATCACTAGTGGATGTAGCAATGATGGCCCATTTGACCATAGGAGTTGAACCAATAGGTGCTAGATCTTCAGGTTCTTGTGGATCTGGATCTAACATTCGCACATCATCATCAGATCCAGAGTCCTCTTTTTCTCAATCTTCTTAGATCGATTCTTTCCCTTCAAGCAACTTTTGCAGGTGCCATGAGAAATATTGCTATTTGGAAGAACATCAACCACATTTTGAGCTAGCTTGTAGTTGAGATGAGATAGTCTACTCTCTTCATGAGTATGACAGTGAAGAGCAGACTCCTTTGAGAGAGGTAAGAAGTGTGAGAACTCATAGAGTTTTTTCTCATGATTTGCAACTCCTTTTGCAATGATTTCCCCTGAAACCATGTATTGTATCTCGAATTCATTTGGAGAAAAGATCACTCTTTTGGTTTCTCCAATATGAGTCATTTGATACACTAAAAGTAAATTTGCTGCAAGAGAAGGAACATAAAGCACATCAGAAAAGTAACCATGGTCAATATTAAGTCTTCCACTCCCCTGGGAGGCGACTTCTGAATCATTGCCCAATCTGATGGAATGGCCAATTGAGCTTTCGAAACTGGAGAAGAGATCTTTGGAGGAAGACATGTGTCTTGATGCTCCTGAATCTATGATGAAAGAAGAATCTGTTGATGCACTTGCTATGAAGGCATGACATCTTTCTTTGTCTTCGGATCCAAAAGGTTTAGTATCAGAATCTTTCTTTCTTGTACATGCAGGTATAGGAAGATTATTCTTCTTAAGTAACTAAGCCATCAAATCTATAGTCTTCTTCATGCAAGTACTCTCAGGATGATAACCTCTAAGACAATATGTGCACTTGGATCTTTTATTCTGAGAATGCTTGGTATTCCTTGAGTTCGAAGCCCCATCTGACTTGTATGAACTATCTGTAGGCCTTGTATCATTCGATCTCTTGTCAGAAATATTTTTCTTGCCTTTACCATTCAATCTCCTTGCAACTGTAAGAGATGAATCCAATTTGGGTTTGATTATTCCCATCGAAATCAACTTCTCTTCCTCTTGAGTAAGAGATTGTGTAAAATCATCAAATGAGGGAAACTTCCATTTTGGAATGGACAACCTAGCTGACTGGAAAGTAGAGACAAAAGCTGAGAAGTTTTCCCCCAACTTTGAGAGAATGGCAAGTATAAGATGCTTGTCTTCTTTTACTATCTCATATCTTTTCAACTAGGATATCAAGCTTTTGAACTTGGTGAGAAAGGCATTAATAGATTCGAAGCTGTTAGGACTCAAACATATGAGCTCATTCTCTAATTTGTGTGCTTACATGTCATCTTTTGGCCCAAAAAGAGATTCGAGCTTGTCCCACACCTCTTTAGGAGATGTAAGATCGATGACATGAAAGTGTAGATCATCAGAAATTGAGAGAAGGAGGAGACCAATTGCTTCATCAAGCCGATCCAAGTACTTGGACTTTTCAACTGCACTGGTTGGTTCTACCATCGTTCCGTTGAGTATTCGGGTGAAGCTCTTTGATCTCATGAAGAGAGACATTTTGGCTTTCCACTAAACATAGTTGGAAGATGTAAGCTTTAGATCCACCTGAATAGAGAAAGTCGAATAGTTGAAGAAGATTCCAAACGGGTGAATAAACCTGCAAAACAATAAAAGATGTGCTGATGGAGAATGCTACACTTCGACTGAACACTACCTTAAGGAAACTTGGCACATGTACTAATTCCTTCACACCTGGATAGACCTCACTTGATTTATCCAATGAATTCAAGTAATAGCACCAGGATTTGCTATGGAAACTCAGAGGCTTTTGGTGCACAAGTGAAAGATAATTGCTCAAAGAAATGTTGCAACTGCTGCAATTCGAATAGCTGCTTCCTGCTCTGATACCATGTAAGAATCTGCAAGAGATCTGGCAGTTGTAGCAACTCACAATCAAAATAAAAAATATGTTGCAAGAAGAAGAGAAGGAGACACTCAATGATCACTCATAAACACAGTAGAATAGAACAATATCTCAGTATTATACAATGAATAAGAATGTAAGTGAATGAATACATTAGCCATGAAGATGGAATCATATAGGATTCGAATAGGCCAAGTAGGGCATTCGAAATCCTAACTCAAAGTGTGGCTTAGATGATAGTGGAGTCATCATCCAGTCAATATATCAGTCATCAATGGTAACAGTCAGTCAAGTGTGGTTAACTGAGTCCAACTAAGTGTGGTAGGCACTAACTGAATGAAGGAGGCTCAGTGGAGGGCGCATGAGGAGCTAACTGGAGTCAGAATGGGTAGACTAGTCTCACTGGAGGTCCATCGGAGTGAAACAGTTAGTGGGGAAGTCAATCTAGCCTTAAATCAAGGAAGAACTGAGTGATAACTGACTGCTAGGTGAGAAAGGTGCCTAACTGGATGTGGAAGGTGAGAAAGGCATGCTTTCCATGCAAAATAATGGAGAAGGGCACCTTTGGTAGGTGGGAGGCCCCCTCGGGGCTGTAGACAGGATGTGGAGAGCTAGAACCAAGCTCTAGGAGCTGGGAGGTCCACCATGATGATGATTGCATGCATGCATGCATGTAGAACTGAAAAATGATGGGGATAATATTCCAACATTTCATGTCAATGATGGGGGATTCATCATGGCCCTCCTTCGACGGATTCATCCTTGTCGACCTCAACACATCATACGAGGATTGAATCTAGAAACCAACCAAGTACCTTGGGCCTGCATGCCTCAATGGCAAGTTACCTCGCTTCCAACATGAGTTTACATCATTGAATCTTGATTGAAATATTTCATCCAGCGTTCGACTTCAACTCATTTATTCACACTCAATGATATGTACTATGATACCTTGGGGATCATTGACATTAATGGTGATTTCCCTCGCACTTGTTAATGGTATACGTCAATGATCGGTAATTAAGTGGTTTCTACCATGTTCGACATCAAGACATTTGTAATCACATGGATAGATTCGTATCATTGTGGGTTCGGCTTGAAGACCCTAGGGAGTCATGTTTTACCCAGGTTACGATGGATATTGTTTGAGTCATATTACACGGATCCACTTTTGTATTGGTCGTGGCTATGTTATCATCTCATCATGGATCTACGCTTGTGTCTAGTAGCCATGATTGTGTTCAGTCGGTCATTACTACCATGGATCTGCAATGTATTGGTCGGCAGCCATGTTGTGAGTCATATGAGATTGTGTTCACAGAGTCAGTTGTACTGCAGCAGCATCCTCCGTCCGACAAGTCCTTACCAATCCTTCTGTCAAAGCATTTCACCTGTCAAGTTCCAACAAATTCATGCTTTGGGGGGCATTCTATTACTCCTAAATATTGCCACCTTAAGACTCATTGTAAACATCCCTGAAGTTCCCATGACTAATAAATCAAACTAGAAGATATATTGACCTATTTCCATAAGGTTTTGTGAGGTCGTCGTAGGCCATCCTTGTGCAGCATGCGAATTCCCAGGTTGTCGTATTGCAACCTGTGACAATGTCAATTAAATGGATAAAAGGGCATATTCGATCCATTTCTCGAAGGTGTGTGATGTGGATCTATATCCCTAACCTATAGGAGAGCTGGCATTCGGTTCCCTAGACCTTTGGGAGGATCCCTTAGTCATCTCCCACTATATCTCAACCTACCCTATCCTCTTAGTCCTATATATATGAAGCTCATTCCCATTCTAAATGAAGGAAGTCTATAGCACTTGCATGCTAGTGAAATTATCTTAGGATATCTCTACTCATCTCTTGGGAGACCTATACTTCCTTTGGAGGCTTTGGCATTGGCTTGTTGGAGGAGGATTGTGACGTTAAGCTTTGGTTGTAATCATCTCTCTTTTGTACTTCCCTCTTTTAATACAATAATATAAACTCTTTCCACCAAATGTTGTTGTGTTGATAATGTTTGTGTAGTTTACTTGCTTAATCGTTTACTTAGATATGTTATTGTTTAGATATTGTTTTACTGCTTGTATTGTTTTGTATGTCTTGACAAGTCTTGGAGCTGAGGTCTGATGACCGTGGATCTTGGAACAACATCAAGGAGAAATATCTACAAGCTAGAGGTAAGACATTTAATCACTTGATATTTAACTACATCTAGGAAAGCAGTTTCATATTATGTCCCACTTGTTCTAGATTCACGTTGAACTAGGGAGATCACGCCTTAAGTCTGCTTTTGGTAGATTGTTCGGTAAAATTTAGTCTGAATGGTAGTATTGACTTTGAATCTCATTCTATGGCTGTAGGGTGTAGTTTTCAGCAAAGTCCACAACCAAAAATATTGTGCCATTGGGAAAGGTGTCCTTGCACTGTCTGTACTGATCATCCCGCCATCGTGTTACATGGACATGTTGTACATACTGCTCGGTCTTTTGGTATAATTCCTTCATGAAATTGCAAATTTATACCTAGTGCCACAAAACCAAGGGCATTAATACAATGTGACATTTTCAATCTGAATATATATGTACAAATTCAACATGTACAGTATGAAAGTAGGAAAACTTAGATTACCTGTGACTTCAACAGTGCAATTTTTTTTCTTTCCTTCGCACTATCTACTTGATATGTTATGTGCTACTCGGTTTCATGGATCCACCAGATCAATAATGCAAATCGACTGCACCTGGAACATGTCCCATATAATCATGATCTTTTATAATATTTTTGTCCTTTAGGTCCTGGACACATTATGCTATGTATAAATTATCTGGATGCATTCGGTGGTTGTAACGATGGGCAGTCCTGCACAATGTTAGTATGAGAATCACAAAATATATGTCTATATGTATCATAGTAGTACTCAAATTCTACATGGTATCTACAGAAACATGTGTTGCGATCAATGCAAATTCTAACATTCCAAGGTTTGCATTTTTCAAAGGATCTTTGGCCCAAGTTCAATTGTGTGTGCTCATTCTTGAACCTCTCATAGAGTTATGTTTGTGTTGTGTCAAGGAAGTGATTTACATGGGATTCACACCCCTTAACACCTTTTCTCAACTTTAACACATCTCTTTGATTTGATGATGGTCTAGTGTTATCATGCCAAAACGTGTGTACTAGTTCTTTAACAACATCAATAAGCTTCATGTCTGAACGAGGTAACCTACCAATAAAGGCCCAACAATCTTTTTGGCCCGGGGTCTCAATTTTTTCTCTAATAACAGAATAATTTTGAAGATTCTTTATATCTACTTTAAATATTTTACATGTGTGTGATAGTAGGAGATGTTTCCTTGTGTATTTGTCTACAATTGATTCCGACAATACACGACGGGCCGCATTAAAATCTTTTGTACTAGAAGTTTTTCCAATCAAATTAAATGCAGACTGTAGATTTATAATGATGTGATTGTTGGCCTCTGAACTTCTAACTACCTTTATGCCCAAAATTCTCCTAACATGAGCTAGACAATGTGATTTTAACAAAGACACAAACAATTGACATTTTGCTACATCGGTTTTGGATTCAAAATTTTTTTTATTATCCTGTTAAAATGGAAATCAATAGTGCGTTTGGGAAACTTACCTTCAAGTCCTGAAAATGAACTTTCATCCGCATGAATACGTTTTGGAGTTCTTTGTCGTACGCTTGATAGTTGAGGCAAGGGAGTCGGAAAGGAAGTACGAGTCTCGTCACCGGTTTGTTGTGGCCCTTGGTTCACAATGTGGTCCTGCAAGGGAGTGTGTTTGACATGTGTGTGCACTTCTTGGGGAGGTTTCCAATTAACAACCTGTTCAACATCCATCCCTTCATACTTGACATCAAGCAAGATTTGATTGAATTCAACCACTTCGTCATTTCTTGTTGATGGATCTAAGGCACTAACATCTTGATGTTTATGGTTTTCCATGTACAACCTGGCCTTTTCTCTTATCTCATGGACCTTTTCAGAGGGTGGCTCCTTCCTTCTATACTTTCTTTTATTATTATGTTTGTTTCCCATATTCAATAAGTTATTTAAAAAAACAAAAATATCACCCCTACAAGAATGAACAACAAATAAGATATTAAAACTCGATGTGCATGATTATTAAAACCCGATGTAGAAATTGATTATGTACAACAACATCTAGTGAGAATGTTTTCATATAATCTTAAAAACTATTGAGAATTCCCTAGATATAAAAACAACATCACCTCTAGGAACTCAATTGGATGGTATTGGATGGTGGTATGGGATGTTAGTAGGAGCACATTTCATACAAAAGGAGAAGCTCCTACTCACTTCCTTTTCATGTTTTGGATGAGGTAAAATAGCCCCAAAAGATTAAGAGTTTGATTCTTTAGGTGTTTGTGTGAGTTGTTCTACTGAAATCATGAGGAATTCAACCAATGTTTGTGTACTAGATGGAGTTATGTGATTATGAAGGATTATTGGTGGTGATGCAAGCAAGTTTTTTTTATTATCTTCATGAAAGGTTCAAAGCATTGCTTGGTGCATGTTCTAGTTTTTTTGTGGTAAGATGTTTTTATTGTCTATGTTGAAGATTAAGAAGACTAAAATACATCTATCATAAATTCATGAAGAAAAACTAAAATAGATACAATTCAAACAAAGTGAATGAAGACTAAAACAAATTTAACAAGAGGAAGAGGTCACCATACCTCAAGGATTATGATTGCTCTTTGCTTCAAATGTAAAATGCTCTTTTGATGTATCCACTATATGTAAGAAGAGTTCAAGTGTGTCCAAGCAGCATGAGAATTCAATCTAAAGAGCCAAATAGAGTCCAACCATTGTGTATTCAATCAAAGCAGTCAAATAGATCCTGTTGAGCCTAGCCCAAGTGGGGCATTTTTTAGCAAGTCATATTTTGGAACTGTGGAGCTAAGCGCAGTTCAATTGAAGGATTTTTGAGTAAGCCAGATTTTGGGATGCTGCGAAGTTGTGCATAGCACAGCGTCGGAAGAGCCGAAGAACAATGCTGTGACAAGACAGCGCTGTGAAGAGCCCGATCTACGGAGATCTGGCAAGGCATAAGGTTGGACGGAAAATGGCACAGATTTCGGTTAGACCATCGGTGGTCTATTTTTGGTAAAGATGCTCCATGATTTCCAGGCGACAGGTAAGGAGAAATGCGGAAGGAAAGCGACTAGTCGCACATGTGAAAGAACCACTACACAAACCAATCGCATAAGGCTGTTGGAGGAAGAACGGGTCAATGAAAGAGACCTGTTGGAGTGCGTGCGATAGGGAGGCAGATAGCGACGTGGGCATGCGCTGAAGGCGACCACGATGGAAGATTCGCTACTAGAAACCAGCAAGTCCGGTTACCTGAAAACTGCATCAGTTTTGTAAACCTTAGGGTTTTTTCCTGCAGATTGTAAAGACATGACCTACGGGCATGATCTCTAAGTAAGGCATATTTTGTATGGGAAGGGGTTCCTGACTCTCTCGTTTTGTATTGTTGTGTTGTTGATTAATACAGAGAAATATTCCGTGAGAGACAATATTTTAAAGGCTCTGCAAGCTGGGTGTGTAGAGGCCTATTGAGAGATAAGAGAGTCTGCAGTTGAGTGCGCAAACAAGAACTATTGTACCCTTCCCAAAGACTAATACAATAACAATTCTTGTGGACGTAGCTCCCATCCTGGGGGTGAACCACGTTAAATCCTATGTAGTGTGATTGTTTATGTTTTAGAGTTGTATGTTTGCTTACAATGGATGTTTGAATTCTCATTTATTAGTTGTTATGTTAATGCTTTTATATGTATTCGCCATAGGAGAGAGGTGGGAATAATATGTTAAGTATCACATGTATGGATGAATGGTGAATGCAAAATATTCTAAGTCTATAAAAGTATCAGTTCATTGAATAATCACATGTGTATGTAGAGTTTGGGTTGTATAACTCTTTTGACGTGCAACACCGAAAGTGCACAGTATTGTGTGTCTCGTCTGTTTACATCAGTTATAAGGCTAAATAATCTAAGGCAGTAGATGGGTGAATAAAGTAATAAGTAAAGTATTCATAGTGGTTAAGTCTAAAGAGGAAGTGTATAAGTCAGTTGCGATGTATTATTAGTTGCATCTTGTCCAAACCGCGTATTCCGTAGATGCGCTCGTTGTGCAAATATTTTATCTTGTAGAAGTGAGGACCGCGATGTAGATTATCGCCGTGTAGTCTTCAGTCCGTAGTATGAGTCCCACAACGCGTTGCGCTGTAGTCCGTCTGAAGAACTCATCACGTCACTGTGGAAACCTGATTCCACAGCACCCCCATAGATACACCTCGGGTGAGACCTTAGTCTGTTTGCAGGCTGTTGCCGAAAGGGCCAGTGAGAAGGGGTTTTGTTGGTTCCTTGAAATCGTGAAGAACGTTGGTCTACATTGGAAACCTCTAGAATAGTATTTAAGCCAACAAATGGATTAACTGTTGCTGATCAGATGGGTTATGTGCTTCCAACGCATCAATCCTTGCCTCATAGCTGATCTTCATATCCTTCATGTCTACCTTCAGTTCACTAACCACTTCGCCGATCTTAACGACAGTGTCCGCGGGGTATGACTATACGTCACATTCGAATATATCCTCGGCTACTGCAAGGATTGTAGACTCTATTCCCTTATGTCATTCGTGCTCATCTTGCAGTTCCATAGCCCTCCATGAGCTAGCTTCTTCCAACTGCTTATTAGTTGCTTGTAGCTCAGCTTGCTGGTTCAGAGCATCCATACTTGGCTCATGAATCTCCTCAACAAACTGCATATGCAGATTGTGTAGACCAAGCATGTTAGTATATCTCATCATTCAGTATGTACTTTGCATGTACCTTGCATGCATGCATACATCTGCATGCATTGCATGCATTTGCATGCTTCCCAGTCACCAGTTTGATGCCTCCAGCACCTAGTCCCTAGTCTACCAGCACCAGGGAGCTTCTTTCCACTCAGATTTAGCCCTCCTACTACTTAGTTCACCCAACATGCACCTACCACCTGAGAGGGGCGCCTTTTCTCACCTACTAGTCCAGTTCACTTCAGTTAGCTAGTTGTCTTTCCTTGATTTGAGGCTAGACTGACTCCTAACTGCTGTTATCACTCCGATTGACCTCCGATGAGACTTGACTACCTATTCTGAGTGCAATTAACTCCTCATGCACCCTCCACTGAGCCTCCTCCCCTACATTAGTGTTTTTACCATCAGTTACACTTATTACACTTAGTTAGACTCAGTTAGACTCAGTTTGACACCTGACTGACAGTGACTTGTGCATTGATGACCACCACTGATTGATGATGAGGACTCCTAGTTGGAGCGAAGCTATGCCATGCAGTATATTCGAATGACCTCCTTGGATAATTCAAAATGCTCACTTAGTGTGACAGTATTGTATTGTAATTCTACCATTCTGGATTATAGAGCACCGATGCATCTCTCTTGCACAGTTTTTACTCCAAATTGTTTTAAATCTTTGTGATTGATATTATTGTTCAATAGATCTGCTGTGACTAATTTTACATGGTATCAGAGCCATGGCAGGGACAATATCTCTCTTCTGCAAGTGTTCTACATGAAGAATTGAGTGAATTTGCTCAAAATTACTGAAGTTTTGGCATGCAAAATCTCATGTGCATTCGCTCATGTGCATGCAAAGCTGAAAATTACTCTCCAATCCACTCCAGAAGCTTGAGTTTTCCACAGAATTTTTGGATTTGATACATTGGATCTTCAAGCTTGCTTGATCTCCAATCCCAGGTGTGATGCAACTCTAAAAGGGTGGATTGTTCGACCTTAGTATTCTTGTTTTCATTGTGATTTGCAGGTTAATCATCTCCATCAAGTGCATTCACTATCATTGAGATGGATTCTTCTTGTTCAAAGCTACTCACTCCTTTCAATTATTTTGAATGGAAGAATGACATGGAGATTATGTTGTGCTCAAAAGGTTACTACAGAGTCACCATGGGCCTCGAATTGAGCCCAATACTCTCATTGAAAAATCCAAGCACTTCAACAAATTGGATGAAGCATATGGTCTTCTTTTCCTCAATATTTCCAAGGATCTTCACTTTCACCTCAATGGATTGACTACTCCAAAGGAAGTATGAGAGCAACTCGAGAATCTTTTTTGAAAGCAAGATGACATGAGGTCTTTTCAATTGGAAAATGAATTGATTGCCTTGAATCCTGAGAATTTCGAGACCATCAATGATTTTTTCACAAGATTCAAGCATTTGTCTTTGAAATTGAAGAACATTGGTGTTATCAAAGAGGATAATCAATTGATCCTCTCCATTCTTTCAAAACTTGGTAAATATTTCTCGGTATTTGTCTCTACTTTCAATTTCGGTCGGCTAACTACCCTGAATTGGAAGATGCCTACCTTAAGTTCCTTCATTGAGTCCGTTACCAAAGAGCATGATAAGCTAATTCAAATGGGTTCCATAAGCTCCAAAGATTCAGCCCTCTTTTTTCAAGGATCCAAGAATTCAAATGGAAAATGGAAGCAAAAGAAAGAGAAGCCCAAATTCGATCCTACCAAGCAAAGAGAGAAAAGAAAACCATCGGATGCACCATCTGGTTCAAGGAACAAGCAAAAGGGTAAAGAGGGTAAAGAAAAATCTAAGTGTTCATATTGCAACCATGGATTTCATCCTAAAATTTCATGCATGAATAAAACAATAGATCAAATGGCCCTCCTTTTGGAAAAGAATAACATAACTCTTCCCGACGGTGCATGGAAGAAGGATAGAAATGATGATCATGAAAGAGGTCAAGCACTCATGGCAACTGTTTCGAAACCCACCACTCTACTAATAGATTCCGGTACCCAGAATCATATGGATGCAAATATTGACTCCTTTTCTTCATTTGATCCAAACAGCTCCATCCCCATCCATTTGGGAGATGACTCAAAAATTTCATCAAAGGGTAAAGGTACCATCCATTTAGAGCATGGAAGTTTTCAGAATGTTCTTTATGTGCCTTCCTTGGCTTCGAATCTACTTTTTGTGTATCAAATGACACACACTAGTGCATCGAATCAAGTTACATTCAGCCCTAACAAAGTTGAAATTTATGATATTGAAAGTGGAATACTTATTGCAGTCGGAAAGGCAAACCACACTGCAAAATACTATGAGTTTTCACACTTTGTGCCGCTTGAAAAGCCCACTTCTCTTCTCACACATGGAAATGAGGTTAGTAGGCTTTGGCATGAAAGGTTTGGACACCTTAATTATAAGTATTTTCTGATGTTACAAAACAAATCCATGGTTGATGGTCTTCTACACCTCCATTCCTCGAAGGGAATTTGCCCAAGTTGCATCATTGGGAAGCACCCCGAGCACAAGTTCGACCACGAAAAAGCTAGCAGAACTTCTACTATTTTGGGTCTCATACATTCTGATATCAGTGGCCCACTACCAAATATGTCCATGAATGGTTCAAGGTATGTTTTGACATTCATCGATGACTTCTCCCGCTTTACTTGGGTATTTTTTCTCAAAAACAAGTGAGAAGTGCTTGGAAAATTCAAGGATTTTAAGGCTTCTGTTGAGACTGCCATTGAGAGCAAGATCAAAGATCTTAAATATGATAATGATGGAGAACATATCAAGACTGAGTTGCTACAACTTTGTGCCGAAAGCAGAATTTAGATCCAACATACAGTTCCCTACACACCCTTGCAGAACGGTGTAGCAGAAAGGAAGAATCGGTCACTGAAAAAGATGGCTACCTGTATGCTTGAGTCAAAAGGTTTGGCTACAAACATTTGGGATGAAGCCATGAATGTTTCTGCATACATTCAGAACTGATTTCCACATTCATCTGTGAAAGTTAAAACTCTTGTCAAATCATTCACTGGTCACAAACCAGATGTGTCCAATTTGAGGGTTTTTGGCTCCACTGCATGCGCTAGATTCCTTCTGATAAGAGAAAAGATTTGGATCCACAAAGTATTGAATGCATGCTAATAGGATATGGATAAGAATCAAAATCATATAAACTCATGAATATCATATCCAAAAATATATTCATAGAGCAAAGTGTGAAGTTTGAAGAACCGCTTCCAGATCTGAAACTAGTCGAGGAAAACACTGCCGATTCGTGGTCTCTACAAGAAGAAGTTTCGAGAGAAGATGATGAAAGCATTGGATCTGATATTTCTTATATTTTATCAAAATTTGATGGCCATGACATATCAGGTTCAGAATCCGACCATAATTATCCTCCTCAGTTTCCAAAGTGGGCCCAAAACACTCTACAATCTCCTGCTCCAAACATTGGAAATCCTGCTGATCTAAGGAGAACAAGAGCAGACTTTCAAAGAGCAGGTATGCCTCTTTCATTTTCTGATCCATTATTATCTGAGAAATTTTATTTGATGATTGGTTCAGATCCCAAATCATACTACCATTCCCACCGAGATCCACGATGGCAAACCGCCATGGATGAAGAGTACAGTTCTCCTCAAAACAACAATACATGGGAGCTAGTTTCTCTTCCACCTGGAAGAAAATTGGTCCAATGTAAGTGGGTCTACTGCACGAAAGTTTCTGCTAATGGATATATCAGAAAATACAAAGCTAGGCTGGTGGAAAAAGGTTTCTCCCAAGTCGAAGGAGTGGACTACACTAATACCTTTGCACCAGTTGCAAAGATGGATTCCATCCACCTAGTTTTGGCCATTTCCGCATCCAAGCACTGGGAAGTGCACCATATGGATGTGAAGAGTGCTTTTATACATGGAGACCTTTATGAAGAAGTATATATGAAGCATCTAGAAGGATACATATCAGATCCATCATTAGTTTGCAGATTGAAGAAATCTTTGTATGGATTGAAACAGGCCCCAAGAGCTTGGTACGCAAAGATGGACTCCTTCCTTCTTTCTCAGAATTTCAAAATATGTAAATCTAATCCGAATGTGTACCTACAGCAAGTTAAAGGTAATTTTTTGATTTTTGTTCTTTATGTTGATGATCTTCTCATTACTGGTAGCACTCTCCTTACAATCAAAAAGTTAAAAACCGCTTTAAATCTAGCTTTTGACATGAGCGATTTGGGCTTGCTTAAGCAATTTTTGGGCTTGGAGATAGCTCAAAAATTTGATGGGATCACAATATCTCAGCAAAAGTATGCTTCAGACCCGCTATTAAATTTTAATATGGCAGAATGTAAGGCTGCTCCGTTTCCATTCCTCTCAGGAATCAATCTTGAGGAAGGAAATTCTACACCGCTTGCAGATTGCACTATGTATCGACAGTTGATTGGTTCACTACTCTACTTGACACACTCAATGCCTGATATTTATTATGCCATGAGTGTTGTATCAAGGTATATGCAACATCCCCATGAGCTTCATTGGCGGGCAGCCAAGTAGATCTTGCAGTATGTGCAAGGTACGAGACATTTTGGCATACATTATGTTGCAGATTCTGAGCTAGATTTCATTGGTTTTACTGATTCAGATTGAGCGGGTGATAGCATTGATTGGAAGTCCACTTCCAGTTATGTTTTCATGATTTTCCATGGCCCTATTTTCTGGTCAAGCAAAAAGCAGGCATCCATTGCACTTTCTTTAGCAAAGGCAGAGTATCGAGGGGCAGTCAAGGCCTGCATTCAGGCAGTTTGGTTGCAGGGTATTCTTTCCGAGTTTGATTTTGGTAGCACTACTTCGACTATAATATTTTGTGACAATCAAAGTGCTATTAAGATCTCCACAGATCCAGTTCAGTGCCAGAGGACCAAGCACATTGAGATTCAGATGCACTAAATCCGAGAGTTGGTGCATGATCGTACCATCATTCTGCAATATTGCCCTACTAATGAGCAAATTGCAGACATCTTCACCAAGAGCTTCACTGAGAAGAATTTCTCTTACCTCTATTCACTATTGGGGGTGAGTTCCATCATGGTGGAGACATATTAGATCCATTTTTATTTTTATCTTGATGGGGGGCTTTCTTCCCACTGGGTTTTCCCTCTTTCCTCACTTAGCTTATTTTCAACATTTTTTGGATTATTGTATTGGGGTGACCTTTGGTCTCAGTAACTAGGGCCCTACATTTTATTTTTTACATCATAGTATAGCTTGAGGGTGGGTTTTAAGATATCTCATCATTCAGTATGTACTTTGCATGCACCTTGCATGCATGCATGCAATGCATGCATCTGCATGCTGCCCAGTCACCAGTTTGATGCCTCCAGTACCTAGTCCCTAGTCTGCCAGTACCCGGGAGCTTCTTTCCAAACATATTCATCCATACTATTGCTTAGTGTTCCCAGCATGCACCTACCACCTAAGAGGGATGCCTTTTCTCACCTACCATTCTAGTTCACTTCAGTTAGCTAGTTGTATTTCCTTGATTTGAGGCTAGACTGACTCCTAACTACTGTTATCACTCCGATTGACATCTGATGAGACTTGACTACCTATTCTGAGTGTAGTTAACTCCTCATGCACCCTCCACTGAGCCTCCTTCCCTACATTAGTGCCATTACCATCAGTTACACTTATTACACTCAATTAGACTTAGTTTGACACCTGGCTGACAGTGACTTGTGCATTGATGACCACCACTGATTGATGATGAGGACTCCTAGTTGGAGCCAAGCTATGCCATGCAGTATATTCAAATGACCTCCTTGGCTAATTCAAAATGCTCAATCAATGTGACAGTATTGTATTGTAATTATACCATTCTGGATTATAGAGCACTGATGTAGCTCTCTTGCATAGCTTTTAATCCAAATTGTTTTACATCTTTGTGATTGATATTCTTGTTCAATAGATCTACTGTGACTAATTTTATAGGGCAGTGGTATCTTCGCAATATCAAGCTCCACACGCTCTACGTCCTTCGTGTCCAACACCATTTGTTCTGGCAGTGGTATCCTTACACTTAAGGGGTCAAGATGGACAATGCAGGACTTTGCAGGCATGGTCATGGCTAGATGCGTCTTTTGCTGCGAAGTACCTCCTGACTTTCCTTCAGACTTGGAGTCCCGCGGCAGGGGTAATCTTTTGTGTACTTCTTCAATTTTCTCTGTAATGCCCTGCAACGTGGTCATATTTTCCTGCAAAGCTTCTTGAATCACTTTGTCCTTTTTCTCCTTCTAAGTCATCAGATCTTCCATCTGCTCTGTGACCTTTGCCGCGATCATGTCAAAATCATCATTATAAAGTATTGCTTCTAAAATGCCTTTAGTGGCTTTCTGCTTCTTCCTCTGCACCTTCGGTTGTACAGGGCTTTCGGCTTCCTTCCTTTTTCCCATTTCTTTTTCTTCAATAATGGGACATGGAATGGGATTGTCCTCGCCGGAGTCACTTTCGATATCCACAATTTCAACTTGAAACTCCGTAGGCCACTCTTTCATAATGTTATCAATGTCCTCTTCAGTCATGTGGTACCTTCCTACAAACCATTCAGGCTTCTTCGGTTGTGCCTTGGCTGAAATGTGAATAGACCGCATGTCAGCATAAAATTTTACAGTACGATTATACTTGGCAGTTACCTCTTTTGTTATCTGAGGCGTGACACTGATGGCCTCGCGTAGATGCTGATAATACGTGTAGAATACTTCCACTGTTGAGTGTTGTCTTTGTGAATTCAAGTTTTCCCAATGGTTCGCATAGTGGGCTCCTCTGCAATCGCCACCGTCGATTATTATGCCAAAGTACTGCTTCGGGTCCTTCCATCCTATGAGCGTGATCAACACTACTAACCATGTAAAATGGAAATTAACACCATGCATCTGTGTTTCATTTAGTTCCTCCAAGAACTCATTCAACAGATCCCAACTGGTGTGTATTCAATCCAAAGAGCCAACTAGAGCCCTAATTCTTGTGTATTCTATCCAAATTGTCAAAGAAACACCAAATGGTGTCTGAATTCAATCCAAGATGAAAATGGTTGTTGGATTGTGCATGAAAACAATGAAAAACATGTGTGGAATGAGAGAAAAAATGCGGGGGAACAGCGTGGGTTATTTTCTGAATTTTATGCTCAACGGGGACGTGCACGCGCTAGGAGCGCGTGCATGCTAGATGCACGTTGCATAGTTCGGTGGGTAACATTTACTTCATTTATTGCTTAATAAATTGATATGTGTCGGTTTATTCCTAGAGCCCCTCCCCCATAAAGGCCTTTAGGCCCTCTTCTAAACGTTAATCCCTATGTGCATAAGTGCACAAGATGATGATGAGGAAGAGGGTGATGATGATGAAGAGGATGGTGATAAAGATGATGAAGATGATGAAGATGATGTAGATGATGATGATGATGATGATGAAGACGATGATGATGATGATAATGATGATGATGATGATGATGATGATGAAGATGATGATGATGATAAAGAAGATGATGATGATGGAGATGTTGATGAGGAAGGGGGAGATGATGGTGATGAT